>CM029384.1:2282714-2905214 GCA_017165825.1 Hepsetus odoe
GTCAGACAGGCAGGTTTCATCATTAAGAGAGAGAGAGAGTATCACACTGCTGTGTAGAGACAGAAGAACTGGCTATAACGTGCAGATGGCTCGTAAATACGCTGACAGATGTGCAGGTAAGTTACAATCGAGCTCCTGTGACACACCTGGGCTGTTGTCATGGCGACGGTGAGGGCTGTGCCATGATTGGACGGTAGTGCACAACCATCGCAAGCATCTCACTGACAACTGATCCGAAAGTGGCTACTCCTGCTGCGCCATTTTGTTCTTAATGCATCTCTCCCGTTGTCTCTCTCTCTCTCTCTCTCTCTCTCTCTCTCTTTCTCTTTCTCTTTCTCTTTCTCTTTCTCTTTCTGTCATTACACTTTGACCTTTGTTGTCAATCCAAATGCGCACCATCAGCAAAGGTCAAAGGTTTGGAGGGGCTTGTGTAATTACTGACTTGTGTGTGGGTGTATGTGCGTGTGTGTGTGATGTTGAAAGTGGGTATTTTTTGCCTTTTTTTGGGGGGGTGTACTTTTCTGTAGCATCTCCTCCATCATTTCCGTGTTCCCCATCTCTCTCACACCCTTACCGTCTTGCCCACTGTTGCCAAGGAAACAGTGGAAGAGAGCATTCTGGGACTGAGCAGGGTACTACTGAAAGCGTGTAATGAAAGAGTGAGGTTATTTACCGTTACACGCTCCATCTCCATCAGCTCCAGCAAGCTGTTAGTTCCAAATTTTGACCATGTCATAGCATCCTGACGTCTAAACATGCTCCCAAGATGCACTGAGGTCATTCACATGTATATATTTTATATTTTGTTGTTGTTGTTGTGGTCACTTTGTTGTGGTGTGTTCCTTAATTGTGTGATTTTTTTAGCTATATTTCCTTCATTTGCACTATAAAGAGCTTGATCCTGGCTGTATTAGCTGTAGTTGTTGTTTTTCTTGCATGGACCTGAGCACAATGAGAGCTGCGAGGGAGAACCTGACTCTCTGGCTGCAGGAAGCAGGGAGAGCATGCCGTTTCATTCCGGTTTTGGAGCTGAATCTGCAGCCTGGCCGCTGGCCACCGCAAGCTGCCTCAGTGCACTGTAGTCACCCCCCCAGCCCTTCGTGTTCCAGTGACGAAGGAATGTAGCACTGCAGGACCGCAGTCACACCTCTCCCTCCCTCCCTCTCTCTTTCTCCTGCTCTCGCTCTCCAATCCACCCGTTCTTGGCCTGCGCTTGCAATGATCCCTGAATGATTCTTCGGGATCATCGCCGGTGCCCCCTCGTGACTTCGCCATATTCATTATCAGTTTTCAGCTTTGATCAATCATCGTTGCCACACAGCCCAAGGACTCTCTGGCTCTTCTAAATTGAGTTAGATGGCTGTGGTTAGCCTTAAACCCCGGATATTTATTGAGATTAAGTTTTCTGCACGCACTTCTCAGATCGATATTTCAGACGGACAGTCAGACGGTACAAAGGTCGTGGATAAAGTAAGATGTGAAGCAGAATAATGTTGATGTCTAAAAACATTTCCGAACCCGGAGATGACCCGACTTCATCACAAATGTACCTATTAACAGTGAAACGATGCGATAAACCATGCGTTTCATTATGTTTATGTTTAATGTCCATCTGCGTGCAAAAGATTGCAGGTTTTTATATTGTAAAAGGAAAACGAACACACCAGAACAGGACATTAAATCCTAAAAAAATTAGAAAGTACGCTTCTGCAGGGGCCGTACTTAATGTTTACTCTCAAATATGTCATACATTTGGCGAATTCAGAATTGTGCATAGAACTGTACACTATGACTGCATGTCATTTTTTTTCATTTTGGGTTTGATGAAAGATAAAAAATATTTTCTTTCCATAAAAATCTATTCATTACAAAATACACCTCTTCTGCTCTGTGATTTGGGTTACCAAAAACAAACTTTTAACCATTTTAACCAAAGTGCTTTAACAAATTTCAACTTTTATCCGAAGTGAGATATTAAATAGTTTAAAAAGTTGGCCTTGTAGGCAGTGACTACAGTATTTATATAATCCACACGCTTTATATAATCACAGAGATTTGAGGGCATCGTTTTGGCCCCCAGATATTCTCTGGCTGTGATGGAGCAGGCGATGCTTTGCGGCGGATGTTTTTTTTTTTTTCAGGCCTCTGCTGAGTGTCCTGGGTTGCTGCGGCATCAGGGAGGTCAGCTCTCTCATTTTGCTCAGGTCACCGCTCTGGTGTGAGGTTGGGGAGAGGGTGGCCGAGGGAGGGGGAGAACCGGTGATCCGTCTCAGTCCGATTCACCTGCCGTCCTGCTTCGAGCTCACCCTGGCCCGAATCCCACGTCCTTTGCTTTTCACTGAGTCATTCAATAGGCTTTAAAATGCACAGATGCATCAGTCTGATGTTAGAGAAACAAAAAACAAAAAAGCGTCACAAAAGATTGAAGGCAACAAATCAGCTGATTCAGTTTTGGTCCGTCGATATTCCGCTCCTTTACAAAAACTTTTCTTTCATTTAATCATTTTATATATTTTAGAAATGACTCTAAATCATAGCAGAATGATGGAACTGAATAAAGTGATGAGATATAATGATGCATTGGATCATCTTCTTAAAATCCTCTTCACGATATCCTTTGTGTGGGCCAGGCTGATGCTCCTCTGCAGAGGTTTGGTTCTATTGAGGCTGGATCCGCAAGGTCAGGGAGGCAGTTCTGGTTCTGGAGATTGGCAGGAGGTGCTGTTTTCATATCACGGTGTCACGGTTTGGATCAGAAAATGTCTGATATCGATCCAGCAAACTGACATCACTCTCCAAAACAGGTCCTGCTATGTCCCATTCCAGGCTGGCTGCTGATTGGTGGACTGTGACTTACACTTATTGATGCCCTGCTGCTGGCTAAGGGTCAGTGGGCCTCTGATAGCTTTGTGAAGAGGCTTTATTTCAAATTGAATGTAACGGCATGACGAGAATTGGGCAAGTAATGGCTTTATGTGGGTCAGAGCGGCATGCGCAGGATATTTATTCTTGTTAGACAAGGATGAGGTCACACTCGGTTTCCTTTATGAGAATGCGCGATGTATGAGGTGGTTATTTATTTGTTTTTCTAATCTGGGGGGTCTCTAAGGTGGGAAACCTCTTAAGCAATAGGCGTGTGTGGGAGCGTATGCTTGTGTGTTCTCTTCTCATGCTGCCTTTCTCATGTATGCTCTTGCCATACATGACTTTTATAGACTCCACTGTGTTTTCTCTCCAGATGTCTAGTTATTTGTTGTGTCTCTTTAAATGTGTCTCTGTTTCACATCCTGGATTATCACTCCATTCGCCCAGTTATGGACCTTCACAGTCCACTGTGTTGTCTTGTTTTACGATGGACTTACATGTTGGTCTCCGCAGCCATTTGTCCTGTTGTTTTGTGCATCATGACATGCCACTGTCTGTGTCCTATGATGCAGATATTAACCTGGATTCGGTCGAATAAAAACAGACGAAATGTCACTTTTCTTTTTGGACATTTTACCAAACCGTTTCTGATATATATTCTTAATTTTCCGAGGGAAGGTGAGGCAAAATTATAGCATGTCATCATTTTCATATGTGCTTTATTTAAAAAATGAAAGTAATCCCCCCAAAAAAAAAAAAAAAAAGCCAGAAAATCAGTAAAGATACAAGAGATCTGAGCAAAAATGAGTCGTAAATGAATCCAGATGAAAGTGCATGATGCTGTGCAAAGATACCTGTAGAGCCACGGATTAAATGAAGCCAGAAATCAAGGCTGTTTATTTTATTTTATCACTGTTTCTCCATTTAGAGGTAAAAAGGGCACCTAATATTGGGAAACTCTGAAGCTCACATTGTATCAGAGTGACTAAAGTGAACCGACAAAGAAGAAGCAGTACAGCCAGGACACTACTGCTCTTAGTGTCGTTAAACGGATCCTGCAGGGTTCTTTAAACACTAACGACATCCGTTCTGCACTCAGTACGCCATATGGTATAATTGATCAAGATAAAGATGAAAAGAATTCTGTCACCAACCCCTGATTTGGTAGAACCCTAAAAAAGAACGTTAATCTTGCCATTGAAACGTAGACCATCTTTCCTTAGTGTATCTTTACTCTCGTCCGGATGTAACTTAATGGAACCTTTTCACTTCCAGAGCCAAAGGCAGGATTTCTACTCAACAGAAAAGCACAGAGCTGTTCTCCTTTAGTCCAGAGTGTACTGAATTTCCCCTGCAGAACTGCACCAGGTCTAATATTTACTCCTCACTGTGCCATCTCCCATCCCGCCCTCAGGCCGGCCCTACAGCCCCCGTAGCGTTACTAAAGTCTGACCAGAGGTACGTACACGCGCAGGCAGCAGGCTGTCCCAACAGATTTAGACTCAACAGCTTGTCTGCATGATGGAGCGCTTAGCAACCAGCTCTTAATCCAGAAGCCTGCTGTCATTTTTCTGCAAGCACTTGGATAAATCTTGTTCTCTGCTGTGTAGTTTCCTGGCAGAGCAGAAGTTAAAAGCACAAAAAATGCACATTGGAATAAGATAAAGTTCTTTGTCACACATTTTTAGGCCCAAATTGTATCATCACTTCATTTTCTGTCACAGTGCAGGAGCAGCTGGGCTTCAGTGTCTCCCTTATCACTGCACTGCCGCCTGCTGGACATCTTAAGAGCGGCAGTAATTAACGCATCTAATTATGAAACCTGATTTTTTTTTAGGGCTGGTTTTGAGAATGAGGCGTTTACTCACGTTCGAGCCAGCCCTGTGTTTTTAGATAACTGTTGAGAATCAGCAATCTGTTCATCAGGGCTAAATCCCTACTGCCATCCATATCCTCTCACATCTGAATGTTGTACGTGTGAGAGTTTGTGTGTGTTCGTGTGTCGCTTATTGCAAAGAGTGTGGAAGACATTCTCAGAAGGCCCTAATTTCCTCCATTTTGGATATTTGACCACTTTGGGCTTTTGGTTTTAGAGGGTTTTCTTTGCCCCAAACACCTCTTCCTGGTTGGGGCCAGCATGCTGCATGATCTTTTTGCTGCAGTAAACAGAGGCGTACTGGTTAATGGCAGCAGACACTCTTTAATACTCACAGACTGGCTTTTACTGCAGCTGTGCTTTCTGTTTAGAGCTCATAGACTGGGGGTGCACAGGAAGTGGATTTTTATGACCAGTTCTGAGATATGGCATAATGCCATATAATAAAAACAATGAGCCTAATTCATTTCACAGAGTTCCACTTAGAAGCACCGGTGGCCTAGTGCTTATGAATGAGGCTCCAGGATCAGAAGGCTGTGGGTTTGAATCCAGCACCAGTAGGTTTCCCGGAGGTACCCTTGAGCAAGGTACCGTCCCCATCACTGCTCCCTAGACATAGCTGCCCCCTGCTGCATGGTTTGTGTGGGTTAAAGCAGAGGATGCTTTCATTATAGTTCACTGTGTGCTGTGCTGTGCTGTTAATCACTTTCACTTAAACCTGGAAACGTTTACACCTTGCATCAACATGCATTTGAACGTGAAAGTGAGCAGCTGGTAGCCATGACTCCAGTGCCCGGGCAGAAGTGTTGTTGACAGTACCTGGATAAGGATATCTCAGGGTAACCTACTGATCTGGGATTCGAAGAGCAACACACAAGAACTTCTGATGACCCACATTGTTTAGCCCATGAAACCATCTTGCAAATCCAGCAAAGAAGGAATTTTTGGAAGTTACTGGCTGATACAGATCCTGATCAATTCACCAGTGCATGCAAGACTCTGCCTTAAGCTCCATTCACCCTGTTCAGTGAGGATGCAATGTGGGCGCCCTCTCGTGTTTTGCATTCTTGTTTATGAGAGGAATAGCAAGTCATCAGGCTCCCCTAAATCTGGCTCCGCTCCAGCCTTGTGCTTTGTCCTGCTGCGTTTCCTTGTTTACACTCTCACCTGCCGGTCGGCACTCTGCAGAAACATCTCTGCTGTAACTGTGAGCAGATAAAAAAGCGCTTGTGTTAAAGATCCCTCTCTAAACACCCCCGAATTAAAATCACAGTAAGTCATGAGTGTGCAAACGGGACTGTTTATCCGTCAAGTCCAACTCTGGTGCAATCACCTAAAATAAAAGCTCTTTATAGATCTTAGGGGGTCTAGTGATTAGGGAAGGTTCAAGTCCCAGATCAGTAGGTTACCTTGAGGTATCCTTAAACCAGGTACCGTCCCCGACACTCCTTCCCAGGTGCTGGAGTCATGGCTACCAGCTGCTCACTTCCACGTTCAAATGCATGTTGATGCAAGGTGTTAAAGTTTCCAAGTTTAAACACAGTGAACAACAACAAAATGCATCCTCTACCTTTAGCTCATACACAGTAGCTGGCAGGGTCCGGGGAGCAGTGATGAGGCGGTACCTTGCTCACGAGTACTTCAGGGCAACCTACCGGTCCGGGGAACCTTCTGATCCTGGTGCCTAGTCCCTAAAGTGGAACTCTGCGAAATGAATCAGATATATTGTTTTGTATTATTTGGCATTATGCCATATATCACATTTTATGGCTCGTCTGTGGAACTTGTTGACCCAGATCAGTCTGCCATCACTCTGTATGCCTCTCCGCGTGGCTCCTATAGGTGACACTCTATTATAGGAGTTTAAGTGACAGTCGTTGGTGCAGCGCCCAGTGTGTCCCAGCAGCGCTCCAAAAAATACACGCACTCACACGGACCCGCAGTGGCCAGAGACTGAAAAAAGACGGCTCACAAACTGACTAAATGACCTTCCAGACACTCACTTACCTGATACCTTGTTCTTTTTCTTTCTTTCTCACGTTGGATGTGTCAGTGTGAGGGGAATTCTCCTGTGTCTAAATTGGGGTGTCTATAATATTGCTATCTTTCCTTCCACATCCACTCCCAGGAAAGGCTGAGTGGCAATGTCTGAGACAGATTTATTCATGAGCAGTCACGATGTCGCACACGGAGTCAGCAGTTAGCGGCTGCTAGATTGGACTTGTCGCTTTTATCTGTTTGATCATTTGATAAAGATGGATTGAAATGGTGAAATGTTGTGTCAGGAAATTGTTTTGCTCCCCTCCAGCCAGGGAGTCCAGCTCAAAGTCCAGCTGTGTCAAAGTTGGAGCTGGTTTAGAACATGCTCGAGACCTCTGCTTTTGTCTGCAAGGTCATATCAGAAGGAAACGAGACCAAAACTATAGGTGGCATTGTCACTTGGGAAACCTAGCAAATGGATGTGGAAGGAAAGTTCTCAGGTGCTTTTGGGCCACGTGAAGCTCGATCGGACCTTCTGTACGCAGATGCACAGATCTTGAGCTCACTGCAAGAAATACAAAAACATATATACGAAAAAAAGACGGTTTTTGAGACACGAGTAGCTTCACCTGGTCCAGAGCGCTCAGCGCTTTGACTGGACAGAGCTCTTCGGCTGCTGTCTGTCTGTCTGAGCCCCGCGGTTGTGTCAGAATGTGGACTGTCCTGTCCGAGACTGGATCAAACACCTGGATGCTAAACTCGCTCTTTCTCTTCTTGAGCTCACGATCCATTTCTCGAGTTACACATCAGGTGCTTCATCCACCTGCTCCTCAAGTGCCCTACCTCCATCGTGACTGTATGTGGCTGCCACTAGTGGGAGCTCTTTTTGAAATACTGCTGTGGCATTTGAAAACAAAAAGAATTGTGATGACATATTTCATAATTCTCATTTTTCTGTTTTGTCCTTGTCTCTGTCTCTGTCTGTCTCTGTCTGTTTGTCTGCCTTTTGTGTTTCATAAACATTCATTCCCTTTCTTTACAATTGTTTCTTTTTCCTTTTTGTTTTCAATCATCCTTTGAAACCCCCTTCCTCATCACGGTCGTTTCTCACGTCATTCTAAACCTCCATGATCCACCTGGGATCACGGCAAACGAACCCATACATCTCCCTAAAAAAACAAACCATACAACCCCCTTCCTAAAATCACCCAAATGCCTGGGATCCACCTGCTTCCAGCCACTGGCTATGAGAAGTCGCGAAGCCTGAATAACATATCGGGAATGACGGGGGCTCCCCTGCGACTGACCCCCGTTACCCCCATCAACAGCTCCCCCTATGAACCCTACGAATCTCCTGGCCCTCTTCGCCGCTGCCGTTCCCCCATCCCTTCCATTTTGTAACGCAGCAAAGAGGAGTGGGGAGAGAAAAAGACAAACCACATCAACCAGGACATAGAAACATACCTTCAGAGACTCACCACGAATGCACCACTATTAAAATCAGTGATAATGATAATAACTATTCACAGTGTATCACAGCTGCAAAAGCTGGCCTGGGTTGAGAGGGGTGGGTTCATTTGGGTTAGGGAGATTGGGTTGGGCCCTGACTTAGCAGGGATGGGATGGGTTGGGCTGAATTGGCTTTGTGGGAGGACTGGATTCAGGCTGGTTGGATTAAGTTGGGTTAGGCTGGATTGGGACTAGGGCATATGCATTGGGTTGGACTGAGCTGAACTGGGTTGGGCTGAATTGGGCTGCGGTTTGTGAATTGGGTTGGGATGAACTGGGTTTAAAAAGCTGAACTGGGTTGAATTGGGCTATGGGGTATGAGTGAACTGGGTGAGAAGGACTGGGTTAAGTTGAGGAGAGGAGTTGAGTTGCATATTTGATAAAAACATGGTGTTTCTAATCATTTGGTTTCGGGAATGGTGTTCCTCACTCAAAGTGCTAAAGCTGTTGAAAGATTCAGCCGAGCTTTCTCGGTTACTGAACTGTCATACGCAGAAGCTTCAGGCAATACGTCCGACTGGCAACTATAAAGGAGTATACGCTGATTTAATGCAGCAACATTATGCCTTATTGAAACTATAAAAACCCTCGCGATAATAAAAACGAGCCTTCTGTAGGTTATATAGATGGTCAGAACATTTACCCACTTAGTGAAATGACAGTAGATGGCTTCTCTTGCCTGTTTGCTGGTATTGTAGAGAATATAGACCATGATGCAGTAGACATACTCATGGAGGGACAGAAAGAGAGCCCTTCCGATGCACCACTGTAGGCCTTGAAGCAAACGCGCCTGATAGCAAAGCTTGGAATGATGCAGTCACGGGCTCAGAAAACATTCAGTAGTTAAAGTGCATGCAAAGTTAAAGCAAGTAGTATGTTATTAATGAATCAAATAAAAGACCTTCCCCTTTAAGGACATTCATCTACCCATATAAGCATCTTTCCCAAGCCTAATTGTGGTGCACACTGGTAAGTGGTACATTTATTTTTTTCATCACACAGACACAAGGGCACATTCTTTGCGATGTTAAGACCCCGTTATTAGCATTTTTCTCTATGAGTAACAGTGGATGCAGTTATTATCATTATCATGATGAATATTATGAGTTTGAGGACCATGGAGAATGCTGAAATCATTTTTGTGCAATACAGACTCTTATGACCGCATCGGAGAAGCTAGCACCGGGCGCTTGAAAGACCTTGAGGATAAAAAGAAAAAATCCCAAGAAATCCTATTTAAGAAAAAGGAAATGGTACAAGGACATTATATCAAGAAATAAGCTGACTATTTTTCTATCAGGCGACAGGGACTGTAGATAGGGGTACGTGGGTGGGTTCTGCGAGGACCTTATTGGATATCAGGTAGATCAGTGTAAATCTGCTACTGAACTCTTTTTGCTTCAAGACTGCATCGAGACTTCACCCTCCTTCACCAGAAAAATACGATGAAAAAAATAAAAGGAGGAGGGATCTTAACAAGGGCCTATGACCTTCTGCACTGCTTCAGGACTATCCTCCTCCTCCTCCCCCCCCCCCCCCCCCTTACGGACTAGTGCATGAAGGAAACGTCTTACTCTACAATCTTTTCTTCCCTTGTCACTTGCTTATAGATGTGAAATATCAAGAACGGGGCTGAGCTGTACCCCTCCCTCCTTCATCCCCTGCCACTGTGGTGACCCGGACAGTGGTTTCCTGGGTACGACATCAAGGGCAACATCAGGCTGGATCCTCTTCATTCTCCTGCTCCTCCTTCCTCTAATCATCATCATCATCATCATCATCATCATCATCATCATCATCCTTATCATCAGCCTCATTAGTCCCCTCATTAAGGCCATCCATCCCCTGAATACTGTGATTCTGATCTTACGAATGCAGTAAGTTTTGAGTTTGCTCTTTAGTTTCCTCCTTGATTCCTCTCTTCTTTGTTCCTTTCCTTCCCTGTTCTTTCCTTTTTTCTTTTTTTTTCCTTTTCTTTTGACCTGCTCTGTCTCTTGGATGCTGATCTTCCTGTTCCGATTAAAAAGGAGGAAACGTTGAATGGATGCTGGACTGACAGCGGTCAGTAGGAGAAGAAAAAAAAAGGAAAAAAAAAAAAAAAAAAAAAAAGAAAGGATCTCTAAATGCAAAATGTGATATGCAAAATGCAAATGATCAGAAAGAGAGAGTGTGAAAGAGGGAGGGAGAGAGATGTATTTTGATCACATTGATCTGTTGCACATCTGTGACTGTGGTGATCAGATCTAAGACTGCCTCCGCACTCTTAAGTGAAACCCTCACTGAAACGGCAGCTTTTGTTTTGTTTTGTTTTGTTTGGTTCGTTTTTTTTCTTTCTTTCTTTCTTTCTCCATTGGAAAGAATGTGACCATAACAGGAAATGACAAAACTGTACTGAATAATGTAGATGCCAGTAGCGATCCTCACTTTGATTGTGATTGTAAAGACATTTCTTTTGGTGATCTTTGCAACAAGAACCTTTTCTGATGCTCTAGTTGATTAACGATGCCCTCCCTGCCACCATGCCTACTGTTACACATGTTAACTGAGCTACGTATGTTATTGAATTATTTTTCTATTCATGAATACTTTATTACATTGATAGAACATGTATAGAGGTTTATTTTATGTTTACTGTTACTGTTAATATGCAAAAGTTGGAACACTGACATGTTTTGTTGGCGTGAAAGTAAGTTCATGCATCTTCTACAGGGAACCACCTTATTTGGGCACTTTTAAGGAAATTCTATCTCTAGCTTTTTGCTCAGTTTCATAAATGAAAAAAGGGGAAATAGAACATGTGCAGAGGCCACATTTTACGTTCAGTTTTTTTTTTTGTCTCTGGTATGTTAAATTCAGCCAATTAGCCGCAATTAGGCATTAAATGCGCAGAAGTGTCTCTGTAAGATGCGTGCTTACTCAACAAAACATAGAGCTTTTGCATATGACGCTTGTTTTAAGTTCTCTCATTTCTCCTCTCATGAGTGAAGAAACAGCGAGCGGGATGAGAGCGAAAAAGGCGGAGTGCGAATAAGCAGAGAAGAACAGCTCAGCACCACTTCTGGAACAACAGCATATATATATATATATATATATATATATATATATATATATATATATATATATATGTATATAATAATCGGTTATGATAGAAAACAAAGGTCATTTGCACCAAATGTTGCCTGCATATGCTTTTAAAAGGCCATTAATCACTCATATTTGTCCCGTGTAGCTGCACTTGATGTGCGATTGGAACGCAGCCTCTCTCAGCTTTAATGAAGGCCTCAGACGTGTGTGATCCCCAGAATGGTACAGAGCTGACCGATAAGTACTGGGAACAGCAGCCTGGGCTCAGTGATTCGATGGAACAGTCACGTGCGCTGGCTGACGGTCGTTTTTATTCGTCATCTTAGCATTTGCAGTTTTTTACTTTCACTTTTAGAACTTAGAGGTCAGGGGACATGCACCTTCTTATGTTTGCACGGCATTTTGGGTAGTTTAAAGAGCTAGAATCTGAGGGCGGGCAGAGTTGGCATAGGTCGCGATTCACATCCCAGGTATCTCCCTGTTTCTCATCCACCTCTCAGTCCACCTCATCCTTTTTTGCCCCCATTCCCTTCATCGTGAAAGAGGGTGATAACTCAGGCCATCGTCAGGTCTCGGTGATGTGTACACTTTCTAAGGAATGACTTTGTACTCCAAGAATGCATGGTTTTCCCTTTGCGAGCAATAAGGAATATGTCTGTATGATCTTCAAGAAGTGTGTTTTGATAAGAAAACTGGTTTTATCTTTATGTATGTGTATTTTCATATGGGTGTGTACATATGGATGGATGAAGATTCATATGCACATACATATTAATGAACTGCATGTTTGAGGTTTTCGAAAAACAAGCGAAAAAAAAAACGATTGGCGTTTTGTTGCCAATCTCTTTGCTGTTCTGACTAATCTGCTGAAGGGGTGGGGCTTAATCCTGCATGCTAAGATGCTATTGGGTGGCAGAGACCATTATAACTGTAAAATGCGGGGCTGCTTTCATTGAATATGGTTTGTTGGGAGTGTGAATGAACTCTGTAAACATGTTCTGTTTCATTTCCTTTTTCTCTGTTGGTTAATACTCAGTGGTCTTGTAATCATTTCACGATTTATTCTTTGTTTTTCATCTTTTCACAGAGAACTATTCTGAAAGCCCAGTGCTTATCAGATATATACAAAAAGAAGCTGTAACTGTGAACTAATCTAGAACAGAATGCTCCACTCCTCCTTTCACGTATGCATTCCCAAACGAACTCCCGACCCTCGAAATGCTGAACCCCCAACCCTTATCTCCAGTCTCACTGTTCGTCATCCTTTTCTTCCACATCTATCCTTCCGTCTGTATCATCCCACCCGGTTCTGTTATTTCTGCAGGATGCGGAACGGACGATTTTATCACGTGTGCCGGGTCGGTTCCCTTGGCGCCCTGTTGGTGGAATCACCTGAGCATTTATCCAGGAGTGAAAACATGTAGCAGATATTATTTTAGATCTGTATATAAACCTTGGTCACTTTAGTGGAGCAGGTTGAAAATACCTGTCCTGAATGTTTACCTGTCCTAAGATTATTTAGCCTGACTCGGCTTAAGATGCATTCAGACGCTTGGTTAGAGTGGTTGTGCTTAAGAACCAAGACGTCGAGATGCTGTATGTTCTCTTTTAGCTACGTAAGGGAGGATAATCCTGGCTGCCACTAGAAGCTAAATCTGTTGGAGGAGTAAACAGCGAGGATGATGATGATGATGATGATGATGCTACTACTGCCTTCAGCAGTGCATGTTGCCTCGACTACTACTGGAATGCTTAGTGCTGCATCCTTGTGCATCTTGTGATTTTTTTCCGTATGCGTATATTTGCTATACTTCCCAGGGGTAGAGCTAGGCTGGGCAGAGCAGGAGGAAACTAATTCTCATCCCATCACCAGAAGGAGGAAGGCTGTGTCTAGTCAGCTTGGGTTTGGTGTAGTTGCCGGTAGTGAACGACGGGCATTACCTGAGTCTACTTAGAGCCCATATCAGCAGAAATCGCTGAAATCTAGTCGGTGTGATGTTTCTCATTGTGAGGCTGCTGAGATCATCAACACTTGCTTTTAGTCGTTTTATCTTCAACAAGTTCAATTATCCTGAAGAATCTGAATTCACATTCAGTTACATTCCACATTCGCTCTTGAAATGAACCAGTTTATCTGATTACATTATCTCATCTGCCTCGTGTCTTGGTTACATTTTAAAAGAGGCAAATTCATTCAATTTCTCTCTTTGGAATTATTTGGATTATTTCTACATCAGGAGATCTAAACGATTCGCCTCATTTCCCTAAACGAGCAACATTATGTAGCAACGAAATATAAAATAATAAATCAAATGACCCCGAAGAGTCTTTCGATATTCGTACAGCAGTCTTGGAATGAGAAATACTGGATTTTTTGAGATTTCACTTTTTGAGGGTATCATTTTTTTTGGCAGCGGAGAACCTCTTGTCTGTTTTGTTTTTTTTTTTAAACATCTTTATCGAAACAGGGAACGCAGATTAGGCTTCATTACCCATACTCCTCTCTGTCTCTGGTCAATCCTTCCTCCCCTGTCACAACTCAGGTATATCTCTCTCTTTTTGGCTCTTAACCAGTGCTTCCAAAAAAAAAAAAAGATGTCATTCAGAATAAAAGAGAGAGAAAGGGAGGATATGATAACTGAAAAGATTTTCTGTCTCAGCATGTGCACTTAGAAATATGAATGTCGATCACTTTTTGTCCTCCTCCCCAAAAAAGCAAAGTCTTCCTTTTGCCCACAGCGTCCTTGTGCTTTCCTTTTACCTCCTGTCCTCTCTCACTCGTCTGTCCTCATTTCCTCCCAGTCAGATCAGTCATTTTATTTCTTTTTTATTTATTGTATTTTATTTCTGTTGACTTTATTGCAATCTCTATACAACGACTTCCAAATGACGAGCGAAATGTCCTGGATAAGAAAGAGCTCAAGCTTTTGTCAAACCTTCAAACTATGATGTGGATCACAAAACATCGCACTCACGCACGCAGAAACAGGACTGAGCCGCACGCGAGACGGAAAGGTGAAAGACAGACGGACAGATTGTGTGTGTGAGGGGAAAAGAGGTGTGTGTTGAAAGAGGATTGTCGACAGAGAGGAAGAAAGACACCCCCCCCAAGAAATGGAGGACAGTTTGGGGAAGAAAGAAACAAAAGGAAAGGAAAAAAAGAGGAGGAAGGAAGGAAGCTGCTCGCTTCTCAGTGTAAGGATGTGTGTTTGGTGTTCCGTGTGTTTGTGTGTTCTTTGCTCTGTGTGTCCATGTACCGTGCTCGAACCGTCTGCTTTCGTGTTTTGTGTGACTTTTGGGTTTTTGTGTGTTGTGTTTTGTCTTTTTTTTTTCTTTTTTTCCTTTCCTGCTGTACTCACATTCCTCGCTGTGTGTCATTCCTTTTCCACTCGCTGTGTCTCAAGCACTGCACTGGTTTCTCTCTTCCCTATGCTGTGGGGAGCAGATGCTCTATCCTCAGTTGAAAGTCAAAAAGTAAGCACACTTCATAGGGAATAGGGGGTCATTTTGGGGCGCACCCTTTTCGTTGTCGGCGTCAAGGGGCTTCAATGAGCCTTCGCTTCCTTCTGGTCAGTCCTAGAGGCCCCTGGTCCTGCGAGATGGCAACAAAATTTTTGGATTAAAAAGTTTACAGGAGGATATTAAACCCCCTATCGAGCAGATCTTGTGGCCTTCAAAGACTGTAACTCTCATTAGAGAGAGAGAGAGAGAGAGAGAGAGAGAGAGAGTGAGTGAGTGTGTGTGTGTGTGTGTGTGTGTGTGTGTGTGTGTGTGTCACTCGGACGTGTGTGAGAGTTTTTGAGTTTCATGCATGTGTCTTTCTGTGTGTGTGCTAATCCAACAGGCGTCTGTGAGTGTTTCTAACATTTACAGTACAAGCGTCTTCATTCTTGCTTTTTTTCGTGCACATGTTAAAGGAATGGTTTGGCCAAAAAATTCAATTTGCACACATTTACTCTTAAACCACACGTAAAAGATCAGCCAGGAGATGCTTATTGGGTGAATTTTTGCCTCTTCAGCACTGGAGCGAACCAGCATCAGCCATCTTCATTGCATAAACTGGTGGATGTGTATTTGGGCACAACATCTGGAGGCCTCAGTTCATAAAAAAGTTAATTTTGGGGTATTGTTGAAGATGTAGAACCATCCTACCCATCTAAAGGGACCGAAACCAATTATGCTTTCTTGGACATCTATCCATGGCAGGGCAACGCCTCCTTCACTTTGCATTTTCATGGGTTTCTACTGACCATGAGCTTTTATAAAGAACCAAATTTCTCCGTCTAGGCTGTTTTTGTGCAGTTTTAGAAACAGATGTGCCAAATTCAGACTCAAGGCAGAGTCTAACTTCCAAGTTAGACCATCAACACCTCTTGTCTTAAGTGCCAACCTTTAACTATAGAAGAAAAATCCGGACTCTGATCGGCTACATCTGATGTGAGTGGAAAATCGTGTACATTCGATTTTTTTTCGACAAACCATTCCTTTAAGATGGGCTCTCTCATGAAATGTTTTGAGTTCGATTTACGTTGTTTCACCTGGATTTCGGACAACTGCAGCTTACAGAAACCAGCCACCACATCCATGTGAAGAGTGAACGTATGCTATGCTCATAAAAATGCCCTTGGCTCTCACCACTTTGCTTTTTACAGTCAATCCGATTCAGTTAACCTTGAAACCCAGACTTGATTAGCCACCTCAGAAAGTGTGTAGAGCTTCAGGTTTTCATTCCTCTCTCTGATCTCTCTTTCCTCCGTTTTCCTGCTTTCTCTTTCTTTCTGTCTCCTGCAGTGCTGAGTTTCTGAACTGACCTCTTTCTTCCTTAATGAAGAGCTCCCCCCTGCCCCCTCTCCCCCGCTCTCCCAGCATAGCCAATCCAGAGGCCACCTCCAGAATCACCAAAAGACTGAGAGAACCGAGAACCCACAGGGAAAAGGGAGAGAAGGAGAAGCGAGAAAGGACTCAAGTGTGGTGCTCGTATAAATTCATAAAAATAAGGAACGCTCATCTCATAAATGCTACCTCGGACTGGATCGGCCCAAGCACAGCCATGTAAAAACCTGGAGGATGTGGGACTTTGCACAGTCTTCCAAAAAACGGACCATCCTTTCAGTCCTACGCAGCTGTAAACGTCCGCATGCAACTTTACGTCTCAGCAGAACTGCCCACGCTTTATGACTGGTGTTGAACTGGGCAGAAGATGATTTTAAATACACCATGGTTGGAAACTTTGCTCATTTTCTTAAGTTGACACAAAACCCATGCTTCCTTCTCATCTAAGCTTCTAGTGCAAGCGAAGGCCAGTACAGCTTAGAAACTGTTGAAAGACTTCCATATTTGATCCAGCTCTATCCAGTAGGCCACGGTTAACTCTGTCTGCCGGTGGCAGGCATGTTCTCCCAATCCGATGAGCGTGGTCCACCATCAAACTTCTCATCTCAAACACTCTGGATTCCACACTGCAAACATGGACATCCATCAGACTGATCCTCCAGAGAACCTGTCTGGTCTGAGTGTTGAGCTCAGTACACCTTCCACCATGAGTGCGAGCACTACACCGGGATAGAACTTCAGCTCTCTTTCTTCTCATTCTTTCTCTTCCTCTCTTCCCATCGCAGTGTCCCCAACCACACCTGCCTCAACGTTTGTCCTCTGTAGAACTGCATGGCATGATGAAAAAAAACAAAAAAAAGAATAAATAAATACCTGAGGGAAGAGAGTAGAGAACAAAGCTCAGGATGGAGAAATGCAAAATCCAAAGTCCTGACTGCTTTTTTTTTTAATACAGAAGGGGGAATGCTGGGTAACAGAAACCACAGCCTGGATGAGGTGTGTAAGGGGATTGGGGCAGACGGGACAATGCAACGCGTCTGGGAAAGAGGAGGACAAGAGTGGCGTTTTTTTTTTTTTTTTCCGAGACCGTGGAGGCTACAAAAGGATGAAAGAGGTTTTTCCATAAGGCTGGGTGAACTTTGAACAAAACACTTAAGAAAAAAAAAAAGAACGAATATTGAAAATGCATTTTTCTGACTTTGTTTACCAGCATGATTAAACTGCATGACTCGACTTCTGCAAGCCCCGAACCCCCCCGCCCCCCAAAAAAGAGGGCTTGGAAATATTAAAAAGCAAAATCATGAGGAAACAGTACAGATTTATGTTATATGCAACTAAATTTAGGGAAAACAGATATATTACAAAAGATGTTCTATATTTTGTTTTTTTTTTAGTACCAAAAAGAATAATGAAAAAATATTTATGATTGCAAGAAACACCAATGCTTCTGTTATGCTGTCCCAATGAAACCATAACTGTGGGATTAATTTCCATTTTAACTGTAACTCCAGCTGTTTCCCCTCATCGCTCTCTCTCTCCGCTCCTCTTTGCTCCAGCTCTCCCTGACTCTGACGCCTGCGGACCATTATGGACACAACATCCTCCTGTGGTCAGTCTCTGTTTCTGATGCCCTCGGTGCAGCTACTTTGAATGGGTGTGGTGTCAGTCCGAGGGTCTGGGGCGGCTGCTTTGTCCTGAGACCTTTTGAATGTTTTGTTCGTCCATAAGTCCCGATTGCGTTTTCTTCAAAGTCATTTTTTTTATTTTCGTTCAGCGTGCAGGTTCTCCTAGGTGTGGACGTCCTTGCCAGGCAGAAGCTCTCAGAAGAACACATTTATAGTAGCAGTGAAGTGATGTAGTAATACAGAGAGAGAGACTTGTTGATGGAAAACATGAATGCCCTCAAATTATATTATCTGGCCACAGAGATGGATCTTTGGGCACCAAAACCTTTGCTTTGGCCCATAAACAAATGTTGTGTGATTATGAGTGTGAAATTCAGTTTGAGATAAACCTTGCTGTCTTCATTCGTCATATTCTTAGTCTGAAGAGGAAATTCATCAGCGGGACGCAGTTCACTCAGAGCCATCTACATGCAAGAATGGCCTCTAAATTCCCAAATGCACTGTGGTGGATTGATCCAAAACAAAAAAAATAAGGTGCTCTTCAGGTCTTCCTCAGCAGCTCCTCGGTTCAAGGCCAAGACCATCCCCGAAGGGAGTGGATCACATGTAACGGTTACTGCATTTTCAATACATGTGGTTCAATAGGTCAAAGAATGAAGCTGAGCAAAAGTCCCTGGCTTCTTAGCTCAGCTTCTCTCATTGTTGAGCATAAACCGGACCGCGAGGTTCTAAAAGAACTGCTGCATGCTCTTCATCCCTACATGTCAGCAGGATCAGGCCAGGATGGGAACTGAGTTGAGTAACTACCGTACCTATGCAAGACTGTTGCAAGACATGTCATTCAAACAGGCAGCATACTCAGGCCAGTTAGCAGATGGTTGGATTAGTGTGGTACAAGTGAGGGGTGGGTGAAGTCCTGAACACAGGCCCACACATCCTGGTGCCAGAGGAACCTCTAGGTCCAGCCAAAAAGGGCTACAGGAGCGAGAGAGGCTGTCGCTGCACGTCACCGAAGCACCGGGTCAGCAGAGCCTGGAACGCCGGGGGCAGCTGAGCACATACTGTCATTTCAACCAATTTTCTTCCTTCCTTCCTTCTTTCCCTCCTTCCTTCCTTCCTCTCTTCCTCTCAGTCCTTTCAGGAAGGTGATCGAGCAACCAGAGGAGATAGTTCATTGCTGTGTGTAGCTAAAAGGATGTCAGATGTTTTCTGGAAGCTGATGTGAGCCAGGGATTGCTCCCACTGAGCCTTTAGTTGGCATGGCGAGCACTTCTTACGACTCCATTCTCTATGGAGAAAAGACTGCCGGGGATCCCGCTGGGTTATTTTGGCTGATGCCGTGTAGTCGGAGCAATAATTCGGTGCCACCTTGCTCTCACACCTACCATCTCGTTCACAATAGGCAGGTATATCCGGCGTGCCTGAGAGATTGCATCGACAAATATTTCTTTGCTACTATGACATGCGTTTAGCCAAGCCAGCGATCAAAGCTTTGAGCGAGTGCGTGTGTGTGTGTGCGTGTGTGTGTGCGGCTGTCAGGCCGAGCTGTCCGGCACTACTTCGGAGTTTTGGAATCGCGTTTGACTCCGAGGTGCAGAGTGTGGCCCCACCCTCCTTAGACGACTGACAGCTCAACACTTGCATAACTTTTACTTGAAACCCGAATATCTGAACATATCAGAAAGGATTTGAACAAAGCCAGAGAATCAGTCTTCACTCGTTCTCTCGTTCCTGTATGCATTCCTCCTCATCCCCTCTCCTCTGCTCCCTGTCCTTCTCTATTTTTGAGAAAGAAGCTCTTTTGCATCCCTTGTTCTTTGTGTTTTTCTATCATATTGTTTGAATTATACTGCATGCATGGGATTATAAAAAAAAGACTAACTTATTCTGGGAACGGTCAGAATGAGGTAACCATCTTTTTCTCATGGACCCCATGTCTGCTGGTCACTCAGATTCGGCTGGAGGTAGAAAGCAGATATCTGGGAAGAGAAAATGAAGGATTAAGGGTTTGTTCTACAGAATCGCTCCCATGTTGCTTGCAGGACATTTAGCTAGTGCTCATTCAGAATTGAATCATTAATAATAGTTCCTATAACTCAAAGCATCTGCAGTAATGAGTGAGCAGATCTACTCGGCCGTGCTGAATCGTGGGATATCTGGTGGACCTCCGTAGCTGCTACTTGAATTCATTCAGCATTTTATACTCCACATACTGAACTGCAATTCATGATGTAGATTTTTATTAAGACGTTGCACTTTAAGGTGGGTTACCGCTCTGCCTATTTTCGAACCCCTTTTTGCGTGTTGGCTTTTCTGGCTCTTATTATCAGGAGCGTTCGCTCCATCACTTCCATCAACAGGAATACTTTTCACTGCAGTTCGCAACTCTGATCCGTTCCGTGCAGTCACCATCCAGCCCTTCCGCTGACCCTCTGATCCGAGAGAGGCGAGACAAAGAGGGGACAGAGAACAAGATGGTTACTAAGAGAATGGACAGTTGAAGCTATTAAGATCGAAGCTGGACACAGTTTTAATGTCATTATTAAAAAGAAAAAAAAAACCAACAGAACTGTATAAAATATATTTCAATGGAATGTTTATTATTTACCTTTTATATTTTTGAAACGTGTAAAGAAAACAGATCAACTGTAATAATTGAACAGTTTGAGGAAAAACAGAGACTTAAAACATTATACTATTAAAGGTATGAATGTTTGAAGGTGAATGCTAACCTACCTGATAAAAAGCTTCATTACCAATAGGAAAAAAATAAACACGAAATGGTCAAAAATAAAGGGAAAAAAATGAAAGTTCAATTTAAAATGAAAAGCCTATAAAAATCAATAAAAATAATAAAAGCTCATGCCAAAATTTTCAACATGTGTACTGTTTTTTTTTGTTTTTGTTTTTTTTTTTATTAATACGCTTTTAATCACTATTGTAATGGTTTAATGGCGTGAGCATCCGAACTGGACCAGAAGAAGGTGGCCTGAACTTCATGCATCGCTGGGGAACAGATCCAGGAAGATGGTGAGGGCAGTGTGACACTCTGGACAACATTCTGCTGGAAACGGTATTTCCTGACGGCAGTGGCCTCATGACTTCATTTAGCAGGACGATAGTTTTGAGGAACATGACATCAAGGTGTTCACTTGGCCTCCAGGTTCCCCTGACCGAGCGTCAGTGGGATGTCCCAGACGAACTAGTCATGGAGACCTCACTTCACAAATTACCCTTCCTTTAAGAAGTTTGGCTGGCAACTCATCACACCTTCAGAGGTTTTTTAACATTTAGACAAAGGAGTCATTTTGGATCTAGAATCTAGAGGATTAAGAGCGGCATCATTAGAACATAGTGTGCACAATCTGTCCGGATAAAGGGACACTCGTCAAACTGAACAAGTTAGGGGTGGCCTAGTGGTTAGGGAGTTGCCCCTAGCAATGGAAGATTGTGGGTTCGATTCCCTCACCAGTAGGTTGCCCTGAGGTACCCTTGAGCAAGGTACCGTCCCCATCACTGCTCCCTGGGCACATTCAATTGCTGCATGGTGTTTGCATGGGTTAAATGCAGAGGTCCAGGGGCAGCGGTGGTCTAGTTAGGGAGTTGCCCCTAGCAACGGAAGACTGTGGGTTCGATTCCCCTCTCCAGAAGGTTGCCCTGAGGTACCCTTGAGCAAGGTACCATCCCAGGCACAGTGTTTGCACGGGTTAAATGCAGAGGTCCAATTTCGTTGTGGTTCACTGTGTGCTGTGCTGTGACCTCGCAATGACAACTTGCGTTGTCACTTTCACTTTCAGATGATGGAAATAACCTTTAAGAGACCCTTGAATGTTTGTAGGCTGATTGAAACATTGCTTGTGGGTTGACTGACTTTTACAAACTGTAAGTTTGTTGCAAAAATCATTTTAAGAACGAAGCTCCTGTTAGAGTAGAAAAAATGACCTTTTATTAAAATGTTCCATACAAAACCCAAAAATACAAAATGGAGAACAGTTCCTCTTAACATCACTACAGCAGCTGGTGAAGGACCGAGCCTGGTTCTAGCACAAGCCAAGCAGCAAACCAAGGTTTTTGGAAGGATCTCAAAGTCCAAGCTAGCTGCGCACAACTGTACGTTCACACTGTGAGTGGCAAGAGCATCAAGATTCACTTTGGATGCAAAACATCAGGTGTGTTGACCTATAGCCTTTTTTTTTTTTAATAGCCCAAGTATTTGGTCAACTTTTCTGTTTGAAGCCAATGAACTGCATTTCTGTTTAAATACGAAGTTCTGGAGGGGTACCTGGTGTATACACTTTTATTAAACAACGGTGGAGGAGCGAGAGGTAGTTGCTTGTAAGGCGACTTTAATTTAACCCGAAAACATCAGAGGTCACAGGAGGCTCATCTGATTCAAACAGCGACGTTTTATGAATCTGGGACTGATGGAACCGATTGGTTGCCACTGAATCGGTTCATTATCATCCAGTTAACCGGACCTCGACGCTGGTTTCCATGGAAAAGGAATGAATTACTTTGATCTTTGATGCTCTTGCTGCTCCCAGAGTGAACATACATTAAGAGTAACCTTGGCAACATCACAGGTCGATATAAAAGTTCAATTCTTATCAAACCAAAAAGCCATTTTATGCAAAGCGTAAAATGTACCACTCTTAGTAGTTCAGTGAAAACCAACCACACGGCTCTTCTCTTTGGTGGTGAAAGCAAGAGCTCCAGGAATGAGTGCCTCTGTTTGGAGATGAGGTAGAAGTTGTATCTGCTCACTGCCCGAAAGTTAAACAGTGGTGTTAGAGTGGTCTTCAACGAGGGAATTCAAGAGTATTACAGTACTCTTAACAATTGCAGCCCTTTTTCTCAGTCCTTCTTACAAGAGTAAGATGGATTATGGAGTAAGATGGAGCCATGGATTCGTTTTCCCAAATCCCAAATCACAGCTTCACAGTCCTCTTCCTGTCGTTCACCACTGACATAAGAATGTATTCTTAAGAGTATTTAAAAATAGCAGTAAATTACAGGCAAGTACAAGAAAAAGCTAACATATATATAAAATCATAACATCTGACTTTTTTCCATTTAAAATAGACGCTCTTTATTTGCTGTGTTATATTATTTTTGTATTGTTCATTTAAAAATTCAAGTTTTTTCATACTCGTACCATCCGAGTAGCTGCGGATAAAAAACGAGCCGAGTCAGCTAAAGTGGCTCATGGATGTGCACTTTCCGTGTAAATCTAAAAGAAGCAATTCTGGCACCATCATTTTTCTATAAAACATAAACGACACTGTCTCCATCATTCCCTCAAGTCACATTCAATTCATCTACGCCTGCTCGTCTTCCCGTGCTCCTCTTTTCCATTCTCTGCAACTTTACTTTAGTCTGTTGAACTGCCACACCGTGATCCCGCCCAGCAGAGCTCCAGCAATGAACACAAGGACGAGTCCAGCAGGGGGGCAGATGCTGCCGAGGGAGGAAGCAGAAAATCGCTCTATGGAGAACTGAGTCACTGCAGAAATGCTGTTGATCTGTGAGAACAAAAAATAGAGGGATGTAAAGACTGGGATTAGGATTAAAGATTAAAAATGAACGCTTTGAGAATCCTGGGTATTGTTGCATTATTGTGTTCATTTTTGAAGACTTGAGGAATCTCCATTATAAAATGTCTCAACTTTTTTTTTAGATTATATATATATATATATACACTCATTGCAAACAATTATCATAAAATGGCTGATTAAAACTTAAAATATGAAATTTTTTCATATAAAAGAACTGGACCCCATTCTTCTGGGCAAGCACTTCAATGCCTGGTGTTCTTTGTGTGTTTTCCGGACACTTTATAACCTGAACGGGACACGACGTACATGATTTCTCATCATTTTCAGAGATGTTCATGCATTTCTGGCTTTCTTACCCATCCTCCCTTGCTGCAGATCCACTTTAAAAGCTTTTCCTTGAAATAATCGAGACTTAAAGACAAAATATCTGCGAAGACTTTGGTCAGGTGAGCGTGCACCATCTGAAAAATAAAGAAACGTGAATGTAAAAGATGTGTACACAAACACGCGGCTCTGTGAGATGCGATTCAAAGTGAGCCGGACCTTCGCGGACAGTTTTCCCACGGAGTAGAAGAGAACAATAATTCGTCCCCAGTTTATGTCACCGTCGCTGAAGACTTTCTCCACAAGCTGCCAGAAACTGCGTTTATCAGCCAGCCGTCCCAACCCGTCGATCATGCTGAGGAGTGGACAGGAGGGGAGAGAAGACAGGAGATGATGGTCAGGGGATCAGCTTACCCCAATAAAATGAGCTATGAAGCAGCAGTGCACAATTACCACATTCAACTGAAATATTCCTTTAAAAATCTGAAAACGTGTTTACAATTTTACTGCTTGATGAACCTGCAAGAATCTGCGGTCCATATTTTCGGGGGAACAGCCAGACGTAGAGCTCCCTGGCAAAATCTGGCTGTAGCTTTAGCAAAATCATTGGGGCGGCATTTGCCCACTGGTTAGAGAGTAAGCCCCATGAAGGTCATGGGTTCGAGACCCATGCCACTAGGTTGCCCTGAGGTTCCCTTGAGCAAGGTACCGTCCCCAACACAGGGCTGTGGATGCCCACTGCTGCAATGTGTGTATGGTTTGAATGCAGAGAAGTATTAAAGTCGCTTATGTAAATGAATTTAGAATTTTAAAATGAAAGTGAAGTTAAAACTGGATTATTTGCAGTGAGGAACAGCATTTTTTAACCTGTGCTGAACGAGAGGACATGCTAAGTAAAGTGAAATAAATAAAACAAGTAAAGGTGCTGTTACTCCGGTGTTATAACACTGACATCAATGCACCGGAAACAACTTGAGGAGAATCCTTAAGCAGCTGAACTGCATTCAAGCTTGGTAGCACATCCAGCACTAACATTTTCCAGCTCCATTCTTCTGTTATAAAAGCAGATTTAGTCAAAAATAAGGGGAAAAATTGATTTAAAAGTAAACCATACATTCCATTCTCCATAAATATAACGAAGTGTAATATATATTATCATTTGAAAATTCGCAGGAAGGTAAGAGTTGTTTAGATCCACCTCTGGTTCTAGCTACGAATGTTGAAGATGTTAAACAGGTGTTCTTGAGCACAGTGAAGGCTCCGTCAATCCATACTTTCACCCGTCGAGCACAGGAGTTAAAAACACTACATGGTGCCGCTTACTCGTTAAAACGCTCATCCTGATCCAGCCGGTCGCCGATCACTCTGATGGTCGCTGCTAGCTGCTGCAGCAAAACCTTATCCTGAGCGCTGGTTATCGGCTTAGGCTTTGGGCAAAGTGTAGAGACATCTTCATCCGTCACATCCTTTAACTGATCGTTTACCACGCTGAAAGAAGGAACACATGATACTACAGCTCAATCAGACATGGAAACAGAGGCGAGTCTTCAACATTGTGTTTATTAAGTCAAGTCGAGGAGGATTTATTGTCATTTGAACCATATACGCAACACACAGTGAAACAAAATAACCTTCCTCCAGGACCCTGGTGCTGCTCATGAGACAAAGTAGGACAGGACATAAGACTAAAGACTAAACAAGGGCAGACAGAACAACATAGAGAGCAAAACATGAAACAGTACATTCATCCAATTACAGAGCAGAGGCAGTAATGCTGTGGAGAATGAGCAACAGCGAGTCCAAATTAGAGGGACAGCTTGGAGACAGAGTCAGAGATGTCCATTGGTTTGGACATGTGCAGAGGAATAGGACATTAAGGAAGGAGCTGTGTGGCAAGAGAAGAAGAGTAATGACAAAGAGGAGGTTTATGGATGAGGTGAGAGAGGACATGCAGGCGGTCAGTGTGAATCAGGAAGATGCAGAGGACAAGCAAGTCTTTGTCACACTGCATGCAGGGACATGGAGGACAAACAGAGAAACAAAGCATCATATGTTCATCAGTGAGTCCACAAACGCGTGGGTTGAGTAATTTAAAGCTGATTAGAATTGATTTTTTCTATGTGCGAGCATTTAGGGGTCTGAAACCAGTTATGACTATTGCTTTAACACACACAGATCTACGCACATGCGATGCTGCTCTAGTGTTTAGGGACTAGATCCCCGGATCAGAAGGTTCGAATCCCAGACCAATAGGTTGCCCTGAGGTACCCTTGAGCAAGGTACCATCCCCATCACTGCTCCCCGAGAGCTTTTCATTTCGTTGTGTTTCACCATGGCAAATAGTCACTTTCACTTTATCTGCGATGAGTCAAGTTTTAATTAAAAAATGTGCATTTTTTTATTGCACCTCAGACTTGGTGTGAAAAAGCCTTTGACTGTATCGTCCCATCTGGCGGAACTGAACTCTGCCCTAAATGTGCTGAATGTACATGACCGGTGGTTTATATCGTTAATAAATATTAATTGCTAGTTTTTTTTGTTCCTATTTATTACTTTTTAATGGTTTATCACAGCCCTGCTTTTATAAGTAGTAATGACATCATGAAAGTCTAAAAGTAAAACCAGAAGGAAAGTGTGCACTGCTCTGGTGCTCTTCTGTAAATAAGCACTGGGTGAACCTGAAGGTGTGGCTGCTAACGTGAAAATAAATGACACGCTAATGACTCGCAGTTCCAGGAAATCAGTCTGAAATAATCAGGTTTAACCCCTCCGCGTCTCTTCGGGAGTCTTTATCTGGGTCGGCACTTTACTTTCAAATAATCACAGAATTCACACATTAGTTTGGGAGTAGAGACTGAATCATTTATAGCAGTTACTGAATCATTTTATAGTTTATATCATTTATAGTAGACACTTATTAATAATTGCTTTAAAAAGAAGTCACTTGATAATTAATGGCAGACACTGAATAAATGAACTGTGTTTGTTCAATCTAATATGATAGAATTTATAGGAAATACATCATATTAGTGGACACTAATTTTAGTAGATACTGAATAATTCAGTAAATTACTGGATAATGAAACCAGATCATAATCCTGGAGTTCAAGTCGCCAAAGACCTGTACTTTTCAAAACTGAAATATTTGAGCTGAATCTACAGTTGTGACAATAACAATCCGCTATGACATAAAAGGAAGCGTGGATGTGAGTCAGTGTAGTGAAGATGAAGTGTGTGTTCACAGGGATTCAATCTGGACTTTCAGTAAAACCGACCTGATGAGTGAAGGCAGTTCAACCAGTTTAGAAGAAGCACTTCACACTTCACTACACCCTTAGCGTGCGAGCGTGTGTTTGTGTGTATGTGAGTGCATGTGAGTTTGAGTGTGTGTATAAATGTGTGTGCTGTGTGTGAGAGTTTGAGCGTATGTGTACTTGTGTGTGGGGGGGGGGGGGGGGGGTGTCAATGGGTAGGTGTTCCATTTAACCATGCAAAGTTTACTTTCACTTTTGTTTCATGAGCTGAAGCCCTTTTTTTTCTTCCCTCATCTGAAGTGACTAGACAGGACTGGAGTGAGTAAAGTGGAGAAAATGCCAGGAAAGGTGAAGTATCAGGGGTAAAGTGTTGGGGTGAGGTCCTGAAGTGTTGGGGGTGAAGTGTTGGCGTGAGGTCCTGAAGTGTTGGGGGTGAAGTGTTGGGGTGAGGTGCTGAGGTGTTGGGGGTGAAGTGTTAGGGTGAGGTGCTGAGGTGTTGGGGGTGAAGTGTTGGGGTGAGGTCCTGAAGTGTTGGAGGTGAAGTGTTGGGGTGAGGTGCTGAAGTGTTGGGGTGAGGTGCTGAAGTGTTGGGGTGAGGTGCTGAAGTGTTGGAGGTGAAGTGTTGGGGGTGATGTGTTGGAGATGAAGTGTTGGGGTGAGGTGCTGAAGTGTTGGGGTGAGGTGCTGAAGTGTTGGAGCTGAAGTGTTGGAGGTGAAGTGTTGGGGGTGATGTGTTGGAGATGAAGTGTTGGGGTGAGGTGCTGAAGTGTTGGGGTGAGGTGCTGAAGTGTTGGAGCTGAAGTGTTGGAGGTGAAGTGTTGGGGGTGATGTGTTGGAGATGAAGTGTTGGGGTGAGGTGCTGAAGTGTTGGAGGTGAAGTGTTGGGGGTGATGTGTTGGGGGTGTAAGGGTGGTGCTGGTCTAGTGGTGGGTACTTGCCTATGGACCTCTGGATCAAGAGGTCCCAGGTTTGAATCCCACCTCCAGCACTACCTCCACTGGGTCCCTGAGCAAGACCCTGAACCCTGAGTGTCTCCAGGGGGACTGTCCCTGTAATCAGGACCTGGAAGTCACTCTGGATAAGAGCGTCTGCTAAATGCCGTAAATGCCTGGGGTGAAGTGTTGGAGGTGAAGTGTTGGAGGTGAAGTGTTGGAGGTGAAGTGTTGGAGGTGAAGTAATGGGAAGCTCACCTGATCAGTAGGGTCTCTCCAATCTGCTCCTCTGTGAGGAAACACAAGAGTTTGTCTCAGCTTTTCTCCTTACATCATCTAAACACACACACACACACACACACACACACACACACACACTTACCAGAGGCCCCTTCACACGCCATCGCAGTGCAGCGATGCGGACACGGTCCGGGACAGAGTGTCTCTGAGAGGCGAGAGCGAGACAGAAAATGACTCTCACTCAACTCAGCAGGAAACAGCGCCGGACTCTCGCGAGATTTCCCCGGAGCTATTTTTAACCGAAAGAACAACAGGAAAAAAGATGTGCGAGCTCAGCACTTTAGTTTTTTTTTTTTTTATTTCACTTCCTCACTCACTCACACACGCACGCACACACACACACACACACACACACACAAGCACGCACACACACACACACACACACACACACAATAATACTGATAATCATCATCATCATCATTACTTCTTTACATTTTTCCCATTTTCTTTTCTTTTTTCTTTCTTTCAGATCTCCCCCTTTAGTTACACATGCTCTTTAGATTATACCCTCTTTCTTTTAAAGACTTATTGTTTTTAGTATTATTATCATTAAATCATTTCTACCCCTCTTTTATTGTTTTTTTAAACGTGTATTTATTGTGTTAAATAAATGATGAAGTACAAAGAAACCTATAAATCAGTTACACCTGTACAGATGAACACTGGCTGGATTTAAGCAGGCCGGGTGTATTTGTGTAATGATGGGGGGCAAAATGGACAAAAGAAGAGAGAACTGAGTCTGAAAATCTCAACAAAAAAAAAAAAGGTCTTTCAGAAGAACGGAGCTCTCTTGAAATGTCTAAGATATCAGGTTGTGATCGCAGAACCATCAAACGTTTTTGAATGTTTTATGTTTAAAATGTTTTATGGTTGCAAACAGTCAACAGGGTCGCAAGAAACTTGTTGAGAAAAAAAGACACAAATGAACTGTTCAAGATTTGAGAAGAATCCAACGTGCTACCAGCTACCAGGAACCCATGATCCTCCAGTGCCGTCATATTCCAGAAATGAACCTCCCTGGAGTCTCCAGAAGCACAAGATATTCGGTGTCAGAGACGTGGACAAGGTAAGGAAGACTGAAACCCCACCACCGAACAAGAAACATCATCTTTACAACAAGGCTGGACCAAGAAACATCTCAAGACTTGAAGATTCAAGATTTTTTCAGGTTTTATGGAGATGAGATGAGAGTGACTCTTGTTGGACCAGATGGACGGGCCCATGGCTGGTTCAATAACAGGGACAGAGCTCCACTTCCACTCAGACACCAGCAAGGTGGAGGTGGGGTACTTGTATGAAGGTGGGGTACTGGTATGGAGGTGGGGTACTGATATGGAGGTGGGGTACTGGTACGGAGGTGGGGTACTGATATGGAGGTGGGGTACTGATATGGAGGTGGGGTACTTGTATGAATGTGGGGTACTGGTATGGGCTGGTGTTATTAAGGATGAGCTAGTTGGATCTTGGTGTGTGTACTGTAGATGTTGTAGGTGTGTTTATTGTAGATGTTGTAGATGAGTGTACTGTAGACATTGTAGGTGTGTGTACTCTAGATGTAGAGGTTGTAGTTGTTTAGTTTGTTGGAGATGGAGCAGGTGTTGTAGATGTTGTAGATGTGTGTGTTGTAGATGTGGATGAAGATGTTGCATGTAATGTAGATGTTGGAGATGTTACAGGTGTTTTAAATGTGGATGTAGATGCTGTAGATGTTTGTGTTGTAGATGTGGATGTAGATGTTGCAGGAACTGTAGATGGGGATGTAGATGTTGTAGATGTTACAGGGGCTGTAGATGTGGATGTAGATGCTGCAGATGTGTGTTGTAGATGTGTGTGTTGTAGATGTTGTAGATGTTAACTTGGTTTGTCTGTTGTCTAACTATACTGCAGCTTAGGTCCTTGCTTGGGGTGCCTGTTGCTGGTGTGTTTTTTGGTAGTGTTTTTTTTTACCTGTTTCACTCTGTATACTGAAACCAGGAAGTAATGGAGGTGTGAATTGGTAGGAGTGGCCTTGTACTCACTCAACATTTAAAAGAGGAAACAATCTGACACAGAGGTACAGAAAGCTGTATCTCTGGACTCGCATCTTTTCACTCCTTCAACTTCATGGCTCTCACAGGAACATGGATCACACCTGAGAACACTACCACACCTGCAGCACTGTCATCTGCCTTCACCTTCTCCCACACTCCACACTCTGCCGGCAGGGGGAGGTACAGGTTTGCTCCTATCACGTGAATGCCTCTCAGTCGCTACCACTTCAATAATTCTTCCTTTGAATTCCATTCTGTTACTATAACCTATCCTATTAACCTTCATTTCATTGTCCTCTACTGCCCCCCAGGCTTACTAGGTAACCTCATCAATGAGCTAGATATCCTCCTAAGCTCATTCCCTGATTACAACTCTCCAATGATTCTTACTGGAGACTTCAATCTACCAGGAGAAAACATTCACACCAATGGGCTTACACTGCTTCTATTATCTTTTGGCCTGCCCCTTAGCAAATCTCCTCCTACCCATAAAGCAGGCAACAGTCTCGATTTAATATTCAGCAGATCGCTCTCTATGGGCAATATTCTGTCTACACGTTTACATGTATCTGATCACCATCTCTTATCTTTCAAATTTTTTGCCAGTACATCGCTCCGTCCACTTGAGACTCCAGAACATACTCGTAGAAATCTCAGCACTCTCTCACTGGCCTCTCTTTCCTCCACAATTCTTTCCCACTTGTCTCCTCCTAGTACAACTAACCCATCTCCTTCAGCTGTAAAAGTCAATACTAATGAACTTCTTTCCTCCCTCAGCTATTCAATTGACCAACTCTGTCCTTTAATTTTCAGAACAAGACAACTCTCTCCACTAGCCCCATGGCTGTCTGAAGTTCTGCACAACGACTGTAGAGAACTAAGATCAGCTGACAGGAAGTGGAGAAAATCACAAAACTCTGAAGACCTCTTCTCGTATCTTCTCTCCGAATTTGCTTCAGAACTAACCCCTGCCAAGTCAGTGTTCTACAAAACCAAGTTTGAAGAATCTGTAACTAACCCTCATAAACCTTCTGCCACTTTTTCATCACTTCTAAAATCACCATGTCCTCCTGTTGTTTCAACTCTCTCCTTGATGAGAAAACAGGTAATTAGAAGATCCTTCCACATGAAAGACAATTCTCCAGGCCAGCATCAAGCATCCTGCAACCACCAACTCCTGGGCCTCTCACCGCTCTCCATGGAGGATGTACTGCTGCTCCTGATGTCCAGCAATCCCACCACCTCTCTCCTTGATGCCATCGACTCTACTCCTAGAGAGGTCTTCAGATCTTCTTCCCTACATCGCTCAAATACTTAATGGATCTCTAAAGACTGGCCAAGTTCGATCTGCCATCAAGTCAGTCGTAGTCACTCCTATTCTGAGGAAACTCTCTCTGGACTGCAAAGACTTGAACAACTATAGACCGGTATCTTTTCTGCTCTACTGCTCTACTGGCTGTCTCTCAAAAACTCCACCCTGCAAAATCAAGCAACCTGTCTTCAGTCCTGATTCTCCTGGACCTCTCAAGCAGCTTTTGACACCATGAACCACCAGATCCTCCTGACCACTCTCTCCAACCTGGGGATTGCTAGTACAGCCTGGTAGTGATTTTCCTCTTACTTACAGCATTGGCAGTAGCAAGTGTCATGGCAGGGCCGTTGGACCACACCACGAAATCTGACAACTGGCGTTCCCCTCATCTTCTTCATCTCCCTCATCTTCTCTGTCTTCTCAGTCTTCTCTTCTCATCTTCAACATTAGAAGAATCCGTCCTTTCCTCACCACCCAGGCAACCCAGCTGCGGGTCCAGTCCCTGGTCATCTCGAAGCTGGATTACTGTAACTCTCTTCTGGCAGGGCCTCCATTGAAGGCACCGAGACCACTACAACTGATTCAGAACACTGCTGCAAGACTCATCTTCAACTACCCCAAGTTCTCTTCTTCCATGCCTCTGCTGCAGGACCTACACTGAGCCCCTGTGGCTTGTCGTATCAGGTTTAAATCTTTAACTCTTGTTTACAGGGCTACAAACAGTCTTGCACCCTCTTACTTGACTGCTGTTATCAAACAATGTGTTTCTTCAGGGGCAGCAGTGGCCTAATGGTTAGGGAGTTGCCCTGGATCGGAAGATTGTGAGTTCCTACCACTAGGTTGCCCTGAGCTACCCTTGAGCAAGGTACCATCTCCATCACTGCTCCACAGGCACTTTCAATAGCTGCCCACTGCTGCATGTGCAGCTGCACATGTGTGTACGCGTGAAATGCAGGTTTAATTTCGTAGATGCTGTAGATGATGTGGATTTAGATGTAGATGTGTGTGTTGTAGATGTTGCAGGTGTTGTAGATGTAGATGCTGTAGATGTGTATGTTGCAGGTGTTATAGATGTGGATGAAGATGTTGCAGGTGTTGTAGATGTGTATGTTGCAGGTGTTATAGATGTGGATGTAGATGCTGTAGATGTGTATGTTGCAGGTGTTATAGATGTGGATGTAGATGCTGTAGATGTGTGTGCTGTAGATGTTGCAGGTGTTGTGGATGTAGATGCTGTAGATGTGTGTTGCAGGTGTTGTAGATGTGGATGAAGATGCTGTAGATGTGTGTGCTGTAGATGTTGCAGGTGTTGTAGATGTAGATGCTGTAGATGTGCTGTTTGTACTGTAGATGGCAGTAAGTTGGTGTTGAGTCTGTGATAGAAGCTCAGGAAGGAGGAGAGGAAGGCAGGCAGGAGTTTAGAGAGCGACAGGGGCGAGTTCATCCACACTTCTGGATCTTGTGGTGCTGCTGTTATCAGAACCTGTGAACTCTGCTGCTTTTTTAACCGCATTAACCAGACCGCTCAGACTCAGTCTCAGCTGTTCAGTCAGTCTGTATCTGCGGGTCAGTGGGTTTAAGAGGGTTTAATGGCTGTCAGCCCGAACTCTGTCCGCGGGATCTTCGAGTCTATGGATTTCGGTTCGGCCGGTTCGGGCTCAGCGGACACCGCCCGGGTAAGGAGGCCGACAGAGTCCATCCCGGGCTCAGACCGCGTTTCTGTACTTTAATCATGAACTGTTTTCGGCCTGAGCGAGGGGGCGCGTGGAAATTAATTTCTGTAGCATGACCGGCAGCGTGACCTGCGCCTTACTGTCTTTCCTTACTAATTCACCCCCGAGCCACGCCTCCCGCGCAGTCATTGGTCAATACTGCCCCTCATTGGTTACTACTTCATACTTTGCCAGCAAGCCGCCAATCAGAACGAACTAGCGATCGACTGACCAATCACAGCGACGGAGGCGGATCCTAAAGTTTAATTTTACTGAAATAAACACTTATGGTTTATATATTAAATTAATTACATACAGCCATATACAAATGTAGATATACGGTCAAATTAAACTTCTCCTATTTACCAACTTTAAAAAAATCCTGTTAGTCATAAAGAGGGCATTTTCACTTTAGTGCTCAATTTTTTTTGCTGAGTTTAACATGGGAAAAGATGTGCCATAACTTTTGCACAGGCTACTTGTTGCCTTTCCTTTTTGTTAAATAAACAGTAAAATGCAGTAAATAGTCTTTGCATTTACATTAAATATTAAGAAGGTATCGTTTATGAAAGTGAAAGTGACTATCCTAGTCATTCTGAAACGCAGCACAACAAAACTCAACCTCTGCGTTTCACCCATACGCACACGTGCAGCAGGGGGCAGCTATTGAAAGCCCCCGGGGAGCAGTGACGAGGAAGGTACCTTGTTCATGGGCAACCTCAGGGCATCCTACTGGTGAGGGAATCGAGCCCACAATCTTCCGATCCGGGGCAACTCCCTAATCATTATTGACATGCAACTGAAAAAAATACAGAAAACTAATATATAATATAATATGTTTGTATGTTTTCTCAGGCTTGGCTCGAGCGACACTCTCTTTCTCTGAGTCTCTTCACTGATGGGAAGCTTGTGTGTCCTGGAGACAGACAGGCTCACGCTGTAACTGATTCCTCAGGTTCGTGACCATTAAACTGTTGCTCATTCATCTCTTTAGAAACGAGTAAATGCACACACACACACAAAATCTAATATTCCATACATATATATATATATATAACCAGTAATTTTTAACATTTTATTTATGAATGGGGAAAAAAACGGAAAGTGTGGCCTGTGCAAGAGCTGTGGCACATTTTGTCTCCAATATTGTTTTTGTTAAACAAATAAATAATCAACTGAACACTAAGATAAGCTGATCGGTCAAATGACGTGTTTTTTCTGAGTGCAAATAAGTGAGCGGGTCTTCTGGAGTGGGTGGATGAACTGAGATGTTGAACTTTTCTGTTCATGTGGTCCACTGTAGATGAGTTCACTCCTTTAAAAACATGTGATTTGACTGGTCTAAATGAAGCTTGGCGCTGTATGAACTGATCCACTGCCTAGTAGATAAAGGGCTGTTGCGCTTGTTTTCCGTGAAGTCAAGTGATTTCAGGAAGGCCTTGTAATAACTCCGCGTGCTGCTGTGCCCCAGTCCCCGGATTTATTTGTCTTCTTCACTGTCAGGTGGGACTGTGTGCAGTGTAGTGTTTGCTCAGGATGAGGACATTTCTGCCTGCGCCTCCTCTGCGTCTGCAGGATTTAAAGCCTGGAGTGAACTGAGTGGCCAGCGAAGAGCCAAAGTCCTGCTCAGGTAATCCAATCCCAGACCAATAGGTTACCCTGAGGTAGCTTTGAGCAAGGTACCGTTCCCGTCACTGCTCCCCGGGTGCTGGATGTGGCTGCACGGTGTGTGTGAGTTAAACACAGAAGATGCATTTCGTTGTGATTCGCTGTGCTGTGCTCGGTCGTGTTACGTTGTCTTGCGTCTGTTCTGAACGGTGTGTATCCATGTGTGTTTCAGGTTACCGAGCACTCTGCAGAGATACGCTCAGTGTGTGTGTGAGCTGTGTGATCTGTGTCAGTCTCCCTGTTCGACTCCTGCCCTCATCAGGCTGGCCCAGTACTACGCAGGCTGGGCTCAGCTGCGAGACACACTCATGCCTGAATGGATCCCACGAGGTGTGTGAGTGTGAGGGATTGAGTGTGTGTGTGTGTGTGTGTGTGTGTGTGTGTGTGTGTGTGTGTTGTACATTTAATGGCATGAACTAGGCTGGGTATAAACAAAATGGTCACAAGCTGGACACGCAGTGTTTATTTTTGTGTTCTCTAGGTGTGGTTGCAGTGGCTGTTTCTGATGACTGCTCACTCTACTCCATATGGTCAAAGGCTTTGCCAGCTCTAGCTATGGGTGAGTCAGCGCACGCGCACACACACACACACCCACACACACACTAGGTATATGATAAAAATAAACGCTACAAATGCCTATTAGGGGTGTAATGTTCTGGAAAAGTCAGGGTTCGGTATGTTTTCAGTTCTGTGTAAAAGAGTTACTGTTTTACAGGCAATGCTGTGATCGTGGTTCCCGCGGTCAGACTGGCTCCTCCTGTGCTCTTACTGGCCCAGATTTTGATGGAGGCGGGGCTTCCTGCTGGAGTGCTCAGTGTGGTGACAGGTGACGCCTCTGTGGGAGCCAGACTGGCTCAGAACAGTCAGATCGCCTACCTGACCTACAGCGGGAACCAGCAGGTCTGTATGTGTGTTAGAGACGATTAGAATTATTATTAACAACAGCGATGATCAAAATATTAACAATCATATTAATAAAATGGAGAGATGGACTGTTTACTCTGCCTTTGGCCCTGTGAACGCTGGCCTTTAGTGCAACACACACACACACAAATGAAAAGCTTTTGTGATGGATAAAGGGAAGAAAGCATAAAATAAACTAATAATGATGTTAATAACATGACACATTCCTTCATTGGTGTGTTCTTCCAGGATGGAGAGTTTTTGGCTAAACAGACAGCTGGTTGGGGTCTTCCTGTCTCTCTCTCTCTGTCTGTCAGCGCTGTGTGTCCTTTCATCATCTTTGAGTCTGCAGACCTGGACAGTGCCGTGGATGGAGTGATGGAGGCATCCTTCAAAAAGAGGAAAGATGTACGTGGACCAAACTGAAAGAGCATGTCTTTGCTAGATCTCTCTCTCTCTCTCTCTCTCTCTCTCTCTCGCGTTAAACGTAGTTGGATGTGATCCCACTGCACGTGCTAATATAAGATCGTAATAAATGAAATAATTGTAAATAATATAAAGTGACTATTTGTCATCATGGCGCTTTACCCTGCAGTGAATGGCAACAAAGTTCATTCTCTGCATTTAACCCACACACCGTGCAGCAGGGGGCAGCCATATTCAGCGCCCGGGCAGCAGTGATGGGGACAGTACCTTGCTCAAGGGTACCTCAGGGAATACACTTGTCTGGGATTTGAACCCATTCTCTCTCTCTCTCTCTCTCTCTCTCTCTCTCTCTCTCTCTCTCTCTCTCTCTCTCTCTCTCTCTCTCTCTCTCTCTCTCAGTGGCAGTGGGTGCTGTGTGTTCAGGAGTCGGTGCTGGACAGTGTTGTGGCCAGGCTGAAGCTCAGGATCGCTGGACAGAAGTGTGTCCCGCTCAGTAGCGAGTTGGACAGGAGTCTGGTGGACACTGCAGTGCAGGAGGCTCTCCAGCAAGGGGCAACAGTGAGTTACAGCCAGAAAAAAAAAATGCAAATGTTTGTGAAAGCTGAATATGAGCGAAGTTATAATAATACATGACTAATGAAGTGAGAGGAAATATTTCTGATGGTTATCGTCTCATGATATTTTAGGTATTTTGTCTATTTAAATTCAATTCAATTCAATTCAATTTATTCTTGTATAGCGCCTTTTACAACAAAGTTGCCCCAAGGCACTTTACATTGATAACAGGTTACAGTAATAGATGTTTAAGCCGGACGACTTGAGCAAATAGTTATAAATAATTAAAAATTATTTCAGTTCACTCACTCATTTTCAGGGCCGCTTGTACTAATTAGGGGGGGGGGGGAGGAGCCTGGAGCCTATCCCAGTTCTCTCAGGGTGAAAGGCAGGGACATCCTGGACAAGTCGCCAGCCCATCCCAGGGCAGAAACACAGACAATCACACTTACACCTTCGACCAATTTAGCGTCTTCAATCCACCTGACCTGCATGTCTTTGGATGGTAGGTGGAAACCGGAGGTCCCGGAGGAAAGACACAGACACAAGGAGAACACTAAAATGTCCCCTAGGCATGTGAGTGTGTTTGTCTGTGTATCTGCCCTGTGATGGGCTGGGATAGACACTAATTAGGGCAAGCAGCTCAGAAAATGAGTGAGTGAGAGAGTGATTAGGTCCTTCTGCATGTTAGGTTCTGAAGTAATAAAAATGGCAAAGCCTAAAATCATGATGGACATGAATGTTCTGCAGACTTTCTGAACTGCATTAGTTTTCGTCCTGATGTTTTACACACGGGGTGTGTAAGATTTCAGCACTGCTGGGTAATGCAGAAAGTGAAAGTGACTATGAAAACGGCACAGCATGCAGTGAACCGCAACATAATGCAGCCTCTACTTTTCATACACGGTGCAGCAGCCCGGGGAGCAGTGATGGGGACGTGTAGCTCTGCAACAGCAGAAGCTTCAAAAAATTACAAAGAACTCCTCAACGTTCCCCTCCACGGAGACCTTTAGTGAAACTGACTGGAGAGAAACTCGAGTAAGTCGTGATACGTTTTCATGTTTGGGTTTGTTTTAGCTGATCCAGTCGTGTCCGCCGCCTCCTTCTGGTGCTTTGTACCCCCCCACGGTTCTTTATGGGCTGGCCCCTCCCTCCTCCGCCGCGGTGTCCCCTCCGCTCGGACCCCTGCTCCCTCTTCTGTCCTTCAGGAGCGCTGCTGAGGGAGCTGCTCTGGGTAAAAATCACAAAACCTCACAGTACTACAGTGTACACAAGTTTTTAAAAAGATTCAAATAAAAAAATTTAAATGTTTTAATACATTCATTTTCCTAAATACCTGAAATAATGAGTCTGAAAAAAACAATTTGACATCTGCTTTATGTACTTAATTACAGTAAATAAGAAATGTTGCTTTAAGAAGTGATTTCAGCTCGTTTGTGTACACCGTCTGCCTCATCCTGCCCGTTTCCGGCTTGTTTTTGATTGGGTGGCTTGGCTGATGCGGTGTCAGAATCGGTTTCTCAGCGCTCATGTCCCGAGAATGAGCATGATTTAGATCATCCGTGCTTTTCAGAAGTCCCATCATTTCAGTTAAACCTCTTAAACCTGATTTCTGGTCCTCTCTTGGTGGCTTCTCATCTGACGTCTTCTAATGTACGTGTTTGTGAAGGGAATCGCACTCCTCATGGTCAGGCGGCCTCCATCTGGACTGAGGACTTGACCTTGGCGTTGGAGACGGCGAAAAGGTGCAAAAGCAGCTGCCTGTTTCAGTTATCTTTGTAATAATGATAAAATTACTAAACACTAAAGACCTGATACTGATGCTGATCTTTATTTTGTCCCAGTAAAATATTCCTCAGAAATATGTTCCTTTTGCCATTTTATTTCCAAAGCCAGGTTTATTTGAACTACTGACTAATACTTATTCGTGTGTGTGTGTGTGTAGTCTGTGTGTGGGCTCAGTGTGGGTGAACACCCACTCCATGACAGACCCCTCACTCCCTCAGTGTGGACGGAGAAGCAGCGGGAACTGCACTGACGGAGGCCGAGAGGTAAGAGGTTCTCTAATTGCTGTAAGTGTGTGCGTGTGTGTGTGTGTGTGTGTGTGTGTGTGTGTGTGTGTAACAGAGCTGTTTGCTGTGTTTCAGGGTCTGTATCAGTTCCTCCGCCCCGCTCTCTCGCCCTCGCTGCCCCGCTCCACACCTGCCTCTCTGGATTACGCTGCGTTCGGAGCGACACCGTCCAGATTCCTGGTACCGGGAGGTTCTGATCCGTCCAGGTGTGCGGATTGCACAGATAACATTATGAACTGTAAATACACTGAATGAGGGGATAGTGTGTACGTGATCATTGGAACAGTTTAAATCCTTTCTTTCAAACCTTTTTAACCAGAGAAACACACTTTAACCCACAGTAATGAAGGTTTATGTGAATTGGGACATCCACAAGATGTCGCTCTGATCTCTCTCTCTCTCTCTCTCTCTCTCTCTCTCTCTCTCTCTCCATCAGTGTCCCTCGCTCCTGTTCACACTTGGTGGGTGGTAAGCTGTGCAAGGCAGATTCTGGCTGCAGTAGGACAGTGCAGTCTCCGGGGGGTGCTGTTTTGGCCCACTGTCCCGATGGAGGCAGGAAAGACGTCCGTAATGCCGTGGAGGCGGCGCTGAAAGTCCAGCCTGGGTACGGCTCCCCTTATCTGACCTGCGGCCGTGTTGAGCAAACTTCAGCTGCGGCTGTGACTCGTTTTGTCCGTTTTAAAGAGTCCGTAAATGAAATGGTGGAATTTGATCTTGTGTGCACACATTCTTCACTCTGCCAAACACACATTCTCTGCCTGTTCTACTGTTCAGGCCTGAAACTAGCAAAAACTTTAAACCTTTTAAACTTTTAACGTTAAAAAATGTACATTTTCCACCAGCCTATAGCAGGTTAGGCCCAGCCAATCATGCCGAGCTTATAAGGAGTTCTTACTATAGGGCAGCCCATTAAATCAGCCCCTTTTATGTGTATTAAATCTGCACTGTTATATATAATAATATAATATTATCTATATGTATATATTAAAGGCCAAGTGAACAACAATCTGTTTCATTTGGGAAAAATTTTAAATTAATTATGACCATTTTTATTACATGAACCCATTCTGAGCACAAACTAAATCTGTGAGAGTTGTCAGAAATGGGCTCTTTAAAGCAGTTCTGCACATTTTTTCTGCAAACGAGCACTTTGATCAGTTTTTCATGCTCCCCAAAAATGATTATATAAAAATAAACCTAGTTTTAAAGAGCCAGGTTTGAAAGCGTGCGCTTTGAGGTCACTTCAGATTTCTTCAGTGACTTCCTGGCCGCTCTGTCTCACTGTAATCATGTCCTCGTCCTGCTTCGGCTTTAATTGCAGGTGGCTGAAGAAAAGCACAGCTGCTCGGGCCCTGTCCCTCTACTCCCTCTCAGACAGTCTGGAGAAAAGAAGACGGGACTTGGCTGCATCAATCCAGGCTCAGACTGGACTTTCTGTGGAGGAGGCCAACAAGGAGGTGGAGCTTAGCATCTCCAGGCTTTCTGATTGGGCCGCACGATGCGATAAACAAACTGGAGGAATACCAGTGAGGCAACTGTTTGTTTTTTTTAATTATATTGATTTATTCATATTTGAATTCTGAGATTAATTTTATTGTATTTATCTCCCCAAAGCCGCTTCCGCAGAGTGGCGCCGCTCTCTCAGCTCCAGAGGCTTTAGGAGTCGTGGGTGTTGTGCTTCCGGATGCTAAGCCCCTGCTCTCACTGGTTTCTCTGCTGGGAGCGGCGGTTTCCATGGGCAACGCCATCGTCATGGTGCCAAGTGAAAAATACCCTCTTCCAGCTCTCGATTTCATTCAGGTGGGATCACTTGTGTTTTTAGCTTTTTTGTTCTCTTTAGCTCTGATTTGTATTAGCAAGCAGTTTCATATTACATTTATAAAGTGATCTAATCATTAATCTGGCCAATTTTTATTTTATTTTTTCAATTAAATTAAACTCAGCCATAACAAACCATTGGGGTAGAGGTGGCCATGTGTTTAGGGACTAGGCCCCAGGATCAGAAGGTCCCCAAAACCCAGACCAGTAGGTTGCCCTGAGGTACCCTTGAGCAAGGTACCGTCCCCATCACTGCTCTTTATATGGCTGCATTTCTGTGCTACAAATGACAAATAGTTGCTTTCACACACATGCCCTCTTTCAAAATCTAAAGCACTTTATTGTGAAATGAAAACAAGTAGCCCTTTAAGATGGGTGTGTCCAATTGCTATTAAAAAGTTCTCTTAACTTTAAGGCTTTGAGTCGCGGTTGAAAAGTGGCTTGTAACCTCTTGCCTTTACATCTTTCATAACCAAGGTTTTGTTTCTCTTTCTGCAGGTTCTCCAGGCCTCAGACATTCCTGCGGGTGTCGTCAGCGTCATCAGCGGAGGAAGAAATCAGCTGACTCAGGCATTGGCCAATCACAGTGAGATCCAGGCCATATGGTACTGGGGCAGCAAAGAGGTGAGACTGATCTGCTACTCAGGCCACGTTCACTACACTTCCGTTCAGCGGATATGATTAAAGCCTGTAGGTCCAGTTCACTGATGGGCACCAACACACTGGACAGCCTGAAAAACTAAATATCACTGCAGCCCAGCTACTGGATCCATTTCAGCAATGAGATTATTTCCTTCCTCTAGTCCTACATTTATTATTAAATATGTATTCTTTCATAGGATCTTATTGTGTTACTGGCAATAACTAATGATGATTAAATAAATGAATGTATATAAAACTGCATGTTATTTATTTGACTTCATTCAGAAAAGAAACCCAGAATTTCTATATTATTACATCCGTAATGGCAAATGTAGCCAGAACAAAGTCATCTTTTTTCATTTATTGTCTCTGTCTCACTGTCTGTCCGCAGGGCTGTCAGTTTCTTCAGCATGCCTGCTGCAGTCCCCTGAAACGCCTGTGGCTGCACTGCGAAGAGGAGGAGGGTAAAGATGGAGGAAGATACTGGAGCCACCAGAGTCCCTCTCTGCAAGAGGAGATGTGGAACGAGGCCGCAGTGTGGAAGAGCGTGTGGATCCCCACCGCCTAATTATGCAAAGTGAGCAAAAGTGCAGAAGCTGGGATGCAGGAGAACAAATTGAGAAAAAGACTATATTCACATGTAAGCCTGATTGAATGATTGACGGTAATCGAGAATGGAAACCCCCTGAATGTCACTGGATTGTGTTCTTCGCTTTGGGCAACTTCCCTAAAGTGTGATTGTGAAATAGAAAAGGAGATTTTATCTGGGTGGTTTCAGGTTCCTACAATGTTCTGGGGAAAAAAGCACAGTTCATTGAGCTGATTCCTCTTTTTGAGGCCCATACTGTTAGAGAAAATGAAGATGCTTTCCTTGTTCTGTTTACAGAGAGTTGGTATACTGCTTTTCCTTCATGAAGTTTAAAATTGACCAGTTGACCACGTTCCAAAACTACTTTACTTGCTCAGGTACCTGGTCAGGAGACTCCGGTCACAGAACAATACGCTTTAAATCGTGGAAACCGTTGAATGCAAAGTTTTCAATTCCTTTCAGACGAGAGAACCTCGTTCACAGTGGTTTGTCCTTATTTGCACGTACTACATTCCATCTCCACACTCTTATTTTATCAACAATTCGTTCACTTTCAAGTGTTTGCCCATTTGACAGACTGATATGAACCAGTACGAGTCCTAAATTAGGGGCGACGGGTCCGAAATTCTACACGTTACGTTAACAGACAAAGAAGTGTTGCATATTCTAAATAATCTATTTTTCAGAAGCTGTTTTTCAGAAGATGTAGGTCAGCGTTATTGGTACTGATTAACTCAATAGATTCGCGTGTGTAAACTACTGCAGTTTCTCAATCGTTTACACTGATTTTGATCCAGGATTGCAATCCGACACTCATATGTAAGATCCTGCATAAGCAGCGAAGACGCAGACTAAACAGTAGTAGTGATGATTAACAGTCTGAACAACCTCATTTGGAGGTTTATAAGGGGTAGATCTATTGCAATCTTTGAAGCAGGTCATTCTAAAGTGGTTCAGCCTTTCTATAAAACTACCCTGCCCTACTTTTGAAGGTGCTATATTACACTGCACTTTCACTTGCAGCTCTGAAGATGTCTTCTTTTCAGAGCATTTTCTGCTCTATCATAAAGGAATCTTTTCTGAAGTGTCTTGGGTTTCTTAGGTCTTAACTGTAGAGGTAAGATTACAGTGTTTACTGGGACTGCTTTCAGCCATCCTGACCAGCAATTGACTTCAGCGGTATCGTTGATCAGGTGTTGGAACTCTTGGCAGTGTGGCCTTCTCTGGGTGCCAGAAACTTTGGGCAGTGCAGTCTTAACCCGGAGTTCAGCCTTTTAAAAGATCACAACAGTGTGGAAATATGTAATGCTGTTCATTTAGGAAATGATTCATCCTTTACAAACTTCGACAGGAATCCATGGATTTTGCACTCGAATCAAGAAATTAGACCTTTTCTGGTGGTGGTTGATAATTCTGTTTCTCAAATTTGGATGGACTTCTCTCTAAATGTTTCCTTTCTGCTTGAATGTGGCAGATTCGACCCAACAATTAATGACCAATTTTAGGAGAACAATCAGTGAAAAGCAGGACAGGGCTGTACTGAGTAATGACTCGATGGGTGTTTGGAACTGATTTAAGACACAAAATCAATCTTACTTTTCAGAAACTAATCTTTTATTCCACATTTCTGGCTTAATAATTGTTCATGGTAAAGAGATGGTGTTAATAGTTTAATAAAATGGAGAATTTATACATATATGTGAAGAATTGTTATTGTCATATTGGTTGCGCCAAAGAAATTGTCATAATCTACCATTTCATCATTGAAGTTGACTCAGAAAGGTCTTGTATGGGACAAGGTTTAAAGGCCTAAAGCATCACACGGCGGTGAATAGGCCGTCCCAGTTCGAACACTCCTTCAAATGCGGCTGCGAAATGCAGCCCATGGAAACGGAGGAGCAGTCGCATCCTACCATCTCCTAAGATTCATTACTTGCTGGTGAAGGTTATAGACCAGACCGTCTCATTTAACGTTTGGTTTGTGTCCTGGTTAAAAGGTCACACCTTCGCAGGATGTTCCTCGACGGATGCTGCTCCTGGGACACTCCTTTATCTGGTTACCATCACTTGGACGCTTGTTGAGATGCTTGTGATGTCATCAAAAATCTCAAAAGCGCCACATACTGTCCAAAACGAGTAATAACGGCATCGGTATGAATGTAGGGGTTAATACAAATGTATGGGTGCTAATGTGAAAAATGTCCAGGACTGACTAACTAGTAACGGGACGTTCTAGCTCCCTGCGATGGGCTGGTGACCTGTCCAGGGTGCATCCCCCGTCCTTCGCCCTGTGTGCGCTGGCTTGGACTCCAGCACCCCCACGCGACCCCGTTTGGGACAAGCGGCAGAAAATGGATGGATGGATGGATGGATGGGACGTTCTAGCACATCCCACATCGGAACTGAAGTGTGAGGGTCGTGCGTGTGTAAGCACAGGGTTTTGGTGGCTGAATCAGGAAAGTAAATATAAACCAAATGCTCTTTGAGTTTGTGTAACTGATTAAAAAATACTAGTTACTCTGTCCATATCCCTTTAATAAAAAAAAATCACATGTCAGTGCTTCTTCCATGAGTTGCTGAATGAATTTCCTACTAAGGCTGCAGTTTTCTGGAAGCCTTTGTTTTGTAAATAGTTTGTTACTTATCTGATCCTAAAAAACCAGTCTTGGGCAGATGATGCATGTGCACCTAATGAGGCACGAGGTATGTTGGAAATACACCTGAGGGAACCGCCCCTTTGAGATGAAGCAGGAATGCCAAGTCATGGTGACAAAGCAGAAATTCAGTGCAATGTGTCACGGGGAAAACGTCTCGGCGCTCATGTGATTTTCTGTATTCAGGAAGCAAACATGACATAAGAACTAATGCTTCAGTTTAGACTGGGGTACAGCACGAAGCTGAAGTGGAAAATAAATAACTGTTGCTATTCCAGTACGCGTTACATCGTTCACTAACCTGAACGATGAAGTGTGTGAACGTTGACTCCGATCCTCTCCAGCAGACCTCTGAAGGCCTTCGGCAGAGATCCTTCATGTCTTAAGTTCTAAGGAGAGGATGGATCAAATTCAGTAATGGGAGAACTTGGAGGTCATGGAGGCAACACCTTGAACAAGTCCTACAGCATGGGTGGAGGTATATCCTGCTGGAGAAGAACACCACCCATAAGGAGTGTAGGCCTACTTGGTCTGAAACAAGGTTTAGGTGGGAGAAGCCTGTCAAAGTAACATCAACATGATTGAGAAGACCTGAGGTTTTCCAGAAAGTCATTGTCCAGAACATCACACAGCCTGTGCCAACAAGCCTTCCCGTAGTGCTTCCTACTGCCGTCTGCTTCCCAGGTTATTGGTTTGAGATTAGGCCCCATGATTGGAGGGTGTTCGTCCCAGACCTGCAGGTTACCCAAGTTACCTTGAGCAAGGTACCATACCCAACACAGCTCCCATGAGTGTATGGCTGCTCCCTGCTGCACTGTTTGATGCTGTGCACAATGAACAGTAGTCACTTTTACTTAAAAAAAGTGAAAATAAGGCCCACACCCAGCTGTCCACATTAAAAGAAAATGACCACGTTGCTCTAATGTCCATTTCAGCAAAAATTTTTAGCTGACGAGTTGGCAAGGGCACTCCACCTGGTCTGCAATTTCATTTGCAGCAACATCATCCCATATTGTTCAGCAGTGCTTTTCAATTAAGATGGTTTAAGGTGTGTAAGCAGCAAGGGAACACCCACGTTAACGAGTGGCCAGACAGAAAGGCTGTTTAGAAACTTTTGGGCACACGAGAGCATTTTGAATAACAAACTCTCTTTTGCTCGTATGATACAGGAACAGGAGCGAAACTCAGATCAAAGGTTGTCCCGTCAGGCTTTCATAACAGGTATGTCTGCGGGCGATTTGTCATGCGTGCAGTAATGCTCTGGCAGGTGAGTCAACAGTTATGCAATCTGTACTGTCAGGACTCGCCATGGTAAACCATGTGACAATGACACGACCAAAAATGAGGATGTGGAATCACATTGTGGTCAACAGAATTTTGAACTTCACTGCAGGTTAACGAACAGAAAAGCAGTTTCCTTTCTCAGCTCAGTTAAAGGGTGAAGTCTAGGGAGGTCACAGGTTCAGTGTGTGCAGGTTTTATTCCAGTTTAGACTTTAAGACCAACCTTTACCCCACTCGAGTCAAACGGTGAACATCATTACGCCTGGTTCATCCCAAATGCCATTTTATTTAAGGGACAAAGTACACTGGATTCATGGGGATGAAGAAGAAGAGTTTTCTTCTAGTTTTTCAAACTCTGGGCCTTGAGTCAACACACATAGAGACACCAGTTGTGATACCTCTCACAAAGTCAGTAAACAGCGCTCGGCGGGAGACGATGCTGGGTAATGGATAACTGAGGATGAGGAAATGTTCCCCTGAATATTTAATGACCCAAAAAACGAGGGCTCTTCACCACACGGTAAAATATCTCATGGTTAAACTTAATGTTTGTCAAATTTAGTTTAAAAAATGAAGTGCTGGACAGGCAAACACTTTTACCTTATGTTATTTATAAAATATTGAATAAATGTGTAATTCTTTTCAAAGTAAAAGTCAATGAACACATAATACCCTCCTGGGAGCGGATCAAATAAGGCCACCTTAAGGACTGGTGAGTCGTGAGTACAGCTCAGTATTTGGTGGATGTGCACCGAGACTGTACAGAAACCCAGCTGTGTGAAGATAAACTGCATCATAAGCAAAGTTACATTACATTGGTGCTGATGTAAGTCACCAGCTGGGTGTGAAAGACGTGTGAAAGGCTTCTCCACACGGTCCACTGAAACCGGTTACAGGCGGACAGTCCACATCCACTTAGGCCTGTTATCACAAGCCGTTCCCCTTCACACCCATTAATATAAAAAAAAACAGGAACTGCTGAGTCAGAGTGAGACAGCACTATCTGGTCTTGTGAGCTTCCAGTGTGTGACTGGAAAGCGTTTAAGTATCCAGAGTGGCTCCAAAATGCTTAGTCACCTCCTGACACGTGACTGTTTCTTATTCACCAGCCAGTCTGGAGCTGAATCCTATATTAAACCTGAAGCAGGTCAATTTGGAGCTATATTTTTTTTTAACACAAACTATGTTAATCTTATCTCACAGTGGAAAAATGATCTTGTCACGCTTAAAGCAGTAAATCCAACAAAACTGGGTGAAGTACAAACTCCACGGAGGCTGTGGCCATTAAACGAACAATATGGGCCACCAAATCTAACAATAACGCATCTTAATATTTATACTGGAAGATTCTAGAATATCTATTTGATGACAACATGTTTTCATGTATTTTATGTTTCACATTAACCCAAGGCACTGGGCCAAAAACCTCCTGTGTGCGGATCGGTAGGCCAACAGTCCAGCAGATAAGGTTTATGATCTGAAGCTTTTTAATACAGTTTGATGTTTATTATGGAGGTGGCCTTCAAAGTCCAGAGTCCAATAAAGCTGAGGCCTGAACTATGTGGCTGGATCATGCAAATCTCAACAATATATCTGCATAAGCCTCATAGTAATGTTAATTACTATATGTTAATAATAATAATAATAATAATAATAATAATAATAATGACTATTGTTATTATTAACATTAATAATTATAATTATCTCAAGTTCTTATTATATTATATTATATTATTCTAAAACTCAAACAGGTTCAGGTTTGAAACCTGGAAAAACTGCTGCGTCACTGTCCGTCTCGTCCCATGTAGAGTCTAAATAAGGACTTAGGACTGCTACATTTCCGAACTTTATCATTTTGTTTAGTAACAAAGTCGTTTAATCGTTAAAACGAATCATTTTTCACCCATTTCACCCACAGAAAACACTTCTTTTTAACACACAGAAGTCAACTTCTTTGTTGTCCGGGCGACGTAACCTTGATCGTGATTGGCCGCGGTGTTCGCACCCGCCCATTTCGCCATAGAATTCGTGCGTCTGATTGGCTGCCTGTTCTGTCAGTTCGCCACGGTGACAATAAAAAAGCCCAGCGCGCGGGTTCCATCTTAGAGCTTCGGGAAGACTCGACAGGGGTTCTTGCTTCAACAGTGCTTGAACGGAACTTCTTTTCTTCGTCCCTTTCAGTGTTCATTTCGACGTCCGTCGTCCAGATTTCTATTTTTGTACGTTTTGATAAGAAAAAGGAGAAAAGCAGCCGAAATGGAGACTTCTCAGATCCGTCAGAACTACCACCGGGACTGCGAGGCTGCCATCAACAGGATGGTGAACATGGAGTTTTACGCCTCCTACACCTACACCTCCATGGTGAGTATGATAATATTTCAATAAAAGTCGGTTTGGAGCGGTATTGAATTAAATTGAGAGGGCTAATTGTCTTTGACGTCATCCTAGCGTTTAGGAGAAGTTATCGCGAGATTTGGGGCGTTGTTTTGGATTTTAAGAATATTTACCATCGGTGAGTGTCTAGTAAAACTAAACTTAAAATGTTCTTCCCAAAGGCCTACTACTTCTCCAGGGACGATGTGGCTCTCGAAAACTTCGCCCATTTCTTCAAGGAGAACAGCCATGAGGAACGTGAACATGCTGAGAAGCTGCTCTCCTTCCAGAACAAGAGAGGTGGTCGCATCTTCCTCCAGGACGTCAAGGTATCCAGAGAAGGACAAAGCGCACTAAACAAACGATCCATTCATCACATCAACCCCCACCCTCTGAGGTGTTTACGTCTTCTGGGTCTTCGATCCCAGAATGAAACTGCGCCCCCTAGTGTTGGATTTTTCTGTACTGGTGGATCATTTCCTTGTGAAATGACCTGAAGACCAGTCTGTAAACCAGTTTCCAATACAGTTCACATAACTTTAATTTGGACACTTGTTACAAGGAAATCTATTATATGAATCACCCCTTTTGTTTTACCGTGTAGCATACAGATGTATGCAAAGGTGAGTAACCCTCTGGTTTCCTGTTTTCCCCTCAGAAACCTGAGCGTGATGAGTGGGGCAGTGGCCTGGAGGCCATGCAGTGCGCTCTGCAGCTGGAGAAGAACGTCAACCAGGCTCTGCTAGATCTGCACAAGCTCGCATCTGAGAAGGGCGATCCTCATGTGAGTACTTCTAACTATGCTTTGGTTTCTGATCGAGAAGCCCATTAGTTCTGTAATTTGACCTAAACTGTTCTTCCTCCAACAGCTGTGCGACTTCCTGGAGTCTCACTACCTGGATGAGCAGGTGGAGATGATCAAGAAGCTGGCTGACTACATCACCAACCTCACCAAGATGGACGCTGGAAACAACAGGATGGCCGAGTACCTGTTTGACAAGCACACCCTGGGGAGCAAGAGCTAATTCTGGCTTGAGTCTTCATCCGTGGCTTTCGTCTATTGGTTTTCAAATTTGGCTAACTTTTTACTCATGACTGTGTAGCACATGTCCCGAGTCATGTTTAAGGTGTTGAGTGGATAGAAGTTCCATGCTTTACCTGTTATTACCAAGCAGTGCTCCCCTGAATGTTACTAAGTGTTTAATCATGAATGGAATCTGCTGAATAAACATTTTGAGCTGAACATGTGACTGTTCATTTACTTGGTAGATTGCATTTCGCATCAAAACATCATGCATGAAGGGGTAAAAGTTGCAGGCCAGGTTTGGGTCTCCTGCCAATCAGCCTTTTAAAGAAATTTGCCAAGAATTAAGATTTAATCCTCTAGTCTTAATCTAGATTAAGTGCTCTGAACTAGAGGTTTGATTAAACTGACATTAATCCCAATGTCAATGCTAATCACTAAAGATAAAGGTGTTCATGAGGAGAAGAAAGGACCTCCATGCTAGAGGAAGTGCCAAACGAACTCGCCACTGTGCCAAAAACAAATGAACCTGATGAAGTTCTTTATTCACAAATGGGGTGGGGGTGCTGGTGCTGGTCTAGTGTTTAAGGACTAGGCCTGGATAAGAAGGTTGCCCTGAGGTGCCTTTGAGCAAGGTACTGTCCCAATCATGGCTCCCTGGGTGCTTTCAGTAGCTGCTGCACGGTGTGGGTGAAATGCAGAGGATGTATTTCATTTTTACTGAATGCTTTGTTCATAATGAGTCACTTTCACTTCACTTAATGTAAACAACCCAAGCCCTGGAATTAGTTTTCAAAGTTAAAACTCCCAAGTTCTTGTCTGCAGATATAAATGCTCTTATCTGTGTCATTACACATGTTGATAAAAAGTCATGACGCCATTAAAATGAGGGTGTTTTTACAAATGGAGGACCGTCTTCTGAGGTCACACATAAGGGTATAAATGAGTAAGGACCAATCACCTTTCATTCTACTATATTTTAAGGGAATTTAATTGTGTATAGAAAATGTCTGCCCAGCAGTGTTCACGGATAAGAGTGCATGAGTACTTCTGAACACACTATTCAGATAATATTCTTATATGCCCACTATAGATCTGTATAAACCACAGTTGATGGATCATTACTGACCTTAGAGTTTACAGAAAGGGAAGGTATATAAAATGCTCAATGCAGATTATTGTGTAAATGTCTTTCTAGTATAAAACATGAAGTGAAAGTGACTATCATTGTGAAACAGCGCAGCACACGATGAAACAAAACGAAACGCATCCACCATACACATCGTGCAGCAGGGGGCAGCTATTTAAAGCACTTAGGGAGCAGTGATGGGACGATACCTTGCTCCAGAGTACCTCGGAGCAACCTACTGGTCTAGGACTCGAGCCCACAACTTTGCAATCCTGGGACCTAGTCCCTAACCACTAGGCCATCGCTGCCCCATTGGGTCACAAAGGAAGCCAAAATTTGCAAAACAGTTTACTGATGAGGCCTGTAGAGTTGTAATACTGGAGACAGACAGCATCGGAGAAAACGCTGACTCACAGTGTCTCGGCACTTCTCAGGTTCGGAGAGTTTCTGCTGTTTAAGTTTGAGAGGCAACACATAGTATCATTTATTTGTTGCCTTAAAGAATAGCCACTCAGAAAAATTACATGGATGGGCCAAGCTGAGCTGCCTGTGCTGAATCTGTGTTTCATCTGAAGGTTAAGATTTAATCCCACAAGAAAATCCACACAGTGTATGTCAGGAAATTAACAGATTACAGAAAGGTTCATGCCAAACGTCCTGAACACAAAAGCCTTCTAGTATGGCTTGTCTGTTTTTGATTATCATAATCAAATATTGCTTGTAATTCTACTTGTAATCAATATGAAAAATGTAACGTGATGAAAAAGGAGTCTGAACTGAGGGAACTCCAAAATGGTCTGAGTTTTCTCTTTGGTGCTGGGCTGCCTTTTACCACTTTACTGGCCCCAAACTGCCCATCGCACTTTGTTTTGGAATGTGTTAGAAATGCGTAATGCAGGAATGGATGAATATTACAAATGATAAACTCCAATTTTTTCCCTTTCATTCACACTCATGTATTCTGTCTTTGTCCACTACTCACTTTCATTCCTCTCCTCTCTGGAGCAGATCTCCATCTCTCCAGGTTCTCCTCAAGCTCCCTACTCTCGCTACAGATCACAATATCATCAGCAAACATCATCGTCCACGGAGACTCCTGTCTAACTTTGTCTGTAAACCTGTCCATTACTATTGCAAACAAGAATGGGCTCAGCGCTGGTCCTTGATGTAATCCAACCTCTACTTTAAACGCATCCTTCACTCTTACTGCAGACCTCACCACTGTCACACCACCTTCATACATATTGTTTATTACTCTAACATATGCCACTCCTCACTTCCTCAAACAAAACCACAACTCCTCTCTAGGCACCCTGTCATATGCTTCGTATTTGGTTTCTAAGTGAGCATAATTTGTTCTTTTGTGTTTTTTGCAGTTTGGGTGATGTTGAGAAGTATGAAATGAAAATGTGGTATTCTTTGTATGTTAGCACTATAAATTCCTTCATTCAAACATTACAGATTTTCTGGAAAAATAATGACTATAATGACATATTGTGTTCTGAAAAAAAATTCTTAAAGAATGAATGCCTTTATTATTTTTATTATTATTATTATTATTATTATTATTATTATTGCACTTGATCTTTGTGAAAGTAAAAGTTCCTTCTGTGGTTCAACAAGGTGATTTAAATCCTACACAGCAATCATCTTATCTGCTGTGTCTACATTTTAACATCTAAGAATAGAGATCTTAAAAGAGCTGTGTCACGGTTCATCATCAGGAAGACTTTGCTGCCTTTGGGATTAATCTGTTGTGGCAGAGTTTATATTGCTCTCAACCAATCATAACAACTTAAAGGCTTTAAGATTTCAACACAATACAAACACAATACCGAGGTGTAACAGTCATTGTTTACCATATCATTTCTAATACGCTCTCAAGGACTTTCCTGTATTAGAAAATTGTGCTCTGGACTGGCCACTCCTTCTGCCCACCCATACCATCATTCAGAATTTGCATCTAATTGGCTGGCTGCAGCCCATTCCTTCTCCACTCTGATCATAAATACTGAGGGCAAACTGTTTTCTCTCACATCTTTGGGAAGATTCACAAGAAGTTCTTGCTTCAACAGTGTTTGAACGGAACTTATTTCTCCCTCCTGCACTATTTCAGTTCCACACCAAAATTATAATTTTACTTTAGTTTTGACAAGAAAAACTAAGACAAAATGGAGACTTCTCAGATCCGTCAGAACTACCACCGGGACTGTGAGGCTGCCATCAACAGGATGGTGAACATGGAGTTTTATGCCTCCTACACCTACACCTCCATGGTGAGTTATCTGGATTGATGTTGATACTTAATAAAACAAAATAATACAAAACTTGGTAGAACTCTACAGGCTCATCTCAATTGCTTATCTTTTTTCATCCTAAAGGCCTACTACTTCTCCAGGGACGATGTGGCCCTTGAAAATTTTGGCCATTTCTTCAAGGAGAACAGCCATGAGGAACGTGAACATGCAGAGAAGCTGCTCTGCTTCCAGAACAAGAGAGGTGGTCGTGTCCTTCTCCAGAACATTAAGGTATTTTGTCAATGAAAACTCCTGTCATGGCTTAAGCATGTTCTCTCAAGATCTGCTTGTATTTAGTGGTCTAACCTTTGGCTTCTTTCTCAGAAACCTGAGCGTGATGAGTGGGGCAGTGGACTGGAGGCCATGCAGTGTGCTCTGCAGCTGGAGAAGAAGGTCAACCAGGCTCTGCTAGATCTGCACAAGCTCGCTTCTGAAAAGGGTGACCCTCATGTGAGTTTGAATTTGACTTTGACGTTCTGATATTTATGAAAAGCCCAATCTCCTGTTTAATCCGAACTGTTGATTCCAACAGTTGTGTGATTTCCTGGAGTCTCACTACCTGGATGATCAGGTGGAGATGATCAAGAAGCTGGGTGATCACATCACCAACCTCAGCAAGATGGATGCTGGCAAAAACAGGATGGCCGAGTACCTGTTTGACAAGCACACCCTGGAGAGCAATTAAATCTGACTTGACACATTGCCCATGGCTTACAATGTCTATCTGTATTCAAATTTGTTTCAGATTTACTCGTGATTAAGTGTGGTACTTGTCCTGATTTGTGTTTGATGTTGAATAGAAAGATAAGTTCCATCTTTGATTGTTACTGGCAAAGAATCGCTTCCCTGAATTTTTTCTTAATGAATTTTTTCATGATTTAAATCTGACGAATAAACATTTTTTGGCTGAACATGTGACTGGAATGTTTTTACATGACACATAGCACCACTATGCACATGGAAGGTGAGCTTTTGCATCATGCAAGATATGTTTAATGTATATCGGCACTTTTACTTGGGATGTCTTCCATATATGATAAATTATAGCTTTGCAAGTTGTGGAGTTTAGACACATTGAACTGATTTGGACCATTGTGTCTTGGTAACAAACGTGGGTTGAGTATATGGCCTGCCAGCCCAGTATATTTTCCTTGCCACACAACTCTCCCAGAACACCAAGTATCATATGTGATCCTCTTGTCATTTCAAGCCCAAGTTGTTCAGAGTGTAAATGCTGGTGAACTTTCTACCTCTAGTGCTGGATGAAATGATACCTGGGTGCCCTGACACAAGTCTAGTAATGTCCTATTTTCCCCCAGAACATCAAGCACTGCTCACTTTGATCCTCCTCTCCTCAAATCAAGACACAAATCAAGACTCTTTTCAGTCCTGGCTTCTCAGTGGTGTAATGAACTTCCCTTTTGGTCCGAACTGCCTTGAGACCCTTGCTGTCTTTAAGCATCATCTTTGGACCCACCTGTATATATGTTGCTCAGTTAGCAAATACTTGACTGACAGTTGATTTATACCAGAGTTACTGGAATGAAGAACAGATGTGGACTATGAAGCACTAGTCTAAAACCCTCTGGATAAGAGCATCAGTTAAATGTAATGTATTTCATAAATATATCACACCTCAAAGGTAACATACACATCTAGTTGGTGGAAAGGTTGATGTAAAGAGGACTTCTGTTGTGTTTGTAAAATTTCCTCAATACCCCCATGTTTAGAGCTAGAAAACAGGTTTGGGAGAAGTATATTGTCAGGTTAATGATGGGTGTTGATCTCAGCAGCATGTGTACAGGACAGGGCCTTAGCCTTTTTTATCTTATCATCTTGGGTGGAAAGAAATGATAATACTAAACTGAGCAAATGATGGGTCCACCTGGCTTTGCCAGGGTTAAGGCTCAAGGTTTCAATGCTAGCACCAGTAAAGGGACTTGAAGTCCCTCCCCCAGTGATTCCATGCTTTGAGGAACTAGTTTGTCCAGCACATCCATTAGATGCTCAGTTGAGCTGAGATCAGTGGAATCTGGAAGCCAAGTCAGCTCTTTGAAATCAAAACAATTGTCCTTGAAAGACTTTGGTTGGTACTCAACACTGTTTACTGAGAACACCTGACAAAATCTGCCAGTTGGACCATCTGACCCACTCATCTAGCTGTCACAAGCTTTGTCCTTGTCAAAATTCTCTCTGGTACTTGCCTATTTGTCTTACTTCCAACACATCAACTCAATTAAGTGACCATTTTCTTGCTGCCTAATACATCCCACACCTGGAAAAGTGCTATAATCAATCTTATTCAGCAGCAGTGGCCTAGTGGTTAGGGAGTTGGCCACAGGATTGGAAGATTATGAGTTCAAACCCCTTACCAGTTGGTTGCCCTGAGGTACCCTTGAGCAAGGTACCGTCCTCGTCACTGCTCCCCGGGTGCTTTCATAGCTGCTGCATGGTGTTTGCATGGGTTAAATGCAGAGGTCCAGTTTCGTTGTGGTTCACTGTGTGCTTGCAATGACAAGAATAGTCACTTTCACTTATTCACTTCACCTGCCAGTGGTGAAGTTGTGGCTGATCAGGTTAAATGGATTTTGTAAGGTAGCATCAGCTACCCTACATTTTCAAATAAACATAACAACACATGTTCATGCTCAACGCAAATGTGAACCATTGAATGAACAAGGCTTTTCTTGAGTTCTAGCATTAGAGCAGAGAAATATTAAACTGTGCAGGTGAGGGACAGAAGTGTTATAAAGAACAAGATCTGATTAAAAGCTGAGCTTAAAAGATCTTCTCCTATGTGGTTGATCCCTTTTGACCTTCGTTTTTTTATAAAAAGGTTTTACTCAGAATGAACAAGCAAAATAAAATCCTACTCAGTGATCTTCATCAATGCTGAGTTTACATTTCAACATCTAAAGTTACACCCTTTAAAGAGCTGTGTCACTGTTCATCACCAGCATAGATTTCTCCTTCTTTGAGACAATTCCTTGAAAGTCTTAATGACTTTCCTGAATCAGCAAGACTGACAGCTCCTCCTTCTCACCCATGCATCATGTTAGATTCTTGCTTCTGACTGGCTGCAGCCCCTTGTCCACTATGATTATAAATACTGAGGGCAAACCCTTCACTCTCACATCTTTGGGAAGATTCACAAGAAGTTCTCGCTTCAACAGTGATTGGACGGAACTTCTTTCTCCCTCCTGTACCAAAACAGAGTATATTTCCTACTTTGGTTTTGGTAAGAAACAATCAGAAAGTGAGCCAAAATGGAGACTTCTCAGATCCGTCAGAACTACCACCGGGACAGTGAGGCTGCCATCAACAGGATGGTGAACATGGAGTTTTACGCCTCCTACACCTACACCTCCATGGTGAGTTATCTGGATTTTATTTATTACTTATCAGCAATAAAATAAACCTGTTGGAACACGTGGGTAAAAAGTTTTACCTCTGTTGTTACCCCCCTACAGGCCTACTACTTCTCCAGGGACGATGTGGCTCTTGAAGGTTTCGCCCATTTCTTCAAGGAGAACAGCCATGAGGAACGTGAACATGCAGAGAAGCTGCTCTCCTTCCAGAACAAAAGAGGTGGTCGTGTCCTTCTCCAGGACATCAAGGTACGTTTCCAGGACAATCCTGAGTGAGACAGGAGAACAACCAACAAATATGTTTTTTTGTTTCGAGTTGATTTACATTTACAGTTCCTGGAGCAACTGGGGGTTAAGGGTCTTAGTCAGGGACCCAGTGGTGGTAGTGCTGTAGGTAGGAACCCCTTGGTCCATAGGCGCATATACTACCTCTAGACAACCACCACCATTTCTGTGTCTACAACAGCAGTGTGGTTAATCTCTAAATTAATGTTTGATGCATTGCGAAAATACATTGGCAAAGAAAAGAAAGAAAGTAATGCAAAGGCCAACAAATAAGCCAGTGCTTCCACAAAACTCTCTGCTGGAGCATCCTAGAGGGCTTAATTGGAGAGACTTACTGTAACAAAGCAACACAACTGTCCTCATCATTCATAGCTATTGCCTTGGTCTCGATTCTTTTGAAATCAATTCAATTACAACAAAAAACAGTAAAGAACTTTACAGCTCTGGCCAAGTTCAGGTTATGGATTAAGGCTGAACATATGAGCTGAACTAGATCACCTTACTCAAGGTTTTCCCTTTAGAAAGCTGAGCGTGATGAGTGGGGAACTGGACTGGAGGCCATGCAGTGTGCTCTGCAGCTGGAGAAGAAGGTCAACCAAGCTCTGCTGGATCTGCACAAGCTTGCCTCTGAGAAGGGCGATCCTCATGTGAGTCACTCAATGGGACGTTTTTCCCTCCTAAAGAAACCCTTACAATATTTTCAGATTTTGAATAAAATATCATCTATGTTTTTATCTGATTTATGCTTTCTCAACAGCTGTGTGACTTCCTGGAGTCTCACTACCTGGAAGATCAGGTGGAGATGATCAAGAAGCTGGGTGACCACACCACCAACCTCACCAAGATGGATGCTGGCAAAAACAGGATGGCCGAGTACCTGTTTGACAAGCACACTCTGGGGAGCAAAAGTTAAATGAGGTCCCAGGCTCAACCTGTGACCTTCAGACCCTCCGTCTGGAGAGTGAAATGTGAGCGAGCTGAGGCATTGCTGGCTTAAAGAGCTGTGGAAGATCATCAGCAGCTTCATGGTTTATTCACCCTACTCTGTCCTGTCAGTGAGACCATGATGGTTATGGAGGGTCTCTGAATGTCAACATTAAAGTGTAACTGAATCTGATGAATAAACATCTGGAACTTGGAACGTTTTTGTGTGTTTTTGATGTAGAGATTTTGGAGTAAAGCTTTTCCTCATTTCTGTCCTCTTTGGATCAGTGTAATCAAGGGGAATTCCATCAAACATATTTAAATAACAACAGCAAACAGAAAAATGTTCTTCTGCATTACATCACACCTAAGTCAAGCAGGGGGCTGCTTAATCCTGGATGGTTGTGGATTTGACTCCTGGAAGGGGTTACCCTGAGGTACCTTTGAGCAAGGTACCTTCCCCAACACTGCTCTCCAGGCGCTCAATTTGGCTGCCCACTACTCTATATTGGTTTAATGGGTGATTTACTGTTTTCTGTGCTGTGGTGTGTTCAATCTCTAACTTTCAACACTTAAATCAGAAGTTTAACTTCTTTAAAAAAGAGGATAGAATAGATATGCCTACAAATCTTGCAGCAGAAACCCTTTAACCCCAAACTTACCCAAACGGACCTTGAAAAGTAGCAGCACGTGAGTAATAAACCATCCGATTAATTTCAACAGGTCATTTCTGCTCTGTGTGTGAGGGTTTACTCAACTCCGACAAGCGATTATTGAGCTCAGATTCTCTCTTAAGCTTACATTTGTGGGAAAACAGCAGCATTTAAACAGACCATTACTACAGTTTTGAGATACTATGCTCTGTAATCGGCCTGGTAATGTGATGATGTGATAAAGTTAGTGAGATAAATTATGTCCAAAAATGCTTTTCTGAGTGTACGGTGTGTGTGGTCAGTAATTATACAACACTAACATTAACAGTGTATCTTTAAACAACAACAACCAGTGTATCACGGCAACAAGCATCAGATTGAATGTCAGTGGTTGAATGTGGCAGCGATGGCCTAGGGGTTAGGGAGTCGGGAGTTGGAAGGTTTGACTCCCAACCCAGTAGGTTGACCTTGAGCAAGGTACTGTCCCCCAACACTGCTCCACGGGAGCTTTAAATATAATAGTGGGTAAAAAGCAGAGGTTGAATTTTGTTGCGGCTCACTGTTTGCTGTGCGGTGTTTCACAATGACAATATAGTCACTTTCATTCCATTAAGACATTTTCATTTCTGAATAAAAATTCAGTAATGCTTTGTTTCATTAACAAATGCATAAGCGATGAATTACATTTTTAATGGAACAGTTGAATATGCCTGCATAGAGCTGAGGAGATGTACAAAATAATGAAAACACCATGTGACCTTCACACTTGTTGGGGTTACACCAACAAAAATGAAAATTATCTCTGTTCTGATGGCCTGAAAATGCATTTAAATAAAGGAGGTCTTGTAGAATAATGTGATATGTGTCATATTTAGTAAACTCCATGATAAATAATGCACTTGAACACACAAAGTGCATATCATGCCTTTGACGCACATGAATGGATGGTATGACTTGCCGCTCTTTGAACTCGTGCATATTTAATGCCCTATTTGGTGAATTCTGCCACTTCTTTAAAGACGTGAAATCTGATCAGAGCACCTGTTCAGAAAACGCTGCATCACAACATCTCTGCACGACTTTTGAGAGTTTTTGCTGCATGACCTTCATACACACAAAGTGCGCATTTAGCTTCCAAACACAAAGTCTTGATGAACTTCTTTTAAATATTAAAAAAAGAAAGAAATTCTTCATGTCTAAGAAATTAGTTCCTCAATTTGAATTTGTCTGGGATAAAAGTGTCTGCCAAATGAGTAAAAGTAAAAAGAAAATCAAACAAGAAAAATTGGATATTCACTTTTAAACATTATTAAAGGGCCCGTTTCCTAGGTTTGAACTAGACTTAATTCCTCTGATGTGCATTTCCAACTTTTCATTATTTTTTTACAATTAATAAAGTGTTTTTGTTAATGTGTCTTTAAGTAAATATATGTAAATGACCTCCACTCTCATTGGCTGCCCTATATTGTGCCTCTTTCAGAAAGTCTGGAAATGAAATATTCCATTTACATAAAGATTCAGTTCTGTTTCTATAACACTTGCAGTTAGAGCAGTGGTATATCCGAAGGCCCTTGTGCTGCTTCTACATCTTAGAGTCCACCTGTGCCGACCTGAATTAACTGGACCTGATTAAGAGAAGCACACGCCTGCCTAGATATGGTTCCACAGCTGATGGTGTAAGTCAAAAAGAAAATTAAGCATTAGGTCTGGAGACCTGCATCTTCCTCTTTTACACAGACTGCCTTCATGACCTCTCTCACCACCTTTCTTCTTCAAAATGAGACTCAGAGGTCTCCTTTTTGGAGATGTGAGAACATTACTAAAAGAAAAACCATGAGTTCTGCACTCCACCAATCAAGCCCATTCCCAAAGGCACATGGCAGGAAACCAGGCCCTGAGCATCACACTTCCTGCAGGCAAATCATGCTTTGGGAAATTTGGGTTTGACACTGGAGAACTGGGGAAAAGGTAGAAGCAGAAAAAATATAAAGCATTCCTTACTGAAATCATCATCCAGAGTGTTCAGTATCTCAGGCTGGGGAGATGATTCACATATCAAGAAGACCGCGACCAGGGTTGTAAAACTAATAGCACAATTTTTCATTGTAATTTTGTGCTGTTGAGGGAAAACTTTGAAAAATAAGATGAATGAGTAAAAAAAAAATAAGATGAATGTGTAAAGAAAGGGTCAAAAAACTTATACCAAATATCAAATACCAAAAACGTATAAGAATGGGCATTTAGAAAGATGTAGAAGGGCATATAAGATAAATAAAGAAAACAAAAGATTTTCCTTTGAGTGAACAAGGTGACTATGATCTTGCACGGAGATCTTCATATCTGCTGAGTTTACATTTCACCCTCTAAGGTTACACACCTTTAAAAAGCTGTGTCACTGTTTATCATCAAGAAAGTCAACCTTGGGACTCTTAATGACCCTGCTGAGTCAGCAGGTTTTGCACGGGACTAGCCTCTCTGCTTGTGATTGGCTGCCGGCAACCCCGTGTCATTTCCAGTGTGATTATAAATACTGAGGACAAACCCTTCTGTCTCACAACTTTGGAAGGATTCACAAGAGGTTCTTGCTTCAACAGTGATTGAACGGAACTTCCTTCTTCCTCCTGCTTTATTTCATATTTCAGACAGAGTTTATTTTTGTACTTTGGCTTTGATAAGAAAAAGGAGAAACAGCTAAAATGGCAACATCTCAGATCCGTCAGAACTACCACCAGGACTGCGAGGCAGCCATCAACAGGATGGTGAACATGGAGTTTTACGCCTCCTACACCTACACCTCCATGGTGAGTAATCTGGATTTTATTTATTACCTGTTGGAACAAGCTGGTTAAATAAAAACACCAAGTCTTACCTGCACGTTTTCCCCCCCCAACAGGCCTTCTACTTCTCCAGGGACGATGTGGCTCTTGAAGGTTTCGCCCATTTCTTCAAGGAGAACAGCCATGAGGAACGTGAACATGCAGAGAAGCTGCTCTCCTTCCAGAACAAGAGAGGTGGTCGTGTTTTTCTCCAGGACATAAAGGTATGTTCCAGTTCAGGCACCCAATCAATGTCTGCCACTACTGTAAAACAACAAATTATTTTAGAGATTAGTAGAATAAAAATGTATTTCAACAAAAACAGTAAAGGTTCAGCTTTAGATGAAGGTTGAACAGGAAAGCTGAGGTGCATCCTATCATGATTTTCCCCACAGAAACCAGAGCGTGATGATTGGGGCAGTGGACTGGAGGCCATGCAGTGTGCTCTGCAGCTGGAGAAGAAGGTCAACCAGGCTCTGCTGGATCTGCACAATATCGCCACCGAGAAGCAGGACCCTCATGTGAGTTTCTCCATTTTTTACTAATATTAAAAATGTCAGGTAACATTGTGTGTAATTATGCATGTTACCTACATATTTTCTGACTTCATCATCATTAATTGATGTGAATTATGCTTTTTTTCAACAGCTGTGTGACTTCCTGGAGTCTCACTACCTGGATGAGTGGTGCTGGCCAGGTTGGATTCATGGATTAGCTGAAAATTCCATCAAATTTACTGCAATAAAAAGCCATAGCGCTGAAGTGATTCATCTGACTCTGTTTCTCCTCAAAGCAGAGGCGATGAGTGGGAACTGGACTGGAGGCCATACAGTGTGCTCACCAGCTTGAGAAAGAGATAACCAGGCTCTGCTGGTCTGCTAGGGTGCCACCCGAGGAAGCAGGACCACCTCATGTAGAGTCCTCTATGATTTACCTCATTAAGAAAAATATTTTCTGATTTGTAATAAAATCTCATCCATGGTTTGATCTGATTGTCTTTTCAGCAACTGTGTGACTTCCTGGGTCTCACCCCACGGATGAGCAGTGGAATGATCAAGAAGCTGGGTGATCCCATCACCAACCTCACCAAAGATGGATGCTAGAGCAACAGGATGGCCAGTACACCTGTTTGATAAAACACACTCCTGGGAGCAAAAAGTTAAATGAGGTCCAAGACAACCACTGACCTGAGACCCTCCGTCTGGAGAGTGAAATGTGAATGAGCTGAGGCATCGCTGGCTGAAAGAGCTGTGGAAGATCGTCAGCAGCTTGATGGTTTATTCACCCTACTCTGTCCTGTCAGTGAGACCATGTTGAACAGAGGGTCTCTGAATGTCCAGCACTAAAGAATTAACAGATCTGATGAATAAACATCTTGACTGGGAAAGTCTTGGTGTGTTTCTGGTGCAGAGACAGAGGACTAAAGCCTTTCTCATGTCCCGTATATTGAAATAAATAATGTAAGGAGGAATTCCATCAAATGTTTAGAACAACTAAATGAATAAAATGTAAAGAAAGTCAGTCGTTCAGAGGTCTGTTGAGAAATGCTCAGTTCTAGAGAAAAGTCTGCATGGACCAGAAGCATCCTGAAGGTTTAATCGGAGGAACAACAGACCATAACCTCCAGTTCTGAAGACCATATCACAAATCATACTTTGTAACAGAGGACAGTGGGAATCAAAACTCAACATCATTGAGATAAAATGTATCCCATCATGCCCCCTTTCTAGGTATCATGTGTGTAATAATTGTACATTAACTGCACTGTGTCTAAAATGATCCCATTCTTGTGTGTCTATGGCTGTAACAACCAGTGAAGAACAGTAACATGCAGCTGATTGGATGTTGGTCCATTAAGACATTTTAAATCTGAATAAAAAAACGTAGGAACTTCACAACAAATGCACGAGCGTTAACAATATAAATAATTACATAGCAGGAATAATCACGATGACTTTGTAGCTGAGCGTCTTTTCAGTCCTAGTTCCTCAGTAGACAATGAACTTCCCCTGAATCTTCAAAACTGCCAGTCCTTTGCTGTGTGAAGCACTGTCTGAGGACCCACCTATTCATGAACACCCTAGGTAGCCACATTTCTAAAAACCTACATTTTCTAATTAGACCTCCACTTATACAGCTCTATACTTTCTTCTAATTTCTGGGTAAGTTGAAAAGTTCTGCGTGACTTGTTAAGTTAATGGGTCAATGTAAAAAAAATGAGCCTAAATACTAAATTAGTATTTAGTATTATTAAAAGCTTTTTTAAATGCTCGTGGAGGTAAAAATATCTCCTTTTTAAAATAATTCATGAATTTTACCTCCCAGATCATTCAGATTAAATCAGCCATAAATCACTAAATATATTTTAAGCATAATGAAAGTATCAGCTGGCCAAGGGCAGCGGTGGCCTAGTGGTTGGGTGGTGGCCATGATCAGGGGTTCAAACCCCTTCCCAGTGGGTTGCCCTGAGGTACCCTTGAGCAAAGTGCCGTCACTGTCCCGCTCCTCCCCTCGATGGGCACAGCGACCTGTCGGTCATCCCCATCCTCGCCCTAATATGCGCACTGGGTTCAGAAACCAACACACCTGGCCTGTTTGGGACAAGTGGCAGATAATGGATGGATGGAGTATCAGCTGTTCTAGGTACTTGGACAGAATAAATATAATTTCAAAACATGTTCATGGTTTTCTTGAGGTCAAACCCACACACTCTCCTCACTCATTTTCATAGCTGCTTGTCTGATTAGGGTACTTGAGGGTGCTGGAGTCTATCCCAGCTCTCACAGGGCAACAGGCAGGAGGACACCCTGGACAGATAAGCCAGTCCATCACAGGGCAGATGCTGAACAAACACATTGACACAAGAGGGGACAATTTGGCCTCTCAGCCCCTGACAGCCTGTGTCTGTGTAGCCAGTATGTCTCTCCCGGACAATCACAGAGGAGAGGCATGAAGACCAGTGTTAAAAGATATTATTATTATTATTATTATTATTATTATTATTAATATCCATCTGTTCATTGATTCTTGCACTCTACTCTGAAGTGGATTTTCATTTTACTCCACATGGATATTTTTGCTTTGTTCAGAAGTTGATTTTTAACTGAGTACCAAGGTATTGTGAGTAATCTCTATATCCAGTGGGTGGTTACGTTGTAAAATTATGTGGAGAAAGAAAGAAAAGAAAAGACCAAAGGGTGCCAAGCTCAGTCTGCTGGAGGTCCGCAGGCAATGGTCAGGAACTTCACCCCTTGTAACAAAGCAGCACAATTTTACCAATTATCTCTATCCTGAGCTTCAGGAATAATCTCCCTTGATTGTTCATCCAGTGCAGTTTTTTGGAGTCCTAGTCGAGTTAAACATATATTTAAAGGCTGAGCGGTGCTGGCCAGGTTGAGTTAGCATGGTTCATGAAAATCCATCAAATTTACTGCAGCAAAAAGCACCAGCGATGAAGTGATTCATCTGACTCCTGTTTCTCCTCAGAAACCAGAGCGTGATGAGTGGGGAACTGGACACAGAGCCATGCAGTGTGTCTGCAGCTGGAGAAGAAGGTCAACCAGGCTCTGCTGGATCTGCACAAGATCGCTACAGAGAAGCAGGACCCTCATGTGAGTCACTCTATGGGGCATTTTACCCTCATTAAGAAAATATTTTCTGATTTGTAATAAAATCTCATCCATGGTTTGATCTGATTTATGCTTTTTCAACAGCTTGTGTGACTTCCTGCAGTCTCACTACCTGGATAGGCAGGTGAGCTGAGGCATCGCTGGCTGAAAGAGCTGTGGAAGATCATCAGCAGCTTGATGGTTTATTCACCCTATTCTGTCGTGTCAGTGAGACCATGATGTAGTTCTAGTGTAGAATTTAAGGACTAGTTTTCACCCATTTCTTTGGATCAGCGTTTTCCAAGGAAATTTTTACAGAACGTTTAAGTTTCTGCATCATTAAATGAAGAAGATGTAAACAGGTCTTCACACTGGGTTTGGTGTGAAATGTTCAGTTGTAGAGATGAACATTACTTAGGATAAACTTAGAACTTAAACTTAGTGTCACAATTGTCCACAGTGGTGTTGAAGAGAACCAAAGGCTTTAATGCCTTACAGAATGTAGTTCTATTAAAAAGTGACAAATGGTTGTATGAAGTGAAAATGAAAGTGAAAGAGACAATGTTTTAACCCATACGCGCACGTGCAGCAGGAGACGCATATATTTAGGGCCCAGGGAGCAGTGATGGGGATGGTACTTTGCAAAAGGGTCCTGTATCTGTCATGGGTACTTTCTTGTCTGTAATCTGTTACTTTCTGTCAAAGAAAGCTCATAGTCAGTGCTGCAGATTGTGCTGGATATATGAGCGAAGAATGCATGTCCAAAAGTATTCAGACAGAATGCATCATTTTGAATGTGTTTACACTTTACTGGAAAATGCTTACCAAGTAACCCGGACACCAACATCCTAAGAGAACCCGAAGCTGTTCTGAACAAACTGCCCCACTCCGAGTTAAAATGTGAAATGTCTAAATGTTTGCTGACATATTAGAGCACTTGAATTCAGTTATTAGAAGGAGTATCTGAATAGTGTGAGTGTAAAGTGTAGAGCTTATATGCCCAACAGAAATCTACCCTTTATAGAAAGCACTGGCTGTTATTCCCCAAATGCATCGATGAGCCTTTGGCATCCGTGACATTGATGCCGTTTCACTTGGTGCATATTTAATGCACTGTCTGGTTCATGCTCCCAGTAACTAGAGAACATTAAACAGACGAAATCAGGTCAGAGCAACTGCTCAGAAAACGCTGTGTCACAGTGTCATCAGCATGACTTCACTGGACTTCTTATTCTACAGTTTCTCATGTGTAACTTTTATTCTGATGACCACTTTCCAACCTCTCTTTATCTCTTATTATTAAACAGGCTGTTTTAGATATTGTGCCTTTATGAACCTGTTCTGTTTTCAAAAAGAAGTCTGGATAAAAACAACAGTTTTGCATGAAAAGGTTGGGGTGATATCAGAAGAACAGCACATCCAGATTTGCACTTGATCGGGGCAGCGGTGGCCTAGTGGTGAGGGAGTTGCCCCGATTGGAAGATTGTGGGTTCGATTCCCTCACCAGTAGGTTGCCCTGAGGTACCCTTGAGCAAGGTACCGTCCCCATCATTGCTCCCCAGGTGCTTTCAATAGCTGCTGCACGTGTGTGTATGGTTGAGGTTGAATTTTGTTTTGTTGTGCTGCGTTTCACAATGACAAGGGTTTTCACTTTCATTCATGGACTGTGTGGTTAGTATGTTTTGAACCTTTAACAGCACGTGTTACACTCTTTAATAAAAAAAGGAAATCTCATCTAGACAAGGGAGTAAAATTTGACCTTATCTTGCCCAAAATTCTTTTACATACTTAAAACTCAAATGCAATATTATCAGCTGATTGTACAACAAGGTACACTGTAAGCATGAACGGGAATGGTGTTTGAGATCCAATACTTATCATACAGCATCAGCACCTGACCTCAGTAATGCTCTCCTGGCTGAATGTATACAAAGGTCTTACACCAGGGTTCCACCATCTTGTGGAGACTTCCCAGAAGTCCAGAGGCTACACCTGATGGAACTAATTCTAGGGCAAAAAGGGAGCCTGGAAAGGCTGCCAATCCATTGCAGAGCAGACACACTGACAAACACACTCCCACACACAGTGACACCCAGAGAGCAAATTAGCATCTCCAGTACGCCTGAAATGCATGTCTTTGGACATTGGAAAGAAGCTAGAGCCCACTAAGCAAACCCATGCAGACACATGAAGAACATGGACTCTGAAAGAACCCAGCCTGGGAATTGAACCCACAACCTTCTTGCTGTGAGGTGACAGAGTTACCCAACCTCCTTTTTAAATGAATACACTTGATTTTAGTAGAAACGCCAGGGGAGCAGGGATCTAAAAATGCAGCGTAAGGGGGCGCACAGGTTTGTAGACAGACATGTCGGCAGAAATACAGACAAGTGAAAGTGACTACTTTTCATCGTCAGCAGTGTTGAACAACAACAAAAACCCAATCCATACACCAAATGTGTAGCAGTAGGCTGCCATGTCCAGTGCCAGGGGAGCAGTGATGGGGACAGTGTCTTGCTCAAAGGGTACCTCAGGGCAACCTACTGGCCTCAGATTCAAACCCATGACCTTCTGATTCTGGGGCCAACTCCCTAACCATTAGGCCACTGCTGCCACAGATACCTGTTCCAAAAGTATTTGGCTAATATTCAGTGAATCTGAAGTTTCCACAAACTAGATGATGAATTGTATTTGCGTCATGTGTTCCCCTTTTCCCTTCCTTCTACGAGTGTAACTGTTCCAACAGGACCAACACTGGTCCTGAAGTTTTCCATGCACCCAACACACATGATCCAGTTAATTAACAGGGATTTCCTGGATTGAAGTCCATCCATTATCTGCCGCTTGTCCCAAACGGGGTCGCGGGGGAGTACTGGCATCCAACCCAGCGCACACAGGGCGAGGACGGGGGACACACCCTGGACAGGTTGCCAGCCCATCGCAGGGAGGTGTGGGATGGGGACAGCACCTTTCTCAAGGGTACCTCAGGGCAACCCATTGGGAAGGGGTTTGAACCCCCAATCCTCCGATCATGCGGCTGACGCCCTAACCACTAGGCCACCACTGCCCCCTGGATTGACGTGTGTGTGCCAATTATCCAGAACATGTATTATTGTATTAATATCTATGATTTGGGTCTCCAAGAATATTGGAAAAGGGTTATAACTGGAGCTTTAGTAAGTTTAAGCTTTTTGACCTCTGTTTCAAAAAATTAAAGGTTTTGCTCTGAGACAAGGTGACTTAAATCCTGTTCAGTGATCTTGGCCTCTGCTGGGTTTAAATGTCAACATCTAAGGTGACAGACCTCAAAAGAGCTGTGTCACTCTTCATCATCAGTAATGACTTCTCCTCCATTGAGACTTTTCCTTGAAAGTCTTAATGACTTCCCTGAATCAGCAGGTTTTGCTCTGAGCTGACTGCTCCTCCTTCTCCTCCATGCTGTTGCTAGATTCTTGCATCTGATAGGCTCCAGTTCTGTCTCTTCCACTGTGATCATAAATACTAAAGACAAACCCTTTCTCTCTCACATCTTTGTGAAGATTCACAAGAAGTTCTTGCTTCAACAGGGATTGGACGGAACTTCTTCCTCTATTTGTGCTTTTTATCATTTCATGCACAAGCTCCAGCAAAGAAAAAGATAAGAAAAATCAATAGAAATGGAGACTTCTCAGATCCGTCAGAACTACCACTGGGACTGCGAGGCTGCCATCAACAGGATGGTGAACATGGAGTTTTATGCCTCCTACACCTACACCTCCATGGTGAGCATAAAACTAAAATTATTTAACATTTAGTTTGTGAAGACATTGATTGATCATTTGGGAGGTAGAAGTTTTAACAGGTAAATTATTTTTTATTTAATTTTTCTTTTTCCTCCAACAGGCCTACTACTTCTCCAGGGACGATGTGGCCCTCAAAGGCTTCGCCCATTTCTTCAAGGAGAACAGCCATGAGGAACGTGAACATGCAGAGAAGCTGCTCTGCTTCCAGAACAAGAGAGGTGGTCGTGTTCTTCTCCAGGACATCAAGGTTTGTTGTGAATGCTGTGAATCTCCCCATCATTGCTTATGTTTAGTGGTCTAACCTTTGTTTCTTTTTTAGAAACCTGAGCGTAATGAGTGGGGCAGTGGACTGGAGGCCATGCAGTTTGCTCTGCAGCTGGAGAAGAAGGTCAATCAAGCACTCCTGGACCTGCAAAAGCTTGCCTCTGAGCGGGATGACCCTCATGTGAGTATTTATGAGACAATAGTTGTTTTAATTGATGCTTTTTTTGTGTTATTTTACCTCTCAGTCACCTGAACTTACAACCTCAGGACACTTCTGAAAGTTGAACCTCATACCAGCTCTCTGTTACACATGGCAGCTCTTGTATAATAGAAATCCTCTGGGATGTGGATTCTTACAATGAAAGCAAGAAGAAGAAAAAGCAGCAAACGCATGTTTGGGATCACTGGTTCAATGCTTTCAGTGACTCTACGGGTTTTTTGCCCAGGCTGATCACACCTCCATCTTTCTCATTCAGAAGTATAACCAAAGGCTAAGGCAAGTTCATATGCAGGTGTCCAATCAAAATGCAGGTCACAGGAATGCTAAAACAATGTGCAAGGTTCTCTGATCTACGATCTTAACACTTGTGATTGCAGAAGCAAACGCAGCCCAAGCACTGTTGTGAAATTCGCTAACAATACAGGGTTGTTAGGCTTGGTCTCCAACAACAAGTAAAGACAACAAGTCAGGAGGAAGAGGATCTGCTATAAACTGCTCAGGATCTTCATGACCCCGGAGGGGGACCTGAATAGCAACAGTTGCCTTGGAGTTCATATCTCTAAGGACTCAAAACGGTCTACCGCCATCACCATCCTGGTAAAGAAGGTCACGTGGTGCTTGAATCAACCCAGCTGAGAAAACTAATGATCTCCATGGTGCTGCAGAAATCCTTCTATGTTACCACACAAAGTCTGTGCTCTCTGGAAGCATCACTGCAGCTCTCTGGAAAGAAAACCCCTTTGCAGAGTAATTCGGTGCCCGTAAATCACTACCGTGACATCACTGCCACACTTCCAGGACAACTAGACTAAGCAGTGTAGATCCAAAGCAAACCAGATCCTTAAGAACAAGGGTCTCTTGTTCCAGACTTGAACCCTGATCCTCTTGGAATTTAACTGAGCATCCTACAAATAGTTGACTTTATTGTATTTATTATTATTATAATGATTATTCATGAATTTTTCTTCTATGTTGTTTTTGTTGCAGTACCATTTCACTGCTGTTCTACATTTATGCACCTGACAAATCTTGAATTTCTGCAATCCACAAATTGTCATTTTGATTCAATTTTTAAAAAAATTTTAACTGAACTGAATCTGATTTTTAATAAAATCTCATCCATGTTTTGATCTGATTTATGCTTTTCCACCAGCTGTGTGACTTCCTGGAGTCTCACTACCTGAATGAGCAGGTGGAGATGATTAAGAAGCTGGGTGACCACATCACCAACCTCACCAAAATGGACGCCGGAAACAACAGGATGGCCGAGTACCTGTTTGACAAGCACACTCTGGGGAGCAAGAGTTAAATCTGGCTTGAGGCGTCACCCACAGCCTACACTGCACCTCTGTCTTTAAACTTTACTAAAAAAAATGACTTGTGAACTATGTGAAGCACTCGCTCAGAGTTACCTTCCAGAATGGGAGCACTACTTCACATGAATCATGATTTGAATTTGATGAATAAACCTTTTCGAGATATGCTTTGATGAGCTCTCCGTCCTGTGATTCTAAAAATTATACATTTTGCAGTTTGATGTTTTAACTTTCACTTTTGCTTTAAACTAAATGCTTCTTATTGCAGCTGTTTTTCATTTGAAACTGCATTTTGCATGAAACCATTATGAATGACTTTAACAGACAATAAATGACTCCAGTCTGTTGGACAGCTAGAAAGTTTAGATCTGAATGCAGAATATTTAAAAAATCTAAAGAAAATCTTAAGAATTCGATCAAGACATTTGAACTCTAGACGAACAATCAACTGGAATCAACTGGAAGGAGTTATTCAAAGCCAATTGATGTTTGGGGTTATCTTGGTGGTGGTGGTCTAGTGGAAGGGTACTTGCCTATGGACAAATGGCTCAAGTGGCCCCAGGTTCAAATCCCACTTCTAGCACTACCACCACTGGGTTCCTGAGCAAGACCCTTAACCCTGAGTGTCTCCAGGGTGACTGTCCCTGTAATCAGGACATGTAAGTCACTCTGGATAAGAGCATCTGCTAAATGCCGTAAATGTAAATCTTGTTTAATTTGATGGCTAGGTGTTCACTTGATAACCACTCATTCACTCTTTTTCATAGCCACTTGTCCTAATTAGGGTCGGGGGGGGGGGAATATGCTGACAGGGCTAAAGGGCGGGGAAACAACACAGACAGGTCAACAGTCCATCGCAGGGCAGACACACAGGCAAACACACAATCACAGCTTAGGGCAGTTTATCATTTCCGGTCCACTTGACAAGTCTTTGGACAGTGGGAGGGAACCAGAGCTCCCGGAAGAAACCCACAGGGAAATAGAGAGGTACCGTCCCCATCACTGCTCCCTGGGCACCAGATATGGCCCAGGGATAAAAACAGAAAATGCATTTTGTTGTGTTTCACAATGACAAAAAGAGACTGTCACATCAGTAAAGGAATCCCTTGGCAACCACCTGGAACACCATAAGAATCGTTTAGTGACACACCGGCATCGAAGACTAACTCACAGTGAAGCACAGTTCTGCTCTCTAAGTTTAAAGGACAGAAAGTCACACCATCATTTATTATCTAAAAGGGCTGATTTATCTTGTATAGTTCACTCATAGAAAAAGTATTATCATAAAAACAACCATTTATTTAAATGAACAGTGTGGCCAAACTGAGCTGAGCCACTCTTTTAATTGAAGTAACCCTAAAGATGAAATGATTCATTCGAGATCAAGAGGAAAATGCATTCAGATCTAATTAATCTAACATCAAAAATACACTAAACAAGTATCTGCACTTGCAATGAATGAAAGTACAAAACCTTTAAAAAGTCGTTCATCTGAATGAAACTTTTTATGGGGAGCGTACAGAAATGTATTCCCAAATTTACATCCAAAGCCACTCTGGAGCAGATGGTCCAAGTTTTTTGATTTGTTTTTAGAAAATGTTCACAGTATTTTTTTATTATTTATTTTATTATTTATTATTACTATGGGAAATTCAACAATCATTTCATGTGATTAATTTGATCTGTAAAAAAATAATACATTCTATCGTTAAAAAGTTTTCAAGCAAAAATGACTTGAGCTGACTAGAATCATAATATCAAACAATATCCAATAAAAATAAAATATCCAAATATAAGGTTTCAAAGTTTGTACAATTTGTTTAGTGTGTATTGTTTGGATTTGTGTGTGGCATATTGAGTTCATAATTAAGAGATTGTGTCACGTGATCATCTAATTAAGAAACAAAAAAAAGATAATTGACCCCGCCCACTCGGTTGTGACGTGTCGCACGTCATTGGCTGCAGCTGTCCCGCTTTAATTATAAAAACAGAGCTACACCTTGTATCTCTCTCTCTTTGGGAAGATTCACGAGTTCTCGCTTCAACAGTGATTGAACGGAACCTCGCTCTACCTCCAGCACGATTTATTCTTCTCTTAACGGAGTTAATTGATCTTCATAAGAAATGGAGACTTCTCAGATCCGGCAGAACTACCACCGGGACTGTGAGGCTGCCATCAACAGGATGGTGAACATGGAGCTGTTTGCCTCCTACACCTACACCTCCATGGTATGAATCAATATTAAAACAGTAGAGTTGACTGTCCGAGAATTCGACACTTGAACAGAAGTCTCGAGAGATTTCATGGGGGGCACCTAATTGCACTTGGTTTGGAAAAAATTTAAGGAGATCAAAATTCAGACTCCATATTTCCCCCTTCAACAGGCCTACTACTTCTCCAGGGACGATGTGGCTCTGGAAGGTTTCGCCCATTTCTTCAAGGAGAACAGCCATGAGGAACGTGAACATGCAGAGAAGCTGCTCTGCTTCCAGAACAAGAGAGGTGGTCGCATCTTCCTCCAGGACATCAAGGTATTTCCTCAGAACTGTCCCGAGAGAGGAGAACTTGTGGGAATTTTAATCTTGATATCCATCCTGTTCATCCTCCTGTTTTGTTGTCTGCGTTTTGGCTCCCCCTACTGTTGGCTGTTTTGTTTTGCAGAGAATTTTTCTTTTTCTTTCAGATGCTCCCGTTTAAGGGTCAACCGTTTCTTCCAGTCCTCTGCATCCTCCTCTCTCACAGATCACCTGCATGTCTTATGTCTATAAACCTCCTCTTGGTCTTCTCCTCTTTCCTGGCAGCTCCATCTTCAACAACCTTCTCACAATATAATCCTTGTATCTCCTCTGGACCAAAACGTCCAACTTGAGCTGTCCCGCTAACATACTCCTTTCTAATCCTGGCTATCCTCGTCACACCCAACGGCAATCTCAGCATCTTTTAATGCTAGTCACTAACCACTAGGCCACCACTGACCCCTCATTACTGGTATACAAAAGCACTGACTTTTACATGTTCTGCAGGCAAAGAGCCAGCATGTAGGGTGGGTGGGGGTGTGGTCCAATCACAGCTGCACACTACAAATGCTCTAAGATGTAGGCCACCTTTTGCAGTGGATATGAACGGTCAGAATGGCTGCAGTAGAGATGGAAAAGGATTGTGAGTATTCAGCTTCTGACTTAATCAGAGCTTTAGGAGTGACTTGTCTTTTCTGTGTCTCAGAAACCAGAGCGTGATGAGTGGGGAACTGGACTGGAGGCCATGCAGTGTGCGCTGCAGCTGGAGAAGAACGTCAACCAGGCTCTGCTAGATCTGCACAAGCTCTCCACCGAGAAGGAGGACCCTCATGTGAGTCACCTTTTCGTCTAGCACCAGTATTGAAAGCATTCACTGCTGTATAGGTTGGTTGCCAAAGCAACTTGAGCAGATCTGCAGGGACTGGGGCCTGTTGATCACATGAGGAAACCCTTACATTTCATGATGAGATGCTTATTTGTTCAGTTTAATCTGAACTGCTTTTTCCAACAGCTTTGTGACTTCCTGGAGTCTCATTACCTGGACGAGCAGGTGGAGATGATCAAGAAGCTGGGTGACTACATCACCAACCTCACCAAGATGGATGCTGGAAACAACAGGCTGGCAGAGTACCTGTTTGACAAGCACACCCTGGGGGGCAAGAGCTAACTTGTTGACCCAGGCTTCACCTGTGGCCTCCAGAACCTCCATCTGATTTGTGAACCGTGAACGAGCTAAAGGCAAAATCACTGCTTTGTTATAGAAGAGCATTATGGCAATGGAGGATTTCTGGTTGTTGAGACTAAACCGTTAAATGTGAATAAACATTTTGGAGCTGAAAATGTAGCACTGTAGTGTTTCATTAAAGAATGCCTTGAGCTGGTCTTCCTCATGGCTGACTTTAGCTGAATGAGCATTTTCCAATATTGTGCACCTCTCGACCTTTTAAATCCAATTACTTTCCCTTACTGTCTGCATTTACAAAAGTGATGTGGTACGGCGAGCCTTTTGCTCTTTCTAACTGTTAATGTGCTGGAACCCAACCTTGCATAACTTCCTAAAATGTATTCTACCTTAGTCCACAACTATAGAAAGGCTTAAATTGCCTTGTGCTGCCCCGATAGATGGAGATGCAAAATAGTATTCCAAGGTGTGTGCTGGGGAGCAGTGAAAGGGATAGTACCTTGCTCAAGGGCTCTTCAGGGCAACCTACTTGTGTTTGAACCTATGACCTTCTGATCCAAGGACCTAGTCCCAAGACACTAGGCCACTGCTTAAACAAAAGCAGCCTTTATGAACATGGCTGCTTGTTGGCATAAGGTCCATCTATAAAGTTTCTGCAGGATAGTTTTAAGTGATGTTTTCTGTTTAAACTTGCATGCAAATGTTAAATGTGGAAAAGGAGTTCAAATGACCCAATGTTGTCTTTTTCCACCATTATAGCATGGATGGTGTAATGGACTCTTAGATTAAGGAAGTGAAGTGATTGAGGTTTTGGGTTTGGCTTCCATCAGAGTTGAATTTGAGGAGTGGTGGCTTAATGCTTAAAGGCTTGACCCTTGTCCTGGACGCAAGGCTGCCCACCGCTGCTGTGTGTGTCGGGGTTAAATACAGAAAAAGTATTTCATTATGTACACGGAGTGTTGTGCTTTGTTCACAATGACAGTTGTCACTTTGACTTCACTAGATTTGAATTCTATTGGTAGATGCTTTTATATTGCATTACCACTTTCATCCACAAGAGGGCAATTGTGACCACATGCCCACTGTGTATGTGATGACAGATGGGTTTATACTTCATATTCACTGACATAAATATAATTATTGCTCCCACTTGCACAGCCTCAGGAAAGATCCGGATATATGTTACTACTTTAAAAACAGTGCGTGAGCAACAAAGAACCTGTAACCTTGAAGGTTAGTTCTGCTGAAGTGCAGAATGCAGAATGATGGTAGAGGTGGTATTGGTGGTCATTGGAAGCCCATTTAACTCAGGTTAAGGTAGGACAGTCAGTAGTGGCAGTGAGGAGCTTAATCCAAGTTTGGGGTTGGAGAGAGAGAGAGAGAGAGAGGGAGCGAGAGAGAGAGAGAGAGAGAGAGGGAGGGGGGGATTAGGGAATGAGCATGAGTGCAGGTTGCGCGCACAAATATCCTCTCCAAGCAAAGCGCAGGTGTCCAGTTTCCATCTATATAAGAGGAGCAGTGTGAGGAGACCACCTTCAGGTAAGTGGGAGGTTGGGCTCATTGTTTCTCACGGTTTGGGGGGGTCATCACTGGAGCAGGTCTATTTACATGTACAACCTTTAGCAGATGCTCTATTACAGAGCAACTTCCATTTCCTAATTACAGACACAGGCTCCCTGGAGCAACTTGGGTTAAGGAACCCATTAGTGGTAGTGCTGGAGTTAAGATTACAACCTGTGACCTGCTGCTCCATAGGTGAGTATCCTACCATTAGACCACCAGACCTCTAGAGCAGTCAGTAGTGATACTTGGATTTCGGAATTGGTGCCGGGTCAGGGTCAGCAACTGTGGATTTCTTAGAAATGAATTAAGAGATGAGGGAAATTTCCAAAGGTGGACCTCCGAATTACAATAGAAGTAAGACTGAGATGAGATGGAAACTTCACCTGCAAGTCTCTTCGTCTAACAAGTAGCTTACAGAGTCAGGTTTTATACCAGCGTGTGAATCCCTGATTATATATACGCAATCTGACGTAAAGGCCTTGAAACAGCACCTTTAACTTCAGTTTATCCTACAGGAGAGTGTGCACCATGTTCTGATATCGTGTGAATCATAGCGACTAAATCAGAAATAGTAATCATTAATGTCTTGAACAATGGTCAACCTGAGTGTCCTTTATTATTTTTACATTAATTGTAACTGTATTGTCTAAATCATCTGGCCTGCATGTCCTCGGACACACTGGACGTTCTAGAGACACACAGCAGATTACAGGCCAGCTTATCTCTTTCTTTAGTGCAGTTCCGTGGAAAAAGCTGCCAGGTTACACTTTTCTGTCCACCAGAAGAGATTTGGCTTTGCAGACAGTTATCTGATTCAATCAGCTCTTTAAAAACAATGAAAAGATGCACCAAAAAGTGGTTCCAGTGTCGTGCATGTGATGAACAGAGCCCTTCCTCCCTTCTTCCCTCCACATTTTGGCTTTTACGTGATCTGTCGTTTATGTAATCCTTCAAATTCGGCTGTTTTAGCTGTGGGTGGACACAAAGCAGGGATGAGAGCGGGCCCTGTCTGACCCTGCGCTAAAGGGTCCCCAACAGGCAGCTGGCCACCTCTTTATGGACACGTGATGCATTTCATCCCTTTCTGAAAATGAAAAATCTCAGACACACGCAACTGCACTCTCTCTGGGCAAGACTTTCAGCAGTAACTATTCAGAGGGGTTACTAGGGCAACCCTGAATATACATGAGGTCACCTGAGACAAAAGTCGTCCCCTTTGAAAGTGAAGTGAAAAAAGTGAAAGTGACAACCCTTGTCATTGTGAGGTCATTGGACCTCTGCTTTTAACCCATGCAGCAGTGGGCGGCTATTGAAAGTGCCCAGGGAGCAGTGACAGGGACGGTACCTTGCTCAGGGGTACCTCAGGGCAACCTACTTGTGAGGGAATCAAACCCACAATCTTCCAATGCAGGGCAACTCCCAAACCACTAGGCCACCGCTTTTGAACATCTTTGCTGACTTGTCATTCTATCATGTGGGCCTTAAATATTTAGCTGAAGTGTTTGAGGAATATCAGCTTGCTAGGATTCTTAGATCAGCAAGTGAAAAGGCGTTTAGTCACTAAGCTGTCCCCTGCTGGAACCAGTAAATCAGATCTGCCTCAAACTGTTCTCAGTTCATTGGTCAACTTTTATCTTTGCTTAAAATTCATCTTCATTCTTTTTACCTTTTCTTCAATACATATTGAAATCCTTACTTTTATCATTGTTTACAGATTGAACTACTTATTAGTATTATTTACTTGCATTGTATATCTGTAGAGCACGCTGACTGACCGTTTTATCTCTGCAGTCTCACAAAAATGAGTGCATAAACAGTCATTTTTGTGCAACAGTTTTAAGTTTTTGTCTCTCATTTTCAGTCCAATCCAGTCTCTTTACCTGTGCAGTTTGATTGTTTTTTGAACCAAAGTCTAACTTTAGACATGAAGCAGTGAAGAACCAGGTGCAGATGATTCCAGATGATCAGTTCTGAACGCTGAGGGGGTGGAACCCTTTTATCTAGAGCTTTCTATCTTAAGGCACTTTGGAGCCTGTCAAAGCATAACATTTGTTTCCATTTCTTTCATTTAATCCACTCAATATGCTAAAAATACACAGCGGACTGGCAAAAAATTTGTTTTTCTGGAGCAACAAGTTGATATCCCAGTAAAAATGAAAGAAATGAAAGATGTTATGCAGCACCGTTCATCAGCTTTTTGGCCTGCAGCAAAGTAGCAGCGCCCACTGATGATTTAGTGAAGTGTTTCAGTGAAGCTTTTTTAATGAGGCCAGATATAGAACAGACAAGCAGAACAGAAGCCATTCATCTTTCCAAAAAAATATGTATATATAAGCCACCATGTCTTTGACTTGTGCGTAAACTCAACCCAGTGTCATAAGTTGTAGAGGAGAACTAAAATGCAAGGAAAACGGACCTTTCCACAGAACAGATGCACATCCAGAGAAGAAACCCTTTCTCACAATCTGGTTGATCTCTTCTCTTGATCTCTTATGTGACCACATTGCTTTACCTTCTGCTACAGTATATTTAGTCCATATGGCACAGAGATTATCTGACGTGAGACCTGAGGCTGGTGAGAGTCACCTCTACTGACAGCTAGTCAGAAAGCCTATTAGTCCTGCTTATAGCCTCTCCATAGAATACTCACAGCATTCTCCACACAGGTGAGCAATACAGATGGGATGAACACCGAAAAATAGCCTTTATTTGAGGCGGAAACAGAGGCAGCCTTGTGATTCCGAGGCAGTGGGGTGTGGCTGGCTTAGTGGGCATGAGCATGAGGAGGGGCAGGGGGACTGGCCTGTTCCTAATTTACTTAAGCCCAGGATTTGTGGCTTACCATCGGCAATTAATCTCGTTACGCTTCTGTTGGGAGTGACAGGAGGATGGTGCAGCCGAGTGGAGTGATGTGTGTCGAAAGTGCTAATATGTGTCAAAAGATTATGATAATGGTTTATAACTACATTTAACATAGATTGTACGTTAATTATGATGCCAGTTTAGGTCAATTTATATATCGGGTTTCAGGCCCTGTTCCCATCTGAGAACTTCCTTCTCAAGATCACAGATGGACAGTGAGACATGCAACCATTTAAGCCTAACTTCAAGTGGGTCTTCAGAGCAGATGCTTAAGATTAGATTTCATGGAAATGAGATTTGCTTCGTTAGTCTCCGGCTCTGTTTGGACAAAAATGACCCACAAAGGCTGGTGTGTGTACACGTGCTGTTACTAGTGCTGTGGGTTAAACTGCTTTATATGGGATATGATTCTCACAACCTTTGCTACAAATGAGCACAGATATCGTGAAGCAGATATTTACATTTATCACATTTAGCAGACGCTAGAGTCAAAATTTGGAATGACCACCATTATTCTTCCGCACAGCCTGAACTCTCTTAGGTGAGTTTTCTTGTCATTTCGTTTTCAGGAATAGATCTCCAAACTCTTGTTCCATTGTTTGTCAAGGTGGTCACACTGCTTCTGCCTCTGAAACTGCTCAGCAAAAGAGACGAAATTAAAAGCCTAAACCTTTGTCCATTAGGAAGCCTGGAGTATTGTCCATCTCCTTCTCCTTCTTCCCGTTTAGGGGCTCCACCACAGCAGAGCTTCTGTTTCCATTTCTTTCTGTCCTCTTCATCTTCCTCACACAAATTTACCTGCAGGTCCTCTCTCACAACATCCATAATCCTCCTCTCCTCTTCTCCTCTTTCCTTCAACATCCTCCTCCCAGTATGATCCTCCTCTCTCCTCTGGACACGTCCAAACCAACACAGCCTTGCTTCTCTAACTTTGTCTCCAAAACGTCCAGCCTGAGCTGTCCCTCTAATATACTCATTTCTAATCCTGTCCATCCTCGTCCCAAGGATCTCAACATCAGCAAATCTCAGCATCTTTAACTCTGACATCTCCAGCTCTGCCTCCTGTTTTTTTGTCAACGCCGTTGTCTCCAACCCGTATAGTATTGCTGGTCTCACTACCGTCCTGGAAACCTTTCCTTGAGCCTACTCTCTTCTTCACCTCTCTTCCACACTCAACCAAACTGTTGATCCCAAGTATTTAAACTTCTCTACATACTCCCTGCATCCTAACCACTCCACTTTCCTCTCTTCCCTTCACACTCATGTATTCAAGAACTATTCATGTACCATACACGGAAAATATCAGAATATCTGGTTTCAATAATGGGTGGCCCAACAGTTTCTAGAGTTCTGTACTTCATAATATTCAGTGAAAGATACAGTGCGTCAGGTTTGGGAATATTTAGTCAAATCTGTTAATTTAAATCAAAATACGAAGCACAGAAAAGGATGAACAGGAGGTGACAATGTGGGACAGAATTAAGGACATAATAAAGTTCTGTAGATTGTGGGGAGAGGGGGTGTTTGACAGGAAAGGGATCAAATGGGGCAGACAGAGAGAGAGAGAGAGGGAGAGAGAAAGAGAACAGAAGCTAAAAGAGATTAGAAGAGACAGGTGGAGGTTTTGGGTCAGTAATGAAAGATGCTGTGCTGTGTAATCTTCTGCTTCACGTCTGGCCTCCTTCACTGCTTCCTGTTGAAGCTCATTCTCTGTTTTTGTTTCTTAGCTGATCGGCCATGCAGTTGGTCACCCTGCAGCGGCGAGTGCAGAGGGCGGCGGAGCCCGAGGCTGAGCCCGCCCCGGCCCCACCCCCTCCCCCTCCACCTTCTCACCACTCGCACAACTTCATGAACATGAAGAACAAGTTCTTCAATGAACTCGGACACCTACCAAGTGAGAAACAGGCTCCAGTGTATTTTACACAAACAGTGACACACTCTGCTTACAGAACATCATCACCTCATTACCGCTGAACTAGTAGTGAGAACATCTGAGCCTGCTGTGCATTCTTCACTTCACTGCTGGCGAATTAAAACATTGCCAGGCTTGATTTTTTTCTTCACAATTTTAAAAGCCAGCTTGATTGTGTCATGATGAAAGGACTAATAGAAATGCTCCAGAATTACTTCAAATGTGATTACATATATTATTACTTACAGTTAATTACATTAGCTGCATGGACAACAGAATTAAGAATCTGTCAGAATTACCGTAACACTATCTGTATGAGTGTGTGTGTGTGTGTGTGTGTGTGTGTGTGTTTCTATAATCATACATACAGAGAGAGCTGAGAGATGAAGTTACTAATTTTCCCGCAGAAAACAAAAAAAAAAACTCTAATTAAAAGTTTATTAAAAGCTTATGTTTTGTATTCTTCTTGACAAGTTTCACTTGTTTCTCTCTTTCACTCCATCCATTCTGTCCATCATCACAGACCACAAGATCAGATGTAAGTCACCATTACCATTTCAGCCTAATAACTTTCTGACCATCCATTTGCACATCCCTCATCCCTGCTGTCCATCCATCCATCTATCTATCTATCTATCTATCCATCTTATCCACCAAATAACTTATTTTCTCTCTCTCTCTCTCTCTCTCTCTCTCTTAGTGCCTATGTGGGCAATCGGGGCAATAGTTGTAGTGGTCCTCGCCCTGGTTGTCTGCTTTGCTTTCTGCATCTATAAAAAGTGTTTAGGAGGAAAGAAGAAAGCCAAGAAAGTGCGTGAAAGGAAGGGTGGACGCCGCCGTAGGAAAAAGGAGGGAGAGGGAGAGGATGGCGCGGTAAGAGGGGTGCAGCAGATTTAACATTCAGAGTGGTAAATCTAAGACAGATCCAGTTTAGGAGAAATAGAGTTGGATTCACACACACACACACACACACACACACACACACACACATCAGACAGTTTTGATGAAAAGCATTTGATTCAGCCGGAGTGAAAAACTGAAACTGTGCTTACAGGAGGAGGCTAAGGCTGACGAGGGTGAAGAAAAAGAGCAGGAGTTCTTCGGCAAACTGGAATACACTCTGGACTACAACTTCACAGAGAATCAGGTGTGTGTGTGTGTGTGTGTGTGTGTGTCTTTGTTCAAGCTCAGCAAAAATAGTAGCACCTTGTAAAGAGCAACCTGCATCATGAACCAGGTCTGTCTGCCCCACAAAACTCTACCTGGCCCCATAAACTTTTCTTTTCACTCCCCCTCTTAATCTCATATGGTTTCTCCTAACAGTGTCTGTTTTCCCAGTAACCCTTAGGGTGGGCAGAAAATGCAAATCTAAGATTCATGTTCAACACATGTTTCCTTTGAAAACTACTAAGCGCTCCTGTATGTCGCTCTGGATAAGTCCATTTGAGTCCACCTGCCGAATGCCATAAATGTAAATCGATGAGGGCCTGACATCCTGACATGAGCCTCTGCTCTGGGAGTCACCTTTTAAATTCTTTGTGATATTTTTTAAATCAAATTTGAAATCCTATACTATACAGCAACAGGAAAAATTGAAGCAAGAAGCACCAGTGGCAGCGGTAATATTGTTTCTAAGTGTTTTAAGAACTGCCGTGACTGAGTCTGTTCCAGCTGTGAGCTGTGCATTAAAAATGCCTGATGTGCACCACACACAGACTGCAGCCTAAAGTATCTAAAGGAACTCTGTAGTCATTTCTGATTTTTAACCTTCTAAGCTCCTGTCCTGCACCAGAACCAGAGTAGTAGAGTAAGATTTTCTTTGAAAGTTTAGGAAAGCACCCTCCTGATCTAACCCGAGGGTGAACTGTGGAGCGGTTGTGTAAAGACTGTTGTTCTCCCACCAGCTGGCTGATAGAAGTCTGATAACTAATATTACTGTAAGGAAGCTTAGTAGATCAAATCTAGATAAAAAGAATGATAGATATAATCACAAAAATGATATTAAATCATCCATTCTGTCAAACCGGTGAGGCTTGAAATGATGCACTAAGGACGGTTAATAACAAGTGTCACATTAAATGTTAGTTTCTGAACAAAAGACCCAGTTAACAGTAACTCTGGCTATATACCGTCTTAAAATCTGCTTTTATTGAGTGCTGAAGGCCAGTTCAGAGCGCTGAGTACAGTGTTGTCTTTTAGAGAGGCCACTGGGTGATTATTTTTAAGTACATAAACTGAAATGACCTCTGATCTGCAAGAAGCTCCCTGATCAAATCAGTAATGGGGCTTTGAGTCTGCAGCCACCAGCTGTGTCGAATATTAATGATTTTAACTTCACAGCAGGGTGGGTTCTATAACCTGCCTAGGAAGCCCCAGCAGGGGCCATTAAATTACAGCCTCATACATCAGTGAATGGCAGTGAATGGAAATCCAGTCTTCAGTGCTAATAACCAGTAAATGTGCCATCTTGGGTTAAATGTAGGGGGAGAACAGTTCTAATGTAAAACAAAAATGATTTCAATTGGCTTAATCTCATTCAGAGCCCTTATGTTCTCTCCACCAATGTGGTTGACCAGAGAGCTTCACATGAACCCATTTAAAAAAAAATTTAAAAAGAAAATAGATATAAAAGCTAGTGAAAAAAATTAGTTTTAAGCTTTGAATTAAAAACTGAGACTTTTCCACAATCTTAGTGTAGTCACAGCAAAGTCCTGATTGAAAATCTTTCTCTAAATAAAATAACATCTAATTTCAAGAAATTATTGGCCATCCAAATTCTGACATATAGGTTGGATCCTATTTCAAAAATCAAGCATGTAAGATTTGCATTCTTAAAATACCTAATATTAGCAGCAGCTTGACTATAGCAGCTGATTTCGGTATATATTAAGTAGGTTTACTACCCTGGAGGGTATTTCCCTTCCAACTTTAGGTTTGGGAGGTCAGTGACCCAACTGCCCCACCATTGTTTGCCACTATTAACACAAGTACTAAATTACAAACATCTTATTTAGTCCATCTTGATACTTCTTATTGAACTCCCAACCAAATGACTTTTTGGAAATAAATGCTCTTTTCTTTTTAGCTCATTGTTGGAATCCTGCAAGCCCAGGACCTGCCTGCTATGGATATAGGTGGAACCTCTGACCCCTATGTCAAGGTGTACATGCTCCCTGACAAGAAGAAGAAGTTTGAGACCAAAGTCCAGCGCAAGAACCTGTGTCCTGTTTTCAATGAAACATTCATATTCAAGGTGTGGCCGCAGTTTCATCACATCCCCAATCCCATCCTTCTAATTTTATCCTCCCACCCATTTTAATTATTCTAGCCAAGTTCAATATAGAGGAGTATAAGCAATTGTTAGTACTGATGTATAAATTGTGAAGTGAAAGTGACTATTTGTCTAGTGAAACACAGCATAGCACACGAAATACAAGCTCTGCAGCAGGGGGCATCTATTCAAAGTGCCCGGGGAGTAGTGATGGGGATGATACCTTGCTCAAGGGTACATCAGGGCAACCTACTAGTCTGTGATTGGAACCCACAACCTTTCAGACCCTGGGGCTTCGACCCTAAACACTAGGCCACCGCTGCCTCATCTACTGAATGTAACATTTATTAATCTATTGGACTGGGACTTGAACCCAGAAACCTCCACTCATGGGACCTAGTGGAGCCTGCTGTTCCACAATGAGAACTGAGAGTCTGGTAAATTATCTCTGTGTCCTAATGATCCCCAATTTCAGTAGAAACACCAGTCTCAGAAAGACGCCCTACTACTTTCTTGCTGGAGTTTGGGAGCATCAGTGTAGTGTCCTGCTTACAAAAATCACACGGAATGGAAGAGTGGGCTTGAAAGAGTGGGAACCTTCTAAAGAATGGTTGTGAGGATTAATATTGTTATTAAGGTTAAAGGATATCTACTCAAGCATTTGAAAAAAATAAGCAAAAGGGTTCAATTTAGTGTGGTAACAATAAACTAATGTTAAGAACCTTTTCACTTCTCCTAAAATGACCATGTCTGAGATACAAGGTTTTCTTACCGCAGCAATGATATGTAGCTGAAATCCAAAGCAGGACCAAACTTCTTGCTTTGTCTTGTTATACTTCAGATTCCTTTCAACGACCTGGCTGGGCAGACGTTGGTCTTGCAGGTGTTTGATTTTGACCGCTTTGGGAAGCATGACGTGATAGGAGAGATCAAAATAGCCATGAACAGCATTGACCTCGGACAGCCGATCCATGAATGGAAGGATCTCGTGGGCGGAGAGAAAGAAGAGGTAAGGATTCTAGACATCTTTTCCATTTGTCCTAATTTGTACATCATGTGCCCCCTGCTCCTTTTTGCACACCCACTTCAACTCTGGAAAATCACCTGGTTCAGGTGTGCAAGCAACTAAACTAAAGCATCACACAAAACATGGACTTCTAGATCTGTGTGCAGGTTTCGATTGAAAAGGTCTTCGGTTAATGGTTCCCAGGGTCCCTGGTTTGAGAACCACTGGGCACTAAGTGCTTTTGCTCTAACAGACCTTGCTCACTAAAGAGTTTGTTAATTATTCAGTGAGCTGAAGAAATAGGAGTACATTAGTGATTCCAGCTCTGGGTATTCCAGGAACAGGGATGGGAAACAATGAATTTTTCATCTGCACACTTTCATACTTCCTTCTTTCTGAGCAGCAAGAGAAGCTGGGAGACATCTGTATCTCCCTGCGATATGTCCCCACCTCTGGGAAGCTCACCGTCTGCGTAATGGAGGCAAAGAACCTGAAGAAGATGGACGTGGGTGGTTTATCAGGTGCGCTCTCTCAAACACACCTGAATGAAATAGTCACAGAGTATCTTTAATGGATTTGCTAGGAGATCACAGGTTTAAATCCCAGATCAGTAGGTTGCCCATGCTCATCACTGCTCCCCGGGTGCAGTTTCATTGAGTTTCACAATGACAAATAGTCACTTTCATGTTCCAAAACATGAACCATATCATGGTCCTTGTGTCTACATTTAGTATACTGAGATATACTCATCCATCCAGGCAAGCCAGAAGCTCAGTCCAACTCCCCACTTTAAATCCAAACTGGATTTAGGGCATCAGACAAAGATCAAGTTCTTGGATTTTTGTCTGAAGGCGCAGAAGACAAAAACATATGGTCTGTGGTGTTCCCAATCTCAAAGGGGTTGTTTCACTGTTAAGCAGACACATTTCACCCTTCCGTTTGTGCTCTGTTAGAAAGCATTCTTGCTGTAATTAGTACTTGCTTGTTTCTGCCTTCTCAGATCCATTTGTAAAGGTGGTTCTGCAGCACAATGGGAAACGCCTGAAGAAGAAGAAGACCACCGTTAAACAGAACACACTCAATCCATACTTCAATGAAAGCTTCAGCTTTGAGATCCCATTTGCACAGATACAGGTAAAGAACAGCACTAAGGGTCATCAGCACACATTCCCGATGATTTAAAATGAGAAATGTGTTTTAATAGCATTAAATAGAATCTACATGGAAGCACTGGCTCTCAGACACTATATGTGAAGCTGTTTACTGCTATTTTACCCAAGGGGGTTGGGTAGCCAGTCGACCTTGGACCCCCAGAGGTTTTTTTTCTCTACACAGTGGAGTTTTTGGTTCCTCTCCTTCGTAGTCGTCCGGCTTTGACTTCTATTACTGTAACCTGTTCCACCATCTACCACCAATGTAAAGTGCCTTGGGGCAACTCTGTTGTAAAAGGCGCTATACAAGAATAAATTGAATTGAATTGAATTGAATTAATATAGCATGCTTATTGACAGAACAGAAATACCTCTTTCTGACTGCTTTTTGGCTTTTTGCTCAGTAGTGATGCTCCTGGAAGACTTGATTTGGTAATTCTATCCAGCAGCTCCGTGAAACACCTGACCAGTCATAGGCTTGCATATCTTTTCTAATGCATTACTGATCAACCAGTCACAGGCCAACATATCGTAGATTAATCCATTACTGTTCAACCAGCTACCCAGTCATAGACCTACGAATTATGCAAATCCCTTTTCACAGCTAACAAATCATAGATTAACCAATCATAGATTAACCAATCCCTGATCAACCAGGCTACCACTCTTATAAATTATTGACTAATCAATTATAGAATGAATGACAGACTAAACTTCTATCGAATCATAGACCAGGGTGGGGAAATCCAGTCCACATAATCAAAGATTTATCGATCATAAACGAACCATTTAACCAATCATATGTTTATCAATCTCAGACTGACCAATCTCAGGCTAACCAGGCAAACAATCAACCAATCAAAGCTTTTATCACTTGGTTGTCCAATCATGGGTTCAGCATCTATGTGTGTGTTTTTTTTGCTATAATTTTAACATCCCTTTAAAATATGCATACAAACTAAAAAGGGTTTTTGTCCTCCTGGTAAGAACGCACAGTAATATGAGTAAAGCGTGTCATCGTCTCTGCTCTTACACACGTCTGTGCTCTGTGTCCCTGTAGAAGATCCAGGTGCTGATTACCGTCTATGACTACGATAAACTGGGCAGCAATGATGCTATTGGAAAGTGCTGGATAGGCTACGGCGCCAGTGGAGTGGGCCTGCGCCACTGGTCCGACATGTTGGCCAATCCCAGACGCCCTGTGGCCCAGTGGCACACTCTGCAGCCGGAGGAGGAAGTGGACGCAGCTTTGAAGGCTCCCATTCGCTAACCGGCTGCACATCTGCTCCCACTGTTTCATGCAACAAAGCAATTTATACGTTACACTGTCCTTTCAAGCATCATACACACTTTTTCATAACCTTCTGGCTCAGATAGACGACACCTTAATAAATACCTGCCGAACAAATTCTCACAGCTGTGCATCTGAACCATCTGAAGATAAACTGCATCACATGCTCCCATCATTATAGGTGTTTCTGTCTCATTGCTGTGAAAATAATCCTCCCTTCTTCTCTAGAGAACACGCTCCCACAACCAAAACATGCTCACAAAGGGAGCGCTTTCATTTTTTCGTCCTCTTTATGTTGTTCTTGGAACATGTTCATGCACGGGAGTGAGTGAGTGTGTATCTGCTTATACATGTGTGCGTTTGTCTATTCATGTATTGTACAGTATTTAAAGACTATGGTCCTGTTTTCCATCCTTGTAATGTGAAATGTAAATATAAGAAGAGGATAAAAGCCTCATTGGTGTGCAGCATTTATTTATAAACTATTCCTCTATTGAGCTACACTCATGTGATTCTGCATGGACTGTTTATTAACTGATAATAAATAACGATAAATAATACTTGAGCACTTCATAGCCAAGAAAAAGGTGCAATTCATCCTTTATTTTACATTTCAGCCTATTTTAGTGTTTTAGTAAACAAAGCCATTTAGACGGAGTTTAATTTGAAAGTGAAGTGAAAGTGACTATATCTGTTGTCGTGAAAAACAGCACACAGTGACTCACAACTAAATGCAACCTCTGCTTTTCTCCCACACACACTGTGCAACAGGGAGCAGGTATATCCGGCGCCCGGGAAGCAGTGATGCAAACAGTACCTTGCTCAAGGGTTACTCCGGACAACCTACTGATCTGGGATTTGAACCCACGCCATTAAGAGCTTGGGGTTTAGGCCGTTACCACTAGGCCACCGGTGCCCAAGTTGTGCCAGTTTGAAATGGTTCTCACTAGCAAAACTTACCGACTGACAGTGGTGGTGAACTTCTAATGTCTTCTGCACAGATCTAGCCATTTACTAGGGTTAGGGTTGGGATTATTTTAACCCTTGTCTTCTTAGTTTATATGCAATGATGAAAAATAGTCGTGAAGTTTCCTGACAGAGCTTTAAACATCACGCTGTAAAACTGCAAAAATCAACAATGAGGGAACGTCCTCTTAAGCCATTACATTAATATTTTGATTCAATGATTCATTATTTGTTGTGTATTATTGTTAAAATAAAGGTTCTCGCACACTAAGGCTTTGATATTCCAGTTTAAGGCTCAATTTCCTGCTTTTAGGAATGTTTAAAATATAATAAAATATAGAAATAACCTAGAGTTCCTGCTTAATATTAAGTTTGCTCCTAAAATAACAACTTGCACTGCAACTAAAACCACATGCTGGACCTCTAAAGCTGCATGAAGCGGAGGTTTGAGGGGGTTTATGGTAGCAGGGACGGTGCCGTGGTAAGTGGAACATGTTGGAGGACTCGGGAGCCGGAGTTGCTGTTGGACGGCAGCACAAAGTCTGGATTAATCTTGTGTTCTGTTTCTGTCATGATCCGGGGGCAGAGCCGGCCTAAGCCAAACATGTGAGCAGGGAATTAAAAAGGGGTGGAGGGGATGAGAGAGAGATAGGGAGAGAGAGCGAGAGACAGAGAGAGAAAGAGAGAGGGAGACAGAGAAGGACACTAAGGTCAACCAGCTGGACAAAAGTAGGGAGGGAGGGGCGGAGCAATATGCAGAATTACAGACGTCATTCTGGAAGGATGGAAAATACACAGTTTACACGTTTTCATTCTGGGTTGAACTCATTTACACATTGAGTCAGGCTGTATCACTTAATTGTATTTGTTTTGTGTCACTGTTTTAAGCTAATCATGCATAATGAGCAGGGAAACAGCCTGGATCATCGTCCTAGATATATAAAACACAGGACTGATAGAGTAACAGGGCCTAGAAAACACATACAAGCCTTCAAATAAATGGTCCATGGGTTCTTTAGAGTTGCATCATAATGAAATATTCCATGAAGAACTTTAATTTAAGTTCACACACTACATCGTCCTCTAGGTGTTGAACTAATTAGATCCCAACTAAAAGTGAAAGTGACTATGACTAGTGAACCACAATGAAATGCATCATCTATATTTCACCCATACACACCATCCAGCTGGGGGCAGCCATATCTAGGAGCAGTGATGGGGACAGTACCTTGCTCAAGGGCACCTCAGGGCAACCTACTGGTCTTGGATTCGAACTGGGATTACATACAAAGGGGAAAGTTATTTCAAGATTTATGAAAATCATATGATCCTCTGTGGCGACTCCTAAACAGGAGCAGGCGACAGAAGAAGAAGAATATATTATCTATTATAGTATCTAATACCTGTACGCAGTTATAGACAGGCTCAGGAGGGAGGAAGAAAGAGTGAGAACAGGTTAATTCTGAGCATTTTACAAACTAGGTTCAGACAGTAGTTTCAGCACACTTCACTGAACTTAGTATAAACCTGTTGACCCTTGACCTCACTTATAAATCAATGGGATTCAGTTCCAGGTCACTGTTGGTTATTCATTTTCACCACGAGAGGTCAGCACCGGTGCACTGGCACTGGCCCAGCATGCCATTGGCAAAGAACCGTGTGTGGCATCCCTAGTCCACCAGGTGACGTTCAATGGCAACAGTCAGCTCCGAAAGACTTTGGGGCAAGTTTGAAGAACTGGGAATCTCACCCCGCCTGTTCCTCAACTCTCACATACATTGCGAAGGCGAGCGAGGGAGAACAATAACAAGTGAGAGTAGGTGCTCCCCACCAGCAACTTGCGCAATCCAAAACGGCTGGCACGTAAAAGACATTCTTGTGGGGAATGTAAGATCTTTGTCATTTGTAAACAGTCACAGTTTTCTGCAGGGTGGTGGCGTCAGTACAGCTGAAAAGCTACTAAAAAGATTTGTATCTTGACTTGAAGCCTATCATCATTGATATTCTGGCCCTGACTCTAAAACATACATCCATAGTGGAGTAGAAGGGACCTACTACACCCCCTCCACCCACCTTTGGAATCAGGTGACCTTTTTTTTGCCCCCCACGTTCTCATATGACATGTCATTTTTTGGATCAGTGTCAACATCGAGGACGGTCCCCGTACCTGAGCAGTTTCAGAGGATTGTTTTTCAGTTGATAAGCCACACAGCGGCCTACATATAAATCGGTCAAGGTGAACAGATCAAATCTGACAGATACAAACCCCAACGGCACTTCGTGCTATGACGCCTGCTTGAAACGTACACTCAGTGTTGGTTCTGCTACATATTTCAGCGCATTCCCAAGAATTTGCAACATGGTGCTTTGTATAACTGTCAAATATTTTCACCGTTTTACTCTGTACTCTGTTTGATCCTGACTTTTTAGAATGAATGGACCGTAAACTTCTCAGTAACTTGCTAGGACTAGCTGCTCTTCCTGTTTAGGGTCACAGAGTCAACATTTCATCACAGGGCAGACTCACACACACCAATTTATCATCTTCAGGCCCAGACTGTCTGAATCTTTTACATTTACGGGATTACATTTACATTTTGCAGATCCAAGACCCATTTCAGGGCCCAGTGGTGGTAGTGCCAGAGGTGGGATTTGAACCTGGGACCTCTTGAGCCATAGGTCCATAGGCAAGTATCCTACCACTAGACCACCACCACCCTTCGCCACCTGAACTTTAAACTTTACGGCAGTACTAGAACAGTAATGATCAAAGTTTAACAGTGAATTCTACAGTCTTGCTGTCAACTTTCACAGTGCATTGCTTCCTGGGTGTATTTAGCAAATAATGGGAACTCAGTCCTCCAAATAGTGCCAACATTGTGCCTATAATTGACACAAATTCCCCTCAAACTGTGCCATTTCCCCCTGACCGACTTGCTTTGTTTCTGAAACTGTATCTCATGCTTTGTTCAACCCGGGACTGGCATCAGAGTTCTGAAAACTGCAGACTCGACCACAGGCCTGAATTGGAATTAGTGCACGTCTGAGCTGAGTCTTGAGTCTTTAGTAGAAATGTTCGGTTTAGTCTCTATTAGTGGCAGTTGTTGCCCTGAAGCATCAAAAATCCTGTCTGATTCAACATTCAATTAAAAAAATATCAGCACTCGTTACAGAACATTCAGTGCATGCAGTAACGGCATTTTTTAAAGGAATGAGGAAAAGCAAGGTGCTTTTTTAAATGAAGGTTTCCTCCATGCTAGTTAGGATAAAAGCTAATCCGGCCATGTTGTTCACAGAGGCCATAAAATGCGATTTTGATTTGTTTTAGAGGTTCATTCTGCCCTGATTTTGATCATTTCCATTTGTAATTTTAAGGACATTCTAGTGATTTTGGATTAATAGAAATGAAAAACCGCAGGTCTGGAAAAGAGGGTTCTGTCCCATTTCTTTCACATTTCCAGCAGCGTTGGCCTAGTGGTTAGGGAGTTGCCCCGCATTGGAAGATTGTGGGTTCGATTCCCTCACAAGTTGGTTGCCCTGAGGTACCCCTGAGCAAGGTACCGTCCCAGTCACTGCTCCCCGGGCGCTTTCAATAGCTGCTCACGGTGCTGCACGGTGTTTGTGTGCATGGGTTAAAAGCAGAGGTCCAATTTCGTTGTGGTTCACGCTTGCTGTGCTGTGACCTCGCAATGACGCAATGATGGGTTGTCACATTCACTTTCCTTCCTTGCATCCATCCAAAGATCCTTCCATCCATCCATCCATCCATCCAAAGAGCCTCCCATCATTCCATCCATCTACTAATCTATCCATAGATCCTTCCATTCATCCAGCAGTCAACCCATAGATCCTTCCATTCATCCATAGATACTTCCATTGGTTCATCCATTCATCCATCCATCCATCCATCCATCCACTAATCTGTCCAGAGATCCTACTCATAGATCTTTCCATTCGTCCATAGATACTTCCATTGGTACATCCATCCATAGATCTTTCCGTTCGTTCACCAATCTATCCATAAATCCATCCATCCATCCATTCATCTGTCCATCCATCATCTGAGCTTCTTATCTTATTGCATCCAGGAATTCATTCATTTTTTTTCTCCTTGTTCAAACAACCAACAATCGGGAAAACCCAGAATAAAATAAATGGGTATCGATCCAGAGATGTGCTCTGAGATTTCTTCTTTTCGTCCACAACTTCTCCATTCCTTTTCATGCTTAAAGATAAAGTGCTGAGAATGCACAAATTTCCATATATTAGAGCGTTTTTATTATGAACACATGCAGTCATATTTCCTCTTCTAGGTTTTACAGTGATGAAAAATGTGAGCATGACACTGAATTAGCAAAGAGGAATGACTACGTTTTCTTTTTCTGCTTTTCGCTTCTGTTTTCTGATCTCTCATTCTGCTTCACGAGGCCTCATTTCCAGCGGCCTCCGACCTTTCCTTTTCCATGGCCCTTTTTGCTGTTGAAAGAGGAAGATGAGGTATCACAAAACGGAGATGCTGAATCAGTGACAAATCTCGTGCATTGCTCAAGAATGTGAGGAAGTCTGAATGACTTACAATTTTTGGGCATGTGAAATCCTGTTCAGCAAGACAATGATCTGGGCAGGATAAAAGAAAGGGAGAGGAAATGACTTCTAAGATCTAAACACATAAAAAAGTAGAATAATTATCTAACACAAAAAATAAAGGGCACAATGTTCAGAGACACTGAGCAGAAGAACCGTGATAAGTGCAGCACTCTCTGAGGAGTCTTTCATCGCAGTCCATTACTTTCTCCAGCATTAGAAGCCAGCATGTCTGAGGACACCATCTATTTGTCCTTCTGACAGCAGACAAACTAGCAGACAGTTAGGGCGCTATGGGCTTGTGATGGGATGGGGGTGGTCTAGTGGTAGGATACTTGCCTATGGAGCAAAATGTCAAATCCCACACCTCCAGCACCACCACCAGAGGGTTCCTGAGCAAAACCCTCAACCCCAACTTGCTCCAGGGAGACTGTCCCTGTAATTAGGAAATTGAGGTCGCTCTACGAAAGAGCGTCTGCTAAATGGCGTAAATATAATGAGTGGCTCACCTCATATCTCTGCCTCTTCATCTGATCAATTAAGTCAAACTTTTCCGACTCCAGTTGGTAGATCCAGTCCCACATCTCCTGAGCCCGCTGCCTTTCGGCCACAGAAATAAAACGGCGCAACAAAATATAAAGCATCAAAAAATGTTGCACACAATCATGCATTTGCAGACATAACCGAGAAAATCTCCTTCACAAGAAGACCGGCTTTATACGTTAGAAGCGGTGATTGGTTTTTATGTTTATTTATTATCTGCTAGACACCTTCAAATCTTTAACATACAGGCATCAATCCATGCAATATCGAAGTCTCTTACACCTTCATGAGGAAAAAGGTAGAGACTAAAAAGACATATTATAGGTTGCAGCTCCTGACAGGCGTCTGCTCGGACTATCAGAGGAAACCAGAACACTCAGAGGAAACTAGAGCAGACTCCACTCAGGAAGGACTCAGGCCACACCAGTTTTATTAATAACCAGTTCAAATAAAGAAAAAGGGCAACATTTACCCATTTCTTACCAAATAATGATTTATCTTAGATGTACTTTAATCACACAGCACAGTTCGCTGTTGCCCTCCTTATTTATTTTTAACTGCTAAGGGTTTGTAATTAACCATTAAAGGGCCCATCACCTACAATTTTCTCTTGCACTCATCTTACACTCGCTTTCATCCAAACAGGACTTTTGAAACAGAACAGAAACTCAGAAAATCTGTGTTATTTGGCACTAACAGACAGGCTTTTGTGGCTTCTGACGCTGTGTGACTCACTGCTCCTGATAGGCGGGGACAGGAGTTCAAATAGAATGTGTGACGAGACCCTAAGTGGTCTCACCCCTTCTCACCCCACAATTGATAAGCTGATGATGCATATAAACATTTGATTGCTTTTCTTTCACGGACAAATGGAACCTAATTTCCCTTTTAAGATGGAAAAAAATGTCTGGCAATTTTTGAATGAGCAAAAAAAAAACAAAAAAAACAAAGGGACACGTCATTTGATTGAGCCCAAAACGATAAAGATTTGCTGCTAACGTCAAAGCTCCAGTGGGAAGAGGAAGTTTCAGTAGGTGAACACGGCTCAGTATTTTCGGGGCGAGAGGTGTAAATGTGTGTCAGCATCAGCACATTGTTTTGCTTTACACTCAGGAAGGCAAAGCGTATCGTTCAAATAGTATGCGGTAAAATCTAACGTAATGACGTAAATGAATGAATCTAAAACACATATGCAGGAAATTGTCCTTCAATTTTTTCTTTACAGAAATATACTTTGAGTCTTATTATCATGAGCTTCAGTTAATTTTGTGATTTCTTTTAAGCGCTACTTTTTTACTTTAAGTACACTTCAGGGTCTGTATATTTTCACATGTACTGATTAATAAGTTCAGTCAGTGAATCTGTAAAGAATTTAATGACTTTCTCCAGCCGGGCAAATGTGATATGATTTCTCATAACTGAGATATTGTCATAAACCACAGCACATCAAATTCCTAACTTGACATTAATTCAAAAGCCAGTTTTTATTCTGCCAGCCAAAATGGTGTTTAGTTCAAAACTGAGCAAAGAGGGTGGGGGGGGGAAATGCTCTACAGAATGACAAAAAAAAAAAAAAAAAAAAGCTGATCTTCGCCAGCGATTGCAACATTGTCTTGGCTTAATCTTTAATCGTCTTTGATTTGGCAAAAGGAACTGCCTCAAATGAAAAACACATGACTTTTAAGTAGAACTAGAGATTTTTTGATCCATATACACCTACCAGTCATAACATTAAAACCATCTGCTTGAAATTAAGATGTTGATGGGGCAGCCATGGCCTATTGTTGGGAAATAAACCCAAGGATGGGTAGGTTGTGGATTCGATTCCCAGATCAGTAGGTTGCCCTGATGTACCCTTGAGCAAGGTACCGTCCCCATCACTGCTGGTCACATTTCGTTGTGGTTCACTGTGTGCTGTCGTGTTTCACAATGACAAGAAGACACTTTCTCTTTACTTTCACCCTTGTGCTGCCTAAACAGCTGTGATCCAGAGTGGCATTGACTTCATAAGGCATCTGGGGTCTCTTTCCGGTGGGGCGTCCTAATTAGATGCCCGAGCCACCTCATCTGGCTCCTCTCGATGCGGAGGAGCAGCGGCTCTACTCTGAGCCCCTCCCGAATGACTGAGCTTCTCACCCTATCTCTAAGGGTGAGTCCAGACAAGCTGCAGCCACTACCCACAGCTCGTGACCATAGGTGAGAGACACGGTCAAATGCCTTCTCCAAGTCCACAAAGCACATGCAGACTGGTTGTGCAAACTCCCATGCACCCTCCAGGACCCTGCCAAGGGTGCAGAGCTGGTCCACTGTTCCGCGACCTGGACAGAAACCACACTGCTCCACCTAAATCCGAAGTTCGACTATCCAATGGACCCTCCATTCCAGGACCCCTGAATAGACTTTCCCGGGGAGGCTGAGAAGTGTGATCCCTCTATAGTTGGAACACACCCTCTGGTCCCCTTTCTTAAAGAGGGGGACCACCACCCCGGTCTGCCAATCCAGAGGCACCGTCCCCGATGTCCATGCAATGTTGCAGAGGCGTGTCAACCATGACAGTCCTACAACATCCAGAGCCTTGAGGAACTCTGGGCGGATCTCATCCAGCCCCGGAGCCCTGCCACCAAGGAGCTTTTTGACCACCTCGGCAACCTCGGCCCCAAAGATGGAAGAGTCCACCTCTATGTCCCCAGGCTCTGCTTCCTCATTGGAAGGCATATTGGTGGAATTAAGGAGGTCTTCGAAGTATTCCCCCCACCAACTCACAACGTCCCGAGTCAAGGTCAGCAGTGCACCATTCCCACTATGCACTGTGTTGACTGTGCACTGGTTTCCCCTCCTGAGATGCCGGATGGTGGACCAGAATCTCCTTGAAGCCATCTGGAAGTCTTTCTCCATGGCCTCCCCAAACTCCTCCCATGCCAAAGTTTTTGCCTCAGCAACCACCAAAGACGCGTTCCGCTTGCCCTGCCGGTACCTATCAGCTGCCTCTGGAGCTCCACTGGCCAAAAAGGCCCGGTAGGACTCCTTCTTCAGCTTGATGGCATCCCTCACCACCGGTGTCCACCAACAGGTTCTCAGGTTGCCACCGCAACAGGCACCGACCACCTTACGGCCGCAGCTCTGGGCAGCCACCTCGACAATGGAGGCATGGAACATAGTCCATTCAGACTCAATGTCCCCCATCTCCCCCGGGACGTGGTTAAAGCTTTGCCGGAGGTGGGAGCTGAAGCTCGTACTGACAGGGGACTCTGCCAGATGTTCCCAGCAGACCCTCACAATACGTTTGGGTCTACCAGGCCTGACCGGCATCCTCCCCCACCAACAAAGTCAACTCACAACCAGGTGATGATCAGTTGACAGCTCCGCCCCTCTCTTCACCCGAGCAAGTCCGACGACATGACCAAAAAGTTGAACATTGAACTGCAGTCTAGGGTGTCCTGGTGCCAGATGTACATGTGGACACCCTTATGCCTTATCAGTGCAGACAACACTAAGGACCCGTCCCCCGACCCGAAGGCGGAGGGAGGCCACCCTCTCATCCACCGGGGTAAACCCCAATGTACAGGCCCAGAACCAGGGGCAATAAGTATGCCCACACCTGCTCGGCGCCTCTCACCGGTGGCAACTCCAGAGTAGAAGAGAGTCCAGCCCCTCTCAAGGAGACTGGTTCTAGAGTCCAAGCTGTGCGTCAAGGTGAGTCCAACTATATCTAGCCAGAACTTCTCAACCTCATGCACTAGCTCAGGCTCCTTCCTCACCAGAGAGGTGACATTCCACGTCCCTAGAGCCAGCTTCTGCAGCCGAGGATCAGACCGCCAAGGCCCCCGTCTTCGGCCACCGCCCAGCTCACACTGCACCCGACCTCTTTGGCCCCTCCTACAGGTGGTGAGCCCATGGGAGGGGGGACCCATGTTGCCTCTTCGGGCTGTGCCCGGCCGGGCCCCATGGGTAAACTTTGTTGTCTACATGAAGTTAAAGATTATGTTTCATCAGACCAGCCACCTTCTCTCATTGCTCAATGGTCCAGTTCTGACGTTCATGTGTCCATTGAGGAGCCTTGGTGGTGCACAGGGGTCACCAAGCTGTGATACCTTTCTATCAGGGTCAGCGTGAATGTTTTCAACAGTCCAAGCTTCTGTGGGGCAGACAGGATGGCCTTCACTCACATTCATGAACTCTGAGGGCCAATGACCCTGTCGTTAGTTCTCTAGTTGTTCTTTTTTGGACCACTTCTGGTAGGTATGAATATTCTGCCCACCAAAAATGCAAACCAGGAACATCCCTCAAGACCTGCTGTTTTTGGAGTCATACAGACATTCTTCCTGATCCCAACACAGCAACTTTTAAACTGACTTTTGTGGCAGGATTGTAACAAGATAATCAGTGATATTCACTTCACCAGACAGTGGTTTGGATATAAGTGTGTCAGGATATAAAAAAGTCTATTCTGTAAGGGTTCTTTGTGACTGTGATCATGCACAGCGAATGCTTCAACAGCCTGAGAGGGTTTGGAAAAGTCATGGTCTTGTAGCCTCCAGAGCGGAAAATGTTTAAATCTGGCAGAGTTGATTGTTGATTCCGGATCAAAATGACCACAGAGTGAAAAGAATGGAGGGAAATGACTAATAAACACCAACTCTTGAACTTGTGTGTTCACAGTTGGGGATACCTTAACAGTTTCACAGACAAAAACTCTTTCCACATTTAGTTGTGTGATTTTTTGATTGTATAATTCTTTGTATAGTTATTTGTATAGATTGTATAGGCTGGGGTAAAAGATGAGACAAGAGAAAGAGAGGTTTCAGTGCAGTGTGTACAGTTTTGTGTTTTAACAGCGTTTGGAACGAACCGTAATGTTACCCAAGTGAATTCCACTGTGTATGTGTGTGTATGTGTGTGTGTTTGAAAGTAAACGTGACCACTTGTCATTGTGAAACAGAGCACAACACACAACGAACCACAATGATTCTCTGCATTTAACCTACACACACCGTGCAGCAGTGTGTGCCCGGGGAGCAGTGATGGGGACGATACCTTGCTCAAGGGTACCTCAGTGCTAACTACTCGTCTGAGATTCGAACCCAGGACTTTTGATCCTGGGGCTTAGTCCCTAAGCACTAGGCCACCGCTGCCTAGGTGGGAGGTGATGACGGGGTGATGTTTACCTCAGACCATCTTCTCTCAGGGTTTCAATGCCGAGAGGAGAACGTCTCTCACTCAGAGTTTTCCTTTTGATTTCTCTTCCAGTCAGACGTTTCCCCCGCCTCTGCTCGGCCTGTAAAAGACACACACACATACACACACACACAGACAGAACCTTGTTTTTTATTCAATGTCAGGGTATGATGTATATATGAGAGTATGCAAATAACATACATGTATATATCATTCAAGGGATGAATTTGGGTTGAGATTAATTGTGCTTAAGCCAAAGTATTCAGATCAAGGTTTGAGGATTTAGATTGAGGTTAAATGTGCTTTTTGAGTTTTGGTGAAATATAAAATGAAATTTTATATTTGACATTTTTCCAAAAATGAAGCAGGAGACAAACCAAAATGGCAGGACCAAACCAAAGCAGCAATAGGGCTGCACCCCAACATGTGTATCTACCTGTATATGATAATATGCCTCATGTAATTTATATGCTTTTATTATTAGTCTTATGGATTTACTGTCCAAAAAGAAGACAGAAAACACATTCTTAGCTTTCAGTGCTACACAGTTCTGTAATTCTGCTGTTTACCTTTGCTAGGAAACCTCCAAAGTTGGCCCCCATGTTGGACAAAACCTTTTTTTTCTTGGCCTCATCATCAGCTCTCTTCTTTGCCTCCTCGTCTTCCTTTCTCTGACGCTCCTCCTGACAGATAGAAACCCACAGTAGAGGAATCAAGACGTGACATATTTAACATCTGGGGGTGTGATTTCTCTTTAGGCTGTCCTCTACTGAAGGCACGGGAAATAAATACAAATCAATACAAATTCTTTTACTCTTTCTCTGTATCCTGGTTTTGAAAACCCCCCAAAAAGAAGGGTCAGGATTTTCATATATACAGGAAATAAAAGCGTCTATGTGTTTTTGAAGTTAGGAGATACTATTACTAATCACCTGGAGAAAGATGACTCTGATTTTATAAAAATATTCGAGTCTTACTGCAATCCTCGTCTGCCGGTCGCGTTCTTTCTCAGCTCTCACGCGCTGCTGCTCGGCTCTCTCTGAGCGGCGTCTCTCCTGAGGATGAGGCCAAAGAAGGTTTAAAGAATTTAGTCTTCAGTCTTTAAAGGTTAAAGAACTGGAAGTGAGTAGCACAAAGAAGAAGAAGATTAAGGAGTGAAAGAAAAAAAACGTGGTTGGTCCCTGAAACTGTGGACCAAGAAAGAATTTGTATTCCACAGTAATCTACTACGTTTTAGAGTTGAATTTTAGAGTCCGGCCTATGCAAAGTATCTTCAGGATCACGGGCTACTTCTGAGCAACCAACTTTACATTTACATTTACAGCCTTTAGCAGACGCTCTTATCCAGAGTGACTTCCAATTCCTAATCACAAGGAGCAAATCAGGGTTAAGGGTTTTGCTCAGGAACCCAATGGTGGTAGTGCTGGAGGTGGGATTTGAACCTGTGACATCTTGATCTTACTTGATTTTACGAGCAATATCTTTCCATTGCAGCAGCTGTGTGTGGAATTCAATGCTTTTGCCAGAAATGAATCCACTTTTAAAAAGTTGAGAGACATAAGAAGAGGGTTGTGGACATTTTGGACATTTAGGAGTGTTTAAACCTCCTAAAAAGGGTTCAAGACCTGCTATGTTCAAGCCTTTAGGCCTCAGAAACATTATACAGGGGTTACTTCATGTGTCTGCTGGAAAACCTACAATTCGGTCCTTAAGGCCAATCAGCTCCTCTTCTTCCTTCTTCCTCTGCTCAAAGTGGGCCTCAATCAGTGTCTGCAACTCCAGCAGATCCTTCTCCATTCGTTTCCGATGGATGTCCTGAGGGTCATAGAGACAGGAAGAAACCCAGAGAAAAATATGAAAATCAGCGTTCAGCCAAGACAAGTTTCCTCACTTGTTTTTGCACTGGAGCGCAGAGGAACAGAGGCGATGGAGAAGAAGAAAAATGTGTATTTTTTTTGACATCTGATTAGCTGCAAGTCTTTAATATTGTATATTATATGATGTTATAATTTATATGATATCATATTACGATAAATGTTATAGGTGATTATGCATGAGTTGATATATAATAAAATTGCTTACCCATCATTATACTAAGTTGCAGATGTGTTTGCTTATTTGAAGCTTTTCTATTTTTTTTCTCTTTTGGCTTTAATTAATGGTCATGTTTAAGGTTTTAGCTATATTACTTACTATGTTTGGCAGCTATTCCATTCTATTCTATTCTCTTTTGAGGGTAACACTCACATCAAAATCAACCCTCTCGCCCTCTGGGATCTTTGGAGGTGCCAGCTGAGGAACCATTGGCCTGGGTAGACAGGAAGATGAAGATAAGACACATTTTTTTCAGGAAAGATAGAGAGACAAGAAGGGCAGAGGAAATGGTGGATTAAAATATTTGAAGGTAATTAATCAGATAACAGCTACGTGGCTACTCAGTTAGTGAAGATCTCAAAATACGTACTTGGGACGTGGTCGTTCCTCCTCTGAAATAGCATGAGGGTGGAGAGAAAGACAGAGAATGGTGAGAACAGAAATAAGGACTGTATGAGGTCAATGAAATAGAAGCTGCTTTTTGCGAGGGCCAGCACATTAGTCAACAGGTCCAGCAGAAAATGCCTGCAGTAAAACTCTCAATTAGATGCATTTTGTTAGAAACAACATTCTCCCACTTGCTGACCACATTATTTACAGCCCAGAGTGTCTTTGTACTCTCAGATGAATGAGAGGATCATCAGAGAGGCACCAGCATTCACTTAGATAGAACTATAGCAACAAGAAAAGGCAGATCGCCCATGAAGGATAGTATCCCCAGACCTCCAGCAGCTAAAACAACTCAACAACTCAACAACTCACAACTCAAAGGACATCTTGTAAAGCTCTCTCTGAATGTTAAAGCAAGATGAACTCGAGGAACTGAAGACGGCTTGCCAAGAAGAACAGGCTGAGGCTAACAATGGCTTCCCTTAGACATCGTAATGCTTTCATTGCAAAAGATATGCTGCAGCCAGATTGCCCATCGACCTTCTGCATCATTAGTTTTAGGCAAAGCACAAGGGTAAGGAGTCATGCACAACCCTTATGTGTAAATGAATTCAATGAAATTAGACTGAGTAAAACAAAATAAAATAATCATAAAATAAAGTTTGAGCCACTGCATTGAATTATTGGTCAGGGAACAATCACTGTTGACCAGATGTCATTTGAGATCAGGGCAGCATGTGGCTCTGTGTCACTGCTGGGTGAAGTGGCCTGTCACCCAAAATATCAATCCAAAAGTTCTTTCTTTGGTCAGCCCACTCATAAAGGGGTTACTATAATTATTTAGTCAGTCTCAGAGTTAGCAGGGGTTTCTAATAAAGTGGTCACTAGGGGCAGCGGTGGCCTAGTGGTTAGGGAGTTGCATCGGAAGATTGTGGGTTCAATTGCCTCACCAGTAGGTTGCCCTGAGGTACCCTTGAGCAAGGTAATGTCCCTGTCACTGCTCCCCGGGCGCTTTCAATAGCTGCACTGTGTTTGCATGGGTTAAATGCAAAGGTCCAATTTTGTTGTGGTTCACTGTGTGCTGGGCTGTGACCTCGCAATGACAAGGGGTTTCACATTCACTTTTTTCACTGACTAGGCTCCTACAGAAGGGAGTGCTTTTCCACATAGTTGGATGCTATAATTATTTTACAAAAATAGTGATCTTCACTAAAGAAGTGAAATCGGTGAGTGAAAAAAGTGAAAAAAGAAGTGAAATAATCTTCACTAAAGATGAAATAGTGAAGATCACTATTTAAATTTTTTAGTGATCACTGGAACAGAACCAAACCCAGGGATTAATGCTTTGACCTACTCATGCCATGCGTAAAAATGCACTACAGGAGAAAACTTCATGGGGCGTGTTAGAGGGAGAGCGCAGGAATGGACTTGCAAGCCCTCTAAGGTCTAAGGGTGGGGACACTGGAGTGTCAACACACTCTCACCTTCTTCCTGGGTCTCCTCTGATGAAAGAAAGAGACAGAAAACAGAAAAGATGGAGGCAAGGACATAGACAGGATCAAGTGGAAAGAAAGTCCAGAACAAAACTATGGAATAGTGGAAACTGTTCTTTAACACTGATCTGAGAGCAGCTCACAAGAATTTGGAAATCTGGTAGGTAATGGGTTCAAGATCACTCCCCACTGCTGCAAGGTGTGTGTGGGTTAAATACAGAGGATGCATTTCGTTGTGGTTCACTGTGTGTCTTCACGATGACAAATGACAATCACTTTCACTTTACTGCATGTTTTGGTAAAAAATTAAGCTTTATTACGAATAAAAAATACATTTAAAAAAAGCAACAACCTTAAAATGTAATGAAAAGCAAAGTTGTTATTTTTGCGGGAAAAATAAAGGAAAGTTGTTATTTTAGGCAGAAAAGAAAGGAAGTTGTTATTTAAAGGGGGAAAACAGGAAGGAAGTTGTTATTTAAAGGGGGAAAACAGGAAGTAAGTTGTTATTTTAGGGGAAAACAGGAAGTAAGTTGTTATTTTAGGGGAAAACAGGAAGGAAAGTTGTTATTTTTGAGGGAAAAACAAAGGAAAGTTGTTATTTTAGAGGAGAAAAGGATGGAAAGTTGTTATTTTAGAAGTTATTTTAACGGAAAAGGCATCACTGAGAACATACCCTGGTAGTCGGTGTAATCTTGCTCCTCTGTTAAAGCCGTGCAGCCAATACACCATTGGGTGGAACAAAAAAATGGAAAAATATGTTTAGATGTTGAGATTCATCCATGATATCTAAGACAGGCCCAGATTAAACAGGAAGCATGTTTAAACACCAGGAACTGTTCAGGAAGGAAACATCAGCTCTTGTCTTTACTTTTGTGATTGTAAACTGATAGCATTTTATATTTAATGCATTTAGCCGATGCCAGAGCAACTTCCATGTCCTAATTACAGGGACAGTCCCCCTGGAGCAATTCAGGGTCTTGCTCAGGAACCCAGTGGTGATAGTGCCAGAGGTGGGATTCGAACCTCGGGACCTCTTGAGCCATAGGTCCATAGGCAAGTACCCTTCCTCTAGACCACCAATGAGAAGCGCTTCAGAGCAGAAAAGACAGCGTCTGCAACCATTGGCTATTTCTGCCCTTGGGGTAACTGAAGGGAGAACAAATGAAGCTTGAACACTGAAGCAGAGTCTCTCACCTCCATCCTCCTGCTCTGGGGCCTCTTCCTGCTCCTCTTCTGCCTCTGACAGAGATGGAACAAGGCAGACGTTTCAATTTTTCAGTAAAAAAATGAAAATTTCATTCTTCCCCCCAAATGTAGCTGATCATTTAAATGAGCTATTTTAAAGACCAGAACAGCTGACTTGACTACTTGACTTGACTCATGCAAAAACTCGACACAAGGAGCTTCATAGAAACGTTTTTAAGTGAATAGGTTTTAAAATGAATAGGACTTCTGTTGTACTTCTTTTTTAAAAGATGAAACGCAGAGGTTGAATTACATTGTGGCCCACCGTGTGCTGTGTTTCACAATGACAAAATAGTCCCTTTCACTTGCTGATTAAAAGCCCTCTGATTGGCTGATTTTCAACAATTCTGCTAAAAAGAGTACACCCACATGACAGAGCTCCGGCTAAATGAAGTATTTGCCTTCTGTTGCTGATAAAGGCTGTTACTACGACTGAAAATGAAAAGATCGTTTAAAATCCTTTTGCTTCATTCCTTCAGCTTCCCAGTGTCTTCTATTCAATTCTAATTATAATTTTGAGGATCTGAAACCATTTAATGTGATAGATATGCTGAAAATGAGGAAGTTCTTGATGCAAGTTGGGATTTCTCCTCTTCATCATCTGGAAGATTCAACCCTTACGCTACACCCTGCCCAGTTTCATCATTTGTTCTGTGTCCTGCACCTTTTCATACAGAAACTCTTTTTTAGTCCCAATAAAAGCATGCAGATTCAATTTAACACCAGCCTGGATAAATAAGCTCAGATTTAAACAAAAAGCCAGGTCTAATCTAACAAGCATGCTATACTTACCCTCAGCCTGCTCCCTGATTGAGAGAAGGGAGAGAAATGAAGAGGAGAAATCAGGCAGGGTGTGATGTATAAAGTGGGTTAACTTTCCAGAGAATGTAACCGTGGGGTTAAAAGGAAAAGTGATTTCCAGTGAAACTGAATCCACACTTTACTCACTCGTACTCTTCCTCTACATCAGACATGATTAAACCAGATCACGGAGATGGTGATGACGAACTGTAGGTAGATGTAAAGGCAGAGATTAAAGTGTGCTCAGCTCGAGGGTCATTCAGATTAATCGATCATCTTTCCGTAAATTTGTTATTAGAATCCATTCTTTTAAGATGCTACTGCTCATACATGTGAACAAGATGTTAATTGGAAATATAAGCCTATGTAATATACGTTTTTGAAAAGTCATGATCAATCCCAGATAAGAAATGACGGTCAGTAAACGTCAGTAGTATATTATTTATCATTTACTAATTCCTTAGTGAATGCAAAAACTTAAAATACCTGTTCTGGCTTATGGAATGAAACGATTGGAAATTAGTAAATATTAACATGGCTGAGTAAATATTGATTAGGACAAATTCCACGCCCCAGTAGCATTTCTCTCTGAAAAATAATGCTTTATTGTTGGTTGTTTATTGGGAGGCCTGTTTCCTTGAAGCAGACTTAAGGCTACGATCGTTTATGAAGCTGATTTTATAGAAGCAGAAGCATCACTGTTTGCCATCTTGTTCTACTGTGGCATCAGGGATGATCTTGGCTGGTGAAACATCATAACTTGTAGCTCGGGCGACCTGAAACTGGCGCGTTTCCCTTGTGGACCATGAAAGTAACGTTTTTTCTTTTTTTTTTGTTTTATTTTATTGCGCCATGTATTTCTTAGTTCAACCTGTTGGCAGCTGTAATAGGAATGTTTACAAGCTCCACTGGGATGCACAACAACTTTGCAACACTACTGGAATCTGATGAATCTTTGGTGAAAACATAATAATCGCATGGTATGGATAATAATAATGGTATCAGACAGATGATAAGATTTGAGAGATATTTCAGATTGATTTTGGCGAACAGAATCCTTGCTTTTTTTTGTTTTGGCATGAGCACAAAAAATGGAAATCATGAGGGGCCTAGATTACCCCATGGGTGTATTAAGATTTAAAACCTTCCTCTTAAAATAAACCATTAGAAAGTCCCTTTTCCATCATGAGTTTAAAAATAAGAAAAAGAGAGCGAAACAACAAATGGAAGAGGATGAAAATAGTGCGGGGGTTTAATGGCACACTGTTCTCAGAACCCATACTTTCAATTTTCACAAAGAAGAAACGTAAAAGAAGTGAGTCGAGGGCTTTTGCTGAATCCTGGAAGTGTGAATGGAGAACTTCTGAGGAAAAAGTGTGAAGAACGAAGAACAATGTAGAAACTTTCTTATAGATAGAAGCATTGTAGAACAGTTGGACTGAAGAACATTTTTTAAGTTTACATTCTAGAACTGTGTAAAAGAGGGAGGACGTTCTAGAAATATTCATGAAGATGAACATGGTGGAACAGGCTGGAGAGAACAGTTTAACTGCTGGGTTTGTTGAAGAACCTTCTCGTTTGTTGGTGTTTGTCAAAGAAGATTTCAGTTTGTTAAAGTTTGCTCAAGAATGTTAATGTTTTTATCCACGTTCTTCGGACAGGTCGCCAGCCTTTTCGCAGGGAGGAGCGAACTGACGGGGGCGGCACCTTGCTCAAGGGTACCTCAGGGCAACCCACCGCTAAGCGGGTCGAACCCACAACCTTCCGATCCGGGGCCAACGCCCTAACCACTAGACCACCGCTGCCCCAGAGTAGTCTAGACATGGTTTAAAAACAATCACATAGTTTCAAATTAAATTTTACTTTCTTTTCACGAATATTTATTTTGGTGATTACATTTTTAAATTGAAATTGGAATATGGATCTCTACGGAGATCCATCAATAAATCTGTTGGGTTAGCTTTTATGTTTGCACTCATGTAGACAGTAAGTGTTGGAAAGGAGTGATTTAAAGGAATAAGAATAAAATGTAAATAGACGGAGGCGCTGTCGCCTCACTGTGAGAACATCCTTGGTTCGATTCCCAGGCAGGACGGTCCGAGTCCTTTCTGTGTGCTGTTCTCCCCGTGTCTGTGTTTTCTTCCTCCAGGACCATCGTTTTCCTCCCATCGTCCAAAGGCCTGCAGATGCTAAACTGGCCGTGGGTGTGTGTGTGTGTTTGTATGTGTGTTTGCCCTGCGATGGACTGGCAACCAGGGTGCTTCCTCACCTTTTGCAATGTGGGAGCTGGGATAGGCTCCAGCATCCCCCATGACCCTAATTAGGACAAGCAGCTCAGAAAATGAGTGATTGAATACAATCAAAATTAAAATCTAAAATACTTATTAATAGACTCCGTTATGATAATCAATCATTCAAACCTTTGAGAATTTTAGGGCTTGTATTCAGAGTTCTCATCAGTGCAAGAGAAAAGTCCTTCTTTCACAAGTTTTACAAGGAGTTTCCAAACTTCTGTGGGGGAAGCAAAGATTCGTGAGTATCATACTGACCAAGTGCAGGCCTGGATTGCTGTCAGACTACTTTGGCAACCCTATGATCACCCAAATGGCAGAGAAGAAGGGGACAAAACAGTTGGCAGAGATGGTAAGCTGGAGGCAGCACCAGCTGTGAAGAGCTCCATTGTGCCAAAGTGCTGAGATCATTGTGGCTGCTTCATGGCATGAGCGATGTGGTGAGAACAGGTGGGAATGTGAAGACAGCGCTTGCAGAGTGAGATAAAATGACTGTCACTTTCTTTAGTTGTCCTCTTCCCTTTTGTTCCCTGGCCTCTGACTTTATTTTTGCACCGGGGACGTCCTCGTCTCCTTATGTCTCCCAGAACTGAGACAGTAACGTTGACCTTGTTGTTGGTTTGTCCCGCAGGCCCATACAGGGAGTCTTCCAAACAGAACGCGAGCCTGGAGGAAATTTCATGCAGTCTTCTGGAGATCCTCCAAAAACATCTCAAAGTTATTTCTGCATTGCCTGTGACATTTGCTTTATCGTTGACATCTGAAACAATTTATAGCCCTGGTATCTCCGCTGCAATGCGTTGATGAGCAATAGAGCTTTTATCACCTTTAGTCCACCACCCCCTTGTTTTCCAGTGAGGTCTTCCTTCATCTACCAACAACTCTGCTCAGTTCTCATTTACTGCCCTTAATGATTTATTAACTAATGCCTTCAGCATTTTTTTTACTTACTACAGCAAAACTTCAAGGACATGAAATTTTGCTTTTCTAAGAATAAGATTCAGATCTGGAGACCTTTTCCTCTCGATTGTTCTGAGGAAAGTGTTGACTGAAAATGTAAACTTTTTTCTCTTTAACATGATCAAACTCATTTTTATATTTTTTTCTCCAGTGTTCAAAAGGCGTTTAAGCCTTTCACGAGAAATGATGTATGTAGGTTTAGAAATCTAAACTTGTTAAAAAAGGCTTATTCCAACACTGATTTGGAAAGTCAAAAGTAGCCTTTAAAGCAACTGACTTGCTGGAAAAAAATTTTTTCAAATGACTCTAAACTCACCTTACTTTTATGATCTTTCGTTCATGAATGGCGAATACGGTGCGTCAGTAAACTGTTCCTAAAATAATCCACCTAAAACCATTTTATTAAACACTTTGTTTTTGCGGTCTTTTACTTTCATATTAACTTAGGACCAACCGAAATCAAGTCCAGTCTGGACCACTAAAATCCTCATTTTCAGTGGAGGACAGATCCAGAACCTGGTCTGACAAATGGACTGGGAAGGACGCTGCAGTGGGCCACAGTGGCTATTTTAATGGAAGTTAATGTCCTCCCCTTTAATGGCAGAGCCCTGCTCATTTGGAGATGATATGATGGGGTAAGTGGCAGAAATGAGGGTGTAAAGTTACGGTGGGGCATCTGGGTGGGCACATTAGCCTGTAGGATTTCTAAAGGGGTTAAATTTAGTCAAGGGCACACTGGGAGATTACGCGTGTCACGGCAAGTTATTATCACCGTGAGAGTGGACTTTATTAATAGTTCGGACTAAGGAGACACAACGGTAACGGGGTATGAAACCATTGTGAATGAGGCACAATGTCTAAGGCATGCTGGCCTCTGGCAGCTCTAGAATCTGATTTCTAATAGAAAAGGATCTATTTTTCCTCTTTTACTGCATTTGAATCCATCTAGAGGCTTTTTTTTGTCCTTTTAGAGGACTGAAAAAGCAAGGACACACACATACACTCCGGGTAGTCATGAAAAATTGCATCCAGGTATTATCTAGAACAAAACTCCAGTAAGTTAGTAATAAAGCAAGTAAGACAGAAAAGCAAAGGTGAGGAACAAGTGATACCTTTTTACCTGAGAAAAGGAATGAAGGTGTCTTCGGATGAGTGTTTCACGAACCACCACAGACACTAGCTAGAAGTGGGGCTCCCAGAGACAGTAATGGGGAACAATAGGGAGCTTTTTATACAGAGCGGTGGGGTGGCAGCCACGGCACACGGCCACGGGTGGATTAGCAGTGAACCCTGGGACAGAAAGACGACCACCGCTGGGGATTAAGAGAGACAGAAGCGCTGACCTCACTCAACAAACGGAGGGATAAAAAAAGAGAGGGAAACAACAAAGGGAAGAGGACGAAAATAGTGCGGGGGTTTAATGGCAAACTGTTCTCAGAACCCATACTTCCACAATGAAGAAGTGCAAAAAAAAGTGAGTCGAGGGCCAATAAAGAACCTAATTTTGCTGAATGCTGGAAGTGTGAATGGAGAAGAGCGTTTGAGGAAAGAGTGTGAAGAACGAAGAACATGGTAGAAACTTTTACGTATGAAGGTGAACAAGGTGGAACAGGCTAAAGCAAGCAGTTGAACTGCAGGGTCTGCTGGGGAACACTTTAGTTTGTTGAGAACCTTCACATTTATTGGCGTTTGTGAAAAAAGATTTCAGTTTGTTTAAGTTTGCTGGAGAATGTTACAAATGTTTAGATGTGTTTGAAATGTGAGTGTGGAGTGAAAAAGGAAATTTGAATTTGTTGGAGTTTGTTGATCTTTTGGGTTTGTTGGTATTTGCATTTGTCAGTTTTTTTTAAACATTTCATTTTTTTTGGTGTTTGTAGGAGGACGTGTGGGTCTGATTATGTTTATCGGAACAATCTTTGGATTTGCCATTAAACCACTGCTTTTTTTTTTTGTCAGTTTGTTTTTGTTGGAGAGTGTTTGGGTCTGTTTGATGTAGAGTTTGGGTTTGTTGGAATTTATTGGGTGCACTAGAAGAAAAACAAGTGTCTGGTTTTCAGAGCTGCATTTTCAAAAACTCAACAGGTCCTGTAAATTTTAAATGTTAAAGATTAACATGTGCAGCCAAGTAATTTTCAGTAAATTATTTTAAAGAGAAAGATAGTCACCCAGGATGACCAGGGGAATTTACACAACTAATAAACACTGGATGATTACTTACTAGAAACCAGGAAGGACATGTTAATGGACAATTTTTATGACCGTACTTTATAACTAACCTTTTTGGAAAACAAACTGCACACTACGTAGGCTTTATACAAATCAAATCTTTTATTAGAAATAAATATTACAATAATTTTCAATAATTATGAAGACACCACAGGCATGGTCACTGTAAGGACCTGTAAGAGAGGAGAGGACAGAGTGAATGTTCATTCTTCACTTACAAGTCTTTGTAACCGTGCAGTGGCGGAGGCAGAACTGATGTGGTCTAAAATAGGTAAAGACTAGTTTTACTGACACTTAATAAAATAACAGCACCGCACTGTTTAAACTCTGAATAATGCTGATGACACTGCTGAACATGAACATTGTCTTTTTTCAAACTCGCAATAAGAGGAAGCAGCTCTACTGATACAGTCCCCTTATTTACATAATACAGATCTAAGAACAGTAATAATAATTTGTAATATTATTATGCATAATTGTATTTTTTGTAGGAGATTCGTTTGTGTTATATGGGAATAAGGAAACAAATCTAATATTATATCTTTAGTGACACGGGTACTGTTCAGTTCAGAGCTAGAGGTGGACCAATGAACCAGTGGACCAGTGAAGCTCACACTGCCCTTCCTTTTTTTTTAAAATAAAGAATCAAAAAGAGAGTTTCATCTAAAGTAACAAAAGCACAGGACCTTCAACACTTCATGGAAGTCATACTGATTTTTCCCAATGCATTCAACTGGCTCTTCCTCGTATCCTTACATCAGAGACTCTCCCTACAAAGACAGGAACTGGCAACCTAACTGTAGGCATTAACTACTGCATCCGTTTCCATTTCTTCCTGTCCTCTGCATCTTCCTCCTTCAAACCGACCACCTTTATTGTCCTCCCTCACCACGTCCATAAACCTTCCTCTTGTCTTCCTCTTTTCCGGCAGCTCCATCTTCAACATCCTCCTCCCAATATAATCCTCGTCTCTCACCTGAACATGTCCAAATCAACACAACCTAGCCTCTCTAGTATTGTCTCCAAAGCATCTAATCTGAGCTGTCCCTCCAACAGACTCATTTCTAATCCTGTACATCCTCATCACACCCAATGAAAATCTTAACATCTTTAACTCTGACACCTCCAGCGCTGCTTCTTGTCTTTTCATCAGTGCCACCGTCTCCAAACCATACAACATAGCTGGTCTCACTACTGTCCTCTAAGCCTTCCATTTTACTCTTGCTGGTACCCGTCTGTCCCAGATCACTCCAGCCACTCTTCTTCACCCATTCCAACCTGCCTGCACTCTCTTCTTCACCTCTCTTCCACATTCACCACACTCTCCTCCATCTTTCAGCACTACTCCCGCCATCCTAAACACTTTACTTTCCTCCCTTTCATTCACACTCATGTATTCTATCTTTGACCTACTCACTTTCATTCCTCTCCTCTCTACAGCCGATCTCCATCTCTCCAGGTTCTCCTCAAGCTGCTCCCTACTCTGCAAAGTCATCAGCAAACATCATCATCCACGGGGAATCCTGTCTAACCTCATCTGTCAACCTGTCCATTACTATTGCAAACAAGAATGGGCTCAGCACCGGACCTTGATGCAATCCAACCTCTGTTGGAACCACTGTTTTTAAATACAGGTGTTTAAGTTACACCATTAATAATACATAAATCTCATATTATTAAACCCTGTCTGATGCTGTGTGTTGCTATGATGTATATAAGCCTATTTGTCTGTCAACAAAGCACATTGTGTCATGTTATTTACAAGAAAATATTGGTGAAATCAATGAGCAACAAACTGACAAAAGCAACTGCAAAGCTGAGCTCCAGTTCTCCTTAAAATGAGATGCAACATAGCGGTATGAGGCACAAGAAACACACCCTCTGGTTGGATCATACAACTGTTGCTGTGCAAAAATTCAGTGCCTAATGGACATTTTGAGCAACTACAGATGTATGAATGTGATGTGAGAGGCAATACCTGTGTGCTGGTGTTGTACTGGGCAGCACTATTCTCCAGATCAATGAGATAAGGCAAGAAAATATCCAGGTGGAAAAGTGAGGGTCGAGCATGCAGCACCAGCCTGTCCTCTCCCAAATCCAACACGAGAAGGCGAGCAGTAGACTGAGAGAGAAATAAGAAAGAGGAAAAAGGGGAAACGAGACCATCAGAGCAGCGGTGGCCTAATGGTTCGGGCGTTGGCCACATGATCGGAGGATCGGGGGTTCGAACCCCTTCCCAAAAGGTTGCCCTGAGGTACCCTTGAGCAAGGTGCCGTCACTGCTCCCACTGCTGCACGGTGTTTGAGTGTGCATGGGTTAAAAGCAGAGGTGCAATTTCGTTGTGGTTCATTGTCTGCTGTGCTTTGACCTCGCAATGACAAGGGTTGTCACTTTCAGAGAGATCATATGGGCTCCTTTAGGAATGGTGTGCAAAACCTGTACATCACACAGTGATTTTACACCAAGACTTAGTGTTTGTGTCCAAAATTGGAAGTGTTGCAGAGTAGATCGGTATATTCTGACAACACTCTTGATTTCTCCATGAAAATGACCATTAACAACAAGTTTGTTATTTTAGAAAAAAATACACTATAAAAACAATGTCCACTAAGTTTAATTAGGATATTTTATTGATACACTAAGCTGAAACAAGAAAAATGAGACATCCAAAATTATTAGCCCCCTGGCCATTAATAGTCAATAGTGTACCCTTTCTGAGCCACAACTGACAACAATCTCTTAGAGTAGTTCTTTACTAGGTTGGCAGAGGTCTCCTCAGGGATTTTGGCCCATTCTTCCATTGCAAATTGTTCCAGCTGGTCCAAATTGCATGGTTTCCGAGCATGGACATTCACTCTGAGCACCCATCACAGATTCTGAATAGGACTGAGGTCTGGGCTCTGTGCGGGCCACTCCAGGACCTTGGTTTTGGTATCCTTGAGGAACTGTTGGACTAATTTCGATGTATGCTTTGGGTCATTGTCTTGTTGGAAGACCCAGTGATGACCTAAGCCTAGACTACGATCAGATTTCTGCATATTCTCCCTCAAAATGTCAACATAATTTTCTTTTTTCATGATGCCATGCACCCGAAGAAGGCTACTTGTGCCTCACGCTGCAAAACAGTCCCACAGCATGATGCTCCCACCACCATGTTTAACTGTGGGAACTGTGGTCCCAGGGTTGAAGGCATCTCCCTTTCTTCACCAAACATAAGCAACATCCATGTGCCCCAACAGTTCCAGCTTAGTCTCATCAGACCAAAACACAGACTTCCAAAACTCATCTTTACCTTTCAAATGTTCACGGGCAAACCTCAGTCGGGCTGTGATGTGCCGCTCTTTGAGTAAAGGGGTTCTTCTGGGACGATGGCCCTGAAGCCCACCACGATGAAGAGGAACTGTGTTCCTTGAAACATCAACTCCAGAAAAGGCCAGGTCAGCAACAATCATCTTGGCAGATATCTGGGTCGCCTGGGTCTCTGACTATTTTCCTCTCCAGAGTTCTTGAAATCTTGTGCTTACGGCCATGGCCAAGTTTGTTTCTTACAGAATTTGTGAATTTGGCAATGATGCAACGTACAGCAGTTCTAGACACTGTGAATCGCTTGGAAATGGCAGTGTAGCCTTCCCCCTTATCATGAGCCCCTACTATCTTCTTTCTGAGCTCCAGACTGAGTTCCTTTGTCTTTAGCAGGGTAACAGTAGTCCCTCTCATGTGTTCAAGTGCCCTGTTCCTGTTAGGAAGCCAATTGACTGCACAGGTGTGGTTTCAAAGCTGATTGGTTAATTACTGTAGGTGTGTTTTGAAAGCAAACATTCACATGGGGCTAATATTTTTGACCACGCCATTTTTTTTTTTACTATATTTGATATAAAGCAAGCCTAAAAATTTATTTTATATTACAAAATGTACCAAAAGCTACTAAATAGCACTGCTGAATGTTTGCTTATATCAAGTTTCATTTATGCTGCAAACATTGGGAAGAGGTTTAGAAAAATGTTCCAGAATTCCTGGGGGGCTAATAATTTTGGCCTCAGCTGTAACTCATCACAGACAACTACTCTACTCCAGCAGCAAAATACCGGATCAGAGTAATTCATAATCCAGAAACGCTGGCAGAAAACATTCCTGTACATCACTTCAGTGATAAATCAGCACACAATCACAACCCTGTTTCTTTCTGTTACTCACCACTCCAGGCAGCTGGATCTCAGCGATTAGAAACTCTGCCTCGCCAAGAGGGGGCTCCACCCATAAAGAGAACTGTGGGCTAGATAGACAGAGAGACAGCAAGTAAGAAAGGAAGAGTGGTATGGTTTAGCATTTTAAAAACATTGCTGGAAGCATATTTAGCCCAAGCATAGATGAAGATGTTGAAGAACGAGAGTTTGCAAGCAGCAGCAAAATGAACACTGGCTAACATTTTAAATGATAATCATTAAAAAAAAAAAACAAAAAAAAAAAAAAAAAAAAAAGTGTTGCTGGATTTCTCCCAATCCACACGATACACAAGTACATAAATGTTCTCACCTTTTGGCTGCTGAAGGAAGAGATTGGGATTCCCTGTTTAAAAAGGAAACTTATTTTAAAAATCATTACAGCATTGCCACAACAGTGTTACTGAAAGGCCTCAACCTTTTTTATTGACCCTGCACGTAAAGATCAAATATAAAGGGGTTAAGAGGCAACGTGATCACACACCATGTAGATGAATCACAAAGGAGGGGGGGAGGGGGAGTGTTGTGATCTTGAATGGTGTTGTGTTGCCAAGAATGTGCTAAAACATGCTTTCAAATGATGGAAAAGAGGCGGCCCGTGCAACTGTGACAGAAACTCTCAGCAATTAACGTCAGTGTTTTTTAACGCTAGCTCTTTGCCAGAAGCCATGTTGCTTCTTGTCTTGCAATGGGACCTCATTGCTCCATCTCTTCAGCGACTACGCTCTGCAGAGCTTTCTGCTAAAAACTGGCCTGCAAACACAGTGCAATCACAAACGCTATTGCATGTCTTTTAAACTTCCGCATAATAAGAATTTCAGACTGTGCTTGCTATGAAATTCATAGTTCTGGTGAAACTTACTCAATCAGAACTGCTCACAATGGTGGCACAAGGAACCAGACAGCTGAAGAATTTAATGTCTCTAAAAACATCCTTTCAGAGAAATATTACAGGAAACGTTCACAACTGCCTGATTCATGTGTTTGAGATACTTTTTGCCTAAACAGTATTAAAAAAAAAAAGTCATAGGCCAGGCATATGAGCAAGACAAAAAGGTCCCCACAGAGCTTTATTTTTTTCAGATTCACTATTTTCCAATAAGAAACTTTGCGCACAGGCAGATGGCCTGGTTGGTTTTTAAAGTTAAAAAAAAAAAAAAAAAAAAAAAAGCACATTGTGTTGCTCACAACCCTTCTAGTCAGTAATACTCTCAACATTAAATCTTTTCATTCCAACCCTTCAGTGAATGACTTTGTTTGCCAAATGTCAAATTATCTGAAAACTATTGAGATTCAGTTTATTTAAGTAAAATATAAAAGCGCATGAAAATGCTAAAGTAAGGTCCTGAAAGTACGGTTATAAAACACGGACAGTTCCCCTTACACACTGTATATTTACAAAGCATACTGCAATGAGATAAGACCCCTTTTAAAGAGTTGTGGGCAATCTCACACACACGTTCTGACAAGTTACAATCCATTTTCGAAGTCTTTCTGGGTGTGTTACAGCAGAATCATCTCTAAAATCTGCTGCACTCCGTCTACAGAGAGCAGAAGGAAGTGCCAGGAGCAATTTAATAAGATACGGATCAATAACAGACTCATCCTTCGTGCATGTGGCACATACTTTGAGTTGATCTCTTGAATGACGGGTTTGCTCTTGGTGCGAATGTTCTGCTCAGTCAAAGAGCCCATGAACTTCCGGTTCTTCAATATTTTTATTTCTAAAAAAAAAAAACAAACAAAAAAGAGGGTTTGATTGGTTATTGTTTCTTGTTCTTCAAGGAACACACGTACAAATCTGCAGAATCCAATTAAACAAATGCACTGCTGTCAAAAATAACCGCCCGCATTCGGCGATGACTGTTCTGAACAGATTTCCTTGATTTGGCAGGTGATGGTTCAGCTATTGCTGCATGGGTTACTTTGTGCCCATTTCAAGCGGTAGATCAAACTCGCCTGCCGATGATATCAAGCATAGCATGGGAACAGTTAGTCACAGAGCATTTATGGGAAAAGATTTTACAGAACCAGTGAAACCAGAAATCTTTTCACTTTTATAACAACTACTGAGTGGCTAGTGAGCCTTTTGCAATCCGTTGCGATGTGATGAGCATAGAGAGTGAGCTGTATAAGTTGTAGAAGATTCATACAGTGTACCTCGAGTAAGAATTAGTTACTTGAGTAGGAGTAATACCTGAAGCAGGCTGTTTTTGTTAATATACCTTTAAAGAGAACCAACTAGCCCCCCTTTTCTATCCTAATTTTAAAATTAAGGTAGATAAAAATTCATTTAAAGTTTCAGTTTCTCCCTTTGAATGGAAACTTCAAGCTTTGTGACTTAACTGGCTACTTGCATGTACAACAAACTGTGTAACAGCATGAAAAGCAAAACTTCAATCCTATCTAAGACTGATGCATGTAAATGAGCTCTGCCCGACCGTCTGCCCAGTATCTTGAAAAAGCAGTGTGGTTGGAAACGTCCTTTATAACTTCGCTGTGAATGGGCGGGGTTAAACTGCTGTAGACTGAATTTGCGGACACAGGACAATTCTGTTTCAATAAAAACAAGTAACAAATCGGAATGATTAATACATAAGGGCTGTAAGGAAAGTGAGGTGAATGGTTTTATAGAGATCGGTCTGAAGCTGATTGGCCGAGACGTGGCGGCTGTATACATTTTGCTTTTGCAGAATGGTCACATTTGTAACACGGCAAGCCATGAAACCCAAAAAGCAATGGAGGACTATTTCACCCAAATCTTTCTGGGGGACAGAATTCCCTTTTGTAAGCCTCACAGCAATGTTCAGGTTCCTTTTGTGTCTTGACTGAGGGCCTACAGCTTTTTATACAAGTATAAAGACTTAAACGTCTGACATATCACAAAGGGCAGCACAAAATTACATCGAAAAGAATTAGTAACTAAATGTTGATTACTAAAATGTTTTTTTTTTTTTAACTAAATGGGAAATCAAGCATTTTTCTGAGTGAAAAACAATGTCAGCACTTTTTATTGGCAAAAATGATATTAATGATTAATATGGAAAAAAGATCACATGAAAAAATATCAATTAAGACTTCACTTTAAGGACACACACAGGTACAGGGAACAACCCTTAAGAATTCAGTGCTTGTTTTATGAATATATAAAACATACAATGTTTTGGACAAGCTGACCTCTGCTTAGTTCCAGACTGTACTTGTTCTCCAGACCCTCAAGGGACACGGCGATCAGAAACTGCTGAAATAACGTATCCTTCTGCAGAAGCAAAAAGAAATGATAATGTACTGTCAGGAAACGCTGAGAAATATGGGCAGACTTTCATGTGTTAATAACGTTTACCACAAACAACATACCTGGCATCTCAGGAAGAATTCCTGATTAATGACAACATCATACACGGTGCAGCTTTTTGAACCTGGCGAGAAACAGATTCTTAAATCTGACACACAGCGCTGACACAGAAAAGAAGGGATTTAAAAAGGAAACATGGCTGGGCTACACATCCAAAGACTCACAATCCAAGTTCAGCATGTTTTTGCACTGAAACTGTGAAAATTGTGCCAAACTTTTCTTTTAAGAGAATTAACCAAACTTCAAGCGGGAGATCTACTGGGGAAGGAGAGAGTGATGGCTAAACTGAAAGTGACCAAAGCTCACTGTTGTCTATTTCACTGTGGGCTTCACCAAGGCTCATGGGTACTTTGTATCCGGTAGGATCTTCTGACTCCAGAAGCTCCACCAGTGCTTCCTGGGACAGGAAGGGAGGAGGTGGGACATCTTGTGACTGACAGATGTTCACAAAGACCTTCTGTTGGTCTGTTAGGGACGAGGTCTTCACACACATGCCTGTTGAAAGAGGAGAGTTTAGAGGACACTCCCAAATCGATTGCTTTATTGGACATTAGCAAAAACATTTGGATTTAGTGAACTTTTATTTGCTAGTTTCTACGAAAGTTTTACGTTTTAATGGCTGAGCGTCAAGCCGTTGTGAAAAGATTTTTAGTACTTTAAAATGTTAAATCACTTTATGATCAGTTTCTTTTTACATTCCTGGCTTATGTATCTATGGTTTCATGTTCCAGAAAGTCATAATATTTTTGTGACCATTTGCAATAATCGCACTAGCCCTTATAAATTCAGAGTCTGATTTTGTTAGCTTGTGAAATACACAGTATATGTTGTTAATTCAACATGCGCAATATTCCCGGGGACACTTTTACATCCTTTTACTTCCCATACACTCCGTTTTTGTTCTTTTACTTACTGTCTATTTGACACTGTTTACATTTAAGTAAACTGTTCCTTGAAATATTAACTGTCAGCTCTGACAAACTTTAACATCATTCACTCAATCATCATACCATTTCCTGTTCGGCAACATATGAAGTTGCATAATAACTTGACAAGTCATTTTTCTGTGCAGTCAAACCTAAACCTCTCCCCTTCAGCAAGGCGATAATCTCGTGAATATGCATTAAGATGGCAGGACAGCATTTCAACATTGGGCAACACTACAATTAAAAGAACGCAATTCAATTTTAAAGTTATAAAATGACTGATGGCTCAGTAAAACTGGTTTGATCCCTCGTGTTGCAGATTTTCCAAGCTTTTTTGAAATGATGCCAGAAAGAGCAGGCCTCAACTGGAACGTCAGAAAACATCCTTACATTCGTGTTTTGTTTGGGAACACTTCATAATCCCAAATGAGAGAAGAGTGACAGATTAAATAGCGGCATCGTGCCAACAGTGCTAAAAGGGCAAATCTGATATCAGCAATACAAAGACAAAAAACAAAGAGGATTCTTTTAAATGGCTGTGCCGCTAAAGTGCTCCTACTGAACAGGCAAAACTCCTTAGGGATGTTTATTACCTCATGGCAAATTCTGCAGTTTGCCAGGAGTGCTTAATAGAAACCACCCCTCACACTTATTGCAACCAGAGTGCAAAAAATGAAATCTGATCTGATGCAACTACGCAAGACAAAATGGTTCATAATGAAGCAGCAAACAGCAACTGGTCCTGTAATTACAAACACAAGTCCTGAGCGATGACTATACAGTTTGAAGAACTAGTTGCTTGTTTCTCTACAGCTAGAAGGTGATAGAAATGTTTTATATTGCACGCAGATCAGACTGGAAATGAACACTCCTTTTAAATGTCAGAGCTTTTAATCTTCAAGCCCTAGTTTTGTGAGCACAACTGGGAAAACCCATCTTTGTCACCAGTTAAAAATGAAAAAGACAATTCCCTCATTAATCCAAACAAACTGTACACACACACTGAGAAGGGAAAAGTGAAATGATCACAGTTAGTTTGGGCATTAGAGATTCATTGTATTTTATTTTTCATTTATAACTGTCATTGAAGCACCAAACTAAAATCCTTTTTTATATGAATGTTGCTGGTCACTGTATCTGCTCTATGTGGGGGGGACAACAGCCTTAGGCAGTTTGGTGGAGTTCTCCTTTACATCAAGCATGTCATTTAAAGGGCTGTCAGGACTTGCCACGAAATTAGTCCAGTCCATTTATTCTCTGCCTCAGCCTGTTTTAAACAGGAACATCAGATCTTCTTTCAGATCGGATCATCAGCATAAACGGCAAGTATGTTTACTGTGGCAAAATCACAATCGCAGAACTGCTTTGCAACACCTGGTCAGCCACATAATCTCATTTAACTCAACTTTTATTTAAAATACAGCTTCAGAGTAACAGCGAGGGTGGAAGAGAGGTGAAGAAGAGAGTGCAGGTTGGAATGGGTGGAGAAGAGTGGCAAAAGGCAAGGTTTACAGGACAGTAGTGAGACCAGCTATGTTGTATGGGTTGGAGACGGTGGCACTGAAAGAGAAACAAGAGGCAGAGCTGGAGGTGTCAGAGTTGAGTATGCTGTGATTTTTGTTGAGTGTGACGAGGATGGACAGGATTTGAAATGAGTATAATAGAGGGACAGCTCAGGTTAGATGTTTTGGAGACAAAGTTAGAGTAAAGTAAGACTGTGTTGGTTTGGACATGTCCAGAGGAGAAATGATGAGAATATTGGGAGGAGGATGTTGAAGATGGAGCTGCCAGGAAAGAGGAAGACCAAAGAGGTTTGAAGAAGGAAGATACAGAGGTCCGGAAGAAATGGAAAAAGATGATCCGCTGTGGGGACCACTAAACAGGAACAGCCCAAAGAAGAAGGTTATTTAAAATACAGCTAAGCCACAGAAAGTGGGAGGTGGTAATTCATTTAGATCTTTATGGAGGTTATGATTCACTCGCTTGGAATGTGTGGGGGCAACGGTTTGGGCTTGTTTTTGACAGACAAAAGATTTTCTGGTTCGCTTGGTGTGGATGGCACTATTAATCATAACAGAAGCACAGATTCATTTATCAATGAGATATCGACAAGATATCCACAAGTGTGGGTGGTGGTCTAGTGGTGGGTACTGCCTATGGACCTATGGCTCAAGAGGTCACAGGTTCGAATCCCATCTCTGGCACTACCATCACTGGTGTCCCAGAGCAAGACCCTAACCCTGAGTTGCTCCAGGGGGGACTGTCCCTGTAATTAGGACATGGAAGTCGCTCTGGATAAGAGCGTCTGCTAATTGCCGTAAATGTAAATGTTGAGCTTCTGTAGACATTCATTACTCATGCTTTAGTGGACAGCTGGACAAATGAGCACAGAAGCCTGCAGGTTCAACAGGCTACAAAAATGATACACTTGACATTCAGCACACTTTTCACAAGATACAGATTAGCTAGTGAGGAAAGATAGAAATTCCTCAAAACATGCAGCTGTATGTAAACATGTATTTTTGCCATGAGACAACCTAATTTGAGACTCACCTGGCTGAGGGTGGATGACTTTTGAAGGAGCACTGTCATTCTGGATTGTTCCCATGGTCTAAAAATGAAGGAAAGAGAAAAACAGATTCAACACGAGTCAATTGTCCCACTCAGCTTTGAAGAGCATGTCTAATGTTAAGCCAAGGAATAAACTTAGGAAGAAGCAACAGGCAATTCTGAAAATATCCATTTTACAATTATTTAACCACAGTGTGTGAATGCTACACAGGACTACTTGTGTTGAGGAGTTGAGAACCCTGCTACAGCACCCCAAGACCTTTACCAAGGGCTGTGAAGCTTCAGCATAAAATAAAACATGCAAAAGAACACCAGGACCTGCAGTCCTCCCCCCAGACTCAGTTCTACAGGTCTCAGGTCTTACAACTAGTAAGAGACATTCAGGTATTTATGACTTTGTATGTTCCAAACTGAGTCACTTCCAAATAATATGTTGCCATCACTAGTATTTATTTTCTGCTCTTGTTAATTAGGTTTTTATTTCTTAACTAATGACTCTAAAGGTCACACATTCACCGCTTTGTGTTTGCATGAGACGTGAGTTTTCACATTTTCTGGCTTTGTACCTCCTCCTGTCATGCTGTGATCGTTTACAAGATATGACGGAAGTTAGAAAGAGAGCATGACGCCATTGAAGAAACCTGACAAAGCAGAGCTGCTTTGTGCGTTCTAAAAAAAATCAGCAAAACTTCTTGCTGAAAGACTGTGCTTTCTGCACTGTTACACTATGTTATACTAAGTGATGGGGGATTAGGAGCAGAGCAAAAAAAAAAAAAAAAAAAAAAAAAATCACATCTGCTTGCGATAATTATCTGGATAGTCGCTGGAGAGTATGTCTGTCAGTGGAGTGGAAATTCCAACACTGAAAATTGATTTGATTCAGAGCAAGTTTAAAAAAAAAAAAATTTCAGAAGCCTTAATGTGCACAGGAAACCATGTGCAGTATGACAAACAGCTCACTTTAAATGAATACTGGATTAAAGCATTAAACGAGAAGGCAACAGGAAAAATGCTTTGTGGACAGCTTAGACCTTTTAGAACAATATAAATATTTGCTTTAAATGAGACATGATGACAGAAGTGTCCAAAAAAAAAAAAATATCTGGGCCAGGATAGCTCATCACCACAGACACATCAATCGCATTCTGAATTATTCCAGCAAAGACTAAAGGAATCTACTTTCTTTCATAATCTGGTGTTTTAAGTCATAATTTTACAGCAACACAGACATTTGGCAAACTTTCAATCACTGTGTACACTCTGGCTTTTCCTTTTGTCATGAAAATGTTTTTAGTCTCCACTTACAAACAGATTTCCTGACCGGAAAAAGGTTTGATTTGATTTTAGGCTATGAATTTAGCCAAGTTTTTGTGTGTGTGTAAAAAACACACACACGCGTGCACGCACACACACACGCACGCACGCACGCACACACCAGTGCAGACTAATTGAGCATTATTGTCTTTTGCAGATAAGAACAGCTGGATCAAATACGTTCTGTCAACAAATATGAATTAAACTAGTATTAGTATTTATTTGGGCAGCATCCAGATAAGGAACAAACCTAATCCTAAGTGTAAACAGTCTTGGTTTGGTTCCCAAAAAGTATTCTAGTTCATACCAGCTGAACGGAGGTCAGCGCTCCATGCAGGCAACAGGTGCTGCTTTAGCTATTATTTTATAGTCTTCACTTCCTGATGAGGAAACAGACTTTTCCAGAAAGCTGAACACAAGATGTTCTTTAAAGGACTTTAAACTCTTCAGGACCAAAAAAATTCTCCAGCTAATATTTGTCTACAGAGATTGCTTGGCAACATTGTTTATACACTGGCTGAAAGACTACAACCTAATTGGAAGTGTGTCCACAAATATTTGACTATAAAGTGTACGACTTGTGTTAATGCCAAGGGTGAACAGGATATCCACGGGCAAAGTCTGAGTACATCTGCCTAAACGTTTTCTGAACACATTTAATTCAGCGCAAGGCCTGCTGCTCAAGGTTGTGCCATGAGAAACTTGCAGCAGCTGCATGCATATTTGTTCCTGTTCTTAAATTTATGACAACAGGATGGGATCCAGTCCTTCACGACCATGACGAATTAACTGACTGAAGGTTTAGGTCTTGACCTTACCTAATTCTTTATTGGAACACTCTGTAGGGCTCTTGGCTGGTTTTTGTCTAAACCACTCAGGTTTACGATCACCACAACACATGGTGATCAAATGGCTGTCCAAAACCCGCAGTTAAAACCTAGTTTTACTACAAACCTCTACACACCCTCCACACTTCCCTGTTGTGGAGACACATTCTTCCCATACTCAAACACACACACTCAAATAAAAAAGAGTGAATATTACAGTTTGGGACTGTAACTGGTTTATAGCAGTTTCTCTCTCTCCACACACACACACACACACATACTTATTTATATCTCACAAAAGTGAGTACACGCCTCACATTTTTGCAAATATTTCATTATATCTTTTCATGGGACAACACTGAAGACATGACACTTTGATACAATGTAAAATAGTCAGTGTACAGCTTGTATAACAGTGTAAATTTGCTGTCCCCTAAAATTAACTGAACACACAGCGATTAATGTCTAAACCACTGGCAACGAAAGTGAGTACACCCCTAGGTGAAAACTGTCCACATTGTGCCCAATTAGCCATTTTCCCTCCCTGATGTCATTTGACCTGAATAGGGAGCAGGTGTGTTACAGTGAAAGTGACTATTCTTGTCATTGTACAGTGCAGCACAGCACAACACAAAAAATGAAACCCATCACCCATACACACACGTGCAGCAGGGGGCAGCTATTGAAGGCACCTGGGACGGGGACGGTACCTTGCTCAAGGCAAGGTCAAGACAAGGTACCTCAGGTAGGCAACCTGAGGGCAACCTTCTGATGAAGGAATCGAACCCACAATCTTCTGATCTAGGGCCAACACCCTAATGCCACTGCTGCTCCCAGCTGTTATCCTTAATAAAACCCTGCAAACACCCTGAAACTGAGCGACAGCGCAGTGGCCAAGACCATACAGCAGTTTAACAGCACAGGTTCCATTCAGAACAGGCCTCGCCATGGTCGCCCAAAGAAGTTGAGTGCATGTGCACAGCATCATATGTTGTCTTTTGAAAATAGACTTATATGTGCTGCCAGCATTGCTGCAGAGGTTGAAGAGGTCGGGGGTCATCCTGTGCTCAGACAGTATGCCACACACTGCATCAAATTGGGTCTGCGTGGCTGTCGTCCCCTTTTGATGATGCACAAAAAAGCCCACAAACAGCTTGCTAAAGACAAGCAGACTAAGGACATGGATTACTGGAACCATGTCCTGTGGTCTGATGAGACCAAGTGTAATGTATTTGGTTCAGATGGTGTCAAGCGTGTGTGGGGGCAACCAGGTGAGGAGTACAAAGACAAGTGTGTCTTGCCTACAGTCAAGCATGGTGGTGGGAGTGTCATGGTTTGGGGCTGCAGGAGCGCTGCTGGCACCGGGGAGCTACAGCTCATTGAGGGAACCATGAATGCCAACATATACTGTGACACACTGAAGCAGAGCCTGATACCCTCCCTTAGGGAACTGGGCCGCAGGGCAGTATTCCAACATGATAACGGCCCCAAACACACCTCCAAGACGAGCACCGCCTCGCTAAAGAAACTAAGGGTAAGGGTGCTGGACTGGCCAAGCATGTCTCCAGACCTAAACCCTATTGAGCATCTGTGGGGCATCCTCAAACGGAAGGTGGAGGAGCTTAAGGTCTCTAGCATCCACCAGCTCCATGATGTCATCATGAAGCAGTGGAAGAGGACTCCAGTGGCAACCTGTGAAGCTCTAGTGAACTCCATGCCCAAGATAGTTAAGGCAGTGCTGGAAAATAATGGTGGCCACACAAAATATTGACACTTGTTGCCAGTGATTTAGACATTAATGGCTGTGTGTTGAGTTGTTTTGAGAGGACAGCAAATTTACACTGTTCTACAAGCAGTACACAGACTACATTATATCAAAGTGTCCTACCTTCAGTGTTGTCCCATGAAAAGAGAAAATAAAATATTTACAAAAATGTGAGGGGTGTACTCACTTTTGTGAGATAATGTATATGAAAGTGAAAGTGACAACACACAGACTCAATAAAATTCAACCTCTGCTTTTACCCATTGCTATTGAAATGACCAGAGGAAGCAGTGATGGGGATGGTACCTTCCTCAAGGGTACCTCAGAGCACCTCAGAGTAACCTACTGGTCTGGGATTTTAACCCATGGCTTTCTTATCCTGAGGCCTAGTCCCTAACCAGTAGGCCACCGCTGTAGTTATCTGGTTTGTTTATGACGCTGTTCATATGTGGTGGAAAACAAATGTGGCTCATGTGGTGGAAACAGTTCATTATTACTTTATTCCCTTACGTTTGCAGTACAAAGTATTCTCTCTGCATTTGCAAAATTATTTTTTGGCCCAGACTGATTTCACAGAGCCTCATACTTGAGGCTCACAGAGCCAACATGTCAAGTTAAAGTGCTTTTCAGTTTAGCAATAATCATTAAACGTAATGCAATATGACGTAGCGGTTAATGCAGTCGTCTTACAGCAAGATGAATCTGGGTTCCATCTGGGGATTCTCTGAGAGCTCTGGTTTCCTCTCGCAGCCCGAAGACATGCATTCACGAATTCTCACGCCCTCATCCAGATGTGTATGGATGGGTTAAATGCAGGGGAAAGATTCACTAACCAGTGTTCACAGTGTGTGTGAGTTGATCACTGATATAATTGGTAGTGACCGGTCTGGTGTAAAGGCTTTTAAAATTTGGCTTTTGCTATACTAGAGGGGGGAAAGAAAGAGAAGAGCATCAAATGAGCTGGACCAACAACCCCTTGGACACTGTCAGAAGTTGGAAGACACTCCATGTAAAAAAAACCAAAAAAAAAAAACCGACCATCATAAAAAGGTGTGGTGACCAGTTTAAATAAAGTGTCTACCTCGAGTAGGAGCTGCTGATAAAGCTCTTCCTGCCTCTGCTGCTCCAGTTCAGTTTGGAGGAGAGACGAATCCGTTTCCATGGCTACAGCGCAGCAAAGCAAACACCTATGCTAGCTGAGAAAAAAAGAAAAAAAACTTGAGAAAAAAGTTTCACTTTAAGCCAAATATTTCTTAATGTATTACAAAACTATCTGTACACCGACTATATCATCAGCTACATAAAACCAAAGCTAGACACACAACAAGTATGATGTAGTTAGCATAACAGTTAGCATAACGAGGACTTTGACTAAAAAACGGGTTCTACTTGGATAACCAGGCACGCCACTGAATGAAAAAACATACTAATTACCTTAGAATCTACTTTTTGTACAGATTTTTCTGTCAGAGCTTCCACGTAGAAGCGAAAAGCAGCGCTAATGTGTTTTCATACGTTGCCACTACAACGCACCTCAGTGTCCTTAAAGCCGGCGTTTCAAAATAAAAGTCTTCCCTCCTTTAATCCTCTACTTAACACAAGTCAAAATAGAGTATATATTTTAAAATATACAAAAAAAAAAAAAACTTTCCAAATTCATATCTTTAAAATGTATTAAAGTATTAAGATTGGTAACGATATATATATATATATGTGTGTGTGTGTGTGTCAGTGTGTGAGAGAACACACACACGTGCACTATAGATAAGAAACAATGTTTCCTCTGAGGGTGTTGATGGAGAAATACAGAGGAGGTCAGAAGGAGTTACATTGTGCCTTTGTGGACTTGGAGAAAGCATATCACAGGGTGCCTAGAGAGGAGTTGTGGTTTTGTATGACGAACGAGCTATGTGATAAGGGTTGGAGAAGGTGGCGAAAAGACAAGAGGCAGAGCTGGAGGTGTCAGAGTTAAAGATGCTGAGATGTTTGTTCGGTGTGATGAGGATGGACAGGATTAGAAATGAGTATATTAGAGGGACAGCTCAGGTTAGATGATTTGGAGAAAAAGTTGGAGAGGCAAGGTTGCGTTGGTTTGGACATGTCCAGAGGAGAGACAAGGATTATACTGGGAGGAGGATGTTGAAGATGGAGCTCTCAGGAAAGAGGAAGACCAAGGAGAAGGACATGAGGAGAGAGGACATGCAGGTGGTTGGTTTGAAGGAGGAAGATGCAGAGGACCGGAAGAAATGGAAACAGTTGATCCGCTGTGGCCACCACTAAACTGGAGCAAAGAAAGGAAGAAGAAGAAGATATATATATATATAACATCTTAACCATTTAATTAAGCAACATTCATTTGTTATGTTCTTTCTTAATTTATTTATTTATTTGAAGCATGTACAGGTGCTTTAGCCCATATAAAGATGGAGTGTCAGGTACAGGGTCAGTGAACTGCTTGCACCAACTGTCACACAAAGCACCAGGAGTATGTTCATATTTTTAGAGATATAGCTTTGGCCTACACGGTGACAACATACACTCATGCACATGCTGACACACAGACTGTACACGTTTGCCAGAAGGCAAACAGAATGAGAGTAAACAAGAGACAGGCTTTAAAAAAAACCTTCACTCAGTAAGCCTCGAGAGAAAGAATAAGACATTACACATGTCTACCCTGTTCAATGTAAATATTACGAATAATACCTATTATTAACCGCTGACACACAGCATTAGACCTTGACTGATATCACAAATGCTCAAAGTACAATCATATAAAAAAAATACAGAAATTGCAGAAGCTTATATAAAAAACACTATAATAAAAAAATAAGCCACACTGTTTTCCTGACTCACAGCAGTGCAGCACCAACATTGTATTTCCCAGAACTGCTTGTGAGAGGCAATGTTCGTGATGCATTTTATTTATGTATTTATTGTGACCCCTGGTTATATTACATGTTTTTTTTTGGGGGGGGGGGGGGTTCTCAATATGCCATTTTGTGAATATGCCATTTTTTTGGCAGATTTTATATCATAAAAAAATCATAACTCTTTGCATAGTTTTCTAGTTCTTTTTTTCATTTTGTTGAATTAAGCAAACAACAAGTGTGGATTAAGATGTGCTTTCTGCATTTCTCATTTCTCTGAAAATGCATATTACCAGGGGTGCCAAAACATTTGCCCATAATTGTATCTGAAAAGTCAAACATGTTTCAATGCCACCAACATGTGAATGGTTTCATTGGGACATGTTTCCCATTGATAACCCCGAGCAGTATCAGCAGTCTGGTGAGCTGATACAGACCTACAGATCAGCTCAGACCCTTCGGTTTCTGTTACTCGGGATAAGGCTCATTTATGCTCCATTCAAAAATAAAGGCCATGTAAGACCTGGTAACAGTCTTTGACCATATAGCTCCATGCATCCTTTAATTGGATGTTAAACAGAATGCCCACAAAAGGACAAAGTCAAAGTTTTCTGGCGTTAAAAAGCATGGCGATGGAAGGGCTAGTTGTAAATTAGGCAGCAGTTTAGAGAGAGGCAAAGCGTAGGCAGCGTTGTCGCGGCTGTGGGGACATTGGGGCCATTAAAGCCATTAAATACCACTTTTTTTTCTGAATTTCCTAAAAAAATTTCACCATTTCTAAAATGTTTTTGTCCGGTCTCATTTTTGGCTATGCTGTTGCTGGTGCTGCCTTCTCGTCCAGACAAAATGAAGCCAGAATGCATCTGGAAAGCTTTGTCCCATCCGTATTCGTTTAATATTTTAATGATGAGCATAAATGAGCCTTTACTCTTAAGGTGTGTTTATTTGGAAACTCAATCTACATTGTGAACTGATGCAGCTTCAACACAGAATACATGTATATAATACATTAATACTCGGAACATAAACACAATATAAACGTCTACATTCTACAACACATGCATTTATCTTTTTTTTTTCCCCCTTTTCCACCACAGTTTTAGTCACGGTCATGGCTGTCCCTAAAAATACCATTTATACAACAGGGACTGTGGGGTCACTTCACACTCAGCCCAGTCCACAGTGTATCCACCACATCTGGAATCCAGAATAATATGTTGCCATATATTGCAATCTGCTGAATACTGTTTTTTAATTCCTATATATACACATGCAGGACGGTGCAAGAGAGGCCAACCTTCATTAATTTACTTTTCACACAAGATAACCAGTAATAGGATGTGTTTTTTTTTTTTGTAAGTAGCCCATTTATAAACAAGGGTGCACAGTAAGTACAAAACTGGCCAAAAACACAGAGCTAATGTCTGCAGTGTCCCTATATTTTTCTTCCCAGAAAACTCCCAAAGGCCCATAGAGCCCTTGGACAATGTGTTGATATTAATAAAGGAAAGTCACAGAGAACTAAAGGAAATCCTGCTTTCACTGGTGAATAAATGAGTACAAAACAGTGTCCCGCTGTCTAGTACTGATTCAGAAGAGGAAGGGTTCTCCAAAATGGGTTTTTCCAAAAGGGAATTTTCTTTACTCCATCTCCTTGGATTTGTTCGCTTGGGGCTCGGAATTGGATTCACTAGCTGCTTCTCAACATCTAATCTATAGTGAATATATGTATATTATATTTCTTCATCCATTCATCTGAGCTGCTTATCCTAACCAGGTTCCCGGGGGTTACTGGAACTCATATTTGACAGTCCATCAGATGGAAGACACAGGGACAAACACGCTTAGTCAAACTTAGAGGGAGGTTTATCATCACCAGCCAGTGCATTTCTGTACTGTCTTGTTAGTAATATTCAGCACTCAGTGCTAAACTGTGGTTATTGGCGATTACTGATCAAAATATACCTGATTACCTTTTACAGTAAAGCATTAATCAAGTTATTTGTAAAAAAAAAATCCTTCACTTTACCCTCAGCACTGCCATACAGTAGAATAACCCATGAATGGATCTGATTCTGCAAAATAAAAGCCTTATGAACTTTGAAAATAAAACACAAAGCCCATATTCTCCCAAATATAAATACAACACAGCCATTTGCAAGAGCAGCCCAGGTCAATGACGTGCACACATCCTCCACAGCTGAATATGTGTGCAAAAGTTATGGCACACATGTGTTTAAATACTCCAATACGTGATGTGAAGATAATGTGCTCATTTTTATGGAAAGAGGTCATATTTAACTCCCCCAGGAGCTTTCAGAAACGTTGTAATCTGGTTTCGAATTGCTGGAGTCTTTTTTGCAAATTTCGTCAAATGAACCCATGATGACAAACCTTCTTCTGAAAATCTTCTTATCTATTTCTCTGTGTTGGAGAGTTGTTGTTTGCATGGTTGTGAGCCGCCACTAGCAATTTGATTATTTAGCCCAATCAGAGGCTATGTTTCTGGCTGGCCGTGACTCGGATGTGTGCAATGGAATTACATAAGATCCCAATTTCCTATCTCCAGATCCATAAAGATAGGGCAGTAACCCTAGGGAGATGAGTGCTGCTCATAGAGAATGTTTGTTAATCTTTCCACTGAGAAAATCCATTTGACCTGGGAGTTTTGTCTCTAGCTGTGTATCATGATCTATTTTAAATATATATTACTCTTTCAGTAGCTCTCTCTCTATAATCTGTACATGCTTATGCTGTACTCCTACTAATGCAGCTCCTTCTCAACATTAGCTTTAACAACAGACAAAGAAGCTAACTTGAGCCATAAAAACTACATTTTCTCCTGATGGAGCCAGAGAGGACGTCCAATAGTTAGTGTCCTCCAAAGCCCTCTCCCTTCAAGCACTTGTGGGTCCATCTGTCCAAGGTCAAAGAATTAAAGAGTGTATCAAAACCATGAATGTCTGTCTGGGTGCTGCTGCTCTGATGTGCCAAGGTCCTCCATGTGGCACTTCGGATTGATTTTATTAGACGTATGACAAGCTGCTAGACATAAGTGCACCTTGACAAGTTGTAACAGAGCAGCTGCTTCATGGTTCACGCTCCAGTTACAGCTTAGTGTCTAGATCATCATACAGACAATCCCCTTGTAGAGAAAGAGGTGGGTTCATGTGAAGACAGAGAGGGCCATACGGATCCCAGCACAGGGAAGAAAGAGGGTTAAGTAATTGTCCATCCCCCCGATGAGATGGCTGATCCGGTGACACCAACTTCAACTGGAAGAAAAAAAAAACAGATTAGCCCATGGGAGGTTAAGTGAATAGTTTGGGGGCAGAAATAATCATTTACTTTACATTTTGTTCATTTTTATAGCTTATTGTAATCTGCTATAAGACATTCAGCGCCACCTTAATGAGACGGAGAGAGAAGCTTTGGGGATGTTTTGGTTTTTGGGGCATGCACTGTCCTACACGCTCATAAAAAGGTGATTTATTGGCGCAATAACACTGTAAACATACTTTCAGAGGTGTGACCAGGGCAGCCGTGGACTAATGTTTAGGGACAAGGTCCCAGGATTGGAAGGTTGTGGGTTTGAATCCCATACCAGCAGGCTGCCCTGAGGTACCCTTGAGTAAGGTACCGTCCCCAGCCTTGTTACCTGGGTGCTCTTTAAATAGTTGCCCCCTGCTGGAAGTGTGTGTGTGGAGTGAAAAGGAGTGTTTCCCTGTGTGCTGTTGTGTGTTTCTAATAAACACTTTCACTTCACTTGAGGTCCATTTCATGCTTTTTTTTTTTTGGGGGGGGGCATTTTAATATAATATAACTTTGTTTTAGTAGAACAGTGAAGTGGGTGAAGCCTGGAGTCAGGACAGGATGCACAGTCAGTCCAACATAAATGGGGTGGAATTTTGTTTCAATGGATGGTTCTTTAAAGAAACACTGTCTGTGCATAAGGATTTTCCTGGGAAATTCCATGAATAACATTTCAGCATAATTTATTGTTCCTAGTCGGGCCAGGGGTCTCAGTGTAGAGAACAAACCATTTCATTTATAATCCCAAACCACCAGTTAAACATTTTATTTTCTTATTTTTCAGATTTAGTCTTAAAGAGATATATATTTCCTTTGGAAGACTATTTAGCCCCATAACACACACAAATGTCTCCATTATGAACTTTTGATAGTAACTCTCAAAACAATTTCACAATTTCTCAGGAGGTGTGTTCATGTTCGTTTCTACAGTGAGGATTTTTTTTAGAGGAAGATTTCTGGTTCAGTAGTGTACATTTCTAACCCGAACCCCGTAGCTTCTCTAGAGCGAAACGATTCTCAGGAAAAACTGAATTCCTTTATTTACACATGAACCCTTACATTATGGAAAACTAAAAATCACCCTTCCACAAAATGTAGATGTTATTTAAACCAAGTCAAGAACCATCATTTTTAAGAGAACCATTTCCTTTGGATCAACTGATCACATGTTGGGCTGCATAACATGAACGTGGTTATGATAACTTTAAGCTATAATAGAGAATCCATGCATTGTGTAAATCAACATTTCTAAGGCAAGAAATAAAAGCTGCACAAGGCATTATCAAAAGAGAGAAAAAAACAAAACAAAAAAGTACATAAAGAAGTGCTACCTGGCCCAGAACCGTGCTCCGTCTGTTCTAAAGTAGTTCATTTTGCCAAAACTGTTCAGAGATGGCCTACAAAGCACAAGAGCACTACATTTAACACAGAAACCAAACAAATTGCAAGCAAAATAAAGAACACTTTGTTTAGCAGGAGACTGGAATCATTCGGAAAACTATGGAGTCCCACATCAGGCAATTGCAATGACAAAATCAAGAAATACCTACAAAATTAACAGCATTTGTAATGAAATAGGTAATTAAAATGATAATTATTGATATATAATTAATATTGTTATATTATATAAAGCTATATATAATATTCAGAAAATATATGCAAAGTGTGAAAAGGTTTAAGATGAGAAGGGAAGTTCTCATCTTAAAGTTCTAGATGTGAAAGTGAAAGTGACTATTTTTGTCATTGTAAGTACACAGCACACCACACCACAACGAAATTGGACCTCAGCATTTAACCCACGTACACAAACACACACCATGCAGCAGGTGAAAGTGCTAATGACTAATGTTTAGAGACTAGGCCCCAGGATGAGAACGACATGGGTTTGAATCTGAGACCAGTAGGTTTCCCTGAAGTACTCTTGAGCAATCATCACCATCGCTGCTCCCAAGGTGTTTTAAATAGCTGACCCCTGCTGCACAATGTATGTAGGTGAAAAGCAGAGGCTGTGCTTCACAAACACACTTCGTATGTCCACAGCAGAGCAGATGGTGATTTCCATCCCACACTCATAGGAAAAATCATCCTATGATAGTTAATTCTCCAGAGGCATGGGTGGCCTTTTTCGCTAGGCCAGCTCTGAATAAATTGGGTCCAGCTGTGGTGATCAGCAATACCTAAAATATTTAAAGAAGGTTGAGGCTTTAGCTGCTCAACCTCCTGTCTCATCTCCCATCTCCCATCACTGTTAAGTTCACATTGCCCTTGCTCAGAAGTTTGGGTGAGCTATCATAGGGGAACCATCACTGAGGAGGATAAGAAGGTTCTTATATACTTGGGCTTATTTATTAAAAAGTCCAGCACCTAATCGCAGTGGTTATTCAGCTTCTATCTAAGAACAAACACAGTTCATTCTGAGAACTTTGAGAAAGATTTGCTGCAAAAAGCCCCGCTGCCTGAGAAAGCAGGGTCAGCAACATCACGCTAATTTAAAAAGAGGTTGGTGGTGGAAAGCAGCTGTGGTGTGTGTTTGGAAATTAGAGACGCAGAGCAGCTGGAGAAAGTAGAGCAGTAGGAGGCGGAAAGAGCAAATACAGAGAAAATTGTTTCCCACTGAAACCACCAGCATCCTTCAGAGTCAATCTGCTTTGCACAGAAGATTTCACCACAAGATGCAGACCTCAGATCACAGAAGCAGACAGGACACAGGGCAAGACGGAGCGAAGGAGAAGTGGGTCACAGATAGGAGATGTTGCAGATGTAGACCTGCTACAGCAGCGAAATGCTTCTTTGTTTCTAAACCTAAAAAGATGTAGGTCTATAATCACACATAACTTTTTTGTAGGCAACCCTCTCAAACAGCATCCAGGTGGAGCAAACCTGTGCATGTGGTTTAGGACTCAATATGACTTACTGTCAGCTCTAAAAATGAACTCAACTCTACATGCAGCCAACACCAGGACCAGGAAAGACTGGACCTGGATCGGATTCTTCTACATGGTGGTCGCTCATGATCAGCTTTGGAGCTTCTGAAGCTCTTTGAGGTCTAAAACAGCTGCAGAGCTTAACTACACAGTGATGGGGATGGTACCTTGCTCAAAGGGACCTCAGGGCAACCTGCTGGTTTGAGATTCGAACCCACAACCTTCCAATCCTTGAAAAGTGATGGCTGAAGATGAAGCAGCGCACACACAAGAAAGTGAAATATATTGTTAGATTGAGTTACCTCTCTTTTCATCTGACAAATCTTCCTGCGCTGGCACCACACGATCATGAGCATGACGACATTGCTGAGTAACGAAAGACTCAAAATTGATGTAAATGTCAAAGCTGGAAAAAGAAAAAGGATTCTATTGGTTTGAGCAAAAACGATGAGCATGAGAAAGAGATTAAATGCATAATCTGGTCTCACACTTACTTTGGGGTGTGTGGATTTGAGGGTTGGATGTTGCTAAAATGAAAGGGAATCAAATAATAATTCAAATAAATAAATATTTTTACACAAAGTCAGTTACAGCTGATTTGTTGGGTAACTGCTGGATCTGAGCCCAGAAACCTACACATTACACATTTAAAGAGAGATCCATTAGTGACAGTGAACCTGCTAAAGGCATTAAAAGTGAAAGTGACTATTTGCCATTGTGAAACAGCACAGCACAGCACAGTGAACCACAATGAAATACATCCTCTGTATTTAACCCACACACACTGTGCAGCAGTTGGCAGCCATATCCAGCACTCGAGGAGCAGTGATGGGGACAGCACCTTGCTCAGGGGTACCTCAGGGCAACCTACTGGTCTGGGATTCGCATCAGTGACTTTCTGATACTGGATCCTAGTCCCTAAACACTAGACCACCGCTGTCTCAATTTGACTGAGAGAGAAGAGAGAATTGTCTTTATGTTCAGCACTTACAGCTATCAGTCCTTTCTGTCAGGGGCTCAGAGATCGACTCTAAAATAAAGAAAAAGAAAGAAAGAAAAAAAGAAAGAAAATAAATACATAAATAACATTTTGTGTAAATTTGGGAAAACTGTTCAAGAACAGACCTGTCCAGGGTGTCCCCCCGTCGTTCTCCTTGTGCGAGCTGGGATGGACTCCAGCACTCCCCTGTGACCCCGCTTGGGAAGCGGCAGAAAATGAATGAATGAATGAATATTCAAGAACACCCAAGACTAACTTTTTAAACGATGAAGTAGAAAATGAAAAGGATATCTATAGAGGATGCACTTCCTTTCACTCAGAAAAACTATATAACTAGAGCATGTCCAAGGACTTTTGGTAATTTGGTATGATTAACTTACCGATGGGTTCACCTGGAGGTGTGGGGCTTAACTGAAAGGGCTGAGTTGTAGCTGGCATATCTAAAACACACAAAAGAATATTTCACCACCAGTTCCACTTTTAACATCAAATCTGCTCAAATCCATATGTGGAGCACATCTGCACTGCAGTGTCTTTACTGGAAGATATAGAACAAAGAGAGTCCTGAAACGGACTGAAGACTTACAGACAGTATGAGATGCTGTTGTCATCTGGCTGGTTGGTGATGGTGAAGATGATGCATCTAAAAAACAGGATAAAGACTGATATACACAAACTTTACACAAACACATTAAAATTCGTTAAACGTGAAACATGGTGGTGGGTGGCCTAGTGGTAGGGTACTTGCTTATGGACCTATGGCTCAAGAGGTCCCAGGTTCAAATCCCAACCCTTAACCCTGAATTGCTCCAGGGGGGACTGTCCCTGTAATCAGGACATTGAAGCTGCTCTGGATAAGAGCCTCTGCTAAATGCCGAAAATGTGTTTGAAATCAGCTGAAGACTTACAGACAGTATCAGATGCTGTTGTCATCTGGCTGGTTGGTGATGGTGAAGATGATGCATCTAAAAAACAGGATAAAGAAAACACGTTAAAATTCGTGAAACGTCCTCTGTATTTAACCCACACTGACCGGGGAGCAGTGATGGGACGGTACCTTGCGGTACCCAACCTACTGGTCTGGGATTCGAACCCATGGCATTCTGATACTGGATCCTATTCCCTAAACACTATACCACCACTGCCCCAGTTTAACTGCCCATTAAGAGCACCAAGGAATAGTGTCATTAGGTTCAGCACTGTCGTATCTTTTTGGCGCTCAGAGACCGTCTGATAATTTGCTGTAGAATTTTCTGTCGCTGCAAACAAGATCAATATATTTATTATTTCCAGCATATGAAACATTCTCACCCCACCTCAAACATTCCCATTTTAACACCAAATCTGCAGCACATCTTCCCTACAGTGTCTTTATTGGAAGATATAGAACAAAGAGAGTCCTGAAACGGGCTGAAGACTTACAGACAGTATCAGATGCCGTTGTGGTCTGGCTGGTTGGTGAGGGTGAAAATGATGTAGCTAAAAAAACAGGATAAAGACTGATAAACAGAAACTTTCTTAAAATTCATTAAGCATGAAAATCCTCTGTATTTCACCCACACCCTTGGGCAAGGTACCGTCCCCGTCACTGCTCCCCGGGTGCTTACATAGCTGCCCACTGCTGCACGGTGTTTGCATGGGTTAAATGCAGAGGTCCAATTTCATTGTGGTTCACTGTGTGCTGTGCTGTGACCTCGCAATGACAAGAACGGTCACTTTCACTTTCACACACCCTGCAGCAGAGGGCAGCTATTTAAAGTGGCCGGGGAGCAGTGATAGAGATGGTATCTTGCTCAAGGGTACCTCAGGGCAACCTAATGGTCTGGGATTCGAACCCATGAACTTCTGATACTGGATCCTAGTCCTTAAACACTAAACCTCCACTGCCCCAATTTAACTGCCCATTAAGAGCACCAAAGAAAAGTGTCTTTAGGTTCAGCACTGTCGTACCTTTTAGGGGCTCAGAGACCATCCGTTCATTTCCTGTTGAATTTTCTGTCGCTGCAAACGAGATCAATAGATTTATTATTTCCAGCGTATCAAACATTCCCAGCCCATTTCAAACATTCCCATTCTAACACCAAATCTGCTCAAATCCAGATGTGCAGCACAGTTGCACTGCTGGCTCACACTACTCTGGGATGTGTGGTGTTTGAAACGTGCTAAAGACTTACAGACAGTATCAGACGCCGTTGTCGTCTGGCTGGTTGGTGGGGGTGAAGATGATGTATCTAGAAAAACAGGATAAAGACAGTTATACACAAACTTTCTTAAAGTTCATTAAACTTGAAATTCCACCCTCACACACCCTGCAGCAGAGGGCAGATATTTAAAGTGGCCGGGGAGCCGTGATGGGGATGGTACCTTGCTCAGGGGAACCTCAGGACAATAGATTTATTATCTCCTGCATATCAAACATTCCCACCCCAACCCAAAAATTCCTATTCTAACACCAAATCTGCTCAAATCCAGATGTGCAGCACATCTGCACTGCAGTGTCTTTACAGGAAGAAAGGCTCTGGAATGTGTGGTGTTTGAAACAGACTGAAGACTTACAGACAGTATCAGACGCCGTTGTCATCTGGCTGGTTGGTGAAGATGATGTATCTAGAAAAACAGGATAAAGACTGTTATACAAAAACTTTTCCAAACACATGCAGTGTCATGGTGGTCTATCCTCAGCTCAGGGTGTGGGCTGATAAAGACCTTTCAGTCACTGCTAGAATGAGATCGGTTCTCCTCTCCAAAAACGTCCACCCAGGGGAGGCACTGCTGAGGCTCTAAGGAAACGTAAGGCATTTTAAAGGTTCTGGGACAGCAGTAGCCTAGTGTTTCAGCACCAAGTCACAGGATCATAGTTCGTGTGGTCGAATCCCAGACCAGGTTACGCTGATGTACCCTTCAGCAAGGTACAATCCCCATCACTGCTCCCCAGGGTGCTGAATATAGCTGCCCCCTGCTGCAGGATGTATATGAATTTAAAGCAAAGTTGTGGTTTGTGGTGTGCGTCACTTTCACCTTCACTTTCTTATATATAACTGTAGAGGCTAACAGTGTGATGTGGAGCTCTCATGCTTCTAAAAACACAGCACACTGCATTAGGCCAAATAAAACTATTTTGATCAGCATAGCCTGAGCAAAGATGAATACTCTTCACTATACCTTTCCTAAAGAGCAGAGAAGTCAAACAAAAAGCTGTTTTATTCCACGATCTTCCCACACCAATGAGTTTTACTAGCCTATACAGTCAATGCACAATTCACACTGACGAAAAAACTGGTCTATTTCCCAAAAGCATCCATCATTCGCTCCTTTTACAGAGCTGATGTTGTGAGCATTCCCTCAATCTGCATCACTGTGTGGTTTGGAAGCTGCACTGCTTTCAGTTTCTCCATCCTTCAGCCATCGTAAATACAACTTAGAAGAGTGCCTCGCTCCCATCCTCTCAAACATTGGCAAAACCTCACTGCCACACTAAGCAGAACTAAAAGGACTCCTTCTATCTTCAACACTGCCGCCTCTGTTTACTGCCATTTGGCAGGAGGTAATGGCGCCCCAGAGTCCATCTGGATCCTGAGTCCTGAGAAACTTTGAGTCATAAGAAGTATGGAGCAGCCCACATTCAGCACAAACCAAAATAACTGTTTTCCGTTACTAACTTTTAAACATTCTGAAATTCAGCTTTTTAATGACCTGTCCATCATAGTGTCACAAACTCAGAACCAGTTTTACAGACTGCTATTCAATTTTTTTATTTCTTAGCATCTTTATAACATGAGCATTTTAACTGGGTACCGCGGGAAAGGGCATTTCTGCTCTGTGCACGTGGCCAGGTTGACAGTAAAGATGACTTTGACATCTTTTCCTCGCACAAAATAGGTGTGCTAGGAAGATGATGCAGCCAAATGACATCCAAATGAATTTTTATACATTTTAATCATATTTATTTAGATTCAGCAAAAATTTCTAATTAAATTGGAATAATATTGATAGAAAGCCTTAGGAGGATGCACTTCAGAAAAACAACATGTCATTAGAGCGTGTCTGAGGACTCAGCTGTAATTTTTGGATGATTAACTTACCGATGGGTCTCGCTGGAGTTGTGGGGCTCAGCTGAGATGGTGTAACTGACGTACCTAAAAACACACAAAGCAATATTTCATCACCAGTTCTGCTCTTAACATCAAACCTTCTCAAATCCAGATGTGCAGCACATCTGCACTTCTAGTTTATACTAGACGTTAAACAAGAGAGGATGTGTGGATGTGTGGCGTTTGAAATGAGCTGAAGACTTACAAACTATATTAGATGCAGTTGTTGTCTGACTGTTTGATGGGGGTGAAGATGATGTATCTAAAAAAAAAGAATAAAGACTGATATACACAAACTTTTCCAAACACATACAGCATTATGGTGGTCCATTCTGGGCGCTGATGTGGACGTTTCAGTCACTGCTAGGATGAGATCGGTCCTCTTCTCCAAAACGTCCACCGAAGGGCGGCACTGCTGAAAGTCGAATGTACTGTAAAGCTCTTTTAAGGCTCTGGGACAGCAGTGGCCTAGTGTTTAGGGACTAGGCCCCAGGATCATATTTTGTGCGGTCAAATCTCAGACCAGCGGGTGGCCCTGAGGTACCCTTGAGCAAGGTACCACCCCCATCACTGTTCTCCAGGGTGCTGAACATAGATGCCCCCTGCTGCAGGATGTGTATGGATTAAAAGCAAAGAATCATTCCGTTGTGGTTTACTGGGCGAGTCACTTTCACTTTCACATTCTTATATATAAATGTAGAGGCTAATACTGTACTGTGGAGCTCCTTCTAAAAAGCAGAACATGGCACACTGCATTATGCATTAGGCCCAAAAAAATGTGTAATTTTTAGCATAGCCTGAGCCAAGATAAATATTGTTGATAATTATTATTATTTCACCACCAGTTCTGCTGTTAACATCAAATCTGCTCGAATCCAGATGAGTAGCACATCTGCACTGCAGTGTTTACTGGAAGTTACAGAACAAAAGAGAGTCCTGAAGTGGGCTGAAGACTTACAGGCAGTATCAGATGCAGTTGTCGTCTGGCTGGTTGGTGATGGTGAAAGTGATGTATCTAAAAAACAGGATAAAGACTGATATACACAAACTGTCCCAAACGCATACAGCGTCATGGTGAAATTCATCGTTATGCTCTGTGAAAGTCAGTCTGTCTGTGCTCAGGGGACTGGACATGTAAGATGTTGGTGAGCTTCTATCAGTGCTCTACTGGGGGCATACTGCTTCACAGTGAGGTATGGAAACTGGTCTTTTGGCCCTTCAGAAGGGAGCTCAGTACATCACTGGTACCCAGCTCCCCTGAATACACTCTTAAAATGCCTTTGGACACTCTTATGAATCCTTGGGCCCCAGGATCAGAAGGTTGTTGGCCCAAATGCCAGACTAGTATGTTTGGTACGTTGGAAATAATAAATCCATTGATCTCATTTGCAGCGACAGAGAATTCGAAAGGAGATGAAGAAACGATCTCTGAGCACCGAAGAGGTACGACAGAGCTGAACCTAAAGACAATTCTCGTTGGTGTTGCTCTTACTGGGCAGTCAAATTGGGCATTGGTGGTCTAGTGTTCTGGGACAAGGCTGCAGGGTTGGAAGGTCGTGGGCAGATTTAAAGAGCCCTGCTGCACAGTGTTCGTGGGTGAAAATCAGAGGTTTTTATTCACGTTCCTAAAGCTGAATTTAATCTAATCTATAGTTTGCTAAGCCTCACAGCAGACATGAAGGTATGTTTACTCTGTAGTTGCTTTTGGGCCCATGTTAGGAATTCTGGGTCTAAACAGGTTTAGATAAAAATACTGCTGTAGATAAAAACGTTCCAAAGAAAGTACATTACAACATGGATGTCACTGGATTTTCGGAATTCCGAGACAGTTTAGCAGAGGTGGGAAGTAACAAAGCGTGAACATTGTGTCACTGTACTAAAATATATTTTGCAGGTATCTGTGATTTCCTTCCTTTGTTAGTATTTATTCCTCTGAAAACTGTTTCCTTAATTCTCTATATCACAAACCTCATGTTACATTAACAAACACCTTACCTTAGTTTTAATGCATTTGAGGGGAATTATTTGAAATAATTTTTAATATTATATAAAATTAATATGGAATGAAATTCAGTTCAGTTTGCCACTAGAAACATCCTTCAAAGGAACACTTTTTACTTTTATACTTTTTTTTTGTTAAGTAGTTGAAGTATCTGTGATTAAGTAGTGAATATGTTGAATTTTGCTATGTCTCTCTGATCAAAATATGAATGATGCTACAAACAGGCTGAACGATGTCTTTGGAAGCTCTTAAACTTCACCATTAGCCTAATCGTTATCTTGAAATGAGGCGGCACTTGAACAGATCTGCTCGGGTTAAACTTTGGTTTAACACTGGGCACAACAGCAGCCGTTTTGAAAGCCTATTCAGGCCTGGCGATCCTAATCTGGTCCCTGACTGCAATGAAAGAATGCCTTTGCAGATATTTTTTCTTTCTCTGAGTTTTGATCTCCCTCCAAGATTTGCGCCAGCATTACTCCGGTAGCTCCAGAGGACACTTAGCATGTGACATGTTTAGATATTTCGCATTCATCAGCATTGCAAAAAAACACATTGCAAATAAATGAAAGGTTACTTACTCTTCGGACAAGCTGGAGACAAAAGAAGAGACAGAGAGACCGAGTTTTAGAATTTGTGCACCTTTTAAATGAGGTCTGGATGTGGGATCATAGTGACACTCCTACCTGGCAGCTTGCCGTTCCAAGTGTTTGAGGAACACTTTGAATACATTGTCTTCATCTGATCCACACTGATATATGTCTCCTTGTACCAAATGCTACAACTATGACTACTACAAAGTGATGTAATATTTCCACTCTGAAAAGACAATAGAGAGATAAAGAAGTCGATTAAGGAAGGGTCTCAACAAAACAACATTTTCTTCTGTTTAAAATTATTGGAAGTCCAGAGAAGCAAGCTCTATTTCCATGGCAGTTTTTTAATGAGGAAACTAAAAGTTTCATGAAATCAATTCACCAACTCTCCTTTTCCTACAAAATATAGAGATATGGTGGCCTGTCCAGTCTGCATTTAGGCAGCATTCACTGTCTTCCTGTGATAAATTTAAAATCATGATGTTTGCCATTGAAATATCAAAGCTGTCCTGACTTGGGACCATTAGATGTGCATGTCTGGATTGTGGGAGGAAGCGAGAGCTCCGAGAGCAAACTAATGCTAATACAGAGAACTAACCCCACTTGGGAATCAAACCCAGGAGCTTCTCACTGTGATGTGACAGAACAACCCACTGGGCCACCATTTTATATGCTTTGCTGTTACAATGCTGTAATTGAAAACCATAACTAGCAGTGTGGTCTATAGTTAAGAGTCTGTAGTTAAGAATAAATTAAAAGATAAATGCTAACAACTTGCTTCTGTTGGAGTTAGTGAAGGTCATAATGTTGTAACTGGTGTAACTGGTGCAGCATACTTACAAACTTGCTTAGAATCCATTTGTACGATGCCATCAGGCACACTTTGGAGCGGTTTTCAACACAAATGCTGTTATTAGGACAAATGGTTTTATCTTCACTCAAATAACCGTTGTCATTCAAACTTCTACAAAGCATGTCGACAAGGGAGAGCATTTGGTAACTGTCCTAAGAAACAAGGAAATACAGAGAAGTATATAAATTTCCTTGTTCGACATGCTGAACTGTACATTCACTGCAGTGATGGATGTAAAAGTGCATTTTGATGTGGAAAAGTTTTCATTCCAGCTTATCTAGAACCTTCAGTTATGATCCTACCTCCTCTGACTCCCCACTGCGCTGGAAATGTCTGATCTTGAAGTAGTGATCCTTTAATAAATGCTTAGTCTGTTAATTAAAATATACAAAACATCCAAACATTACCATTTACCATGCAGTGAATAGCAAACATCTAATCTCTAAATACTCAAAGATCTAGAGTCAGTACATGTTCTTTGAAAAGAGAGAAATGATTACAAATACTCAACAGATGCTTAAATCTGGAATTTCAGAGCACAGATTTAACTCATTAGCTTCACATTAAAAAAAAAAAGAAAGCCAAACCAAAACATCCAAACAAACCAAAATGTGCTATAGATTTTTTAAAGATGGAAAACTCATTTTCATGTTCAGAATCAACCTTCTGTACTGTATCTACTAAAAAATAATGCTGGAGTTGGTAGCTGGGAAAGACAGGGAGCATTCCAATCAGGCAACTGTCATTTTTGGCCCAGGCAATAAAAGCAGACTAAACTGCTGAGAGAGGGTTGACTCCCTAAGGTAGGATGATGAATGCTTTGATAGGATGAAAACTAAGTAGGAGAGCTCATCCTCCTCAAACCAACACTGTCTAATACTAAAAGTGAAATATTAATTATAAGGCTGATGAGTGGTAGAGATTAGCTTGTTTAAATCCTACTGTAAAGAATGTAAAATGGATGTCAGAATAATGGAATAATGATAATCTGTGATATTTGGCTTTCATTCATGGAAACATGAGGAATATTGACCAAACTCTTTCACTTTTACACACAGTTTTATACTTGAAGCCCAGCACATAGTGAAACACATCGAAATGCTTGGTCTGCTCTTTGCCCGCACACCATGCAGCACTAGAGAGCCATATCCAGCACCCAGCAAGCAGTGAGGAAAACCTCAGAGCAACCTACTGGTCTGGGACTCAAACCCATGACCTTCCCATCCTGAGATCTAGTCCTTAAACACTAGACCACCTCTACCCCTGTCAAAATGACGCACATGGCCATGTCACCACACCGCTGAGAAGATATTATTTGGGCAGACACTGCCATGTGTATAAGGCACAGCTTCACTGCTTGCTTAAGAAGGTCTACCCACCACCATAATCCATAACCTAGTGGTTAGGGAGTTGGTCCCGCATCGGAAGAGGGTTGCCCTGAGGTACCCTTGAGCAAGGTCACTGCTCCCTGGGCGCTTTGAATAGCTGCCCACTGCCGCATATGTGTGTATGGGTTAAATGCAGAGGTCCAATTTCGTTGTGGTTCACTGTGTGCTGTGCTGTGACCTTACAATGACAAGGGTTGTCACTTTCACTTTTTTCTTTTTTTGCACCTGACCTAGCCCACTGGTAAAGGGACGCTTTAGTTAATGTGTTAGAGCAGGACAAACTGTGCTGAACCTTGGCCCTCACTTCTGCACCGCTGGGTGGAGGATATTTAACACACTGCACAGCCATATCATAACCATATTGCTCAAGGGTACATTACATTTACAGTCCCCCTGGAGCAACTCAGGGTTAACCACAACCTTCTGATCCTGGGACCCCCTCTTTTATTCCTGTGTTATCTGGTTTCTGGTTGAGTTAACCAGATAACATGGGAATAAAAAGATAAAAATGTGCAACAGGTCCTTAGGCCAGAAGAGATTTATAAGTGTTTATAGTAGGTGGAAAATGGGCAAAGAAAGTAGGGAAGAAGGTTATCCAAGGGTTGTTAGATAAGGAGGTGGGTGGGCACATTGAAACCAGAGTCCAGTAACAAATGGAAGGGGAGGAACTCACAGACCAGTATATCTGCATGTAGGTTTCTGTGTTCGGGCTCTTCCTCCAGCATTCGGAATGGAGTGCTGGACGAGGCCCTATTGCAATAGTAATAAAGCTTTCCTGAAGGTATTGGTGCATCTGACTTTTTCTTGATGAATTTTCAAGTAACAGATTACTGGTGAGGTTTGGCCTTCTTCAAACATTTATGCTCCTTTTTATATGCAAAGGAATGTTTCCATTTCAAACAACATTATCATTGCTGCTCACATACTTCCATGCGTTTTATAGGTTGGCACAGATGTTAAGTACTATGCCCAGAGAGGGCAGAGTCAAATGCAAGCATGGTGACGGTAGAGCAGTTTGTGATAACCTGTTTAGGCCAGAACAGTGTAAACAACAGCATTTTCAGAATCTGTTTCAAAACTGCAAACACAAAAATGGAGAATTCACCTGTATTAAAAACTTACCACGTAGTTTTCCAGAGTCCCCCGAATACACCTGTTTTCACAAACACCCAGATTCATAAGAAATCCCTGTGAAAGGAGACCACACTTCAGTCATCTTGCATAAGAGTCTATTCAGACTAAAGCTGGGCTCATTCAGGCTACAACACAGTAAAGAAATAGCTCAGCAAAACATGTGTTTCTGTTTTTATAGCTCACTGTGTCCACAACCGCAAATCTGCTCCACATTATGGAATTCGACGTGGTTAATGCAGGTAAGTGCTCACAGAAATGTTCTGGCTAACTTCCAAAACATGACTACAGCTCACATCTAAGATACTCTGTGCTCTTCTGTGTTCATATGCAGTAATTTGTCTGCAACCTCATGTTTTTTTAATGGTATTTGTATTTTTTATGGTGAAATTGACCTTTCATTTGATGTAGTTCTGTTTTTAATTAATGAGCTTAAGTCAGTAGGTATTAGTCTGCTGTTGCAGCACCCTGCTGGGTTGGATTGCTAATGATCAGCAGGAAATCGACCCTTACAGGACCATGCAGCCAACCAGAGAGCACAAGGATGAGAGGCCTGGGTGTCTAGTCTTGCTTGGCAAAATTAGTCTTTAAGCTGCAGGTTTTAAACTGCAGAAGCGACGTTTGAACTTCAATCATGTCTTGGATGTTCATCACTAATGCTGACCTGACAGTTGCTTGACCCCACCTGAGAGAAATCAATGCTCAAGACCCACATTTCATTAAAACAGCCCAATATGGAAAAGCATGTACATGAATAAAGAAGCAGCAACTGAACTTACAACAAAAAAAGTCCAGAAAACCCAAGTTTTGCCGCTCATTCCGTCAACGTGGTAACCATCACAGATCATCTCCTCATGGTCTGTTGTGGCAATTGCTGGAAGGAGCGAGCAAAGAGAGACACAGATAACACAACTCATCTGTTTTAGTCCCAAAAAGAAAAACAGTCATGCTCAGTTTCTCCCACTGGCAAAGTGCCCACCTTCACTTGCCACCGGACCCCTGGACTTCCAGGCACTGGATGGGTGTGGCAGCACCAGAGAACTAATTGGCAAAACCCCAATGACAGAAAGTCCCTACTTATAATAAGTAATTTTTCGATTTTTAAAAGGTTCAGCTTTCACAGAGCTCCACTACACAGAAGCAATAATGAATAATAAATGCATATTATTTACATAATTAACCCAGAATTCAGAAGCTTTTCCAGTTTATGTCATGAAAAGGATAGATTCTATCTTAGGATAGTCTCTCAGAAATGTCTCTCAGAGCTACAGTTCATCATTATTTTGTATGTGTAGTATGTCTCACCATTTATCTGTTTTTCACAGAATTGGGTTCAAATTTGTACTGAACATCCAAGAAACGCTACAAATAATTTGGCACATCAATTCATTGAAATTGTTCTCTCTCCATTTCAAATGAACTTTCCCAAACCGTGGGTTGCATGGGTGCATGATGTTGCATGATGTTGGGTTTCTTGGACCTACACTACAAATTTCAACTCCTAATGCAGTTTAAAAGATCAAAACTGGTGAAGTTTCTACACAAATAATGTACAGCCTTTAAAGAGCAGATTTAAACTACCACTAGAGTGCCTCCACTGTGCTATGGTCAGTTGTTATGTAACTCTGAAAGGAAAGTGTGGATAATAATAGCAGTTTTCTTTCAGCTTTGACATTCTGGATTGCTTCATAGGGAAGGGTTACCTTCACGCTGGAGAGACACTGTCCTCACACAGATTCCTTTACTGTCATTTTTTTTCCTTTACTGTCAATTCTCATTTACGTGGCAATGCAAAGTTTGTTAAAAATAATACAGAAAGTGTTTCAAGCTCAAAATGCATCCATAAAAGAAGTAGGTTTGCAATGTTTTACTTCATTTAACCAGTCCCAGATTTCTACTGGTTGAAAGTCAGTATTCAAATTCAATCGCGAGTGGCTGTTGGAACCAATGTGAAATCTCGACTCAGAATAATATCTGAATATCTGACACTTTTCTGTAAAATTAAAATTCGAATTAATGGTTTTAATTTGGGGAGCAAAAGTCTGAGGACAAAATGACATTTCATTGAAACCTGAAACTAGACAACAGAATGTTGATCCTCAGACTTATTGAAGGACAAGGAGTCACGTGAAAAAGTAACTGCACCCTACTCTCAATACCTTGGTTGTGCCTTCCTAACAACTGCAAACAGAATTTCGTCTCTAAATACGATTGTTAATCAGTTTTATCCGAGAATTGTTTCAGGTCCTTTCACAACATGTCAAAGGGGTTCAGGTCTAGGCTTGAAGGCCACTACAAAGTCTTCTTTTCTTTGTTTTTTCAACCATTATGATGCACTTGCTCTTATGTTTAGGACCATTATTTGCTAGTACATAACCCGCCTGAGCTTGAACTGTTATATATACCCACCTGAACTGTTGACCAATCAATCTCCTTTAGCAACTCAATCATGCCAAGTCATCCAGGACCTGAGCTACCACCATCACCACCATGTTCATGTTCAGCTGTGGGTGTAGAGATCTAACTGTGGAAATCTGGATTAGCTTTATGTCTTGAAAGCTCTACTTTATTTCATCACTGCAGAGAACATTATCCCAAAAGATTTGTGGGTTATCAAAAACTAAGGCTTACCACTTTTTCATGTTGTTTTTTTCATTCTGAGATAACTCTGTCTGTGGTTTATTGGAGTCTTAGAGCTTGAGAGACTGATCCGTGACCCTTTTCTGACTGAAATATTGAAAAAGATTTTCTGCTTTTGTTTGTTGAGTCCTTTTAGAAAAACTTTACAGGAAAGGTTGTATTGTTGGTGATGCCCAGTTCCTGCAGGGCTGGAAGCAATCTGTCATAACGTGACAGTCATTTTGGTGTGGCTTTAAATTTAACCTTATGTTCATTCAGTTTGGTTTGTTAATTCAGTGACTAAAAGGGGATTACAAATTTTTTCACATTTGTGTCCTTTTAATCAATTTTCTTAATTGATAAAAACACACACACACTTATATATTGTATTAATATACCGTTATTGAATTTAACATGACTGGAAAAGTAAAAACAACTAAGAATCAGAAAGATTCTTAAATTAAATAAAAATAATTAAATAAATTAAATAAAAATACAATTTTAAAAAAATTTGTTTTTCTTTTCCCCAGATGTTGAATTCAATAAATAAGCAGTAATTGTGTAGAGCAGGGGTGGCCTGTTCTGGTCCAGGTCCCACCCAACAAGTTAATCAGGGGTTCCTAAACCAACCCACAAAAACACAAAAAGGGCAAAAGTCTGAGACCCCACAGAAAACACCTTTTCCACACTATATCTGTCTTCCCACTTAAGGAAAGTCATCCAAAAAGGCTCAGATTTTTTCAGAAGTCATATCTGATCTGAGGTTTCTGCACGGGAGTCGAGCTCCATTGCAAGCTGTCACTGACATGAAAACAGGACGCTCACCCTGGCAGTGTTACATTCATAATAAACACAGAACTGTGTTGAAAAATATGTGTTATGATAGAGAAAGCGATATATACAAGCTTATTCAGTGGATCGAGATTTTTAGAAAGACGCACCTTCTCTCCTCTATCTCTCTCTCCCTCTCTTTCTCACACACACGCACACACACACATACACACACACACACGCACACACACATTAGTGAGTTTTTGTCTATTTTGATTTTCACTCTGGGATCACACTAAAAAGATCCAAATTCTTTATCTGTTTCTTTACTTTGAACAGAAATATTGAAATGATGTTAAAGAGAATTTGAAAAGCATGTGATAAAATGCAACAAATACACATGCCACATGTCCTCTCTCTCTCTCTCTCTCTCTCTCTCTCTCTCTCTCTCTACATATATATATATACAGTCCTGTGCAAAAGTTTTAAGCAAAAAATGCTGTAAACAAGGACGCTTTCAGAAATGGAAGTGTTCATCATTTCTTTTCATCAATCAACAAAATGCAGTGAATGAACAAAAAGAGAATCTAAATCAAATCAATATTCGGTGTGACCACCCTTTGCCTTCAAAACTGCATCAGTTCTTCTAGGTACACTTGCACACGGTGTTTGAAGGAACTCGGCTGGTAGGTCGTTCCAAACATGACTGTGTTTCTCCTCCGTGTGACGCTGATGACCATCAGCGCCTGTTTAGTAAAACTGGTTGATCAGACACCGACTATAATCCTACAGAATCCCTGACTGTGTGCAAGTGTACCTAGAAGAACTGATGCTGGTCTGAAGGCAAAAGGTAGTAACACCAAATATTGATTTGATTTAGATTTTTCTTTTGTTTGCTCACTTTGCATTTTTTAAACTGATAAAAATAAACAATCATTATTTATATTTCTGAAAGCATTCTCTGCTGTCCAGGGTGTGTCCCCCATCCTTCGCCCTGTGTGAGCTGGGATGGACTCCCAGACTCCCAAAATGACAGACTGATATATATATATATATATACATATACACACACACAAATATCAGTGCTTATTTCTAAGCGTGGACTGTCTCTCCAGTTTCTGTCCCTCTCACCCTCTCATACCTCCAGACAGTGAAAGTGGGTCCTAGATGAGTGCACGGCTCCATCCAGCTCTCTCTCCTGCTTTGTCTTGCTGAGCGTCTGCTTTTCAGCTCAGATGCTCGGGGAAATCCCTCTGATAAATAGAAAGTTCAGGGAAGCCCCCCTCGTGTAAAAAAGTCCCCTTCATCCAGACTCTTCTCCCAGTCCGAGCGCGCGCGATCAGCTCTGACGTTTAGGCGAGGCTGCATCAGCGCATTTCTGCCCTCTGCGCACGAACTGCGCAAGCATTACATTGTTCCGCAGTTTACTTTCACTTTCGATTTAGGATCCAGCACTTTCACTGACCGGGCGGCCTGCCTCCCTCCACGCCTCCTCACTAAAGCTTCACTACAAACGCTTGTGCAGCGTGATTTAAGGTGTAGCGGAAAATTCCAACCAGAAGCTGCCTTGGGTCCCTTGTGGCATCAAATCAAATAAAAAGCACTGCAGCCCTCCTCTCCTCGCCTTCTCTCTCTCCCCCTTCCCTCCATCCAGTGACAGTATGATGTAAAACAGGTCCCTTTTTTTTAGACGGGTTTTAATTGGCAGGGCTCACACTAGGACAGGCTTCAGCAACCCACTGAGATAAGTGGCGGATGATGGAGGGATGAGGCTTTATTATAAGGCCAAAAAAAGTATCTCTCAAAGACTAAGAAAGAGGGACATTCTGGTAACACCGTCCAGGTGAGACAGATCCAGGTGGAAGAAACGAAAATTTGAAGATGCAGATCTTTCAGACAACCAGCTGCTGATGATGTTTTTATCTGCAAGTTCCATTCGCATCCATCCACCATGGTTATTCATTCATTCTTTTTCTGCAACTTGTCCCAAGCGGGGTCGCGGGGGAGTGCTGGAGTCCATCCCAGCTCACACAGGGCGAAGGACGGAGGACATACAGGTCACCAGCCCATCGCAGGGAGTTCACCATGGTTATCTGCAAGTTAATCCAATCATCATCCATCAGTAAGGGGTGTTGCTCGAGCCCATCTCAGTGGTCACAGGATGAGGTGGAACACCCTAGTTGGAGTGACAGTCCATTGCAGAGCAGACACACCTAGAGGGGCAAATAAGCATCTCCGGTCCACCAGAAGTTTATAGACTGTGGTAGAAACCAGAACTCCACACAGGAAAGACCCAGGCACGGAATCAATCCCAGAACCTTCTTGCTCTGAGGCAGCACTGCTGGGCCACCATAAATAATAATAAATTATCTATTTATAATAAAAAGCTCCAAGTAAGGACAAATTATTAAGGGGACATTGGACAACCCTGACAGATTCCTCTCAGCAGTTCAAATCTGGGAGATGTCCTATAAAAGGAGAAGGACAGCTGTCCTAGGCCCCTGGATCAGAAGATTGTGGGTTTGAATCCCTTACCACTAGGCTGCCCTGAGATACCCTTGAGCAAGGTACCATCTCCATCACTGCTCTCAGACATGCCATCAGCTCAACTTTGTCTATAATGTCACAGGCAAGCAATGCAGAGGCACAAATATTAATCAGAAGATCATTTTCAGGATTAAAGTTAGCAGTCCCAGTGAAGTGAAAGTGACTATCGTGAGCACACTGCACAGCCCACAGTGAAGCCCAGCATCCCCTGCATTTAACACTCACACACACCGTGCTGCAGTGGGCAGCCATATCCAGCATCCAGGTAGCAATGATGGGTACAGTACCTTGCTTAAGGGAACCTCAGGGCAACCTACTGGTCTGGGATTCAAACCCACGATCTTCCAATCCGGAATGCTGGTCCCTAAACAGTAGGCCACCACTGCCACTATATATGGTGTAACCATGATTAGAGGATTTGTGATTGGATTCTTTCAGAGTACATTGCATGTGAAAGGCCTTTTTTTTATTTTATTTTTTTTATGAATTTGATAGAATTCTAAATATGTCAGACAGAATCTTTTCATCTGTTTGTTACAATCTAACAGTGTTGTTTAGAGTTAAATAAAAGAGAGAAGCAGAACAAATTGATAAAGATTGCTGCCAAATAAATAAACAAAATCATGTTCAAATTGGACCAGTCATTGTTCATTATCTCTTATGTTCTCTTCTAAAAATATCCTGATCTTCCTTCTCCTTGCTCTGTTTCCTTCTAGATTGAATGAGGAAGCATCCGTTATGTACTTACACGTATCGGTGAGTTGGGTTCTAGAAGATGTCTCAAAGATAAAATATCCTGGTTGGTTGGACAGGTGACAAAATTCCTGACATAGTTACTGTGTAGTTACTGTGTTGACGAGCGTTCAGTATAGGATACTTTTTGCAACTTTGCACCTGTAATGCAAAATCTGCAGAGATTTTCATCCTCAACTGGTCATACCTAAACAGAGATGAGGACAAACTTCTAGGGTCTTGTAATCTGAAGAAATCTTCAGAGAGAAATCTGAAGAAACCCTTCAGATAGCTTTGCGGGAAGTTAATCACTAATCATAATCATTTATGAAGAATAAGGGTGATGCACAGAGCTGTAGTAACTATAGAGGGATAAAGTTGATCAGCCTCAGCATGAAGTTCTGGGAAAGAGTTGTGAAAGCAGGTTAAGAAAAGAGGTGATGATTAGTGAACAGCAGTTTGGTTTCAAACTGAGAAAGCTCTACAGATGCCATGTTTGCGAGAGAAGAGAGCAGCTTGTCATGGCAGCCACAGAATCCAGGCCACGGCCAAGGTTCTAATCCCCAAAATTCTAAGCTGGATCTTTCAATTCACCCTAATCACTCGCACCTGGTGAGCCAAGCATTAAAGATCTGCCAGTCTGACCCAACGTTGCCTGTTCACCATTGTGTGTTTGTTACCTAGTTCCTGAGATCATTGTTTTTTCAAGCAGATTAAAGCACCCTGAAGCAAGCCACGCACTTGTGCCTTTCTTTCCCTTGCAATCATGACAGATGAACCGGCTTTTACCTCACAATGCACAGCTGGCGAGACTTCAGGCTGTGCTTCAAATCCTGGTGAGGAGGTTCGACAGAGGGTGTCAGAGGGTGACCAAGTCCTTGTACAGATAACGGCCATGCTGAACACACTTATGCAGCGGACGGAGCGGCTGGAGGACATGGGTCCTGCGGCTGCCACACAGGTTTCACCCAACGCCCCCCCACCCCACCACCACCACCGCCCGCTCAGTCACTGACCCCGCCGGTAAGCCACTTCGCTCTTCCAGAGCATTATGTGGGCAATCCCTCAGCCTGTGATACCTTTATGTTTACCTTTGATATGTACTTTGAACAGTATCTGCTGTAAACTGATCAGGAAAAGATCAAAGCGTTCACTGGAAAGCTCACAGGGAGGTCTGCAGAGTGGGGAACAGCCATCTGGGTGAGAGGCAGTGAGACCATCCTCTAATACAAGCGCTTTTCATCCCAATTACGTTCCGGGATTGATCACCCGGCTCACGGAGAGTCTGGGGGGGATCGCCTGTTGCAGCTGAGAAAGAGAATCAGCCAGAGCCCCATGCAGTGAAGCAGCTCCAGAGCTTTCTCAGGTTTGCAAACTTCTATTGATGCTTCATTTGTGACTTTAGCTCCATCGCAGACCCTCTAACCACCCTCTTGAGAGGTAAACCATCTTTCTTAGCTGGCCAGAAGCGCGAGCGGCCTTCCAGGATCTCAAGCTGAAGTTCACTTCCGCACCCATCCTCAAACTACCAAATCCAGAGAGAGAGTTTTTAGTCAAGGTAGATGCTTTCGAGGTAGGCCTGGGAGCCATCCTGTCACAACATCATGGTCAACCTGAGAGATTGTTTCCCTGTGCCTTCTCGCGCAGAGTCCAGCGGAGGTTAACTACAACATACGTAACCAGGAGCTCTTGGCAGTTAAGGCAGCACTGGAGGGATGGCAGCATTGGGTGGAGGGTGCAAAGCATCCCTTCACAGTCCTCACCGATCACCATAACCTTGAGTACATCCGGCTGTGTGGCTCAATCCCCAGCAAGCAAGGTGGGTGTTATTTTTTACTTGTTTTGAATTTGCCATCGCCTACTGCCCTAGCACCAAAAATGGGAAGGCGGATGCCCTCTTGCGTCAGAATGAGCCGTCGGAGAGGACGCCAAAACCTGAATCAATTCCTTGGTCCTTTCCTCGTAGAAGCCAGGATCAACCCGGTAAAGTGTCAACTCAATTTACTTCATCACATGCACATAAGCCCTGTTTTTTTGACATGTCAGACCGTTTGTTCCGGGACCCCTGGTGACCATCGGCAGAGGAACAGAACGCCCCCCCCCCCCCCATCCTTGAAACAGAGAAAGGTACACAGTCAACGCACTCCTGGATTTCCAGTGCTGTAGGGGGGAGTTGCAGTATATGGTGGATTGGAAGGGCTACGGGCCGGAGTAATGGAGTTGGGTAAGATTTCCACCGTAAACATCCAGACCGTCCCACTCCGAGACCCAGGGGTCAACCATCCTGACGCCCAGGACCACCACTGCACTCTTCAGGCAACTGGGATCTTGGAGCACACCAGACAGTGTATCCGGGGGCCACTCCTGAATGAGGGGATGATGTCACGGCAGCCACAGAATCCAGGCCACAGCCAAGGTCCCAATCCCTGGAATTCTGAGCCGGAGCTTTGAATTCACCCGCACCTGGTTAGCCAAGCATTTATGATCTGCCAGTACGACCCAGCGTTGCCTGTTCACCGTCGTGTGTTTGTTACCTAGTTCCTGAGACCACTGTTGCTTGAGGAGAACCCTGGAGAGATGGCAAGATCCTTGGAGTTCTGGATGTTTTGGAGACAGAGTTAGAGAAGGAAGGAAACACAGGTTTGGACATGTCCAGAGGAGAGATGAGGATTATATTGGGAGAAGGATGTGGAAGATGGAGCTGCCTGGTAAGAGCAGAAGAGAAAGGACAAAGAGGAGGTTTATGTGGTGTGATGTGGTGAGAGAGGACATGCAGACAGTTGATTTGAATAAGGAAGATGCAGAGGACTGGAGGAAATGGAAACAGATGACCAACTGTGGGCACTCCTAAACATAGCAGCTGAAAAAAAAGCGTCATTTTCTGCCGCTTGTCCCAAATGGGGTTGTGGGGTATGCTGGAGTCCAACCCAGTGCACACAGGGCGAAGGACAGGGGACAGGTCACCAGCCTATCGCAGGGAGGAGCAAGACGGGGACCTCAAGGGTACCTCAGGGCAACCCACTGGGAAGGGGGTCGAACCCCTGATCCTTTGGCCAATGCCCTAACCACTAGGCCACCGCTGCCCCCTGTCACAGATCAACGTAATGAAATCTAATAAGTATTTTAAATAGGTTCTCTCAAAGACCAGCAAGTCCACTGCATTTGAAATATATCTTAACTCATTGATCTATTTAACTATTAATTATTGAATAAAAGTTTTACTCTGACATTATTGTTACATTTTTACAAACACATTTACATTTACGGCATTTAGCGGACGCTCTTATCCAGAGCGACTTACATGTCCTAATTGCAGGGACAGTCCCCCTGGAGCAACTCAGGGTTAAGGGTCTTGCTCAGGGTACCCAGTGGTGGTGGTGCTAGAGGTGGGATTTGAACTGGGGACCTCTTGATCCAGAGGTCCGTAGCCAAGTACCCTACCACTAGACCACCGCCACCCCGTTGCTATGGTTTGTGTTGCACAAATTATGAATGATGAAATGAGGCAGTGTGGTGAAAGCGTCCTGTCAGGCTAAGTAAATAAAGGATTTTAATGGGTAGCTCCAGACACAGTCATGGGTTTCCACTTAGCACCACAGAAATAGGTAAAGAAGCAAAACTTTTGCTCTCAAACTGGAAACAGTGGCCTGACTTGACTCCTTACCTTGAGGGACAGTATATATGTGTATGAATATCTGTGGGTTGAACCTGTTTATTTGTCTCCATATCTCAGACTATGAGGTTGCTGTGCTGTTCTGCTGGTGTAAGTGGACAAAAGAAAGTTTAAAATTTTTTTACGTCTGCGTGCAAGTCCCCTTGTCGTGCCACCAGAGTGCCCAAGCATGGTGGCTCTTGTCCTGGGTGTTTCCTTTAAGCCGTTGCATCCCCATTCATTCCATTCTTTTACATGACTGGCACCTGTACAGCTTCCTTTTGAAAAATCCTTTAGTTGTGCTATGAATTTTATACCATCATCTTCTTTTTATGGTACAACAGGACTTTAAGCACCCTGTAAAAGTCAGCAAAGAGGTAAAGAAAAGGTCATTTAGAGGAGATCTGATGTAAAATGGTTCATAGAGATCATTCTAGAGAATTCAAATTCATAATGGAATATCATTGTGAAGTGGTGCAATTATAATAGGCATCGATTAAGGAGCCTATTAGTAATAATATAATTATAATGCATTAAATATATTGCCAAAAGAAAAATCTAATATTTTTATCATGATTAATTATATTTTCATTTTTCTTATTGTTCATACATTGAGATGCAGCTCAATGTGCTTTACATTTTGCAGCATTTTAAAAAACAGAAGTTTAATTTTTAACTGTTGTAAATAAACTACACTAGGACAATTAAGACATCTTACAATGCATAAAGTAACTATAACCTGATAATCAGTCACACACACGCATACGGTTCCCTTTAAATCAGGAAAAACCAGTAGATGCATTATTCCAACCTACCTGCAACATAAAAGGAGGCAGGACGCAAAGTAGCAAAAGGAAACAAAACTGACTAACATTCTTTTAGGTTAGGTAAACATCAGTGAAACCCAAAAAATAGGGAAAAGCACACACTTTAACAGGCAGTTGGGCTGCTGCTTTCATTCACCACCACCCGTGTTTCCTGTTGGCACCGGCTCAGATTTCCTGGTAGCTAACTGCAATCAGGCCTCTCAAACAAGCATGTGAACCAACAGGTGTCTGAGTGTTGATATGGAATGTTGATGATGAAGAAATGGTGAAAAAAAAAGACACTTGTTTCATAACCTCTCTGGCATGGATTAAAATACAACCCATATTAGAAATGATCATAAAACAATGTATCAGGCAGTGCTTTCATAACCAGGTCATGGAAGTACTTCCTGTGAGGGAGCTTTTAGAGACATTAAATCCTGCTTCCATATCTGGTTCCATTCATTAAAAATCCACAAAGTTTAATAGAGTTTAATTCCCTTTGTAGTGGCTCCAGAATTCCCAAGCATGGTGGATCCTGTCCAGGGTGTTTCGAACGTCAGTGTGAACAAAAGGGAGGACAGTGGAGTGGTTAGGATGCAGGGAGTGGAGGTGACAAAGGAGGAGGAGTTTAAATACTTGGGATCAACAGTTCAGAGTAACGGCGAGTGTGGAAGAGAGGTGAAGAAGAGAGTGCAGGCAGGTCGGAATGGGTAGAGAAGAGTAGCATGAGTTATCTATGATAGATAGGATGGTAGTGAGACCAGCTAGGCTATTCGATGCTGAGATTTTCATGGGATGTGACGCAGATGGACAGGATTAGAAATAAGTATATTAGAGGGACAGCTCAGGTTGGATATTTTGGAGACGAAGTTAGAGAAGCAAGTGTCCGTTGGTGTGGACACATCCAGAGAGACGAGCAGTATATTGGGAAAGATGCTGAAGATGGAGCTGCCAGGAAAGACGAAAAGAGGAAGACCAAAGGAGTTGGTTTATGGACGGGGTGAGGACATGCAGGGGGTCGGGGGGGAAGAAGGAAGATGCAGAGGCCCAGAAGAAACGGGAACAAATGATCCACTGAGCGAAAGCAGCAGAAGAAGACTGACAGTGTCTCATCCTTTAAAGACAATAAATTGAAAATGAAACATGAGGTGAGCCTCTGCAGTGAACTCTTAAATATAAAGTTATCCCAGATCTGTGATAACCCAATGCTTAGAAAATGACCTGTTGTTTCTGCTGGGAGCTCACGGTTGTATCGATGGCTCAAATCTAATATAAATATTAAATCACATCAACTGATATTGGGTTTCAGAACATTTAGCCCCTTTAAAGCGTTTTTGTTATCACTGGCCAGAAAACAGTTTATACTGGCTAGAACCTAAAAGCACATGACAAATGTATTCAAAGCTTTCACATTCCAGCTCAGATACACAGCTGTTCTCAGCGTAGTACACAGTCCAGTCCCATTGTTACCCAGTAAAATAAAACTCTCCTTCACTACTTGGATTTTCCCATTTCCTTTATTTTTTCAAAGCCTACATTTACATTGCAGATGAAAGTGTAATAAAAATAAATGCATCCACACAGACAGTGCATATCAGAAATATACCAGGATTAGCTTATTTGGTTCTAATAATTTCCCACCACTATGTGCTCCCGCTGAAACAACAACAGGCAGGGTTCGGGTGGGATGTTGCATTGATAAAGCAGTTCTGGAAATCTCTTGTATCACAACATAATATGTAATAATAACAGAATCCGACCCACTGAGCTGCATGTTTTCTAACATCCAGCTTAAACTTTCTTTCATTTCTGCTCCACTGAGGCCATGTGATGCCAGACAAGGAAATCAAAGAAAGAAAATGTTTTTTTTAAAGTCACAAAGCATCAAAGAAAAGAGTTCTCTGTCCCTCCCCTCACTCAACTCTTTTTCTTTAGCCATTCTGTTCTTTTTCTTCAGCCATTCTTTCCTAAACAGAAACCAATCTTTCATTTTTGCATTGCTTTTGCTTCTATAGCCCTACTGGAGCTGGATCAGTTTTAACCAGAGAGGACCTGTAAATGTGTGCATATGGCCTGACATTTTAAAAATGATGATTTTAAATGTATGAGCGATAAATGCATGATGCATTCTTTCCTTCACTTATTACACGGCAGTTGTGACCTAATGGTCTACTCAGAGAGGGGCTGCAACTGGGGAGTTACCAGTAATGAAACGATGTGGTGACCCCATCCAAGGTTTGGGAAAGGATCTTAAACCTATAATTACCCCCGGGTGCAGGTATACAACTTCTTTAGTAATTAACACTGATTACAGTCCTATAAACTAAACACTTTTTCAACAGTCTCCTGCAGAAGTACTGGAAATGTTTGTTTATTTATTTATTTATTTATATTAGCTATGCTCCAAAGACAATTGGGATAGAGTTGAAAATATATAAAGATCAGAGCTCACAATTTCAGCCTGTTTCATGGGATTGACATCTAAATTAAAGTAATATTTAATATTTGGTGGCAATAATGATAATGATTAATATCTCTCTTGGTTGCAAGAGGCTGCGACGCACTGACTACTGGTTTCAGCTTTGGTTCTGGTGTTCCAGACTGTAACCCAGGCTGTTTCTGTCCTTGGTTGTTGGAGGGTTTCTCTTTTCAGGAGGTGAAATGTATGTGATGGTTGATTTATTAATCCTTTTGTTGACTTGTGGGTGTGCTGATTACAGGGACAGCCTCCCTGGAGCAACATGGGGTTGAGGGTTTTGCTCAGGAACCCAGAGGTGGTAGTGCTGGAGGTGGGATTTGAACCTGATTCGAACCTGCAACATCTTGGTCCATAGGCAAGTATTCTTCCACTAGACCACCAACACCCCTTATGGATAAGTTCCTCCTGATGAGATTGGACGCATTTCTATTATTATTATTATTTCTACCGAATTTACCATCATGAGTCACATCATTAATAAAGACTTTCACGGTTTGTAATTATACAGAGCTGATTTTAACATCCAGGATAGGACCTTTCAGTCTGAGCTATATGTGATACTATATGTCATAGCTATATGTGGAAAATTACACAGGTACTCTGGACGTTGACTGGAACGAGATACAGACCACATTACAGGAGCTCCTTTGACAAAAATGATCCAGCTCAGGTAAAACAAGTGCTTCGTCCCCCCCACCCCCCATTCCCCTTGCATTGCTGTTACATTCGTCCTACTTTTCCACTTAAAATTTCTTGTTACGCTCTCTCCCACTGCTTAGAGCTGTTTCTTCTCTTGTGCAGGACCACTGGAACCTGTACTTAGCAACGCCATGAGGTCCATTAAGGCCCGGCTAATTGCAGAGCCGAACCTGTGAGAGTCCTGGAGACAAAGGAAAAAATTTAAACCATGGGCTAACTCTAGCCAAATCAACATCCCTAATGGATCATTTGCAAAAACTTTGCAAAACTTTATTTGACAGCTTGTTATCTGCTACTGAACAGATCACTTTCACATTACTTTCACTTAATAATGACCATTTTCAAACCCCGCTGCAAGTAAAGTGTGACTCTCAAACAGTTGCTGTCACTCGTGTGAGAAGCCTATCATGCGCGTTTGATGGACAGACTTACAGTCTCCTTGCAGGAGTGTTTGGAGGACACATGGAAGTTGACCATGTTCTCACCAACGATAATGTAAGACACGCCATAACCATCATCAGCCACCTGCAAGATATTAAACCACACATTACAAACCAGGCCGTAACTGTATTGTATTGTATTCTCTAATCGGGAAGGTCTGAGTCACAGGTTTTAATAATGCTTAAAAATTCTCAGTCTCAGCTTTGGACAGGGCAGGACTGCAAGCAAGGCAGTCTATGGAATCACGGGTTTATTTAGACGCTTGACGTCTGGCTACAGACGTTTGTCCAGTTTCCTCCAATTCTTTCACTTTCCTTATGCACTGTGGAGGGGAAAAGTTTTAAAATTTTCTGTTTGTAATTTCCCCCTCATTACATCATTATGACCTCATAACCTAGACTGTGTTTCAGGCCTGAAATGCAGCAATATATATTTATTACCAAAATAAAATGAATATGACCAGACAGCAATGACATTTTTATACATTTGTCCCATCATTTTTGATTTGTATGACATGATTCTGACTGGATGCCATTGCTGTGCAGCTTCGCGTTGAACTCCTTTGTAGACACTGTAAAAACATGTGCATAATGTATATATTGTACTGACCGGGCCAAAGCCTCCTCCAAGCGAGATGAACTCAGGGTGGTTAACCAGGTCAAACAGCTCCATTTGCTGGATAGGGGTCTGAGAGGTGGACAGACGCCAGGGCTCGGACAGCACCTTTAACACAAATGCACACGAAGGTTTTTCACCAAAGATACGTTTTTAATAATATCACTGATTCAAAGGCTCCTCCCAAATCATCAAACCACATTTCCTACATCATGCGATCTGTTCCAAGAGGAAGTTGTTCAATTATCCAACAGCTCATGTAAAAGTAACAGCTTTTGCTACTTAAAAAGGATGATTTTAAATGTTTGAATGACAAATGGGTGATGCTTTCCTTCTGTCCCTTATTTCACGGCAGTCGTGACCTAATGTTCTAACCGAAGAGCGGCTGCAACTGCGGAGTTACTGGTTCAGTCTCCTGGAGCAGCAAGAAAAATGTGGTCAAGCAGGGGAGGGGTCCCACATGCAAGGTTACAACTACCCCCCGGGCGCTGGTATGCAGCCAACTGCTCCTTGTGTGTGTGTGTGTGTGTGAGTGTGTGTTCACTCAAACAGAGTACAGACTCATAGTTGCGTGTGCTCAAGCACAGCAATGTCCATACAAGTCTAAAACTTACATTTCCTAAATCTTAGAGTCTTAGAGACACAAGTGAAAGCAGATTTCAGCTCCTTGAAACTATCTTCCGTCTTTGAGACTATAACCAAATGATATTACATAAGAAGGTGATGAATAATATTACATATTTTGCACAACACGTCTAACTGTGGGTGAAAGCAACATGCCTGGACTTCGGTGGCCTAGTGGTTAAGGAGCTGGCCCCAAGATCGTGGGTTCGAATCCCAGACCAGTAGGTTGCCCTGAGATACCCTTGAGCAAGGTACCGTCCCCATCACTGCTCCCCAGGCACTTTAAATAGCTGCCCACAGCTGCACATTGTGTATGGGTAAAAAGCAGAGGTTGAATTTTGTTGCGTTTCACTGTGTGCTACGCCGCGTTTCACAATGACAAAAATAGTCACTTTCAATATTGTCCACTGACACGGCCCTCCAGCACTCACCTCCTTGAGGAAAGGCGATTCCACTCCCAGGTATTTGGAGACCACATAGAGACAGAACAGGTGTCTGTCGATACCTGATCCGGTCATGGCCAGACGGTAGAGGTTCTGATGTTTTTCAGCAGCCTTGCGAAGCAGCTTGCAGCAGACGTCTTTTGCCTGATAAGAAAACACAGCGGACAATGAGCAAAGCTGCACCCGTTAACAGCGCCTGACTAAATCCTACTCAAACGCTTTCACCTCCATCTTTGGTCCTCATTGCATCAAAATTAGGGCTTCATATTCATACCAAACGCTAGGACTATGGACTTGCTGTGGATTGCCTTTAAAAGGCCCATATTCCATTCGCCTTCAAACTCAAGTTAATTTTTAACCTTTAGGACAAATATTTACTCTATTTTCCAGCCGAAGCTTGATCACTCTGCTTACATGTGGATTTGTGCCTTTAGGTGAAAATAAGTACCAAACAAACACAGGTGTGTTTATAATGTGCGAGTACCTTTCCGTCCTCCAGCGCCAAGACAAAATCACAGCTTTCATTAGAGCAGGAGCGTACGGTCTCGGTGCGGCCCTCGCGGAAAAGTCGCGTCATAGAGGCTTCGTATGTCAGACAGAAGCCGCCTCTGTCCTGGACACACAGCAGAAGAGGAATTCAGCTGCCTAAATATCACATTAGTATTCTGGCTACTTATAGACATGTTTTATTGTGACCAAGATGAGTTTGAAAACACTGTTAAACAGAATTTCAGGCCAAATTAAACAATTAACCTCTTGCAAAAATGACCTCGACCTGTCCGGCACCCCCTTCGACCTCAAGGCATCTCTAGAAAAGCTGTTCAAGAAACTTCTGTTTTTTTCAAAAAGCACCTCTTGCTGGTGCTTTTTGAAGGCTTTGCCTTAATGAGTGGTTCATTAGATTTCTTTTAATCTAATTTAAGAAAGTCGGTCTTAAATCTGAGCTATTTTTCGTTGTGCTCCTGCTGGGTTGGAATGAAAACCTGCTGTCCCGACTTCACTATCACTAAAAATAAGCCACAATTCACCAAACTATGTAATGATCCATCACTGGCTGCATAAAGGACACAAGTGTCAAGTGTCCAAACGTGGCCCATTTCACAAATGAGCAGTGCAAATGCGACGGTTCACACACTCCAAACACACCTTTTCCCTGCACTGGATCACCTGCTACCAGGCGAAGAGTCTGATGCATCTGGCCTAAAACAAGCATTTAATGTGCTCCTTCTTGTGTTATGGAACAGGCTCATTGGTTTGACAGAATTCTTGCTTTCATGTATCACTTTTCTGTCACTTCCTTTCCCAACATGCTTTACAGACAGCCACTGGTATTTGATTGACAGTCAAAGAAAAAGAAAAAAAAAGACCCCCCATAGTTCCTCAATGTCTTTGTGTTGAGAGTTGGGCTGGAGAAAAAATGTGAAACATCTAGTGTGATGCAACTTCTTTTTCGGCAAAGAAAAAGAGCCGAACTCAGGTATGATGTCTAGTCAGCCAACCTTGCTGAATTTAGCATCTTGCCCTCATCTGAGGATTCTTTTTTGTTCTTTTTGTCCATTATTTCCCTCCAACTGACATGGACGGTCACAGGTTTCACTGCTGTGATTTGCCTTCCTGGCAGTAACGTCAGAGATCTGCCTTCTAACTTCAAAACAGCACTTTTTCATAAGGCCCCATCTTCAGGGCACATTAGAAGGGGGTTCTCCTAGCCTTTTAACCAGTAAATCCCACTCAGGCTGTTGTTTACAGTGAACGGATGCAGAAGGGGTACCGACTCCAGCTCCAGCCCCCTCTGTCTGCCTGAGTGTGCCCTTGAGCATGACAGGCAAACTGCAAAGCGCCTTTCTCCTAAAAGTCACCACTATTAATCAAACATGCAGACAACACGAGCACTGTCCATTCCCAGATTTGTTCCAGTTCTTTATAAAGTTCAGGTTTTTTTTAAATGCACTTCACTACAAAAGCACATTCCAGTAGTAAAAGAGGCACTATTGGTCGCTGTGGACAAAAAGTCATTACACAAGTCTTAAGAGATATGAAGCACGAAGTAGCGTGGCAGTGTTGAGAATGTGACAAAGAGAGAACAACATGAAAGGACAAGCGTGTCCGGGATGAGATCATGAATATAAAGCCTTCTGTCCTGTTTTGCACACTTAGAAACAACAATCTGCTTCTAGATGGCGGTGCCAACAGATAGCTTCAAGGCACTCATTTTGAATCTGATTTTCACATACAGAGACTGGGAGAGGAAGAGAGAGAGATAAAGAGGGTCGTTGTGTACCCTGTAGTAAGCGATCTGCAGTGCTATCTGAATAAAGGCATCCGGGCTGATCTTCAGCTTTTTGATGCGGCCTTTCCCGAACTCTCTGAAGGGGAACACGTGGCAGTCCACATCATCAGCGAGAGCCTGGGCCACCGCCAGCGAGTCAGACACCTGCGTCTGGACCTGAGGAAACACAAGACGACGATTTAGCAAAATGACATCCCACTACGACGACGATCATTACAACAGTTTTCTGTGTTACTGCAGGGAAACTGTATGACTTATATTCATTTCCTTACAGCAAAATGAGAGAAGTACTTTGTTTCAAATTGTACAATTAGTTCACGAATAATTTGTTACAGATGGGTAACAGCAGCAAAGAGGAAGACTAAAGAGGAGGATTGTGTGTGGATTATGGTTGTTGTGAGAGGAAGATGCAGAGGACCGGAAGAAATGGAAACGAATCCTAATCGGGAGCAGCAAATAGAAGAAGTTAAAATTTCAACGAAGCAAAAAATAAAAATATGCAAAGTTGAAATGCATTAGACACTTGAAAAGTGCTTTTAATATGACAAAAAGCACTTAATGTAACCTTGTAACCTCACTTTTTTTTTTCTTTTTTTTTTGTAAAGCTGGTATTTAATCTTAGTTTGCAATTAAATTAATAACACACCCTATCCTGCCCTCGCAAAACTTTGGACTTTTGGATGGAGCAAAACCATGACCACTGTGAGGAACGCAATGCCCCTTTCCAGCATACCCTGTAAAAACAGCACTGACACACTGCTCTGGAAGCAGCGAGGAAATGGAAAGAAGAAAACAAACAGCAGTGGAACAGAGGCGAAAATCCATGGCAGTGCCATGGGAAGAGGTAAGGGAGTCGTCGCACAAAAGAAAGAAGGCAAGTTGCTCAGTGCAGGAAAGGTGCATGGAGTGCGAGGTTCTTCATCCTGGAGGTAAGTGTTTGTTGGGGACAAAATAAGGTATCTGCTCAGAAACTGCACATGTCAACCAGAGGAGTATCAGAGGAGGTGGATAGGCCAAGCTTTTGGTTATGGTTTGGAAAACAGGATATGGTATGACTGGTAGCTGCAGGGGAGGATCGAGGAAACAGACGAGCAGGACAAAGAGCTATGACCTGACAGAACAGAGCTCTACTGTGCTGTGGCTGACTGATATGTAATGTCTAAATACTTTTGCCCCCATGGTTTATTTTAAACGATGAATACTTTTGCTTTGAAAATTTCAGAACTGTGAACCAAAGTGCATGAACACTGAACTCACCGAGCCTCTGAGTGGGAGCAGGACAGTGTGAAGAATTATCTTTAGAGTGCAGAAGTTTGACTCAACGGATTCTTATGCTCAAGTGTTCCTCCTCATTTCCTTTTCCTCCATCTTTGTCTCTCTATCTGAGGACATGAGTAGTGGATTAACCTTCACTATTGGACTTTAAGGACTATAATTATTCATATTTCAGAACAATGTTGAAATATGAAAAATACGAAATCCAGAAGGTCACCAGCATCTGCTATTGCTACACACACCCTCATCTACCCTCATACCCACACAACTGCACCGGCCAAAAGGTAGAAAGTTTTGGCAGAAAGAGCTGCATTCCTTTCCTTTTTTTCCCCCCTTTTCTTCCTCATTTTTCTGTTCAAAAACAAGAGAGAAGTCTTGTCCAACGTGCTGCATGTCATTTTGTAAGACTACACTTTTACCCAAGCTGTGATGAAAACCCCAGTGTGACACGGAAGCTGCCATCTGTGACAGTGTATGGAAATTCCCCCGCTGACCAGGGCCGCATAACTCTGCTAGATCACACAGAACCTGTATGAAGGGAGAGTCCCTAAAGCACCCCTCTGGCATTGTTCCAAAGCGCAGGATACCAAAGAGTGAAAGCTGGAAATGGACACTGTGTGACTTTATAAATAAAGCTGTTTCTTCCTGTAAATAATTTCTTCAATACCGATTTATGGGAGCTGCTAACATACAAGTGTTTGTTTTTTCTGCTCTTCTTCTGCATCCACTGCATTAGCAGCAGATTCCTGTACGCTGGAACATGTGGCCTCAGTGGAATAGTTTATCCAGCAAATCCCTCAGATGCTTCGTTTGGAGGACACCCTGAACTAAACATACTCCTTATCCTGTTATTTGCCATTCTTCAGTGTTTGCAGTGTGTCAGGACACCCTACTGAAAGAGGACACCAAGGGACCTGACCCTGTTTTCTGCCTGCTTGCCTTCTTCCTGTAGTGACATGTCTTTTCACCAGTTGTCCTTCCTCGGCAGGGACTAACACCTGAACGCCCAGATCACCCCAGAAGATCCGCAAGACCTGCTGATGGAGATACTCTGAGCCAATCGTCACAGTTAGGTCCTTGTCAGTCATCTTTATGGTTTCCCCAGTTTCAGGAGCTGCTTCAGTATCATGAGTATCTCGACTAAGTTGTATCCAAATGAAAATCATGAAAAGTAAAAAAACAATTTTCTCCAAGGACTTCTAAATTCTGGAGACCAAGAGATCTAAAACTTGCTGAGAAAGTTAAAAGCTGAAATCGACAGAAAGTCGAGAAATGGGAAGAGTTAATGGCTGCCAGCTGGTTACGAGTAAATAAGAGAAACAGCTCAGGTTGGACGATTTGAAAACAAAGTTAGAGAAGCAAGATTGCGTTGGTTTGGACATGTCCAGAGGAGAGACCATGAGTATATCAGGAGAAGGATGTTGAGGATGGAACTGCCAGGAAAGACGAAAAGAGGAAGGACAAAGAGGAGGTTTATGGATGTGGTGAGAGAGGAAATGCAGGGGGTCGGTTTAAACAAGGAAGACGCAGAGGACAGTAAGACGTGGAGACGGATGCTCTGCTGTGTAAATGCCTAAACGGGAGCAATCGGCAGGAGAAAAAGAATGATTGTCAGCCTCCGGGGCAGCGGAGGCCTAGTGGTTAGGGAGTTGGCCCCGCATCGGAAGATTGTGGGTTCGATTCTCTCCCAAGTAGGTTGCCCTGAGGTACCCCTGAGCAAGGTACCGTCCCCGTCACTGCTCCCCGGTCGCTTTCAATAGCTGCCCACTGCTGCACGGTGTTTGTGTGCATGGGTTAAAAGCAGAGGTCCAATTTCGTTATGGTTCATGGTGTGCAGTGCTGTGACCTCGCAATGACAGGGGTTGTCGCTTTCACTTTCACTTTTATGGCCAGAAATGGAAGCTGCTATGTGACCATGTCACTGCCTGCCTCCAGTCTTCTCAACCCAAACGCCACCTCCTGCATAAACCACAGAGAGAATCTTCAACAAGTGAAAATGTGTCCCACATTGCTGTAGGAAGGAGACTTCACCCAACATCTGGGTGTGATTCTCCATACATTGTTCAGAGTTCACATGTGAAAACAGCTTTGGGCATTCCTCTGTTTATTTAGATATGACAAGGCGAACCGAAGCCGGAGACAAAACTGATTCATTTTAGAAAACATCAGCAGTTACCCGTTAAAAAGTGCCTCTTGCTTAAAACATAGCTTCATTTTTACAATTAGCTGTTTAGTCTTGTGACAAGCCTCAGTTCTTTAGATTTTGCTGTGAGAACGAGACAAGAGAGTAAGACCGACAGCCAGTTGTCTTCTCCACGCTTCTCATAGAACAGAACAGAACGGAATAAAAACGAGAACAATATACAAGAACAGAATAAAATAGATTAAAAAAAGGAAGGAAAGAACTGAAAAGTATTGAATGCACACAAACACCCACCGTGCAGCAGGAGACAGCTATGAAAGCGCCCGGGGAGCAGTGATAGGGACAGAACCTTGCTCAAGGATTCCTCAGGGCAACCTACTGGTAAGGGCTTTGAACCCACAATCTTCCGATCCTGTGGCTGACTCCCTGACCACTAGGCCTCCGCTGCCCCAATAGGATTCAATAAAACAGAATAGAAGACTATATCTGGTTTGTTGAAAGCAGGTATGAAAAAATGAAGCTGAGCTTTAGATTTTGTCCAATACTGGATATTTCAACTGAACTAAATCCCTCAGTGACTCCTCCCATCTCATCTACCGATCACCACGGCAGACGGTCGTTCTGCCTCAACGTAATATTCTGTATCGTCCATGCTGAGCCTTCTCAGATGGGATCAATTTCATTTTTGGGAGGTAAAATGTGATGGAATGAAACTCAGTTAACCCTAAAAGTGTGGAGAGGGGGAAGAAAAAAAAACAAAAAAAACAAAAAAAACAAAACTCCATTCTGTTTTTAAAATCTTTTAAGGGGAACCAATATAACACAAACAACACAGTATGTTAACAGTATTTTTACTACCCCAAAAAAACACCCCAGATTCAGAGTTAATCCAGAATGAAAGTGTGTTTTTCCTGATGGGAAATTCATTGAAAACTGAAGACTTTCTGAAGACCAGCTGTGCAGGGATGCTGTGGGGGTGTGTGTGTGTGTGTTTGAGGGGATGCACTAAACATACTGGGTGCTTTCCAGTGTAAAATCCCCACTGCTCTATCGGCTGGAATATAAGAGTAATAAAATTTCAGACAAGAGCAAAGCGACAAAAATAGGTTATAGTCAGATGTGGGTGCAAGTGTGTGCATCTATGTGCACACATGGTGTGTGTACGTGTGCTCACACATGCATGCCTTTACGTTTTTGTGTGTGTGTGTGCGTGTGTGTGTGTGTGTTATTCCTTCAAAAAAGTTATGAACTCCAAAAACTGTCATACATGGGCAGCGGTGGCCTAGTGGTTAGGGAGTCGGCCACAGGATCGGAAGATTGTGGGTTCAAACCCATTACCACAGGCAGAGGTTCAATTTCATTGTGGTTCACTGTGTGCTGTGCCGTGACCTCGCAATTACAAGGCTTGTCACTTTTCCACAAAATTTCAAAAGATTTATTGAAGGACATATCAAGTCAAGTAGGATTTTATTGTCATTTCAGCCACATACACAGTACACAGTGAAACGAAATAACGTTCTTCCAGGACCCTGGTGCTACACACAAGACAACATAAGACAAGACAAGGCAACAAGTGCAGACAACAGACAGCACAACAGACAGAACATTCATCCGTCAGAGGGCCGCAGTGTTAGGGAACAAAGCAGCCCAGGTTGTTGGGCAGTGTAATAAGTGTAACGGTACAGACTTTAACACCAAAGTTTGGACCCCGGAGCGGCCGCTGCGTGTTACCGCGCCGCCATCTTGGATATTAGAGCATATTCTGACCGACCCAATTAATCAGTAAACAAAATTGAATTTATAAGGGTTAAAATAGACTAGTCAGACTTAAGACTGATTGCTGCCCTCCTTGATGAATCTGATCACAATACGCACTGATCAAAAGACCAGATCGCAGAAGAACCCAGAACGTTATTTTAATATATTCGTTTGGAAAAGTCTCAAACTTGACAATTATTCTTAGAGAGAAAACATGGAATGGTGGTAAATTTGACAAGGATTGGTCAGCCAACAGCTCAGAAGCTCATCTGAGAAGCCAAAAAAAGGCATCTCAGCTTAGTTAATGTGATTGATGCATCATTAGAAATCGTTCAGCTTTCCACAATCAGAAAATCCCACCCACAGTCAAACAGAGCCTGGACGATTTCCCGTAACAGAGAGAAGGATTCATTCAGCTCTCTACCAGAAGTCACTAAAAGAGAATGTCTGGTCTCCAGACACTGCAGTTCGGTTTTGTAGCAGGACAACTATCAATAGAAAGCAAGAGCAAGCCGACTTCTTCAGATGCTGTAAAAAGACTCTGAAGTGCCCTAGTCGAGGTGACCTGACCCGACCTGAACCCCATTAAGACGTTGTGGAAGGACCTGAAAAGGGACCCTCCAGTGTGACTGAACTGAAATGATTTTGTAATTTGTGATGTAAAAGTAAAAAAAAAAATTTAAAAAAAGGCCAAGATTTCTCAATCGCCTGTCTGGCTGCACTTGTTTCTATAAAAGGTGGCACAAAAGGGGCAGCGGTGGCCTAGCGGTTAGGGCGTTAGCCGCATGATCGGAGGATCAGGGGTTCAAACCCCTTCCCAATAGGTTGCCCTGAGGTACCCTTGAGCAAGGTACCGTCCCCATCACTGCTCCCCGGGCGCTTTCAATAGCTGCCCACTGCTGCACGGGTTTGAGTGTGCATGGGTTAAATGCAGAGGTCCAATTTCGTTGTGGTTCATGTGTGCTGTGCCATGACCTCGCAATGACAAGGGTTGTCACTTTCACTTTTTTTTCACTTTCACTTTCACTTTTTTCACAACCATGTAGAACATTCAGGGGGTAATAATTTTTCCCCCGGGTGATTTAGTAATTAATTTTAGTCTGAGACGAATCACTAGAGCGCTATTTAGACTTTAACAAACATTAAGAAAGGAAAGGAGTTATTTAGAATGACAGACAGACAGACAGATAGGTGGAGAGAAAGAGTGTGTGTGTGTGTTCGCATATGAGTGGAAAAAGTGAAAGTGACCAGGTCATCGTGAAACAGCACAATGAACTACAACAAAATGCTTCCTCACCCACACACGCTTGCAGTGGGCAGCAATATCCAGTGGCCAGGGAGCAATGACAGGGACAGTATCTTTCTCAAGGTAATTTAGGATAACCTACTGGTCTGGTTTCTAGTGATACATAGTGTGTTTGTGTGAGACCTCTAACCTCTAGTGGTATCTCCCAGCTCAAGCGTTGAGGGGGAGGGAGACAGCGCTCAACTTCACCTCTGCAGTTTCCATCTGTATCATAGCCCAGCTGAAAGGCATCAGTGGCCAGAGTGAACTGAGAGAGAGAGAGAGAGAGAGAGAGAGAGAGAGAGAGAGAGAGAGAGAGAGAGTTAATTAATTAGTTAATTAGACAAGCGTCTTTATTTTTAGGAATTAGAACGATGCAAAACTGGAAAATAAACACATTTAAATAAAGACACTGATAAAAAAAAACCTTTCCAAGGCTTTACTTCTCAGTTATATCAAACTCATGCTCCTGGTAAATCATGTATATTAATAAAACACCACTCACAGTACTAGCAGTAAATGCTGTATTTACAAACATAGATTTTTAGCTTTTTCACTGCATCAACACACAGCTGGACTTTAAAATTTGACTGGATATTTTCTAGCAGTTACTGAATCATTTACAGCAGATATTGATCTTCCATGGTAGATCTTGCTCAGCAGTTAATATAGCAATCATTTACAATGGTCACTTTAATAAGTATGGAGCAATCAGATTAATAAAAGCTGAATGAAAGCTACTGTTCACATCAACTGGAACTAAAGTTTTTTGGGGTACATTATAAAGCAAAGAAGTTCTTGTTCCTGGAGAACATCAGTCAACGGCATGAAGTATCTTTCAAACCAAGATAAGTTTACTTATCTCCAGTCTTACCTCCCACAAATGAGCCACGGTGGGAGCATCAGCCCAGGAATGTTCAGCATTCAGGCCCGTTTTCCCGTTCTTGAAGACCACCACAGAGAAGGACTTATCGAACCACCTGAGAGATGCACAAAGAGATGAAGATGGAGATACTAAATATTTGATAGGAATGATAAGGAACTGTTACTGCTCGGCCCACCAGTAAAGAGTTTTCTTTTACTAAAAAAAAGTCACTAGCAGTCATCATAGGTTTAGAATGCTATTCAAATTATTTATGCAAGTATTTATTTGGGTTACACTGGGTCTGGAAATAACATCATAAACAACATTGTCAACCCGGTGCCAAAAAAAACATATTAAGCCTTAAAATGTAGACTTTATCGAAGTGAGGCACCTCTTAACAAGGTATAAGCCCTAAAGATTCGGTCGGAACGACCAACTAGGATAGTGTTTGTTAATTGGGGTCGTGTTAAAGGTTGACCAATGGCAGCATTCGATTCTACATGCAGTGTTTGCATGTCTGCTTCCTGGGGTCGTCCTTTACTCATTCAAAAAGATCCCACGGTATGGATGCGTTCATGCTGAGCATTCTTATGCCAAGTAATCAAAGCTCCCAGATACAGCTGAGCCTCTGTTGTCTGCACCCTCTTATTTGATGGCACTTATCAAGCAGCGTGTCTCTTCTCGTCCCTTCAAAACATCACGTACTGCTTGCCTTGACCATCTGTCCTCAAGAGAAGAGGAAGACATGCGTCGAGACTTTTCTCAGTCCTGGATCATCAGTGGTGGAATCAACTTCCTTTTGTGGTCAGAACTGCCAGATCCCTTGCCGTCTTCAAGGGTTGCTCAAGGAACTAACCTTCCCTAACTAGCTCTACACCGATCTACACTTTCTTCTCTTCCTTAAAAATAAATAAATGAATAAATAAAATAAACTTTTGCCACGTATCTAATATCTGGGACAAGGAATTAATTTGCTCCTGTCAGTTACAGCATTTAGAAGTAGGTTACGAGGCAGGGAAATGGCTCAGCAGATGCTGATTTTTGGCAGGTTACTGCAATGAGGAACAGATGTGGAGAAGTCACTCTGGACAAGAGCGCCTGCAAATAGAAGGTCCACGGATTCTCTGTATTGGTATCACACTGGAGTTTGAGGGTTCTTTTCTGCAACTAAAACACCATAGATGTTTGCCCGAGTGACTTAGTGGATGAGAAATTGCTGGTGTCTTTGAGGACATCATAAAAGCTGCCACTTCTTTTAGGATTTAAAAGGTGTTCAAAAGACTGGAGCCCCAAAGATTAATGAATGCCTTCATAAACCTTTCAAGAGTGATTCAACATCTCCCTCTGGAAGTCATTTCCTCTGTGACTCAGTGAGACGCTTAATGAGACCTTTAATCCAACTTTCCGTGGCAGAAAAGGCTCTACCATAGTGTCGAGACTCTGGCAGCACTGGCACTGACCTGGTCTACATTCTATTGTCCAGTTCTCAATGATCTAAAATATAACATTGCTTCCTCATGAACATGTATTTTAGGCAGTTTAAAAACTGTATTCCGTTAGATCGTCTACTTGCCAAAAGTGCAACAAATCCTGAAAAAGAAAAGTCGGCGCCAACCTCCGTGCCAAAATACACTTGAAGGTTTCCAGCAGATCGACGTGCTTCCCTTCCGTTTGTAATGAATTCGAGCTCCATAGAGCTTTCCTTAAATCACATGTTAACAATTTCACACTTAAAAAAAGGATTATCTGAGGTAGGAAGATTATCGGAAGATTATCTGTCAGACAAGCACCAAATCTTTGTCCCAAAACACAAGGCCACCATCCCATGTTCGTGTGGGATGTATACTTAAAATGTATACTTGAAATAAATATAGGATTGACAGCCGTAAGCTTAAAATAGAAAATAAGCTTTATTATACACAGAATGAAAAGCACTTTTCCTCCACTTCTACCAAGTTCTGTGGTCTGGAGTTGGAGAAACCGTGCCACTGCTGCGAATCTGTGTGACCAAAGGAGCTGTGTGACCAAAAGCAATTTGGTTTAAATTCCTTCCTTTAATGTTTCTTCTGTCATTTCTGTCCATTAGGCTTGCATCCGCTTTGCTTTGTGCTTCCAGTAATGACCCGTTTTCTTTAAATTAAGAGTTTGTTTCAACTTTTGGTAAGCCAAAATTTGTTATTAGGGTATATTCTCACTTTTTTTTGCAGAAACAAATAATTTCCACATAACTGTCCGATCTCAAAGCTTCGAGCGTAACAGATTCTTAAGTCCGTATTTATTTTTGTCTGCTAAGGTAAGCCACCAAGGAAGTATCCAGAGCATGAAATCAATGTTTTATCAGATCTAGAAGAGCAAATCAAACACTCTTCAAGGTTTAGAAAGTGTAGAGCTTTGTAAGGAAGGAAACTTTTGCATCACACTGTGTAAAGAAAATGAAACAAAAATGGCGGAATTAGAACTTGTGGTGGGCCCGTGGCGTAATAGATGACGCTTCTGTTCAGAAGATTCTTAGTTGGACTCCTGGCTGGCTGGATTGTGGTTTATGGTCTAGTGGTCAAGAGATGAAGAGGTTCGAATCCCACCTCCGCATTACCACCATTGGGTTCCTGGGCAAGACCCCTTAACCCTGAGTGTCTCCAGGGGGACTGTCCCTGTAATTAGGACATGGAAGTCGCTCTGGATAAGAGCTTAAACTCTGGCACTAAAGCCAATACATTTGCATTTAGCAGCACACAGCCTCACCTACCAAGTTGGGGGTAGATTTAAAAGAATTTATATTCAAGTTTCGTTGAAACAGAGAAATGGTTACCAAGAATAATCAACAGGAACTGTTTGAAGAAAAGAAGCTCAGATTCTGCATAATAACGAAAGTGAAAAATAAAAAGCACAGTGCCGTTGGCAGCGAAACATCCAGTGCCCGTGGAACAGTGTTGATGAGGGAACCGTAGGGCAACCTACTGGTCCAGGTTTCGAAACCAAGACCTTTCGATCGTGGGGTCGGGTCCAATCGTGGGACCCATAAGCCCTAAGCCACCGCTGCTCTGAAGCACGTGGACGTCCCGACCCCAGCTTGTCACATGACGGGGGAACGCTGTCCATTATACTAAAGAGGATCAGATATACAAGCTGCTGAATGAAGAATCACATCAAGTCAACAAGGCACATAAATGGCATTACATTCCAGTTATGGAGGTGATAAACAGTAGAGGAACATCCTGCTTCCTCTTCTGCCCTGAAGCCTTAGTATGATCTTTCTTGGCTGGTTTAACCATTTTACCAAAATTAACAATTTTGATGCAAGTCAGCTGCAAAGGCACCTGGTTCTCATCATCTATTACAGTTCTCACTCACTCAGCAAGCTTCTTATTGTCACTGACTTCTTACTTTCTAGATAAGGTTAAAAGTGTAGCTCCTCACAACAGTTGGAACTCAAACAAAACTGGCTTCAGATAATAAAAGATGTTTCATGTAGCCTTGTTGTTTTCTTCGTTACTGAACGCGGGGCTTTTAGATTGTGGAATTCATGTGGAAAGAACATCAAAAAAGATGCGGGACTAGCTGACAACAAATCTGAACGTGATCTGTTGTCTGATTTAAACACGCTCCCTTCATTTAGTTTAAGGAAATGTTCTTTTTCGTGTGGGAATATTTGAACCCATTTCTCAGTCATAATACAGACCAGGTAGCTTTATTTCCTTCTATTATGGTCCACCAACGTCAAGTGTTTCTTGTAACTAGGGCTGGAAAATATGCAGTTGTAATTTTTTTTTTTACCAGTATTTATACATGGTTGTCTCCTGGTGACAAAATTATGTGATGCTGTGCACATGTCCTGCACGTCGGCTTGGAGGAATTTTTGCCCATTTTTCCAGAAAGAACCACCTCGGTCTCAGTTAAGATTAGAATGTTCCTATTCCAAAACACTGCTCCTGTCCCCATAGAAACAACTTGTGCCACGGTTGCTTCAAGACCCACTTTCTCTTGACAGTTTAGATCATGGACCAAAGGCAGCAGTGGTCTACTGGTTAGGAAGTTGGCCCTAAGATCGGAAGATCGTGCCTTCTAATCCCTTACCACTTTCTTTCTTTTGGATTATAAAGCCACACATACACAACTGGAAGAAAACCATGTGATTCACTGACCTGTCATAGCACTTCCCATGTAGGAGGGATTTAGCATAGCGGTCAAGGTTCCTGGCTGGATCGTCCCCCTTCATGCCTTCCTCCTGGTCATCCAGAGTGACAAAGAAAGCGGCTTTCTCGATGCAGTCCAGCGAGCGTTTGTTCACCCCAGAGCTGAAGTACTGCTTCCGCATATGAGCCCAAGGAATCCTGTACAAACCACAGACCCCACTTTTTTACCTCAGAGAAAAACAAATGCAGACAATGAGCAGTTCACCATTTCAGGGTGGTGCAGTAGGTGGCACAGTCGCCTCAGAGCGAGGGTTTGGGGTTTGATTCCCAGGTGGGACGGTTTGGGCCCTGTGTGGAGTGGATATATGTGGGGTTCCTCTGGGTGCTCTAATTTCCTCCCACCATCTGACATGCATGTGAAGTGGATTGAAGATAACAAACTGCCCCCTAGGTGTGCATGAGTGTGTGTGTGTGTGTCTGCCCTGTCAGAGCCTAACCCTAACCTTAGAGGGGGTTTGGGGTTGTAAACTCTTCCCATAAAGGAGGCCAATCAGCTGCACTACATGTCCCAAAATTCAAAGCTATAGTTATTAATGAAGGTGCACCGACCAGTGGCTGTGCTCAGAATTACTACAATGAACCTTTCCAAGAACCTAGAAAGTCAACACGTCTTAAATAAGCACACTGACAGATTAGAAAGATTTACAGATAAATAATCGTCATCAATCTTTATCCACGGTCACAGCTTCACGTTTCTTCTATTTTTAGCTGGAAATTGGAAGACAGTTGCCAGTTATGATGTTTTACATTCTAATGAAGCCTTTTCCCATTAAATTCAACAGTTAAACTTGCATTTGACTGACCGAAAGGGCAGTTTGTTAGACCTGAATTTTAAAACCAGCCTTTTTTTGATATTATTATTATTAAGCATTACATCAAATTAATTCATTTAAATGGGTGTAACTGCATTAAAGGCTCATCTGCTGGGTGTGCTGTAATTGTGCTTAAAGTGTCGGCTTTATGCATATCTGCCACAAATATGGATGCCATGAGAAAGATCTAAAATATATTTTAATCACCTTTCAGGGTAAGAATATTTAAACATCTGTGCTGAGGTGCTTCCTGTTTGTGGAAGCGCCTGTAAACGGCAAATAAATTGGACAGATAAATTGCACCACCTAGTGAAGGCATCATGAAGTGATGGAGAACGAAAAACAATTCCCCCTGCTGGAGAAGACATCATTTGTGTGTGTGACATTCACACACGGAATAGTTTTCAAATGTCTTCACAAAAACTTCTGCTGGGAAAAAAAAAAATGATAAAAATGGTGACCCCAGTGCATAAAATGAAGCATGACATTTAACTAAATAAAGAAGAAAACTTCAGACATTAGACTGGTCCTAATTAAATACACACTGCAGCAAGGGGTGAAAACTGAACTCCAACCACCCATTATGTCAACAGCGAATCTTGAATAGGTTCACGGGGTGCTATCCCAGCCCTCATTGGGGAAAATTTAGAGAAACACCCTGCACAGCTCGTACACAATCAAATAGGGAGCAATACTACATCTGTGTCTTCAGAGTGTGGGAGGCAAACTGAGCTCCTGGAAGAAACCCACAGACATGTGGAGGACATGCAATATCCACACAGAGAGAACCTTGGTGGTGGTGGTGGTCCAGGTTCAAATCGCACCTCCAGCGCTACCACCATTGGGTTCCTGGGCAAGAACCCTGAACCTCAAATCCCTCCAGAGGGATGGTCCCTGTAATTATGAATTATAAGTCACTCTGGATGAAAAATGCTGTAAACGTAAAGAACCCGGGCAGCCATTATCAGGTAGCGGTGGTCTAGATGGCTGGTGGACTTGCCTATGGACCTAAGGCTCAAGAGGTCCCAGGTTCGACTCCTACCTCCAGCACTACCACCACTGGGTCCCTGAGCAAGACCCTTAACCCTGAGCTGCTCCTTGTAATTAGGACATGGAAGTCGCTCTGGATAAGAGCGTCTGCTAAATGTAAATGTAATGTAAATGACTGGAATTTGAACCCTGGAACATCTTGCTGTAAGGCAGCAGATCTAAGCACGGTCACCACCTTGTCGTCCTGAAAGTTGCACTGGAGAGCCGTTTGCCAAAAACACAAACATGAAAGTGAAAGTGAAAGTGAATACAATCTATACCCTGGGATAATTTGAGCCTGAATCATCATTACTTCATTATTTGAATTTCGTTCTTATCTGAAGAGTGTTATATAGAGGGTATGAAAGCGCAGCGCTCCAGCATTGGCGGAACGTTCTACTCATTCCGGAAAACAATAAATGCATTTACATTGTCGTAAAAAATGACTGGAATCAAAGTCAGCCCAATACCGAGAACAGCTTAAACATTTATCTGCCAATAGTGGTAGGATTCCAGTATTCTTAATCATCCCTCCATCAATCCAGCTTTGTTCTCCTATCATTCTAAACAGGGTTGCTGGAACGCTTATACGGAGAAAACCAGAGAAGACTCAGGACAGTATGTCAACTGGGGCAGACAGAAAGTCCCCCTGACGAGCATGTCTTTGGAGTCTGGAGGGAAACCAAAGTGCGTGGAGAAAACCCACAAAGACATGAGAAGAACACTTGGGATGCAACTCTACATAGAAAGAATCAAACGAAACATTCACGTGATGGTGGAAGACGAACAGCAGCAAATTCGGGATCCCACCGGACACCAACAGCAGCAGTAATTTTTTACTGAAAACAAGAGAAATTTAAGCTGCTAATTTAAATTTAAGTACCACCTCGTAGACTGGCATGTGGGTCCTGAGGTGTATTCAGTCGCCCCTTCACAGAAATAATTGACTTTATCGAGGGAGGCATTAGTAGGATGTCCCACCAATTTGACCCAAACATCAGGTTATCTTTACAAAAACGTTCACTCTTGTGATCGCTACCATTTCCAATACTATTTAATTATGTAATAGTGATAATATAATTCATTAGTTACACAACACAGTGCATTTTTATTCCATTTCTAATCTCAATTGACAGCTTTTGTTATGGCCGACAACTACAACCTTTAAGGGTCAGCCATTTAGTGCTGACCTTTTACTTTTCAGGAAATCTTTAGGATGCATGTTCATCACAAGTACAAAATCAGTGTGTGTGTGTGTGTGTGTGTGTGTGTGTGTGTTACTTTGCGTGCGTGAACATGCAAGCGTGTGTTTAACCTGTTGCCTGCAGTGAGCGCCCCCAGCTTCTCCTCTCCGGGCTGAGGCGGCGAAGGATCATCCAGGATCCTCTGGATCTGGTACTGGATCTCTCTGGGCGAGAGCAGGCGTCCAGCATGGTAAACCCACAGTCTGTAATAGCGCCCCCTGTTGTACACGGCCACAAACTCACTGTCCAGCCAGTGCTGCAGGACATCTAATACACAGAGACAAAGGACTAATGTCAGCTACTTGCTATGAGAAGTCTCCTTCACACCATGACCCCCCCAACCACCACCATCAGCACCACCCCAGATGCAGTCAATCAGCCAAACCATGACTGATTGGTGTCTGAAGTTTCAAAATCACCAGAAACCACACTGAGTAGTTATGTGTGTAGCTGAATTCTCTGAGCTTTGAGATCTGAGAATGTTTTTAGTCTCAAATTATTGAGCACTGTTGATGAATATGAGCTGCTATCACAACACGCTTTTGTCCGACTCCCAGTCCTTGACTGCAAGGCCTCGTAGCTCCTAACTAAAGAAGTTAACTTCAGTCACTAAACATGCTGGATGGCTAAACTGCTGAATTCACACAAGCTGTGTAAAAGCTGTTACCTGTCTCCTGTCCGGGTATACGTGTCGTGTTGAACATGCGCTCACACTGAGCTGCACACAGCGGTATCACAGTACCAGGAATGCGACTCTAGGACCAGAAGATACAATTACTCGATTCAGACGTTCATGAACCAATTTTCTATAAAATGAGTAAACCTGTCGATTTTGAGCGTATCTGTACATTGACACTGATTCAGACTAACTAAGGAAAGATCTTTAAACAGTCATGGGGAGAGTGGGATACAACCCAAAATGTTTCAGTTGTGGTTGAATATTTCTAGAACCATTTGAGCAAGATGAATATTTCTATACGAATCAAGTCTAATATTCATTCCCAGCCATAATAAAACCTGATCAGGAGACCCTGACAGCATCGCCTGCAAAAAAAAATCTGAAAAATTGAAAAACAAACAGACTTAAAAAAAAGTCAGTGATGACACAGACAACCCTTCCAACCTTATAATTACAAATATACAGTACTGTGCAAAAGTCTTGGTCCACCCCTCCTTTCTACTTACTTTGCTTCTAAAGCGTCAGACTTGTATTTTCTGTGTGTCCAGGTCGTCCTGAAGGACAACATTTTTGTGTCTGATTTTCAGTCCAGTTTGATTGTTTTTTGATGGTTAATCCAACAAAAAAGGATCTACGTCTGAACCTTCAAGCAGAACAAAGTCTAACTTAAGACATTTAGCAGTGAAGAAACAGGTGCAGATGATTCCAGATGATCAGGTGATTAGTTTGCTTCTGATGCTGAACGCTGAGTGGTTGGAACCCCTTTATCTAGATCCTTGTATCTTTAGGCACTTTGCAGCCTGTTACAGTAAAACATCTGTGTGCTCAAGACCTTTACCCAGTACTGTATGTCTATCAAAGAAATATAAGATTTGTAAAGAAGGCTGGGTTAATTGAGACCAAAAAGTGAGGCAGGAAACAACGTATTCACATTAAAGCTGCTGAGATATCTAGCAAAGGATTAGGGTCTAAGCAAGAGTGACGGGAGTTACTGGAGGCTCTTTTGTGAAGGTTATACTGCAAACAGTCTCGTAGTTCTGCAAGACCATACAAACACAATCCTGTGCTGACATGTTCCGGCTGACAGAGATAAAGACAGCACATTCACCAGTGGCAAGAGGAGCTTAAGATGTTTGTTTTTCCCCACAGTGCAGGATGTGTGTAAGGAGTGCTTAGGCTGGACGTACAGGTTTGAGCTCCTCACGGTTGACTCTGCGGCGATACAACAGCAGGGCGGTGATGGTGTTTCCAGCTCGTGCTGCCTGATTGGGTGTTGGGGTCACATATAGGAAGTCCTGTGTGCAAAGAAAAAGGGTGGGTTGTGAAATCTTGTAAAAGGAAGTAATGAGAGAGAGAGAGAGAGAGAGAGAGATGCACTGCATGCAAATGTACCATTCCATAGTAGTTACTGTTGACCATGATGGGGTTCCGCCCTCTCAGGTAAACATACTCCTCCCACCAATCGCTCACCTGGAGGTAAGAAAGAAAGGATGGAAAAAGGTGTTCACTACACCAGAAAATCTCAATGCATTTTGTTAGATTAAGTTAAAACACCTTTTTTTCACCTTTTGACCTTCATGACAGAATACATGTCATTGAGAATATAAAATAAATACGAAGCATATGATCTTTGTTTTTCACCTCTTTTATTGTTGCAAAGTCCAGACTTATTGTGCTTTTGTATTTTGTGCAAGTAATAGCAATGTGTGCAGAACTAAAACCTTGTTTCAAATGCGAAGCAGTGCACTATGCTACAGTCAAACGAATGAACAAAAGAAGTTACATAGAAAATATGTTACTTTTGATGTTGTTTCTTTGTTGTGAAAATCATGTCATTTCACCGCAAAACTGTTTCAAATTTTTTTACAATGTGCAGGAAGAGCAAAAAGATTCTGCACGCCCTACACAAGTGTACATAAAGTGTGACATCTTTACAGTCAACAGAGCAAAAAGGTGTTAAAATGATTCCCGTAGTGGATACGTACGTAGTTGGTGGCCCACAGGGCTTTGAGTCTGAGGTACCTCTGCAGGCGGTTTCCCAGATTCCTCTCAAACTCAGCAGCCAGTTTACTCACACGCTCAAAATCCGCAGGACTCCGCAGCGGGCGGATTGATTCCAGAAACTGAGAGAGACACAAGCTAGAGGTGAATCAGGTTTTTCCAAATTTCTGCAAAATGCAGTGTTTGAAAACAGTGTTACGCAGATCATTTAGAGCAGTGTCGGCCTAGAGGTTAGGGAGATGGCCCCAGGTTCGGAAGGTCGTGGGTTCAAATCCCAGCCCAGTAGGCTGCCCTGAGGTACCCTTGGGCAAGGTACTGTCCCTATCACTGTTCCCCGGGTGCTTTAAATAGGTGTCCCCTACCACACGTGTGCATGTGGATAAAATGCAGAGGTCTAATTTTGTGTTTCACAATGACAAAAATAGTCCCTTTCATTTATAGTGATGGTGACTTTCCAAGTTTTAATAATCTTGAAAATAACTATTCTTTCTCAAAATGCTCTACACGAACCTCGCCACACTGAACGGCTTTAGGCAAAACCTTTTCAAAATTAAACGTCTCACCTTATTCATAACCCACGCTCATCTTTTTAACCTCAGAAGGGTCAGGGGCGGTGCTGGAGCTTACCCCAGTGTACATTTTCTGTAATAACTTTCAGCAAAGGATCTGCTGGATGGGTTTAAACCTGCCCTCCCATTAGATAATCTTCACATAAATGAACTCGCTTATGTGGTTTCTGGGCCTTTTATATAGAACACCATGTGCAGATGACCAACGATTACCTATAAAACAAAGTTCAGGTTCAAATTTAAAATAGCTGCAACAGGTTCTGCACTTTAGTCTGTGTTCATTGATAAGAGGATGTCCCACAGTATCAGAAAGCACACAGATTACCCAACACGGTACAAGCCTCTGATAATGTAGGCCAGTGTGAACTAAAGTTTTTAGGTCACACTCCCCATTCTACATCCTGACCGACTTGTCCTACTAGCTCAGGGGTGGGCAATTCCGGTCCTGGAGGGCCGGTGTCCTGCAGAGCTTAAGCAGGGAATTCACTAAACTCTGCAGGACACCGGCCCTCCAGGACCGGAATTGCCCACCCCTGTTCTAGCTAGTAGTCAATTTTGTGTTGGACACCCTGTAAAAAGGCAGCCTGCACCATTCTTTGGGTAAAAATTAAGGCATGCAATTTGTTTGATACTGATCTCGGCACAGCTTCTGTCACCTCGCAACTACAGAAGCAAAAAAGGAGACCTATCTTGGCTGATTAACTACAACAGTAATAAAAGCTAAACGAAGCAGATTTGATTTCCCTTAACTACCACTTTAAAACACACCTACATCCTTTGCTGCCCATAAACAGGTAATGGATGCAATTGGATGGAGTCTGGGGTCATTAAGGACATTTCTGGGTAATTAAGGGCCTTTTCCAGTCGGATGCATGTGCAGTGGTCACACACACTTTCCATTAACACTTTAGACACACACACACACACACACACACACACACACACACACGCACAGATGTGAGGACTCACTCTTTCCATGGTGTCTTTGATAGGTGGAACAGGCAGGTGTGGTAAGGAGGTCTGATAACTGTACAGCATTGGCGTTTTGCTGGACAACACCCTGAGCAGAGACTGACCCAAGGAGAGGAAGGGGAAGGGAAAGGAAAAAGGAATAGAAAGAGAAAGAACATCCAGAATTAGGAAATAAATCATGAAGGGTATGTTTTCAACCGTAACTCTATCTACCCCGCCTGGAGGACAGAGCTGATTGAACCAGATCATCAATGCGTTGTCCTGAACCTTAAAAATCTGCTTGAAAATCACTTTGCAGAAAGTGTTAAACTCAGCAAATAGAAATTTTGTACGAAAATGTACCGACAAAATGCTGTATTTAAGCTTTTGTGTTTATCTACACTCAGAAAATCAAGAGGACAGCGAATTTCTTAATTTTTTTTGAATGACGTGAGCCTTTTAAAAGGCTCAGATGATAGCCTGATTCACAGACATCAATGCTGGAAGGATGAAAAACTGGTCTTCAGTAATAAAGATGAGACACTGACCACCCAGACTTTGGTGATGGTGGATATGCGTCCGTGCTGCTCGAATATCCAGCGATGGTAGGAGAGCAGAACCTTCAGACAGAACCTCACAGCCAGGATCAGAGAGAGCCACAGCAGAGTGCTGAAGACCAGCGCCGACAACATCGTCTGACCGTGAGCGCTCAGAGTGCGAGAGAAACTGAGAGGGAGAGAGAGATGGAGAAATACGTTCTTAATATTACTTCAATTAAAATCTGTCCTCACTGGTGTCTTCTTTTTTAATTTTTTTTTTTCTCCAACACAAGTGCACCGCCAGGATCAGAGAGAGCAATAGCTCATCTATTGTCCTTTAACTAATCTAAAAAAAAATTTTGATCAAAATTATTTCTAAAAATATAGTAAAAAGTCACTGGAGGACAGTTCTGGAACAACATGTTGAGCTGTTAAATCAAAAATGGCAGAAAATGTGAGAGTGCATGAGTGCACACGACGCTGGATATGATTATGAATGATTAGAATACGCCATAATCGTTTTTGTGCGTGTTTCACTCCTTCACAGCACGCTTGACTGAGCAGATGAGAGTTCATTCTGCGGTCCAGCAGTGAACTGTAATCCAGACAGTGATACAAGTCTGAAAAACTATTGAACGAAGAGAGAAGGTTCAGCTTATATATGACTGTAACTGCAAACAGCACCATATTAAGCCATAAAACCTCCCGGATTGGTTTCAGTGGAAGTGCTGGCTGCCATCCAGGTAAAAGAATGTGTTACCTAAGGGGCAGGTGCTCCTGTATCTTAGCAATCAGGCCCATGGAAGGGTCAGACTGTGTGTATAAGGTGGCCAGGATCACTATGACTACAAAGAGCCAGGACGAGGGGCTCGCTGGATACACACCCTTCAGGACCCCATTCTGAGGAGAGGAGAGAAGAGAAGGCATTAATGAAATCATTTCCAAACTGGGTCCAAATCGGAGATTTGTTTGGTTGCTTACTAATGTTAACAAACCCAAAAACAGCCCCAAACCTCAGAGAAGAACAAAGGAACGTCTGCCGATTCCTAAAAGTGATGGACAGACTCTCACCAGTGGAAAAACTGACACTTATCTAAAATTCATTTTCCACTCAACACAGATGCAGCTGATCTGCCGAGATGAGTTCAGAGTTGGGATTTTACTTCTTTAGTTCAATACTGAAGCTACAAGGCTGACATTGTTAAACACCAGGAGCCAATAATCACTAAAACCATGGATATAATAACAACAAGGGATGCACCAACGTGGGGTTTGTAGGTCGATGCCAATGTCCATCTCCATTGGTTAAAAAATATCTTCATATAATTCACAGCATTATAATATATTTACTCCAAAAAGTTTAATAATGAATATATTTTTATAGATCTGAGTAAAAACATCCCCGATACCTCATCCAGCTTTTCAGTACAGAGGAGCACACCCGTGACTGTGGTTCAGGACACAATATGGCTTACTGTGAACTATTTTACAAGCAACCAGCCTCACAAAGCACCTCAGGAGGAGTGCTGATTAGGGCTGCTCGAATAATTAATGCTATGATTATGGAAAAAAGAAGGACAGAAAAAAGACAGTCCCTGAAGCTCTACTCATGTCTCTCCAATCTGGTAAAGAAATATCTGTTCATCTCAGCCTGAGAGGCTCTTTAGCTCATGTGGGAAAACTCACCTGCATGAGCTGAAAACCAGACCATGTTAACAGGCTGGTGTTTGTCAGAAATTTTCATCACCCTGTCACATCATTCATCCTCTTTTTTGTAAGGAAATTCATTTTTTATTCAGATAGGTCACATAAAAATTGATTCTACACACTCACAGCAGGAAAGTAAGTGTCAAACAGGTCAATGTTTTTTGCAGTAAAACTATTTCTAAAGGGGCAATTTACAAGAAATTTACACCAGCTGTTGGTATCGTGCCGATCAGAGGATCGGGGGTTCCCCCATAGGTTGCCCTGAGGAACCAAGGTGCCTTCCCGTCTCGCTCCTCCCTGCGATGGGCTGGCGACCTGTCCAGGGTGTCCCCCGTCCTTTGCCCTGTGTGAGCTGGGATGGACTCCAGCACCCCCCCGCAACCCCGCTTGGGACAAGCGGCAGAAAATGACTGACTGACTGACTGTTGGTATCGTTGTTTTGATTTCTTTGTATGAGTGGATTGCTTGGGTTGTTACCGACAGCTGGTGTAAATTTCATGCCAATTTCAAGTGCCCGGGGAGCAGTGATGGGGCTGGTACCTTGCTCAAGGGTACCTCAGGGCAACCCACTGGTCTGGGATTCAAACCCACAGCTTTCCAGTCCTGGTGTCTAGTCCCTAAACACTAATATTTAAATATTTAAAGTGCAATAAAACCACGAGGCCACCGCTGCCCCAAAGATTCTTGTCGATGAAACTGGGATTCAAACCCACACATTGAAAGCACAGTGGATTAGCAGTTTATTGCCTTAACCTCTCAGTCTCTCACACACACACACACACACACACACACCACTCCTAAAGAGCTCACGTTCAGGGTGGTTCATTTCACAGAAAAGAATTGGGTCATGTTAACTTCGATTTGGTCACAGTCAACAATCAAGACAGCCGAACACCATGCAGTTGTCAAGTGTATAATTAGCACTCTCTGTAAGATCACTGGCATGCCCTAACTGGATCGTGGAATATCTGGACACTCTAATCAAAGGATGCACACAGACAGGTATTACACAAACATTTCGCCGACCTTCATCCTGCTGATGCGTTTTTTCCAGCAGCGCACGCCAGAGCGGTAGATCTGACTGAGGGCCTGGCGGGACAAATGAAGGTCAAAGCCATCTGGAGTGATGGTGAACTGAAACGCAACAGCCTGGTGAGCCTCTGCCATGGCAGCCAACACGGTAAACTCTGCCCTAAAGGAGGAGAAAAAACAGACACACGTTACAAATGATCAGCACAGCAGTGTCCCGGCTTTGAGTTTTCAGTATCAGGACAGCAATAACAGTTCATTTTTTGACCCAAAGCTGGTTTCAACAGGTAAAAGGAAGGCTTATACACAAGATGGAAACAGCTTTGTAGTTAACAAACTGGAAAGTCGCCCACCTTTCCATCATCTAAACCACCCGTTCACTAAACACTTGTTATAGCTGAAGTTGTTACAAACAGAAAATAAAACATGCTTATTTCATTTGGAAGTCCAAAGTATGTCATATAAGGAAATGTCCTCACACATCCTCTACGGGATGAACAGAGCCCTGCTTGTTCATTTGGGCCAAAAAAAATAAAAACAATGGCATCAGGGAACAGCAGAACACTAATTTACATATTCAGAAGGTGAAAATGGCTGCTCTCGACACTATGGGATGAACACGCCCCCATCGGCACCTGGTCAATTGATCGTCACTTCCTGTCACTAAAGCGTCCGAAAAAAGAAATCTTTATAGCAACTACACATCACCGCGAGAGATTCACCTGTAAAAGGAACAGCGGGCCCATTCAAACACGTCTCCCGTCCCGGATGTTACGGTTAAAATGGCAAAATTAGAGTGTCCAACGACATGCTGCAAATAAACTTGCGTCTTTAAAAAAAATAAAAAGAAAAAGCAAATCAGACGGGAGACGACCAAATAAGGGAAATGTGGGCAGTATGTGTAGATCTTTATTATGCACAGCCTCAACAAGTTGTGGAAACACGCATTTCTATAAATAGTGGTTTGTCCTGTATCGGGAAGAGAGAAGAGTGGACTCCAACCTGTCGGTACAGAAACTCATTATGATCACATGATCTGGATGTTAAAGCAAAGTTACAGTTTAACTCCAGCGTAGTGCTTATAAACTATATATATGAATTTCCTGCATCCCCCCCGATTTGTGTGCATTTAACAATATTTTTGTGACCATTTTCCAGCCTTGCTTTACCTCGCCTTTATATATTAAAGGTATTAAAATCTCCCGATAATAAAGGTTCTATCTGCGTCTGATAAATGAAAGATTTCAGTTTCATAATACCTCAACCCTTTTACAGTTTAAGTAACTTCCCTGCCGTGAGAAACATAACTAAACCACTAAATTATAACGAAATCTGAAAAATCGATTTTTTTCTTAGGCGCCTAATACTTTTGCACAGAGCTTTGCACCAAGCTCTTCGGTTTTAAAAAAGAAGGGGAACACTGGTCTTTAAAAAAAAGCATTTGCATGAAAACTTTTATAGCAGCATCTGGGTGAACAGGCGGGACGGGCTCAGTAAGAGGCCCTCCTCTTATCTAACACCACAAAAGGAACAGTGTGTTCCAACACAGCCATGAAGCTGCATTCAGACTGGAGAGAGCGGAGGACGGGGCTTCGGAGGGACGGGCCGGTCGTTTCAGCCCCTTTTCTTTCAGCAGAAGAGCCTGCATACCTCAGTCAGCAGCGCCTCCCCACCGAGTGTGTGTGTGTGTGTGTGTGTGTGTGTGTGTGTGTGTGTGTGTGTTCTTTGACAAAGAAAGGAACGATGAGGGGGTGGTGAAAGTAAAATTAAATAGAGACACAAACACAGGAGCATGCACGACATGCAATCACGCTCTGTCCATCAAGTCTGTGGACACCCTGTGACATAATAAAGATTTTTTTAAAAGAGTGGAATCAAGCCTGACGAGGTTTTAACAAAAAACAGCTGCGTGCCAATCCTTCAGCGTCACGATCAAAGCATCCTCGTTGGAGTGAAGCAGGTTTTTAATGATGATTAGACTGTTTTCTTTCGTAGACTGCTGGTAAAATCACTTTTGTTGCTTCAAACAGCTGAACAGTCAAAATAGGAGGGTAAAATATGTAGCCAGTGGTTTTTTTTCACTGCTACCTTCAATGAACCAGGAAGAAGATTCCTGCAGCCTTTATGGTTTCAAAACCACTTTAGCAGAGTATAAACATGCTTTTCTTCAGCGCAATCACTGTGTGTCTGACGTCAGACAGTCACTGCCCACCACAGTGTAAAAAAAAAAATGCTTGCATTGGAGTTAGACTTGTTAGCAAAAGGTTTGGTTATCAGAAAGCTAAGCTGTATACTGTGCACTGGTTTATTGGCAAACCCCAGCAGCGCTGGAGCCGAGCACCTGAAGAGAATCACACGGGGCGCCCGTCAGGATGATGGGCAGCCGGAACAAAATAGTTGATTGATCAACAGAAAAATAGTCATAAGTGACAGCCCTAAAGCCCTTGTTCAACACCAAATGCTGGTATGAATTTGAGAAGAAGAAGAAGAAAAAAAAAAAAAAAAAAAAAAAGGTTAACCAGGTCTTTAACTGTGTGTGCATATGAATTGTCAAAAGTTTGCGGACACCTCGAATTTCAACATGTTTGAAAGCGCTGCTGCAACAATAACTAAAGCATGAATAACGATTCATTTTTGCAAAAACCGCAACAGTGAAAGAAGGCACGATAAAATTCCTAGTCTGGGAATACACATTCTTAAAAAAGCAGGTTTGGTGTGAAAAGCTCTGGTGAAGAGAAACATACAGGTTCAGAAATGCTCACAGCGGATGTGAACGAAACTCACACATCTGCGTTTAATGCGCCCTAACAGAATGTTTACATGTGAAACAGTTATAAACACAATGCCTGATGCCAGAAGACACTGATTACAACATCAGCAAAATCCGAGAGACGTCACTCAGATACTCATCCAGTCACGCATCATCACAAGACTGGACCACTGCTACTCGCTCCCATCAATAACAAACAATCCTAAAAAAAGAAAAAGACTCCACATTGTATAATTTTATATGAAAAATATTTTAGATTATATTCATTAGACATTATGATTTGATTTCTGAATCTGAGGTTTAATGGAAAAGTAGGAACTTACAGTGCCACAGAAATACTGTTTTGATTTTCATCAGCATCTACCAAACTGCTAAACCATAAAAAGGATTAACTGAGCAGAAACCTAACGTTTAGGGACTAGGCCCCATAATCGGAAAGTCGAGGGTTCGAGTCCCGGACCAGTATGTTCTCTGAGGTACCCTTGAGCAACGCTCTGTCCCCATCACTGCTCATGGCTGCCCAATGCAGTGTGTGTGTGGGTGGGTTAAATTCAGAGGATGTATTTCATTGTGGTTCACTGTGTGCTGCGTTCACAATGACACAAAGTCATGCAGCATGCAGTCGATGCAGAAGTTCACCAGATATTCAATAATCCAAGATTCCCACCCACCACTCCACTGCTGCCAAGCCTTCACCATCTTCCTGCGGCTGCCCACTTTAAATTTAATACACTAATACTTGTCTACAAAGCCAAACATGGTCACCATCTTCCCAAACTTCAGTGATTAAACCATGCTTCACCTCTCACTCTCAGAACATCAAGCTGAGCCCAACTCAGCCTCTCACCTTTCAAAAGCAGAAAATTCCTCAAGACTCCTAAGTGGTGGAACAACCCCCCTATGACCATCAGAACTGACGAGAACCTCATTGTTTTCAAACGACAAGTCCAAACTCTTCAAGAAGTGAAGAAGTTCTAATGATTACGTGTGGGCCTAGTGGTTAGGGACTTAGCCCTATGATCAGAAGATTGTGGATTCGAATCCCAGACCAGTAGGTTGCCCTGGTGTACCCTTGAGCAAGATGCCCTCCACGTCTTTGCTCCCATCTTTGCTGCTGGACATAGCTCAAGTTCAAGTTCAAGTTCAAGTAGTTTAACCATTTACACAGTGAAACGGAACAAGATTCCTCCAGGACCATGCTGCTACCCATAAGATGATATCATAACCTGATAACATTACATAGAACACAAGGCAAGTGTGGACAGGACTAACAAGTACAGACAGGACTAACAAGTAGAGACAGACAACAATCAACAGAGGACAGGAAACAGTCATCCTACAAAGACAGATCCAGTGTGTACATGAATATATAGAGCAGTGTTGTAATGGAGTAGCAGGAAAACAGTATAAGCAGCAGTGCAGAGTGCAAAATATAAATAAATATGTGTACAAACAGCAGGAGGTAGATAGATGGGTGTATGAATGGTGCTGGGGATGAAGAATAGATTTGCTACGGAACCGTTTCCCGGACTGCAGGAGGGGGAAGAGTGTGTGGGACCATCTAAAATGACGTTTGCCTTGCGGATGCAGCGAGTGGTGAAAAAGCAGAAGTTGGATTGAAAGCATGGGTTAATAGCAGTGGTTGCATATTGTTGTGGTTACTGTGTGCTGTGTTTCACAATGACAATGTAGTCACTTTCACTTCACTAGACGTCCGGTTCAATTTACCACCATTGTATAGAAATCTGCGTCTCTACAACGAACCAGACCCACTCAGAATGACTTTGTTTAGACCTCAGAAACTGAATTTCGCATGATTTGGAACAGAAGTATCATCCTTTAGGATGCACGTCCAAGAGCAGGCCATGGTGCTCAAACTATTCATCTCTCAAATGGAAAAACAAAGAGCAAAACAGAAGAAAATGCTATTTTATGACAGACGGGACTGAGTGGAATTTCATTTTGTGCCCCATGTTTGCTCATGCCATCCATCTTTACATGAACATATTCCATCCCGTGTCACATGTACCTATGGATTGTCTGCAGGAAGTACAGCGCTAAAGTCTTCTCACAAATACAAGCTGCTGACACAGTAATTCATGAGAAGTCAAAGGAGGAGTTAAATAGTTTCTAAACTGTGACAGAATAACTCTTTGGTGACAAAGGTGGCAGGAATCAAACTGGCTGACGTCCCTCTTTTGTGCAAAAGATACTTTTAAGTCTTCCTTTCAACTTTAAAACAAACATTTAACCCAAGTGTATCTATGCGCACCCCTCCAGGAGAAAGTGCAAGAATATATCTGATTTCCTGGTCGAGAAAGTGATATCATAGAAAAATAAATCCACTAAACTAGGGCCGATTTTGGAAACACCATCTTCTTTTAGAACTGTTTTAAACCGGTCTGCTTCTATGAATTTATAGTGAACTAATAATGTATATAAATGATACATGTATATTAATAACTAATATAATTATATTAATAACTATAAATTTTAATTGAAACGATCCTTTAAAAAAGGAGACTCAATATTGCATACTTTTATATGAAAAATATTAACATTAATTATAAAGACATCAACATTACACGAGACAATGTTTTGTTTCATTTTTTTTTTTTTTACTGAGTTTTAATGGAAAAGAAGGAACTGACAGCATCACATATGTTTTTTTCCATCGGCATCCACCACACTGAACTAAATCATAAAATGGAAAATGAGGAAATGAGTGGAGGTCTAGTGTTTAGTGACCAGTCCCCATAATCAGAAAGTTATGGGTTCGAGTCTCAGACCAGTAGATTGCCCTGAGCAAGGTACCATTCCCATCACTGCTCCCTGATATGACTGCACACTGCTGCACAGTATGTGTGTGGGTGAAAAGCAAAAGATGCATTTCATTTTAGTTCACTGTGTGCTGGGTTCACGATGAAATCGGTCACTTTCACTACAGCTCTCTTTGCAAAGAAACATGTCGCTGGTCAGTGTTCAGTATTGTTTATCAACTCATCAATTATCACGATAACACTAAATATCATCTTATTGTCGAGCCCTGCAGGAGGTCAATGCCACATGTTTCAGGGTCTTCAGGTGTGTTTGTCTTCACTGCTCTGTAACCAAATACACAGCAGCGCCCCTGGTGGCGAAGTTGAGTGTTACAATCACACTGTCTTTTTTTGCACTTCTGTAAATCTCAACAAAAAAAAAAAAAGCACACACTTCTGAAACGAGCGCCACTCAACCCAACTAATCAACACAGGACCCAACAAAGAGAGATAAAAATACATGTTCCAGAGTCACACAACACGGTAAACATTAAACCTTAAAGGGTTTTAGTGGTTTAGGTTCGGTCACAGCTTCCAAAAAGACACTGTAGCAAAAAAAACAAAAACGAAGCGATGAAAGGCTGAAAGAGCAGCTCGCCTGCTCTGGAAACCAAGCTGAACTTTTTAAAAAGTTTCTAAAACAGTTTTGGTCATAACTTTGATGCTTTTCTAAAAAGATTTTTTTAGATTTCAGATTTTCTTCTGGTTCCAAAATAGTGACCGCGCGCGCCACTCCCTCCTGTAAACAAGCGCACGAGCTCAAACGTCCCGACAAAGAGCTTAAAACATCAAAGCGTTCAAACATCAAAGCGTTACACTCACCTGTAAACCCTCTGCTCTCTCGAGTAACTGCGATAGCAGAACCTTCCAAGTTTCCAAAACACACACACACACACTCTCTCTCTGTCTCTCTCTCTCTCTCACACACACACACCCCGAGCTATTACACGCCTTCCACTGCATACGTGGTGACCACACACCCACCCATCCACACGCACACACTATACACAGTGCATAAGGAAAATGTTCTTCTTCTGCCACATGGGACTGTAACATACATAACAAAAGTTACACAGAAGCTTCGAAAAGACAGGATTACATTTAGTTCGATTCTGGAGCCTAGTCCCTAACCCCTAGTCCCTAACCACTAATCCCTAACCACTAGTCCCTAGCCCCTACTCCCTAGCCCCCACTCCCTAGCCCCTAGTCACTAACCCCTAGTCCCTAACCACTAGTCCCTAACCCTTCGCCCCTAGCCCCTACTCCCTAGGCCCCACTCCCTAGGCCCTATGCCCTAATCCCTAGTCCCTAACCCCTAGTTCCTAACCACTACACTTCAATATTTGAAGTGAAATATTTGAAATGTGAACTCTATTATCACATTGCAATTATTACATTTTATTGCTGGTATTTATTTTTAGATTTAATCTTTGCTTTGTAAAAATGTCTTGTTTGGTTTTGTTGGTTAGTATATGAAATTCAGTGACCATTTTATGAGTTTTATGAACTGCACGTATATTTTTAGATGGACTCACTACTAGAAGTAGTCATGGTAAAAGTAGTAAAAAAAAAATTATAATGATAATTTATAGTCACAGCTGAATAAAAATTATAGCCAAGGTATAGAAACAGCTTTTTAAGATCTTTTTAAAACAGGAAAGCAATTTAGCTTCTCTCATTTCTGCTGGCTGATAAACAGCTTGTTTAATGACTAAAAGATGCCCTCTAGGTTCAGTTTTAAACTCTTGGTATGTGCAGAATCATAGAATTTAAAGACCTAAAAGCCCTAATAGGAGTAAAAAATTTCCAAAGGATCAATGATGTACAAAAGAGCTTTGAAAGTAAATAAAAGAATGTTAAAAACTATTCTAAAAGACACATTTAACCAATGACGTCAATACAAAAGTGGTCAGACATGATCTGATTTCTCTACTTTCAGAATTGTTCTAGCAGGGCAGTGGGTAGCATTGTTGCCTCCCAGTGAGGAGGTCCTGGGTCTGATTCCCAAGTGGACGGTCTGGGTCCTATCTGTGTGGAGTTTACTTGTGCTCTGGTTTCCTCTCACAGTCCAAAGACTTGGCATGTCAGGTGGATTTGAGATGCTAAATTATCCCCTAGGTGTGAGGGTGTGCCCTGTGAAAGTGACCATTCTTGTCATTGTGAGTACACACAGTGAACCACAATGAAATTACACCTCTGCATTTAAAGCACACACAACACGTGCAGCAGGGATCAGCTATAAAAAGTGCCCAGGAAACAGTGACGGTACCTTGCTCAAGGGTACCTCAGGACAACCAACTGGGATTCAAACCCACAATTTTCCGATCCGGGGGCCAACTCCCTAACCAGTAAGCCACCACTGCCCCTGAGAGCTGGGATCGATAATTAGGACTCGACCCTAATCAGGACAAGGGTCTAAGAAAATGAGTGAGTATTCTAGCAGCTGTCAAGTTAAGTCACTGTAGTTAAGTCGCTCTGGATAAGAGAGTCAGCTAAATACCATTACATAGATGTAAGCTGTGTAAAATTATGTACACAAAAATATTAATCAGAATTATTAATAATAAATAAGAACAAGAGCAAAAAATTGCCAAAAAAATCCAAGTGAGAGCTCTGCTGCACTAATAAAATGCTATCAACAGTCCAGAAGCTGTACAGGAAATGAATATGCACCAATCACTGATCAAAGGTAATCCTAACACACTGATCATGGTATAATTTTCTGTTAGGCCCATGAAAAGCCTTCACTCAATATGATAACCTCTGATTTAACCGAGGGGCTATTTTAGTCTCTGTGCACATAATGCCCCAAGGCCTAGAATCGGCACAACAGAGTGTAACAGGTGGCCAGTGAGGGAAGGCATGAATTGAGGCTGTTATCAGGACGTAATACATCATCTGTATTAGGGGCAGCGGTGGCCTAGTGGTTTGGGACCCGGATCGCAAGATTGTGGGTTCGATTCCCTCACCAGTAGGTTGCCCCGAGGTACACTTGAGCAAGGTACCGTCCCCATCACTGCTCCCCGGGCAGCTTTCAATAGCTGCCCCCTGCTGCACGTGTGTGTATGGGTGAAACGCAGAGGTGAGTTTGGTTGTGCTGTGCTGTGCTGCGTTTCACAATGACAAGGAGCCATAGGCATATTCCCATAGGCAAGTATCCTACCACTAGACCACCACCACCCCAAGTAATCGCCTCTGCTACCATAGCAAGGAAGGCAAACCAGTCCAGACTGCCACCTATTATAGGAAATGCCAAAACACACCGTGCAGCCCAGACGGACTGGGCACAGAGCCCATGTTGACCCCTGTCCATCACTGAAACCAGGTACAATAATCATCAGGTAAGTATAGCATAGATAAGGAATGAAGATGTGAGTAATGCTTACTGCTTTACAGTGAACAGAGATTGAGTAGATGAGTGTAAACGCAGGGCAGGCAAGGGGATTTTCAAGAGAAAGCTGGCCTGCTCTGACAAACCACCTTTTCTTTTACATCATGTGTTTCAACATATGTGTCCATCATTTACTCAGGAAAGAGATGGCCCAGGATGCACTATGGAAGAGGGCAAGCCAGGAGAGGGAGTGCGATGCACTGGGCAAAGATCTGCGACGAAACCAAGCCTCTGTGGGCCAAAACATGGAAGCCATGCACATTTGCTGCTAGCGTCTTGATGCCAGATTGGATCCCCCCCTACATCCACCCTCAAAGATTTTCACACTTCGACAAGAACAAGAACACTTAGTTACAGTCAGCACTAAAGACGTGGGAGAAGAAAAGCAGACCATTTCGTCTGATGTTTATTGTTCTTTATTTATCACAGGCAATAATAATAGTGCACTTTTATTTGAATTATAATACAGACATTTTTTCCTCATCATGTTTTTTTTTTTTTAACCCCCAATGTAATGACTTCCATCCTCATTTGAAAAAACATTGTTCTCTACTGTGCGTGGGGGTGAGGGGAGAGAGAGAAAGAAAGAGAGAAAGAGAGAGAGAGAGAATGAGAGAGAGAGAGAGAGAGAGAGAGAGAGTGAGAGAGAGAGTACAGATTTACAATCTTATCTGGTATAATCAATAATGATGACGACGATAATCAATAATCATCAGGTAAGTATAGCATGGATAAGGAATGAAGATGTGAGTAATGCTTACTGCTTTACAGTGAACAGAGATTGGGTAGATGAGTGTATACGCAGGGCAGGCAAGGGGATTATGATGCTAGAAAACAGGGCAAGATAAAAGATAATGAGTGTAAGAGTACATTGAGGTATTTAAATTGTAATAAAAAGGGATTTAGGATACATGTGAAGGGAGTGTGTGAGTGAAAAAACTCAATTTGGTGCAGGGCGGGGGGTGTGGGACACATACGGACAAGGACAGGACATTCAAAGCGGAGTGCCTTCAAAGAGGCCAGTGTAATGGACAGAATGATGCTGTGTCTTGTTGACATTGCCATGCTCCGCCCACAAATGCATTTTTTCATACCAACTGTTGCCAGGTTGGACAAGCTTTACCAAACATTTAAAAACACCCTTCAAACTGTCTTTTTAGTCTTCCAATTTGCAAACATGAACAGTATTTGTTTTTATAACCCAACTTTGAAACCGTGTCTTTGCTTTATTTGGCATCTTAAATGATCATTTTCATAAAACCATCTTTTATCTTTCAAGCAACATGTAATTATTTTCAGTGCAGCAAAAACTAACTCGTCTTTTATTTTAAAAGATATCCTACTTTTCACTTTCAGAATTAGAATAAATATCCAGCTAACTGGCGGTCGCTACATCTAATTCATCATATTTCAGCCAATGATTAATGGCATCATAAATGCAATTAAATATTTCATATTTTTTGTCCACTGCTTGGGGTCATTGAAATATAAGCCTAAATTTAATGATCTGCTTCCTAGCTGTCAGTACTTAAACAGAAATCACCGCCACATTGCCCCACACTCTTCATTAAAGCTACTCTTCAAATTTCATAGGATGTATTCAGTATGGTGTCCTATCATACCTACTGACACGGTCTCAAAACTTTTGTCGTAATGTTCTGTGTATACATATAGAAAGTCGAATCTGACATAAAAGTGTGACCATTTTTCATACACAAAAATCTGAAATCGATCCCTAAACTGATAGTTTTGCATTTGGCAACCCTGACTGGGATTCTCACTGTAAAGCTTGCCCAGCCTTGCATTTTGCAATATTTCTAATTATTTTGTGGATGGAGCACGGATGGGTCAAAGGAGTTTCACATTCACACACATTAGGTGTCCACACTGCCTTTGTCTGTTCCTTCTCTGATGTATAAGTCTGAGAGTCAACGCCTATTTACACTCAGGCTGACCTCAAAACTACCTCTGGCACGCCCTTCACCTTTGTGTGGATACTTGTGCATTAGTTCAAGCAGAACTGCATGGGAAAGGCTGGGTGTGCATGTGTGAACCACTTCATATGCTTGTGATTAAGGCATTTACAGTGTATTTATGTCCCCTTTACTTTCCTCCATTACCAGCTCCCCATGTGCCTCTACAGCAAACATTTATTGAGTATTGTGCTGTTTACGACATCATTTCTAAGATATTTCCCGTGGAGGTGATGTGATAGTATTGCTATAGACCAAATTTATCACACTATACACTAGTCTGGAGCTGTACATGTGGTTCATGTATAATTTGTGATTAAATCAAGTCATTTGTTCTAAATAAATTCCTAGGAGGTTAAACTGGCCTCCGTTTCAACAATGTTTTTAACATGCCCTCTTTGATTTTGCATCAGATGTTACGCAATCAGTAGGATGCCCATTTGGATACATAACTGGCCCAAGATAGGTCTCATATGGGTCTGCACTCAAGGATCATGGTGCTGCTGCTGGCAAGCCCAGATCGTGAGGTTTAAAAGGTTCATTTTTGATGCCCATCTGGGTCATTAATAAATAAACGAAATACAGATCACCTCATATGGGTCGATTTGTGAAATATTTTTCTTTGGGCCCATATGTGAAATATCTAAGCTGGGTCAAGCACAAGTCTTTCTCAAGAGGGGCCCATATAGGCATGTTACTTTAGGACACAGGGAAATTAAAGGGTTAAATTTGTACTGAAATCATTTTTTTTTAAAAAGGCATAGTGAATATTTAAAATTCTAATTTACTGTGATTGTCGTAAGTTTCAGGTTTCTAATGGGAACGGTGGTTTATTGTCCATTTTGTTTCTTTCAGCAGATAAAGCTTGAAACCCATGTTTGCTTATCAAATCTTTCTTTGAATCACTGAATTTTTTGGAATACTCTGAGTTTTTTTCCAGCTGTGGCTCTTGCAAAGCTCTGTCCGTCATCATTTATGGAACTGAAAAGGAACTTAAGGTCACAAATGATTTCTGGGCAACCTTCTGCTTAGTCTACCCAGAGAAGGCAAAGAAAACGTACCATCAAAGTTTTCAGTAAAACCTCCATCATTCATAGTTCTACTGTAAAGTTAACGATTTGACCGAAAACACTCGACCACAAAACTATTGTTCCACTGCTGTTTAGTAATTCTGACTTAACTGCAAATTTCATATTAGAAACATGAAAGGTGGCACTGAAAATTCGGGTTGAAAGATTGGCGAGGGCAAGACCATGAGGGCATGTCACTAACAGAGCTGAAACAGAGGGCCGACCTCTCCATAAACTCTCCAGTGGACATTTTAAGTGTTAATTTAACACTTAGTCGTTTTAAAGTGATCCTAGAATGAGGTTTACTGTGTTATCTAGAATGATATCAGTTGGCATGAGAAGGAAAGGGGGGCAAAGGTGGAACCAGGATATAACCTTGCTTTCCTTGTGTTCATTGCTTTTCTAGTATGCGTTGGAAGAGGTAAGGTTCAAACAGGCCGTGAGCGTGCAGAGCGAGGAGGTGGAGCGATTTGATCATGGGCAGCAGAGTAAAAGCTGGCTGGAGAAAGTTCCTTTAAGTGGAGATTTTGGATCAGACCCCCCCCCGATGTAATCTTAACACTAATGAACTTAAAAAAAGAAACATCCCACTGATCCTCAATCTGCACTCAGCTGTGAACTTCATCAGTTCCAGTGGGAGGGGCAAGACGGGGCGGGGAGCAGATGTTTGGGATACAATTCTCTTTTTTAGGACAGTGCATTCCAGGTTTAAAGTCCAGTTATCATTCATTTCATCTCTGTGAAGAAGGGCATTCTCGCTGACGGCAGCCGTCCAGTGAGACAGTCTTGTTTGTTTGTGTGTGTGTGTGAATGCGTGTGTGTGTGTGAGTGTGTTTGTTTGAATACTGCTCGCTTTCAGTACATGGGACTAGCCTCACATACTCACGAGTCCGAAGCTTTGGGCGTTTGTGGGTAACATTCTAAAAGACGGAGGGAGAAAATGAGGGATAAAAGCCTCTCTCCTTGTCCTTCCCTCCATCGTCGTCTCCTCTACCTCTTTTTATTTTGCAGTTTTTAACTCTTAGCAATCTTTTCCTCCACGGAAGGGACTTCCAAGGTGTGAAGCTTTGACCCTGTAGATTTCTCAGAGTTGTTCTTCTTTTTTGTTTGTTGATGTCCTTGTCGTTTTTGTCTTGCTTTTCTTTTTCATCAAAGAATTATGAAAACAGAAACTAAAATGGCAGCTTTCAAGGGTGTTTTGCATCGTTGTTTTCATGAAAAGAAAAGAAAAACGTGACAAATCCATCCATCCCTTTCGTTTTCTGGTGGCTTAGTTGGTCCACAGATGATGTGCCTGCCATTCTTAGCAATCTCCACAACATCCAAATAAATAGAATAAATAACATAGAACATTAAATAAATAAGAACTTAAAAAAATACATTTACTCCAACATATTGCTTTAAATCAAATAAATATTTCCAAAAGAACTTTTTTCACTCGTGACATTCACTTTGTTTCGTTTGATGGTGCTTCCAGAGATTAGCCAGAGGATCCCTTTTAATTTCAGTGAAGCTCTCCTTCTCCAGATGTGTTTTTTTTTTTGTTCTTCTCATCATCACTTTGTTCTGAAAGAGTAAACGGCACCTCTGGAAACGCTCCAGCCTCACTGGGGTCTCGGATGCCAACTGATTGGTAGATCCGTGCAGGAAACCTGCTGGACATGATGCTCAACACAGTCGTGGATCCACCATATTTTGAGTGATATGTTCAGACGTGCATCACACCGGACCAAAGACTGAGAGCTTTCTTGTTTTGTAAATTAGTCAAGCTGCCACTCTGGGGTCAAAATTTTGGGCTCCTGCTGAATTTTGGTACCTTAATCGACATGTTTATCAGCTTCCTTGGATTTGATCTTAGCCATTTAGCTTCCAAATCATCTTCTCCAGCAGTGACATTTTCGTGATGATCATGGTGATGATGACGATGAAGGTGATGACAGTGATGATGAAGTTCATGATTAAAAAAACACAATCATTTCTGTCCCACCTCCTGTATGCTCCTCTGCTGATTGTTAACTAGTTTGTGGGTGGTTATAGCTTACTACTGGCTTCACATCACTTCCAGTCCTCCATGTCCTTCACAGGCCTGGAGAGTCTTGATGTAACTGAGATGAACTTCAGTCTCAGGTTTGAGATCTGCTGTATTTTTGAGGCGAAAGTGACATCATAGTTCCAGCGTTTCGAGAGCTTTTCACATGTTCAGGTGCTTTTCGGTGAGTTAGATCATCCATTTATCAGTAGATACACTCCGTTTTTCATCTCTCAGCTGTATTTGGACTAAAGTTTTACTGTTAGCAATGACAGAGAGAGTGTGTGTGTGTGTGTGTGTGTGTGTGTGTGTGTCTGTGATTGAGCGATTGCCGGTACAGAGGGTTTCTTCAGGGTCTGGGGTTAAGGAGCGGGTCCCAGCCCACTCCGTACTGCTGTGTCCCAGAGTGTCCTCTCAGGGCTGAGACTGGGTTCCGTTGGAGGACAGGAGGCGGGTTTTGTCCTTGCCAGACCCCCTGCGCTGAATGACACCTCCAGCGCCTGCCACGCTGGTCGCTTCTCCACGCTCCGCCCTCTCTCCGCGGTCTCCGCCCCCCTCTGAGCGACGGGAGTTTTGCCGGGTGGGCGTGCCGGGGGGTCGAGAGGAGAGACCGTTCTTCTCATCTGAGGACGAGAGACGGAACATCTCATGGACATGCTGAGAGGAAAGTGTTGCTACATGAGGAACACTTGGGGAACATTTTAATGCACATATTTATTTCACATATTTGATTTTTTATAATCACATATTCAAATAATATGTGCCAAGTTCAAGGCATATTATGTTTTTCTTCCAGTGTGTTAAAATCCTCATAAAAACTGAAATTATGCTCTAAATTGCTTAGCTGTGAAATGACGTATTTGTGTGTACTCTGTAGAAAATGTACTTATTTACACCTAGAAAATAAAAAGATATGGTATATAACATATAGGGAGTATGGAGAATATGACAATTATGCATTTTTACACTGTGTGTGTGTGTGTGCATACTCTCTATATACGATATAAAGAGTATGGAGAATACGACAATAAAATGTACTTGACTGTAAATACACAGACAGATAGTTTTATCAGACTATATGAAGTTGCTGCTGCATATTCAACATAATGGAGAGCTGAGAACACGGCATCTTTACCTCTGACTGTCACAGAAAATGATGTAATTTAATGATATTAATATCTTTTCAGTCTTTTTTAATCACAGTTTGCACAGAAGCAAACAATAGCTAGACTTCCTTCAACTTATTTAAAGCATATCTAATAAAAAAAAGAATAAAGCTTATATTAAACACTCATAGTTGGTATTCTCAGTTGGGTACATTGTTTGCTCGTAAAAAAGAAAAGAGAGACATTAAGACGGAAATTCATTTGCTGAAAAAAACAACCGTTAAGGCGTATGACTGATAAGGCTTTTTTTCTTTTTGCTAAAAAAAAAAAAAAAACTTACAGAACGCAGCAGGTGCTGGTGGCCTGATGAGGAAATGAAAATGGACATTTATCTCACAAAAGCAGAAAGAGTGGAATTAGACAATAAAAGGATTTCCTGAGCTTTCAACACCAAATAAATAGGCCCACTATCTCCTGACACACCTACACGCTCAGCAAAGTCCATCAGAACGTCAGAAAATAAAGCTAAAGGCTTTTGTGCGTTAGACGACTATTAGCACTGCTGTTAGTGTGGCCAAGGATTAAAGGGGGTGAAAAGTTATAATTCCACCAGGGGTTTATGTTTCTATTTGTTGAACAAGGTAGGGGTGCTTGGAAATTGGGTTTTGATTTTTCTAAGGGGCAATGGGGGTTGGGGCTTTAAGGAGAGGAACACAACCCTGTGAAATGACATGAAGGAAACAGGAAGTGAAGTCATATGAGGAAAATAGATCCAACTGTTGGAAATCTGTAGTAGAGGACTTTAATCCCTGCATGTGAGGGTGTATTTGGGAAAGGCTCTCACCTACTAACGCCTGAACGGAGGGCTGGTCATGAGTGCTGAGCAGTTGGGCCTGGATGGTCTCCACCACTCGTTTAAACCTTCGGCTTGGACCTGAGAAACGAGAAACACAAACGGAGTGTAATCAGAACAAATTCAAAGGCTGAAGTTGAACATTTGAATGAACACACCACGTTTCTGTGTGTTTTTAGAATTTCTTCACCTGATATGAGAGTAAAGGTGACGCTATAAATGCCACTCTCCCTCTTTCCCTCTCTCTCACGCTCTCTCTCTCGTTCCCTCTCCCCCTCTGAAAAGGCAATGTCCACCTGGAACTTGACGGGCTTCTGGAAGACGGACGAACCCCCGGAGGTTTTATACTCTGCCCTGAAACTGGTCTGAGAGATTACACTGTGGCTCAGGGAGGGAATCTGGAGAAGAGAAAGAAAAGAAAATATACATTTCCAGCTGCAAGCAACATGAGGACTGCAGAAGAGAAGAGAAGAGAAGATGAGAAGAGGTTACTAACTGATAGAAAGGCGTGAACAATATCGGCTTTGATGGAGCTGAGCGGTTTGTCTCTGATCACTACAAAAATCTGTTCTTCTTTCTCCAAACTGATAAAGTTCCCAAACCAAGACTTCTTAGCCAGCCTGTAGGAGACAGACAACAGAGTTAATACACACACACACACAAAAACATATATACAAGCCCAGTGTAGCTTTCAAAATCACAAAATCATCCCATCAGGCCTTTTACTCACTCTGGGCTGGACTCCGGTGTCAGACTGGACATGTCTTCTGATGTGGGAACTAAGGAAACAGAAAGTGTGAGTTACATCATCAGATTTTCATGTGTGTCCAAAAAGTAGATTAAACAAAAGAGGAGAAAAATATTATATCTGGACCTACTGGAGCAGATTTAAGAAAAATATCTTAGAGGTCCACAAACTTTCACAATCTAAAATCCTAAAACTTGTTACTCACCCTGCAGCTTGCGCCGGTGGAAACGTGGTGAGCCCAGCAGGTTGTTCTTGAATGAGTTTAGGCGTGTCCTCCAGTGGGCGGAGCTGCTGCCGGCCATTCCGCCCCCTCCGCCTGGGCTGGAGGGTGGGGTAAGGGACAGGGAGCCGCCAGCCACTCCGCTGCCACCCCCTTCGGCCCGGGAGGAGGAAGATGAGGAGGAGGAAGAGGGCGGGGTGGGAGAGGGGTGCTGGGGGTGGTGCACGGGGGTCCCAAGGGGGGTGGGGAGCGGGGAGCCCTGCGGGGTGACCTGCGACACATGGGCAGAGTTAGGATAGACGGTCTTAGTGACGGACTTGAGGACAGAGGAGGGAGCGGGGAAGAAGAAGAAGCGAGGCATGGGGGACAGGAGTGGGGAAGGGGAGGGGGACGGGGAAGGGGGCGTCTGTAGGGGGAGGGACTTCATGGACTGCAGGTGGGGACGCTCGGATGCCGCTTTGGACGGCAGCGTCTGGGTTTTTTGGTCGGACACGCGAGGGGCCACCCGGGGCGTGGTGGCGGCACTTCCCGGTTTGGGCTCTTTGGACTGGGTGGTGGAAGCAGAAGTGACCTCTGATTGGCTGAACGTGAAAACGGGACTCTGACGAGGCGGGAGAGAAAGGACAGAGGGATGGAGAAAGACAGAAGAAGGATGGAGAGATGGGAAGAGAGAGCAATGGTGATGAGAGTTAATGAAAAGCTATGGCTTGTGATTAGCAAGAACAGAGTTAAACTGATCATGGAACTGAGTTAGGAAAAATGGCACACATTTTGACCAGACCAGGAACACACAAGTCTCTGACCTCTGATGGGAATCAGGTAAAGCGATGGTTCAACAAAACATCACATTTTCATCATTTCCCCCAAATGTAATCAATCAGTCAAGAGCTGTGGTGTAGGGATAAGGGCTGGATGGTAATCAATATAAAAAACATGATTCCAATATTGAAAAGTCTTTCCATCCTTTATATTTGCCCTCATTTCTCCTAATCTGCATGTAAATCCACTTGACAACAAGACAACTCAAAAGTGGATGGTGAATAGGGAAGCCGTTTTTAGAGAACTACTCAGACACAGTCAGCGATTTTATTCTAGAAATGGACATCAGTAAGAAGTGAGTTTGAAAAGAAAAAGAAAAAAAAGTATTATTAAAAAATGAAAGTATATAAATTCCTCTCCTAAGTTCATCATCACCCAGAGTCATTGCCTGTAGCTTGTCAACCTCTTGCCGGTCACAAACAGGTCACAGTACCTTCTTCACTATAGGATTTGCACTTATCAACATCATGCTTGATGTCTGCCAGGCATCAATGAGGGGTTGGCGAGTCTCTTTAAAGTGAAGTGAAAGTGAAAGTGACAACCCTCATCATTGCAAGCCCACAGCACAGCACACAGTGAACCACAACGAAATTGGACCTCTGCATTTAACCCATGCAAACACCGTGCAGCAATGGGCAGCTATTGAAAGCACCCGGGGAGAAGTGACAGGGACGGCACCTTGCTCAAGGGTACCTCAGGGCAACCTACTGGTGAGGGAATCGAACCCACAATCTTCCGATGCAGGGGCAACTCTCAACCACTAGGCCACCACTGCCCCTCTTGAGTGGCTTTTTTAACCTGATTGCACCTAGTGATAGAGAGCTGATCTTAAAGAACAAATCTCTCTGATCTGGGAATTTTGTCACCAATTTCCAAAACCTGTTGCAGAGTGGAAATTATGCAATGTGAGCTACGCCATAGGGGGGCACAGTGATCAGTGGTGTGGGATTTTAACTACTGGTGGAGAAAAATCAGGGTCAGGAAACAGAGACAGTCGCAAGGAGCTTTTCCATTTCGACTGAACGTGCCTCGACTTTGCTCAACTGGCGAGTCTTGATCTTCTAAACCAGTGACATTTCAGCTGAAACCAAGCCTGTACTGTACAGCGGGGCACTTTTGGCCTAATCGAAGATGTTGACTTTCCTACAAGTCTGATTCCCACTCATTATTCAGAACACAGTAAAACATGCCAATGGTCAATTCTGAATTGCAAAAGTGCTAAAACATTTGTTGCTTCTTAAGATTAGATTATTTCTGGAAATATCAAGCTAATGTAGATACGACATTTGACAAAACATGATATAAAAACATAAAACGGGTTTCAAGATGGCTCATATTAATACAGCATCCTTTAGTCTGTGTTAATATGTTTGAGAGTGTCCATACAGATTCAGAAACCACATGAGCACATCTCTTAAACATGACGCAAAATCTCCTTTATCTTCTGTAGATCGTGTATGGAAGCCCATGATATTCAAAGGTAAAAAGGTAGAATCTGAGGATTCTGAGCCACAGATTCCATATTGTTGAAAGTGGACATTTATTGGCTGATGGACTGCATCTGGGAAAAGCAGAAATTAGATTTTTCTCCAAATAAGTACAATGAAAATGTGATTTTTTGACAAACCATCCCTTTAAAGTGTTATTGTTTAGGCTGTTAGTTATTAAATACATTGTGTGGAACAGTAAAGAGGGTTAGATTGATGACTGAATGCAGTGTGTGTGTGTGTGTGTGTGTGTGTGTGTGTGTGAGTATGTCTGAGTTGGCAGACCTATGGCGTGAGTCATGAGCCCAAATGGGATAGTATGAGGTAGATGGAGGCTAATTAAACAGAGCAGCAAAACCCAGTTTAACTTTTCTGCCCTTGTTACATGATTATGTGCGGTCCTGACGAAATACAAATACAAGAATGATCACGAGTTTAATGATGCAGTCTGTAAATGTCTCCACTGTTGAGGAAAGTAACTTACTCTGGGGCTGCTCAGGGGGCTGGAGGAGAGACCTGTGGAAGCTCCACTGACTGAGCGAGATCTGCCGAAAAAAAGCACAGAAACACTGCTGTTAAACCAGATACCGTTGAGAGTCTGGCACCAGTTTTAGCAATATTTTACATCATGGAGTGGGATTCTTGATGAGGGTGGTGGTTTTTCTGTTATTTGGTCAAGACTGTGTGTGTGTGTGTGTACCTCTGGCTGTGTGCAGAGGTGTCCAGCGCTCTGCGGGGGGGTGTTGGTGAGCCTTGATCCGTCACACTCAGGACCTCCAGACTTTTCCTCTCTGGCCGGCAACGGCCATGACGGGTTAACATAGGAGAGTCCACACGCTTACGAGGAGGATCTAAACACACACACACACACACACACACACACACACACACACACACACACAGTTAGCAGTGTAAAAATGCATTGATATTTTTGGCTATGTTCCTTGTCCGCATGTTTTTGTAGTGTCTATAATCCTTCGATCCATTATCAGAGCAGCTTTCAACCATGAACTGCCCCTTTGAGCCTCTCAACAGAAATGAAGTCAGGATATAAACCTGGCCCGCTCCAAAGCATTTAGTTTGAACCATTCAGAGGCAGTCTTTTTCTTTAGCTAGGAGTTATTTATCTTGATGCAGAGCTTGAGATTCAAATCACATATAAGCAGACCTTGTGCTGCAGAACATTCTTGTGAACATTCTTGTGCACAATTTGGCAGAAACCCGGCCTAACAACACTGTATCTAAACCGGTGTGTCTCGGTGAAGCGTGAAGGTCCCTCTTAACATGATGAACTCAATCAGATCAGGTTCATTTATCTGCGTGGCGAGTCATTTTATCTAGAAATTAAACCAGTGACTCTGAATATTTGAGAAACTTATGAGCAATAGCTCATGTTCACTTGCTGAGCAGGCCATAGCTTCAGGGCAGTTTCGGACTTTAACAAATCCGATTTTGACTTCTGGATTACATTAAAGCCTGAAAGCAGTTTTATTGGCTACTAATTTAAAACAGGATAGGAGATACAATCTGCTCTAAAAGAACAAACAGGCCAATTCATTTGTTTCTGCCATGTACTTAATACATTTAGGTTTAAGATCAAAAGATGAACTTTCATTTCCTGGTATTAACATCTCAGTATGATAAAATACACAGAGAACAACACCCTCATTACCAACCAGTATCTCTCACCACCCAGTTTTTCAAGTGAGCAAAAGTATTGGAACATGACCTGCTTGTTGTTACACAGATGTGTCCTGCCTGAATGATAATTTCAAATAAAAAGGGCTCTTGCTATCTCAGTTGATGCTCTTAAATTCACCAGTGAAGAATGCAATCATTGGGAAATCAACATGAAAGCAAAATAAGCTGTCTATGGGGGACAGGCATGCTATTTTCAGGCGGAGAAAAGAAGGAAAGAGGGCCAGTACAACTGAAAAAGAAGGAAACTACTGGTGCACAAAGCAACAGACACTGAACAGGCAACAACTGCTGATGACAAACAAAATGTAATGATTGATTTTTAAAAATGTAATGATTTATAATGAGTGATTTTTTAAAAATAGCCCAAAATATGTGACATCAGGGCAGGGATGCAGGAATCACAACCTACTGATGTAAGAAATATAGAGAAGAATTATATAGGCCACACCACTAGGTACAAAGTATAGGTATAGGTAAACCTCCCCCAGTGGTCACAAAAATGTAAATTAGAAATGAGAAACGGTTAACGGCAGATATTACTGTATCACCGTTCCTGCTTCTTGCACCAGCAACAAGCTGGTCAAGGCTTCATTACTGATTATTAGGGACGAGTGGAAATTTGGTCAAAAACGGCACCTGTTTTTAATGAAAAAGGGAAGAGTTTTATTTTAAAAAATGAACAAAAACATACTTTAGCCCCATCAGCGTTCAGTCCAAATGTGCCTAAACAGTAGTATCAAGACCCTCTGATTTTAAGGCTGATGGACTTCGGGAGTGTTAAAACAGCAGGATGCAGCATCTTCAGCTTTCTCACCGATATCGTTTCGTGGCGGAAGATCCTCATCCTCATAGCTTGGGTAGCGCTCCTTTCTGTCCAGCAGCAAATAATAAATCATCTTCTCCTGGTTTTCCCTGGAGGTGTTAAAAAAGCAAGGAGAGAAAAAAGAAGCAGGGAGAGGGTGAGGACAAAATGAATAAAAATAGAAAATGAACTTTTTAACTGCTTTTTGAAGCTGAAGCGGCCCAGGTTTGTGTAACAACTTGCTCATTCAATATTTTTTTGGGAAAACGAATTGTGTTTTGTGGCTCTCATGTTTCAGATGTCTAAAAGTTGTGTGCTGATGTCTTAGCATGCTTGGGGGCATGTCAAGCTTGCAAATAGGTGGCATCAAGGGACACACTGACGGCAGTACGTCCAGGAAGCTAAAAAAAAAAAAAGGTTTGGAAGAAGACACACACACACACACACTCACTCTTCGCACTGCAGGTCTCGTGTGAGTTTGACGCGGTCTCTGAAGCAGCCCAGTGAGTACATACTGTCCAGCACATCAGGGTCCAGCTCTGTCAGTGACAGAATGCGCTTCACACACACACGCCGTGGAGGGGGCTGCTCTGGACATGGCTCATTCCGGCCCCCCCTGCAAAACAGTTTTGATCTTAACTTGAAACTTTGACCATGCCAAATATACACAACATAAATTCGGTGCAGTCAGTACAGACAGAGGTGCAATCAGTACTCACAGATACCACTGGTGCTTCTGTATTTCTTCCAGCTGTGAAGAACACAAACAAAAGAACATGGTCAAGCGGATATGTGTTTGGACATGCACGTGTCTGGTTTTGCAAGGACCAAATGGGCCAAGCGGAGAAATACTTTTGATTGTGACTCAAACACATAACTGAACCAGAACAAACCCATTCTCCGCCTAAATCTGGCCCAAAGACACCCACAGTCCAGAAGAATATAGTCTGAATCTGACTTAACAAACAGATCAAACTCTGCCTGAACCTGACTGAACCTATCCAATCTTTCCAAATCAACCTTTTGGTCTTGATCAACAGCAGTGCTGTTCTCCCAGTGGCCTCGTGAACTTTGAAGAACTGTGCTGACATGAGTGACCTCAGTGCATTTGAAACTGTTGAAGGTAAAACAAGCATAAAGAATAAAGGCTGCAACTGACAAAATAGGTGAGAATCAATGTGCAAACCTGGATTACCCTCCTTTAAATTACATTAAATTTGCAAAAAGCCTGCGCTTGGGTGTGTGTGTGTGTTTGTAAAGGAGCGTACCGTGAGGCGTTTTTCTGCGTTGACCTCGATCATGCCGCGGAGCAGAGCCTGGCACTCTGGAGGGATGAAGTGAGGCATGTGGAAGACTCCACTCTTCACCTTCTCCAGGAGCTGCCGCAGGTTATCATGGTCGAAGGGCAGTGCACCCTGCATGGGTCAGAGGTCCGTCTTATACTATTACATCTACAATAAACCAATTCAATTTCCCTCACGCTGCTAATAAAACCATGACTGGGGGTCTGGCAATGCATCATGATATTGGAAAGTAAAAACAGGCATCATGGATAAAAGACATTCTGTTGTTAACAGCTGAGCTGTATGTGCGGCAAATAAACAGCCTGATCAACCCACAGCAACCTAACATTGTGAAAAGAGTAGTCTATAAGCCTTCCATCCAAGCCGGGTCTGTATTTCTAGGACATTTTATTGTATCATTTCCAACTTGTCATGCTTTTGTCATCATTTGACATTAAAAGAAATGACACTGGCCTCTGTTGCAGAAAGGCATGTGATCAGAGTTGATGTTATAAATGCATGAACAGCACAAAGAAATCCACAGCTCTCTAAATAAAAAATGGAAAATGACAGTTTCTCACCACAAGCAGAGCGAAGAGGATAACCCCACAGCTCCATACATCTGCCCTGCGACCATCATACTTCTCCCCCTAAACGCAAAACAAATCAGTGCTATTGCACACAGAAGTTTCTGATTTTTACCAGTTGATTATGTCACTGAAAAACATTCTTTTCTTCATCTTTACCATAAGTGTTTCATGTTCTAAACGCCACTGAAAATAACTTTGCTAGCGGTTTCTTACCAGGCTGTAGTGACGATGAGGTGCGAGATAGAGTTTGTGTTCTACTTAATGATTTTATTGGCCCTCTTCACAGCTGCCAGTAACCTTTGTGAAAGTGAAAGTGACTACGTTTTGTCGTTGTGAAACACGGCACAGCACACGTTGAGCCACAACAAAATTCAAGCTCTGCTTCTTACACCGTGCAGCAGGGGGCAGCTATTTAAAGTGCCCGGGGAGCAATGATGGGGAAGGTACCTTGCTCAGTGGTACCTCAGGGCAAACTACTGGTCTGGGATTCTAACCCCAACCTTCAGATACTGGGGCCTAATCCCTAACCACTAGGTCACCACTGCCCCTGTGTCTGTCAAATCAGACTAACACAGATTGGGGCCGTGCCCCAGTAATTCAATCATTTTCTTGGTTACGGCCAGCCTAGAGGGAGGCGAGGCTTTTTACGTTTCTGGCTTGCTGGCCATTTATTTCTTTATTTATTTTCGCTGTGGTGGCAAAGATTTTGGTGTGTTGGGCCATCACAGAGAAACGTTACCCATGTAGTCACACAGAGGATGTTGGGTACGCAGTCCTTCAGGACATTCATATAGACACTGCTGAAAGAAGGTGGCCACATGGACCCCAGACCACCTGAACATGGCCTGTGTGTCTTGGATGCATCTTGGGTGCATTTATTAGCACTCAGCCAAGATACATGTTAATACATGTAATCCAGACACACTGGATGATGTTGAGATCAGGGCTCTGTGGGGGCCAGAAGAACTGATGCTGCTTTGAAGGCAAAAGGCAGTAACACCAAATATTGATCTGATTTAGATTTTTCTTTTGTTCACTAACTTTGCATTTTGTAAATTGATAAAAATAAACAATCATTATTTATATTTCTGAAATTATTCTTTGTTTACAGCATTTTTTCCACACCTGCCTAAAACTTTTGCACAGTACTGTATGGGCAATCATGTTACCAATATGGGTAAATATCATGACCTACTATAAATATTTGGTTTCTTGGTCATGAGATTCAAAAAATTGTTATATTTATAATGCATGTCAACTCATGGCAGAAATTGACATATTTATGGTATGGTTATGGCAATGTTAAGAAGCAGAGTCCAAGTAAACTGAACTTTTCTCCTGGAGATACACTACTGTTTTTTCCAGCACCTGTATTTTAGCCACTGAACTAGTAGACTGCTGCCCACAGTACAACCTTGCATTTTGATCGAGTCCATGCGTCTCCACATAAACAGACAAGGACACGGCGAAACCTGATGATTAACCTAAAATGAAGCTATATTTCCCTCCGAGCGTTTACAGCTCGCTGGATTTGTTCCAATTAAACGGAGGAGGAGAGAGTAGACTTACCCGAATGACCTCCGGACAAGCGTAATGAGGAGACCTGCGATTACAGTTACATAACACACACAGCCTGAGTTCCAATTAAAACAAATATTTTAACATTTTCAAGTCAAAACACGCAAACAGGCACATGCAGAGAAAACCCACCCGCAGCTGGTCTCCAGAAGGCTGTCTCCCACTTGTAGGGAAGCCATTCCAAAATCTGCAATCCTGATATTATTCTTCTCGTCCAGCAGGAGATTCTCCGGCTTCAGATCTCTGTGACTGAGAGAGAGAGACAGACAGAAAGAGGGAAGGTAGGAGTGGGAGAGAGAAGGACAGACAGAGAAAGAAAAAGGGGAAACAGAGACAGTGGAGGAAGAGAGAAAGACAGGAAAAGTGAAATAGAGACAAAAGTAGAGAGGAGGAAGGGAGAAAAACAGGTAAAAAGAAAAAAACAAGAAAAAACGTGGGTGTGAGAGTGAATAAGAGAAAGAAAAGAAAAAGAAATAACGTGTATGGGGTGGGAGAGAAGGAGGGGGTAATAGATGAGAAAGACAGGAAAATGAGAAAGGAAGAAGGGGAAAAAAGAGAAAAGAGGAAGAGACACAGGGAAGGAGTAATAGAGGCGGAGAAAAGAAGTGGGAAAAGAAAGGGAGAGTGAAAGAAAGATGAAGAGAGCGATAGAGAAAGAGAGACAGAGAGAGAAGATGGGAGCGGGAGAGAGAAGGACAGACAGAGAAAGAAAAAGGGGAAACGGAGACAGAGGAGGAAGAGAGAAAGACAGGAAAAGTGAAATAGAGGCAAAAGTAGAGAAGAGGAAGTGAGAAAAAACAGGTAAAGGATGAAAACGAGAGAAGATGTGGGTGTGAGAGTGAAAAAGATAAAGAAAAAGAAAAAAATGTGTATAGGGTGAGAGAGAAAAAGATAAAAAAGAGGGAAAGACACAGTGAAGGAGTAACAGAGGAGGAGAAAAGAAGTGGGAAAAGAAAGGGGGAAGAGAAAGGGAGAGTAAGAGTGAAAGAAAGATGAAGAACGAGAGAGAGAGAGAGAGAGAGAGAGAGAGAGAGAGAGAGAGAGAGAGAGAGAGAAAAAGACAGAACAGAGGCAGTATAGAGAATGAGCATGACTGACAGATGGAGGGCAGTGACTAGAAAAGAGTAAAGGAAAACAGAAAAAAAATTAAACATAAAAAGAAAGCAGGTGGAAATTCTAGGCCTGCATTAATGAGCCGGAGGCCACAGGTACACCTGCTCATTCTGTGTGTCCTAAAAAAATGGTTTGCATTGCTGGACAGAGAGACACACTGAGAGACAACACACAGGTGAATAACGACACTGTTTTGGAAATTAATTCAGTTCAGTGCTGGTAAGTGTGAACACAAACTGATCAGCCAGTAATTGAGCGGTTCTTCTGTACTGATTATATTACATTATTACAGCGAAATTAAAGTGAAAGTGAAGTGAAAGCGAGTAGGTGTCATTGAGAGTATGCGGCACAGCGCACAGTGAACCACAACAAAGTTAATTTTTTGCATTTTACCCATACACCACGTGCAGTAGGGGGCAGCCATATATTCGCCGCCCGGGAAGCAGTGTTGGGATCGATACCTTGCTCAACTGGTCCGGGATTCGAACCCACGACCTTCTGATCCTGGGGCCTAATCCCTATGCACTAGGCCTACACTGCACCTTCTTTACTACAATTACACCTCAGAATAAAGCACAGCACCTATGTTTCTGAACCAGGACCCATACACAGACTGTATGGGGTGCATGTTTCTAAGCTGGACATAAGGTTTCTGAGTGCTGGTTACCATATAGAGTGACTGTGACAGAAGTCCAACGCTGAGATGATCTGTCTGAAGAACTTCCTGGCCTCTTTTGGGGTCAATCTGCCTTTCTTCACTAGATAGTCGAAAAGCTCTCCACCAGATACATGCTCTAACACCAGATATCTGAGGGGGTGGAGAAAAATACACACCTTTTTGCTCAAGTACAAGTAAAGGAACCCCAAAACATGGCTCTGATAAAAGTACAGAATAAATTTCTTTGCTCTGAACTTGTAAAAAAGAAAAACGTACAGGCTCTGAAATGTGTATAAAAGTAAAAATGAGGTCTTTAATGGATTTCCAGTGGCTGTTTGAGCTGAATGTGAACAGAATCTCACTCCATATTAATACAATTCAGATTATTAAAGCCTCAAACAGAAAAAGCAATCTAGTGAAGATAATGAACATTAACTTCTTCACTTTCATCCATGTCTCTACTAGTTCTCCCATTACGGACGTCACACTCAATACACGCCTTTTCTCCACCGTCCACTCTCCCTGTCTTCTCTTTCTTCTCCTTTTTCTGCCTTACAGTCTTTTTCTGTCTTGCATTCATGGACATATTAAGAGATTGTCTTTAATGTGTGTTTTTGTCCATTTAGGGAGAAATGTTGGGAGGGTGATGTAAAATAAAAATAATAGAGAATTACTTTCAAATGCATCTTAGACTAATGTCAGGAGTCTGTTCTGAAAACTGAAGTAGAAAGTGCAGATCTGGGTTCCAACGAGGGAGCAAAAGTAAAAAAGCAATCAGAAAAAAATGCGAACAGCTGAAAAACTCTACTTTTAACTCTCTTACAAAGTGTTAGCTTGCTGATCACCTAAATGCAAATTGCAAATAGCTAGCTCTAGTTCTGAAAATAAGTTCTCAGGCCTTCTTTTCATCCGCTACGGCTTCTCAACCCCAAGACTCCCACTGCGGCTCTGCAGGATGCATGCACAGGCATGTCCAAACAGCCCGCTACACACAAACACACACAGAGCTGTGAAGAGAAAGTGTTTTGGCGTCAGTGGAGAGAACATATACGTACAAATATTTGTTATTCTCATAGACATCGTGCAGCTTGAGAACGTGGGGGTGCTCTATTAGCTTCAGAATGGCTATCTCTCTCTCCACCTGCACAAACACACAGAGAGGGATGGAGGGAGTGTAAGAAAGAGAGAGAGAGAACAAAGAAGAAAATGAGTACAAGCAGGAGTGTCTAAGAGCATATTAGCAGATTATGAGTAGTGTTAATTAAAGTGGAATATGAAAAGAGAGTTGAAAAAGGCATACATGAAAATATATACGTATATCACTGACTTTGAGGAGAACCAAACAGTGTTGGCTACACGACTATGTCATGGGGTTTGAAGTAGACCGTACTTGCCAAAAGTGACCAAAGGATGAGCAACCGGTGAACTTTCAACAGCAACATGGGTGCCAAAATCTAAATCTAGCCTGCCTGTTCTTCCAATCCCACAGCAGTGCTTCTGCAGCACAAACTGCTGAGAGAGTTATCATTGGCTATAATAATATGATGCCATTACCAATGTACCATCACAGATTGCTACATAGCTGCAGACTGGTCAGAGGGCCCATGCTGACCGCAGTGCATTCCCGAAAGCAACTATCGGCAGAAGTTGGTGATGAATCATACTTTCTTTTATAGCATGTGGGTGAATAGTTCAGGAGTGCTTTGAGGAACATGACAGTTCCTCAAGAGTTCAATCTATTCCTCCAAATTCCCCCAGGCCTCAAAGGGATTAAGCTTGTGCTGGACATTGTAATTGGATCTATGGAGGCCCCACCTCAAAGCACTGAAGACTCAAAGGATCTGCTGCTAACAAGAGGAAGAAAAGAGAGAGAGAGAGAGAGAGAGAGAGAGAGAGAGAGAGAGAGAGAGAGAGAGAACTTTACCTTCATGAGAACAGACTCTGACAGTTTCTCTCTGTTCACAATCTTTATGGCAACTTTCTGTCCAGTGATGCAGTGAACTCCCAACTTCACCAAACCTGAGGAGAAAAGATCCAAAAGGTCCAGATTTTAAATTATTTGGCCAATAACATTAGCTAATATAATAATAATAATAATGATAATAACGAGTGATGTATTAACAGTCTGAACAGTCCGAATAGTCCGACAGCCCAACAATATTTACAGTCTCATGAAAAAGCTTGGATGCTTTCAGGTCAAATAATATAGCACAAAACATATACGTCACATTTTATTTCCAAGCTGTTAAACTCAGCAAGCATTAACTCTGAAACAGGAAGAAAATGTAAATTTTTAAGTCTGAAGAGGAAGTCGGAAAAACTTGGATGGATGTCCATCACAGTAAACAGTTACATCCAACAATTATATACAGAAAATGACTGTAAAACTTAAAAATAGAAATAAATCTGGTTGCCTAACATTTTAAACCCTAATATTGATCACAGTCCCAATAAAAACTCCCACAGTGTCCCTCAAAGAGACGTTCTTCTGCCTAAAATCTCACAAAATAGTACCGATAGAATAACCAATGGGGACGTGATGCTCTCCCGAAGATTGTAAAAATACCACGGAAGTCTGTATGATTACGCAACACGGTCACTTTCCCCACAATCCCTTTCAGCTTTCTTCACCGTTTAAAGGCTTGTTAATTAAGAGTTGAAGTAATAACCCTGCCCGAGGCAGGACAGGCTCTTTGAGCTTCACTGGATGATGTAATGCAGTTGCACAATGAGTAGCTTCTGCTCTTATTACTGATTATAGAGGAAGATATGGGACATTTTAGTCACTGGACTATTTGTGAGTGTGAGTGATTAATTGTGATGCAGTGGGTTATTTCTGTGTGTTATGATACAGAAAATATATTTATTTAAAGCACATTATATAAAAAATATAAGGGCATGTATCATTAAAAACCTGTTTAATTCTCTGTTTGATTGTAGCATCATGAGTGGACCTTAGGCGAAAATATAAAAGGCCAAGAAAACACAGGATATTGGCCTTTTAGATGAACCAACATTCACTCCTTTCTTTCACCACCTGGTCCTACTGGTATGGATGTCACTTCATTTTTCACGAATATAGTCAAAGTGCCCACAGCCAGCAGACTGTGCATGAATTTTAAACATTAGACTGTCTGATACCAGTTCATTAAAAAATCTGCAATAATTTCAGTTTAAATTTCATTCATTTTCCAATGAATATTATACAATACAATATTATACATAAATATACAAATATTCCATAAGAACTTTAAATTTCATTTCCATTCTGAAATAAAAAACAGATTTTTAGTACAAAGGAACAGTCTGCAGAGAATAACTCTTTAAATAAATGTGTTCTTCACATCTGAGATTATCTTTCTTGTTTCAGTGATGAATTACATCACACATGTTTTGTACTTAAATGTTGAGAAATGGCTTTTTTTTATACAGATGGAGCAAAATAGTCCTGCTCACTGAAGTTTAACATAAAGTGGAACAAGACTACACCAGGTCCATTTGTAAGAAATCTATCACAATGATGGAGAATATTAAAATGAAAATGGCTCTTTTGAAAATGCTTTGTCAGCAGAACTTCTGTAACTGCACAACCTTAACGTGACTCCAACATCTTTCACTTCACTGAAAAGACTCTTTCCAAAATCCTGCCCCAGGAGTCCCTGCGCATTGCATCTTTTAGTGTCTCCCTGTTCTGACCTGATGAAGATTTGAGGACTGAGCTGAAGAGTTGAGTCACGAGGCTTAGAGCAGAACAGAGGGAATCAACAAGCCACCATGGTTTAAGGAGGACCACAGTGATGCCAGATTAATAACGTTCCACCTCATTCAGCACTTAGAGGTATTACTTCATGAAACACAGGCCGTTTTAGACATGCAGGAGCAATCTGATACATTTCATATTACTGAATAATAAAATTGGCTTGGTTTTGCACTGCATTATTTCTAAATGGTCCAAAAAGGGTTACCCGGTGTCTATCTTCTGGAATATGATTTTGCCGACACTCTCCAGTTTCACAATCGAAGTAAACTATGGTCGATGTTGATCCTGGTCATTTTTATTGACATCTTCTATGTTTATTACTTGGAAAACAGGCTGGAAAACCTGGAGACCCATTTTGGGGCCCCAGTTCAATTTTTTACCTGAGCGCATTAACTTGGTTCTGACTAAAGTTGATGTTTTGAGGCATCAAACGGACTAAGGTTCAATACTAACAGACTAAAGGATGCAGGTGAAACTACCTTCAGTAAACACATATTCAGTTCCAAAGTGACTGAGAGAGCAAATATTTTTTCCAAAAACCTCACTTTTGAGAAGTACTGGTTTGGGAATTGTGGGCAGATGTGGACAGTGGATGATATTTGTGCATGCATGAACATAAATGATGCCCAATCAGATAAGGTCATACATCAGTAATTACTTATGTGCCGGTATAATATCTCATCATGCCTCCCTGATCTTTTACCTGCCCAGCAATAACATCTCATCAAACTCAGATCATAATTTAAGACATCTTAATACATTCTGTGTAATAAGATAAGATTCATCAGACCATAACCATTACTTTCAGAAGTTCGATAGCATCCTTTTCTTCGTGTGAACATTAAATATGAAACCCATGTGTCAGACACTGGAGCCCTTGCTACATTGCATCCTGTTTCAAGGGGCTGCTACTTTTGTCAATTTACTGCTTGTTGATTTATTCATAATGTGCTAACCATAGTGATATTACATCTTAGCAGACACTTATCCAGAGAGACTTCCAATTCCTGATTACAGGGACAATCCCCCTGGAGCAACTTGTGGTTAAGGGTTTTGCTCAGGAACCCAATGGTGGTTGTGCTAGAGGTGGGGTTTGAACCTGGAACATCTCCCCGTCACGCTCCTCCCTGCGATGGGCTGGCGACCTGTCCAGGGTGTCCCCCCCGTCCTTCGCCCTTTGTGAGCTGAGATGCGACTGATTGACTGACTGAAATGAATGCTGCTGTTTTTTGCAATTTAACAGCTGAATTTGATCAAGAAGGTTAAAGATGAACAGTCTTAGCAACACACCATGGGCAACGGTGGCCTAGTTTTTAGAGACAAGGCCTCAGGATCAAACGGTTGTGGGTTCAAATCCCACCTGTAGCTTGCCCTGAGGTACCCTTGAGCAAGGTACTGTCCCCATCCACTGCTCCACTGCAGCCCGGGGTGTGTATGGGTAAAAGGTAGAGGTTGAATTTTGTTGAGATTCACTGTGTGCCGTGTTTCACAATGACACAAATAGTCATTTTCACTTTTTATTCACTTTTCACACCGTACAGGAGCAGCACACCCCTGAGAAAATGATAGCTTTTGTCTTCAGCTGCCATGATAGTGGCTTCTAAGGCTTAACACACCAGACCAAACTCATCAGGTCATCACCAATCCCTCCCTTTGCTGAATGGTGTATTGAGGCAAGAGGAGTCCATGAGCAGGATTAGGGGAGCACTCTTTTAGGAGGATTATCTGCAGCTGGAACCAAGGGAACTGATGTCTGCAACATTCAGACCCCTTTAATCCACAGAGCGCTAGATACATCTGATTATAAAGCATCCATGAATATCAATGTGAAAGTGACTATTCTTGTCATTGTGAGTACACACAGCACAGCACACGGTGAACCACAATGAAATTGGACCTCTGCATTTAACCCATGCACAAATACACACCGTGCAGCAGGCAGCTATGAAAGAGCCCGGGGAGCTGTGACGGGGACGGTACTTTGCTCAAGTGCACCTCAGGATGATCAAGATTTGAACCCACAATCTTCCGATCCTGTGGCCGACTCCCTAACCACTAGGCCACCACTGCCCCATGTAATCAATAATAAAAGTAACCTTAAAAGTAAACTTGTGATGGGATGATGTAACAGATATCATTCTTGTGGAAACGGTGAGCCCATCCAAAATCAATCAAATTCAAGTCCATCATGTGGATAAAACAGGGAGCAATATTTCAAAATTAAATGAAGCACATAAAGCCATTTAGAGCGGGTTTGGTGTGAATGACTCCAGTCTAGAGAAACATTCAGAGCTGTTTACTGTGGTGGTGAATTGAACCGGCCGTCTGAAGAGGTTAATAATAGTTTATAATATTAACAGTGATTTGGGACTAGCCCCCAGGATTGGAAGGTCATGGGTTCGAATCCCAGACCAGCAGGTTGCCCTGCAGTACCCTTGAGCAAGGTACCGGCCCCATCACTGCTCCCAAGGAGCTGTTAAAAGCTGCCCCCTGCTGCACGTGTGTGTATGGGTGAAAAGCAGAGGTTGAATTTCGTTGTGGCTCACTGTGTTCTGAGTGACAATGACAAAAAAAAGTGTCTCTTTGACTTGTACATAAAACTGTACATAAAATGACTATATTTATACTGAAAGTGAAAGTGATTAACTAGTCACTGTGAATATGTCACAGCACCCCTACACACAGTGCAGCAGCAGGCAGCCATTCATCCAGCACCCGGGGAGCCGTGCTGGGAGGATTCTCAGTGATACCTCAGGGTAACCAGCTGGTCCGGGAGTCAAACCCACAACCTTCCGGTCATGTGACCCTAAACACTGGTCCACCATCGATCTGCTGCAAACAATGGCTCAACAATGAGCCCCATCAAACCCACTCAGAATGAATCTAAAATTGAATCACTTGGAATTCTCCATGGGACGGTGGAAAGCTGGGACCAACAATTATACATTGAACTGACTTGGAGGCAAAATGTTCATTCAAATATATCACATCAGCACAACTGTTGTTATTGGCATCAACGTTGTTGTCATATTTTCTGTTCATCTGAAAAATGTTTTCAGGAAAAATATATTGTGTTGAGGCCACATTTTCTGTTAGTAGAAGAATGTTAACAGGAACAATCTGACCTTATTGTGTTAGGTCATATTTCCGGTTCTTATTTCCGGTTCTCCGGTTCAAAATTAGCATAATTGATAACCTTTTTCTGCGGAAAGAAATAATGTGGTATAAACTGTTTTGTATTTCCTGTTCATAGGCAAAATTAGGCATTAATTGCATTGAAGTTGTTTTCTGATTTGATGAATAATTCATTGTGTTGAGGTTGTATTTTCGGTTCACAGGGAAGATTTGGAATTATTTATACAGAGGGCATATTTCCTGTTGAGAGTAACAATGTGGAATAAACTGCTGAAAGTGTGAAACACGGCACAGCACACACACAGTGAACCATTACAAAGTTCAACCTCACCCATACATGCAGCAGGAGGCAGCTATTTAAAGCACCCAGGGAGCAGTGATGGGGACGGTACCTTGCTCAGGGTGACCTACTGGTCTGGGATTCGAACCCACAACCTTCTGATACTGGGACCAACCCCCTAATCACTAGACCACCGCTGCCCTGATAGTAATAATGTGGATTAAACTGTTTTGAAGGAATATTTCCTGTTGATAGGAAGAAAATGGCATTAATTGTCTTGACGTAATACTTAGTTTTATTTCATTTTTGGATGATATGAATAATGTGGCATTAATTGCATTCAGGTTCTATTTTTGCTTCAAAGGAAAGACATTAATGACGCTGGGGTCATATTTCCTGTTGATAGTAATAATGTGGATTAAGTGTTTGGAAGGGATACTTCCTGTTGATAGGAGGAAAATGCATTAAATGATATAATATTGAGTTGAGAAGAATAAGTGTAATGAACTGTGTTGAGGTTCTATCTCATGCTGACAGTAGTAAAGTGCCACTGACTGTGTTGATCTTTATTTATAAGGGCAGGAGTGTCTGAGGACGGGATGCTGAGAGCAGGAGGGAGGTGCAGGTGATGTACTGACCTGTCTGGCCTTTCCCCAGAGTTTTCTCCAGCCGGTAGGGCCCAACATACTGGGCCGGTGGACTCCCCGAAACCTCCTTGCTGCTCATTTCTTGTTGATTCGATGTTTATTGTTGTTTCTGTTTTAAAAAAAGAGGGAAATGAATGAAACTTCACTGTGTGTCCGAGCGGCGCCGCAGCCTCATGCCCCAGGCGGGCGCGCGGGGGCTGTTGGGTAATGTAGTCCTGACGTCAGGGCCGTGGCCTGCTGCTCCCAAACAACATCTGCTACTCCTCCGATGCAAATAAACCGGTGTAGATCTGCACAAATACGCTCAGTAGCAGCACGTGTACCGGGTCTCCAGGCCAGGTCCGATGTGAACGATAATATCAGGATAAAGATCGCGTCGGAACAGACGCAGGATTGCAGGTGAAAGGTGATACAGGAGATCCAGGATTAAACGCAGCCGGTACCGAGATGCAGCATCACCAGGAGCTCAGACATTCAGAAAATCCTGGTTTAGCAGGAAGGTGATGGCTGACCCACTTCATTGGCAGGTCTGTCCTGGAAAGCCCCCCCAAAAAAGCCTGTCATCTGATACACATCACCTGCTCCATGTCCGCCCCCTCCAAACGCGAGCCTCCCTTTCTGCAGTGACACTGGAGGAAATGGATGGAGATGAGAGAGGAGAGAGGTGTGGATGTGCATTCAAATCCCGATCAATTTTTTTTGCCCCCTCCTTTTTTTCTACTGCAGGCGTCCCATGCTGGAGTTGGAGGAGGGAGCAGCGTTTAAATCCCCAAAATTAAAAAAAAAAAAAAAAAAGGTCTCAGTCCAGCATCTCGGCACGACCAGCCCTTCTCTCTCTCCCTCTCTCTCTCTCTCTCTCTCTCTCTCTCCCTGTTCGTTCCTCACCCGCTGCTTTATCACTGCATCTCTATCATCCCAATCCCTCCTTCCCTCTCCCAGCTCTGCAGCTCGCAATTTACTCCTCCCTTCTTCTTCTCTTCTCTTCTCTTCTCCTTTTTTTATCCTCCCGTTCCGTCTCTCTTCCTTCTACCCATCAGCGCAGCATCAGCATCCGGGTTCCTCTCGCCCCCCCCACACCCCCTCCCCTCTCCGTACCCCCCCATCACACACAGACACACACACACACCCAATCATTATGGGTGAGATCATCCAGCTGGTGCTGATCCTTGTCTCTGACATGTGAGACAGCACAGAAAATGTACGGAAAAGGTGAATTTATTGACAGTTTTTTTTCTTCTTTTATTTGTTGGCTCCACACCCTCCCATCCTGTCTTGCAAGACATCCTCAACCGGGCCAGATTTCTGTCTCTCAGATCTTCAGAGCAGGCTCTGCTTTGCTGAGGTGGGACAGGATGGGGCTGAAAGGATGATGGCAAATCAGTGCAAGTCTCACAACGCCTTCCAGCATGCGTTCACACCAAATCCAAACAGTGTGTCAGGCATCAGACGGTGTATAAATAACTCTTTCATTCAAGGCTGTAGCCATGGAGCCCGCTGACAAGGGACCCAATCAGCTGCCGGAGTGTAAAATGAGAAAATAGTGATCTATAAACTTTACTAGTGTTAGGATTATTCTGTTATTATTGGTTGCTTCCTGACACATTTTCATTGCAAGTGTGAAATTAAATTAAATAGTTAATTAATTGGTTGATTGATTAATTAATTGATTAATCAGGCTGCTTGGCCTTTAAGACTGGTATACAGAATCCACAGCTCTGTTTTGATGGACTACCATAATATATAATATAATATAATATAATATGTATAATAGCAGATATTTAAGGGAAGACATTGGGAACGCATGTGAATATGGGAGGGGGGGGGGGGTTGGTTTCATGTAATAACTTGAGGAAGTTTTCAAAAAGCACTAAACTCTGCAGACGTCTAGTTCCATTCAACATCACTGTGTAGTTCCCTTTAAAAAAAAAAAAAAAAAAAAAAAAAAAAGAGGACAGTAGAAATGTGGGCATAAGGTTTAAGTAGTGAATTTCCCGTAATCTAAATTTATCCAGACACACAAAATAAACGTTCATTTGTTTAAACCCACATTCTACTTTTATATTATTTTCAAAGTAAATACTTTTAATATTTGTTTTGGGTCATCATTTATAATCCTTAATTTGAATATGTGTGTGTGTGTGTGTGTGTGTGTGTGTGTGTGATTTGAACATTTTTCTGATGTATAACTTTAATAAATCCCTCCGCATCCTGTTGTTCCGCGCCTGACCGCCAGGTGGCAGCACTTACGCTTATATCCTAACATTAAAAAAGAAAGGGGCATGTGAGCGAAAATAAGATGTTTCCTACACCCTAAGTAGTGCACTAAGTAGGGAATGACACAGTGTATAGAATGTGCGCCCTACTTCTCATTAAAAGCCCTGACTGCTTTTTTTCTGAGTAAGCACTTCTTTAATTGTCCAGCAGGTGGAGCCATATGTGTTATTTGATATGTAATTTAATTTCTGCACATTGTTTCGCTTTTTTTTCATATTTTCCCTCCCTAAATTCAACTTAAATAGTTTTTTTTTTATTTGCCTTCATGTAAACAACTTTTTATAATAATAAACTCCATAGCAACAAGAAGCCCTGTATAGTACTTTTATGCATTTAGATGAAGCTTAAAATGCTTTACATTTTAAAACAACTATTAAAACAATTCATTGTTAATTGTTGCAAATAACTACATATTTATATGTATACATTGTTAATTGTTGCAAATAACTACATATTTAAATTGGTACAATATGGCCAGATTATGTTATAAAGTGAAATGAGAAAAATTCTAAGAAACAGATCTCTGCTCTCATTGGCTGCTACTGTTCTGTTTTCTGCTTGATTTAAATAGTTACTCAAGCTGAAAGTCTCTCTTCAGAGTTGCTGTTGTGGTGCAAGTGTGGGCCTGCCTTTATCTCGAGCTTGACACAGGAAGGTAGAACATCTGGTAAGGTCAGCCTCTGCTGACCCTGTTTTACCTGAAGAGCAAATAAATGATTGATGTGAAGGTGATGATTCAACAAAGTGATTGATTTTGAAGCACTTATAATAAAGTGCAATAAACCTGCACTTATGTTTTTGTGAATCGCACTCCTTCAACCCAGCCACTAGGGAGGCACAAGCCAGTGTATTTCTTTGCGCTGGTCCCAAGCCCAGATTAATGGGGAGGGTTACGTCAGGAAGGGCATCTGGTGTAAAATTGCCAAATCAATATGCGGACAACGAAACAGAATTCCGTACCGGATCGGTCGAGGCCCGGGTTCATGACCGCCACCGGTGCTGTTAGCCTACAGGGTGCTGGTGGAAACTGGACTACTGTTGGCCAAAGGAGAAGAAGAAGAAGAGGTGAAGAAGAGAGTGCGGGTAGGTTGGAATGGTTGGAGAAGAGTGGCTGGAGTGATTTGTGACAGACAGGTTCCAACAAGAGTAAAAGGGAAGGTTTACAGGATGGTAGGGAGACCAGCTATGTTGTATGGATTGGAGATGGTGGCACTGATGAAAAGACAGGAGGCAGAGCTGGAGAATTCAGAGTAAAAGATGCTGAGATTTTCGTTGGGTGTGACGAGGATGGACAGGATTAGAAATGAGTATATTAGAGACGAGGAGTATATTGGGAGAAGGTTGTTGAGGTTGGAGCTGCCAGGAAAGAGGAAATGAGGAAGACCAAAGAGGAGGTTTATGGACGTGGTGAGAGAGGACATGCAGGTGGTCAGTTCAAATGAGGAAGATGCGGAGGACAGGAAGAAACGGAAAAAGGTGATCCGCTGTGAAAAAAGTGAAAGTGACAACCCTTGTCATTGCGAGGTCACAGCACAGCAAGCGTGAACCACAACGAAATTGGACCTCTGCTTTTAACCCATGCACTCAAACACCGTGCAGCAGTGGGCAGCTATTGAAAGCACCCAGGGAGCAGTGACGGGGATGGTACCTTGCTCAGGGGTATCTCAGGGCAACCTACTTGTGAGGGAATCAAACCCACAATCTTCCGATACGGGGCAACTCCCAAATCACTAGGCCACCGCTTGGCACATGGCGACCCTTAAATGGGAGCGGCTGAAAGAAGAAGAAGAAAAGTAGCAGTGACCTGGTTAGGGAAGAAGGCAAAGGTACAAGGGATGAATAGAATGGATTAAAATGCAGAGGTCACAAAAATTATCCATCCCTCACTTATTCTGAGTAGGGTCACAGGTAGGACTGGAACCTGTCCCAGTTCTCATAGTGCAAAAGGTGATAAAACACCCTGGACAAGTCACCAGTGCATCACAGGGCAGACACATGTCTCCAATCTAACTAATATGCATGCAAAATCCTACTTGATGTCTTTGGACGGTGAGAGGAAACCACCCGGGGGAAAACCACACAGACTCAGGGAGAACATGCTCTCTCTCTAAACAGAAAGCACCCAGGCCACCCATCTATTAATCAAGCCCAGGATCTTCATTCTGTGAAGTGACAGCACTGACCACAGCAGCACCAGGTCACATCAATCCTAATAAATACTTCAGAGTGTTGCTAATCATGGGTGACTGGTTTCTCATATGGGCCATAGTTCGTTGATTGATATTTGTCCTGTTTTGCAGTACAAAATATAAACAATGCAGAATAGATTTTGAATTAGTTTTACTTTGCAGATGTACAAAACTGTACATGAGTTTTGAGCCACTGCCGGAACATTCAGCTGGGGCAGCGGTGGCCTGGTGGTTACCCTGAGGTACCCTTGAGCAAGGTACTGTCTCCATCACTGTTCCCTGGGTTCTGGATATGGCTATGTGGGCTAAAAGCAGAGGTTGCATTTTGTTGTGGTTCACTGTGTGCCGTGTTGTGTTTCGCAATGAGAATTAGTCACTTTCAAAGCAGAGCCTAGAAGGGCCAAGCTGATTCACCTCGCTGGTTTTTTTTCTGCAAATAAAATGGTCTGTAAATGGATGATAAGGGCTAAAGTACTGTAGTGTCGACTTGGCATTAGAAACATTGGTTTGTATGGCTATGATATTAAGGCAGAATTGTATTCTTATGCCTTTATTTCACTTCGGTGTGTTTCTCAGACCTGTTCCTGGTGGCCCACAGCATCACATAGCTTCAGCAAAGACTATTTTAGCCAGGACAGAGCTGCAGGTCAAGAGGAGAAGGGATAACGGGATAAAAAAATATATCTTTACCACAGTTTTCCCACTGATCTTAGACAAGTTAATCAAACCGTAGCTAACTGTAAACCTTTTCTGTAAATACAATAATATATTTCTAAAATCTCATCCAACTGAGTTTAGGTGGAGCAGACTTGTAGATGTAACACTGGGGTGCTCAGCCAGAGTCTTTCTCTGCAGCCCGGTACCAAATGACCCACAGACCGGAATCAAATTCATCATTCAAATTCAGGCAGCGGTGGCCTAGTGGTTAGGGCGCTGGCCGCATGATCGGAAGGTTCTGGGTTCGAACCCCTTCCCAATAGATTGCCCTGAGGTACCCTTGAGCAAGGTACCATCCCCGTCACTGCTCCCCGGGCGCTTTCAATAGCTGCCCACTGTTGCATGGTATTTGAGTGTGCATGGGTTAAATGCAGAGGTCCAATTTCGTTGTGGCTCATTGTCTGCTGTCCTTTGGCCTCGCAATGACACGGGTTGTCACTTTCATTTTCTTTTTTTTTCATCATTTATCACTTCTTGCTGGATCAGCACTTCCCAAAATGCCCCTTTTATCAAACACTGCTGTATGTAGTGACCCCAACACACTTGCAGATTTTGTTTCTTTAAAAACAATTAAATAAATCAAACAAGTGAATGGAACTGTGTATTGGTTTTGACTGAATCATGCAAAAGTTTCAGTGCACAGGGAATCATTTCCTTATGAAGGGAATCATCTAACACACACGTGCACCCGCACACACTATTCTGGATCGTATATAACTTACAGAGCCCACCAGAATAGCTACACCCCGCTGAGCATGAATGTGAGTGACATGTATGTGTGTATGAGCGCAGGAATCAATGAGGGCTGCATTCATAGCCATAGGGCAAAGGAAAGACACACACACACACACACACACACATTTTTGCACATACGTGCTGGAGCACACATGAAAGGTCACACGAACACGCACGCTCATCCTAAACACCCCACAGAGGGTTTCAGTGGATTCATTAAAAGCTACTGGCCAATTTTAAGTTTCTTTCCTAACTTAAACATTTTTCACTGGAAATATAATCAGTGAAAAGTTGAATATGTGAAATATATCCATGAGCTTCATGAGGTTCTTAGTTCCAGCCTTTAACTTTAAAGACAAACTGACTCCATCGTTTTATGCAGAAGCTTGTAATGAGCAGATCGGATCTCCTTGATCTGAACACACACTTGAGTGAAATGGAGGAGACTCTAACACACACTGACCTTTCTGTTCAAAGACCTTAACAGGGTCAGCATCCCAGATGAGCTTTAGTTGAAATAGCAACTGGGAAACAATTTAGAATCTGCATTATTTCTTTAATAATGACAAATTACTAACTCTTTAGGTTCTTGTTTTTCAAAATGCTAATATTTTCTGTTCCTTATTAAAAGAGTTGAGCTCCAACATCCTGAAGATTTTCCATCGGAACAGTAAAGCACCTGCAGCATTAACATTAACCTGCACTAGAATTAGGACTAGTCCAAACCTTGAAAAACAGCCCAAGACCATTATGCCTGCTCCACCAAACATACCAACATGGTTGATAGCTTTCTTCTGGCATCTCACAACCTAAATGTATCTACCAGACTGCCAGATAGTGATGCTCTAAGTAGACTTTCTGATTTGTAGAATTCATTTTTTGGATGTTTTGTTAATTACAGTTTTCTACAATGTTCTAGCTCCACTTAACCCTGAATGTCCATCGAACAGACTCTGCGCCTGTCAGGATGGACTGACTGGTACCATGAGTGCATGCATGTAGGTATGTAAGACATTGATCCACTGAGGGTTAGGGTGTATTAGTGACATTAGGAACCTTTAATCCGTAATCCAAGGCTTTCCACCCCACCTAAACTCATTACGACAGCTATAATAATCCCCCTTTATAATACTGCTGGATTAAGACAGAGTGAAATGAAGAGTTAAGAGTGTTAAGAGGCAGAGGGAGGAAGTTTTACACAAGTAATCTCATTTGTGACCCCTGGCAGTGAGCTTTATAGTCAGAAAACCTTAATGTGTCCTTTTCAAAGCCAACACACACTTTCTAAAAGGTTTTGATCAGCAAGAGCATTAATCTCCTCTCCTGCTAGTATTAACAGATTGGAATGATCAGTCTTAAAAAGTGGCATTATTGATCTGAATGAGCTTTCTGACATGCTTCTGGCTGATTAGTATCCTGCCACTTATGAACTGAAAAGTGTTTTATTTAGATTTTCTGTTCTAACTTAAACGATTCATAGACAGAAAGAGAGAAAGATATGTAGACAGCCAGGTTGATAGACAGACATACAGTACTGTGCAAAAGTTTTAGGCAGGTGTGAAAAAATGCTGTAAACAAAGAACACTTTCAGAAATATAAATAATGATTGTTTATTTTTATCAGTTTACAAAATGCAAATCTAAATCAAATCAATATTTGGTGTTACTACCATTTGCCTTCAAACCAGCATCAGTTCTTCAACCAGCATCTAGATTTCTCTTTTGTTCATTCACTGCATTTTGTTGATTGATGAAAATAAGTGATGAACACTTCCATTTCTGAAAGCGTTCTTTGTTTACAGCATTTTTTCACACCTGCGTAAAACTTTTGCACAGTACTGTAAATACTTCCACATACTCAAACAATGATGGTCACAGACGTTCTACCAATCTTTTAAAGTTTATTGTCATAATTATGTAAGCATCTCAAACAGACGATTTACATAAAACCCATGGGCTCCCAAACTGCCTATGGATCAGACTGATGCATTTGGCCACAAGAGGAAGGAGCGGCAGGAAGATTCCATTTCAGCTCTGCTGGGGTGGGGTTGGGGGTGGGGGGTCAATTAGGTTCTGCTGCTAATTCCCACCAGAGTCATTCAGTCCAGGGCTGAAGGGAATGCCGGAAGGAGTAGGGCTCAGAGCAGTGGACCTGCAAGAACAAGAACAGATGAAGAGAATTACCATCACCATAAAAACAACATTCACAATATACAATATGAGAAAATAATTTCTCTGGAGATTCATTTCAATTAACGTGATTGTACAAAAGCATCCTCACATTTTCAGTTTGAGCCCAGATATAACTGATTGAATAAGCATCTTTAAACACTGACACAATGTCATCCCACATCATAGTGTGCGCCACAGGGTCAGAAACTAAAATCGTGGGTCAGAGAATATAATCAAGTTGATTGAGAGACGTGTGATGATTTAGGTAGGGAGGTATCATGAAGCTGTTTGGGGCCTATAATCTTCCATTATCTAATTGGACTGGACAATGAATCATTTTTATATCAAAATCACAATTTGAAAAAGTAGCATTTTCGTTAGCATTTTGTCATTTTTATTCTTTTCTAAAATATTGAATATTCATGATTTCTAATTAGAGGGAATTTAATAATCATAGAAACTAAAAAACGGTCTGGTACATTACCATCAAGCCTAGAAAAAAATGGATCTGGATAAAAATAAAAATGAAGGAAACTAGGGTTGACTCTAGCAGATGTTTCTTTTGTACATTTAAATGGTATGAAATTGAGATTTGCTGTAATCGTTTACACTATATGTACCTCAGGTGAACATATCGGGTTATTATGGAGCCTGTTAGTGTAGAAACCGTAAGTTCAATAAGGAAAGTATTACATTGGGTCTGCATGTGTACACCACATCAGTTACTGTCAGAAGTCAACTCAAAGGTTTGTGTTTGTGTGAGAGCATTTTACATGTCCTGTGTTTGGAGCTCCTCATGATCCCTCGGCACTGCTCTTTACACAGGCTGCAAACGCCTCCATCAGCTCCTTACACGCCGCTTCTCCATTCTCCTTTATACTGCAACACACACACACATGCAGGATGGTAGCTGCTGATGTAATGCAGTGGATAACACTTTTGCCCCCCACACAACAGGCTGTTCAGTCCCCTGGCTGATAAATAAACCACATGAGTGACCTGTGTGCGGCACTGGACATTAAGAAAACAGCACAACCAGAACGACCTTAAACCTGAAACGCAATGAGAAACAAGAGCAGGACGAGTCGCTGCAGAGACAACCGGAGAAGATCAGACAGATAACATGAAGGCATGAGGGTGCATGCCTGTGTGTGTGTGTGTGTGTGTGTGTGCATGTGTGTGTGTGTGCATGTGTGTGTGTGAAAACACAGGGAGATTATTTCAGGCACTCAGTGCCAATGCCAGCGGCAGACACTGCCACACTGTATTAGAGTGATGGAGCGAAAGGGGCTGGAACTACAGAGTGGATGAATAAAAAAAAGAGAAGGGGATGGAGGGAGGGGTGAACCCATCTGTAAATCAGGAGAGAGAATGAGTGTGAGAGAGAGACAGAGAGAAAGAGAGAGAGAGAGAGATTGCGTGACAGTGCAAACCACACAGCCGCTGTCGGCAGGTAAGGCAGGCATCTCCAGTGACGTAAGAAAAAGTGATCACATGACCCATCCCATCCTCAGTGGCACAGACTATACACTCCCAACCACCCCCTCGGATCATCCCATCCCATCACGCACACAAACACACACATGCACACACATACACAAATACGTACATGCACACACTTCAGAGGGCTGTGATGTAACATGCAGCTGGTTGTGATTTAAATGAGCTTTATGCAGAGCCATGTGCAGAGAAGAGGGGGGCAGGGGGAGGCAGAGAGAGGAAAAGGTGGAATGACAGAAAAAAAGAGAAGAGAGATAGAGAGAGAGAGAGAGTGAGAACATATGAGGAAAACAGAAGAGAGCGAAAGCTCAGGGCAATAATTTTACTAATTTTAAAAGGCAGCCTTTTAATTCTATTAAATAAAAAGAATAAAATAAGGAAGAGATGGTAGAGATAGGTGTGTGTGTATATATAATGTATATATTTGACAGAGAGAGAGAATGAGACAAACGGACAGAGAATGGAGAAAGAAAGGCCCATTGTGATACCAGTACAGACTATATAGGACCAAACACTAATCACCAGCATTTCTTTGGATAAAACCAATTAGGACCTGATCATGACCTCATCTTGTTGGTCCCTGTTAGACGACCAATTACAGAGACAAAGCCAGTGCAGGCCTGATTGAAAACACACACTCACACAGTCAGGAGAGAGTGGTCTCTGCTAACGAGGGCTTCAAAATCACTCAATCGCCCTCATATAAAGGCCCCACTCCTGCAGTCTGGCACTGGCTAAAACACTCATATGTGCACCAAACCATGAGCAGATGGGAACTCTCTAGAGCACATTAGTCACTGTGCTGGGATCACGTGCTTCGGCCCCTCGGCAACCTGACACAGCGTCTCTGGTCAACAGCATGTCATTTCCTGTCTCCTTCAATTTGCACTGGTTGCTATAGCAACCACACTGGGGGTTTTAGTGGTGCCTAAACATCGATATATTCTTAAGACTTGAGGTTCACAAATGATTGCTGACTTAAAAGTAGGGTTATAGGATATAATGAATATTCCCACAAAGTTCTTGACTTGGAAATACAGCTCCAGGATATAATGAAGATTCCTAATTGGTTCCTGGCTGTGCTATAGAGTTTTAGGTTATAATGAAGGTATATAATAAAGTGTAGCATTCTAGGATAAAATAAAAGTTCCTTACTGAGTCGTACAGTTCCATGAAATGATTCTGTTATTATTTTGGCTTGGAAGTTCTAGCATATAATAATGGTTCCTTATTGATGTTCTGCTTAGATGCATAGTACTAGAATATACCACAGGTTTTTAAATAACCCTTTGCTTTGAAGCATAGGTCAAGGTTATAATGAAGGTTTCTTAAAGGTTCTTGCTCTAGATTTATACTTTAAGGCTTCTAAATATTTCTTACCTTGGAACTCCAGTTTTGGAATATAATTAAGGTTCTTAAGTGGTCTTGGTTTGGATATGTGGTCCTAGGATATAATACAGGTTCCTAAATAGTTCAAGAAAATAATGTTCTAGGACAAAGCAATGGTTCTTGACTTAGGTTTACTGTTTCATGGAAGCTTAATGTTATGTGAAGGTTCTTTAAACTTAAAGTTGTTGTCATAAGGGACCAAAACCTCTACTGCACCTTTTCTGGAACCTTTCTTTTAAAGTTAATGGTTGCTATTAAAGTGGGAGAACATGGCGGAAGGAAAAGGAACGATTGCAAAGAAAAGACTGAATTATTCACATGGCCACTCCTCCACATCTATAATGCAACACACATGTAGGCACTGCACCTGGAGCACCGTCCAAAAGGTTTAAGGCTTTAGCGGGTTCCTTAAATGAGATTTCCTGAAAATTAAGCTAAAACAGTAGAAGGCTCAAAGGGATAGTCTGATGATAAATCCACACATTTTGCACACTTTGCACCCTGCTTGACTCGGCTTCTTTAGTCCAGTCCTGAAGCTACGAGGCTAAGATAGCTAACAAGTACCAGACAAAGTTTTGTCTCTTTCTGGAGCGTCATGCAGTGTCAGAAACCACATAATCAAGTCTGTTAGAGAGGATTTAACAGGAGTGTTGGATGATTTAAGCATTCAGTTTATACTGCATTAATCAACCATGCTACTAGTGATTTGGTCCACTTCTGGCTCAAGGGCAACAAAGACACCCAACATGGATTACATTTGGATTACTTTTACCTGATGCTCTTATCCAGAGCAACTTACATTTCTTAATTACTACTTAATTACTACTAATTAATTAGCTACTTCAGGTTAAGGGTCTTGCTTGGTACTGTTGGAGGTGGGATTTGAACCTGAGACCTCTTAGTCTGTAGTCTAGTATCTTACCACTAGGCCACCAGCACCCCACATTTACTAACTTTAACTTTTTACTAACTTTTACTAAGTCAAAGTTAACCCATAGATGGCCTCCAGTCTCATTGATAATGAAAAGTAACATCTTATATGGAAGTGTCTCGAAGGTTAAGGCTTCAGGTAGCGCAATGAGCTTCGTTTGATGCTCCTATAGTGTGGAGGGTTAAAGTTAATGAGTTTATAATTAATTAATTTTACAAATTGTGGGGTTTTTAAATGGCGACACACAAAAATAACAAAATAATATATTTGTGTCTGAAGCTGTCAGAAAGATTTAGTGTGCACGTGAAGTCAATTTAAGTTAAATAAATAGCTTCTTCTAAATTGTACTGAAAACGGGATACAAGACTTTCAGAATTGTACATAGCGTTGCATCCATCCATCCATCACTCCATTCAATTTTCGGACTTATCATCTTGCTTTGTCTGACTAGGTGTAACTGGTGGTGCTGGATCATATCCCAGCACTCACAGGGCAAAAGGCAGTGAAATGCCTTGGGTTGCCAATCCATCACAATATTGCACATTTCAAAAAAATAAATACTCAAAACAATACAGTGATGCAAAATGCCCAAAATATCCTGGGTTAGTTAAGATTAGCAAAATGTGTTTATAGATTTATTTTAGGCAGGTAAGTTCAGTCCTCAGAAAACAAAGTCATTCTCAGTTGGTTGATTAAGAAACACATCCCAGCCAGAGTGAAGCTCAGCAAAACTGCAACAAACATTCCACACGATCCATATTGTTTCCATCGAAGCCAGCGAGTTCATACTTGCCCACCAACATACTAATAAAGCGCTGAGCGCACAGTAACCCGTCAGAAAGACAGCTATAAGTCAGACTCGTTATGTGTCATTAAACAAGAGTGGTTAATGTTTATTCACAGTTAGACAGTCCTAGTCACACATTGACACCAAATCCATACCGGCTGTATGGTTGGCCCTGTAACCGGGACCATGAAGAGGCTTGTCTCCAAACAACGCAGAGGAGAATGCACAGTCAAGGAATCCCATGAATGGTCATTCCTCCAAGTGGAACAGGAAAGTTAAGCCTTCTTTCTATTTAAATGACCATTTCAAGCATGTGGAGGTTACATGACTCTGCCATATCGTTTACTACATTGATGCTTCGACAGCACAACTGCAATCTCCAGGGCTTAAAGGAATAGTTTCAGTAGAAAAAAAATGTAATAAAGCTTTCCATCGCTTTCTCAAAAATAATATTTTAATAAAGTTTTCCATCCACAGTACAGAACAACCTCTAAGAGAACATCTAAGAGTCCAGTTTATTTCTTTTGTTCAAAACTGGAACTGTGGTCCTATAGTCACCCAAACCTTTGTCGAATCCCAGTCAAATCCCAGTCTTTATAGGTGGCACACAGTTATTGATGGCACACTTCCCTATTATATAATGTTCTATATCATTTTTTGATGTAGGGAACAGTTATTAGGGACCATTTGTTCTCTATAATCCCAGTGTAGGGATTAGGGTTCATTTACGTTCCCTTCTGTGTTCTATATAGAGCAAAAAATATATATAAATTCTATATAGAGTAAAGAAACCGATGATTACAGATGATCAAGCCAGTGATAACTGGTGAGGCTGAATGTTGAGTGTTTGGAAGCCCTTTATCCAGACACTTTGTATCTTGAGAAAGTCTGCAGCTTGTCACAGTAAAACATTTGATCCTATTCCTTTCATCTACAAATAGTAAGAGAGTTGGACAAGCATAAAGTAGTATTTTTGCACCATAAAAGTGGTTCCCTTGCAAGAGATAAGGCATGAAGCAATTACAGGTGGCTGAAGACTTTTGCGCAATGCTGTATTACTGTTGGCTGCTGATAAAACCATGAGGAACCTTTCTCTTGATGAAAAGTGACACTGCCTGGCCACTCCCAAACTGTTACCAGTGGAAACACTCAAGGCAGCCGTCATGAGAACGGCTGAGCTGTGTGTCGAGTTTAGATGCAACGTGATCCAGCGTCCCAAACACCACATTTCACACACACACACACACACACACAGGCTATTTATACAAGGGCTATAAATATTGGGGTGCCATGCTATACTGAAAGAGTCAGCTTTTTGAAACATTTATTAACTCTGCATCCTTGAGCTAACACTAGTCCATCTGCAACACATGGTTCCACTGTGTTTAACACTTAGATAACTTGAGCTGCCCTCTGCTACACTAATGAGGTAGTTACGTAACTAATTAGATATTCACAAATATATTTACATTGAATGCGATGTCTGCACCGACTAGTTTTTGCTTGGAATTTTGATGTAAAAAAATGAATGACTTTCTGCAAAACAAGACATTAAACACATTTACATTCATGGCATTAACCAGGCGTTCTTATCCACAGCGGTTTCCTTTTCCTGTTTACAGGGACAGTCTCCCTGGAGCAGCTTGGGGTTAAGGGTCTTGTTCAGGAACCTTTTGATGGTAGTGCTGGAGGTAGGGTTCAAAGACGCTTCTTTTTGCAGCCTAGGCAGGTATGCTACTAGACCAACGCTACTCCACACTTACTTTTCACATTTACATTTAGATTTATGGCATTTAGCAGACGCTCTTATCCAGAGCGACTTACACATCCTAACTACAGGGACAGTTCCCCTGGAGCAACTCGGGGGTTAAGGGTCTTGCTCAGGAACCCAATGGTGTTAGTGGGATGGTGGTGGGATTTGAACCTGTGACCACTTTGTCCATAGGTAAGTATTCTACCACTAGACCACCACCACCCCAGTGGTGTGGGGTGTTTCACCACACACCCAGTTTCACCACATTCAGGCTGTAATAAAATATCTATCAAAAAACCATCTGAATTTCCTACAGAGTTTCTTCAGAGCTCAGAGTAAGAGACTGACCATGTAAGATTACAGGGAACAATAGCTGTGTAACAACCTGCATGTACGCCATGAATACATTTTAGGCTAAAACTCCCTCAAAACTAATCAGGTTTCCACATCAGGTGTTTTTACCTGTAATTACGCATGTTGTGGAAGTGGAATTTTACTTTAAATACAAATTGATGCCAACCCTGACACACACCCTGACAGAACATGCCCATATTATCTGGGAAGTGCACTCATCAGGGTCAGTGTGTGTGGAGCCTTATCAGGCCTATCCTGCACCTTCTACTCCACACACACACACCCACACCTACCCAAACACAAACCCACATACACTGTGTTCGAAATCCAACTGCATTTACAGAAAATAAAACCTCACTAATCCTGATGGAGGAGTTGGGGGGGGATTAGAGAGAACAGAACGAACACACACACACACACACACACACACACACACACACACAAACGCAAGCACTCACACATATCGACATACTTAAACACAAACATGCACACATAAGTTATAATGTAGACATTTCCGCTTTATGGACATACAATCTGCAGGGATATTGACACAATAAGGCCGAGGAGCCGAAGAAAGAGAAGCAGAGAGAGAGAGTTTTTGAATAATTTTTTTTTTTGAATAATAAATGAAAAAATATTAATATGATAAAATTATACAGAAAGAGGGGGAGAGCAGGCAAGAGAGAGAGAGAGGCATACTGGGCACAGAGGGCAAGAATGACGTTAGCACATTCTCACCAGCCAATCAGGCATGATGTTGCATTACTGTTTTCCAGAGATCCCCAGAATGCCCTAATCATGTGTACCCTGCTCGGACCGACAACTCTTATGAACACACACACACACACACACACATACTTGCGAAACTAACACTGACAGCATTAAAGCAAAACCCTCAGTCCTTAAAGACGGGGGGTCTGCAGCTTAATTCTGGTAATTACCCCCAGTAGGTTTACAGCAGTGGCAGAACATTAATGGGGTAATCGACTTAAGGTCCACCCTGCCCCTCGATCTTAAACCCACTGTTTATTTCAGCTCATCCCTTGGTTGCTTCATCAGCACTCACACTGGAGGTCATGTAAAACAAATGCAATCACTGGTCGAGATGGCCAGATGTCAGGTCATGTCGAGTCAGTTTTATTTCTATAGTACAACTGTCAACTGTCACAAAGCAGATTTACAGAAGCCCCAAGTGAGTAAGCCAAGGTCGACGAAAACAAAAATCCCTAGAACTGGAGGAAGAGACCTTGGGAGGAAACAAGACTCAGAAGGGGAACCTGTCCTCTTCAGGTTCGACACCGGACACTGGATGGGTGGTCACAACATAGAGCATCAATACTGAACATCCTCACACTCTTACCACCTTAAATAACCAGTGTCCTCCAGTACACACGGAGCCTCACACTGGATTGTGTTTCATACAACTGTAATAGTCTTTAGTACTGTCCTCCTGTAATGTTACATAACTGGACTGGGGCAGCGGATGAGGCTGGACGGCACAGGAAATTATCCTGGTACACATAAAACCACACTCAGCGGTTCACATTTCTCTGTCCATATATATCAGTTATAAGATGTTTAACTCATTTTCACACTTTTTTATTTGCTTTAGCTAATTTATATCCACCACATACTCAGCCACAATTCTAAATAGTGCCCAAGTGCTTTGGAAAGAGAAGAACCCCTATTGTGATGCTTTACAGAACCTTTCAAATCCCAAAAGATTATTGCATGGTAGAACCACTGCATTCGCAAGAGGCATTAAAGAACCATCTGTTTGGGATTTCCGAAAACAAGTTAAGCTACCAACAGTCTACAAGTGCATGAAGATATTACACAACAACAACATCTGGATAGAAAACAACTAGAAACAAAATAAATGAAGAATTTTATTGTGCTCTCTTAAGTGAGAAGTATTTCTGCAGTGTGGACCGAGACATGAAGGTGGACATGGGGACAGACATGGAGAACTCACCATTTATCCAGATCAGCCTTGATGGCCACACAGGCGGCGGGGACGGGTGTCTCAGCTGGAGCTGCAGTCTCTGAGTCTGACATGTTGCACTGCCTTGTGTATGTGTGTGTTATTGTGTGTCCGTTTTCTCCTGTATGTGCATGAGAGAGAGAGAGAGAGAGAGAGAGAGAGAGAGAGAGAGAGAGAAAGAGAGAGATAGGAATGAGTACAAGTTGGCAAGAGGGAGGGGTAGTGCACAGTCGGGAGGGCAAATGTGTATATAAGATAGAGATAGAGACAGAGATAGAGACAGAGATAGAGACAGAGATAGAAAGAAAGATCGGGAATGAGAGAAAATCATAGAAAGAGAAACCAAGAATGTGTGTGTGTGAGAGAGAGAGAGAGAGAGAGAGAGAGAGAGAGAGAGAGAGAGAGAGAGAGAGAAAAAAGAAAAGAAAGCAAGAAAGAAAGAAAGAAAGAAAGAGATGGAAAGGTGGTTATATGAAGTGATATTATAGTCATGAAAGGAAATAAAAAGAAGAGAGGGGACATTAAGAATGAGAGAAATGAGAGAGAAGAAAAAAGGAGAGAAGTAAAAAAAATGAGAGAAAGAACAAGAATGATAAACAAACAGAGAATAGATAGATAGATAGATAGATAGATAAATAGATAGATAGATAGATAGATAGATAGATAGATAGATAGATAGATAGATAGAGGTGGAGGATGACCTGAAAAAAATACATATAATTGTATTAATAAATAAGTAGGGTGTAGTTGCTTGGGCTTGCCAGTAGAGGGCGGAAGAGACTGAACAGAAACACTGAATTAATCACACGGCACAGGAGGCACAGTTTGAGCTGCACAGGCGCCATCTGCCGGCAGATTACTGTCATTACAGATGAGGTGCGCAGTCCAAACACACACACTCAATATTTGTGCCCCCAAATCTTAAGGCAATAAACAAAACCCGAATCAACAAACAAGCAAACAGATAAATTAATACATTTACCAATTATTCACACAGCCTATTAGCTGTTCCACCTTAATTAGTTATACAATGTTATTTTTTTACTATACCTAAACAAAACCCAATAATAGTGGGAGGACCTTCCGTGAAGTATAACTAAGGCTGAGCTGCAGTGCACTGGAGGAAAGTGGAGCTACACTGCCATGAAGGTCACAGAGGATCATACACAGCACAGCAGCCTGTAAGCTTTTCACTGAGCTGAGGCCTGTACTGTACAAAGGTCGCCCACAGACCTCACGCCCTCTTAAAATATCATCACCATACAGGTCTGCTTGCAGACCTCCTCTTAAATATCATCACCATACAGGTCATACAGACCTCCACCTCATAACCTCCTTCACCATACCAGGTCCTTTGGGCCTCCACCTCTTAAATATCACACCATACAGGTCATACAGACCTCCACCTCTTAAATATCACACCCATACAGGTCGCTGAGCGTCCACCTCTTAAATATCATACACAATACAGGTCATACAGACCTCCACCTCTTAAATATCACACACCATACAGGTCATACAGACCTCCACCTCTTAAATATCACACACCATACAGGTCATACAGACCTCCACCTCTTAAATATCATACACATTACAGGTCATACAGACCTCCACCTCTTAAATATCACACACCATGCAGTCATACAGACCTCTGCCTCTTAAATATCATACACAGTACAGGTCATACAGACCTCCACCTCTTAAATATCACACACCATACAGGTCATACAGACCTCCCACCTCTTAAACCTCACCCACCACACAGGTCATACAGACCTCACCTCTTAAATATCATACACATTACAGGTCATACAGACCTCCACCTCTTAAATATCATACACATTACAGGTCATACAGACCTCCACCTCTTAAATATCATCACCATACAGGTCATACAGACCTCCACCCTTTATATATCATACATTATACAGGATATATACCCACATTACAACCATCTGAGACTGGCCATCAGACACAAAGCTCCCTTTTAACCCTTCTGTTAAAGTCATAATCTCACTGGCAGTTATAATTATTAATATTTGTGAATGCAAAAGTATGAACCCCCAGGCAAGTGACATGTTTAACTGATTTTCTGAGTGAAAATTTGCCTTCCTTACAGAGAACACCATGAGCCATGGTCATTTTTGTCTGTATATCTTTTCAGTGCAGAGTTTATCATATAGGAAACTTTAGCACAGGCCTCATTCTTACTGTACCGTATGTTGCACTCGGGATAAAAACAGTAACTGTGCATCTCTTTGGAGCATGTGCACTTCTTTGCACTTGCAAAAACAACAAAACATGCCATTTGACCATGGGGGTCCAAGCTTTCGCACAAGCTGCAGCTTACCCTGAAGTTATTAACGTGTTTAAGCATGAAGAAAGAAGGTCAAGAGAGCGTCTGCACCTCCCACATCAACTACAGATCCCCAAAAACTAAAGCCTGGGGATTCATCTGAGCTAAGCCTGAATAATAAGCTAAACCTAAATGATGTTTTGGTTGATCTTGCAGTAAAGGGTGGAGTTTTTAAGGAGCAATGCTCCTAGACCTGTGCGCATGACCCCTGCTCACCTTCAGCCAGGACATTAATCAGCACCAGGTAAGGCAGGAAACGAACCCAGCCACACAGAGGTTTTTAAATTAAAGAAAAAAGTTTCTACAAAAAAATGGACTGAAGTGTGAGGACCACCCCTTCCCCCTCATCCATTCCTCTCTCTTCTTGCACACTGTGCTCCTAAACACCCAGCACTGAATTTCATCTAAAACAACACTCAACAAGCCAGAATCCCCACTAAATTAAATTAGCATGTAATGTCAAGCAATTGTTGTACCTTTTTCCACTGGACAACCTGGCCCTGACGGGAGGATGAGGTGGGAAAAGTAAATGAATAATTCCTGACTTTGGAGACGCTCTTATGGAGAGAGTGCAGCACTGCCCCTTTTAGTCCGGGGTGGGGGGACTCGAGGGAGGGGGAAGCTCAAAGGTGGAATGCATTTCCACACAGGAGCTGATTAGATTACCTCCACTCGCTTTTCAAAAAACCTGTGGTCCTAAACCTGTTTGCACAAACATCTGGCACTAGAACGGGTTCTCTGGACTGGATGGCATTCATTCACAGGAGGAAGGGTTCTGTGTGGTGCCAAAAAAGACAAGAACTGGTGCTTGATGGGAAGAGTTCTCTTAAGAACCACTTAAGAGCCTATTGAACCATGTGCACATTAAAACCACTTAAGAGCCTATTGAACCATGTGCACATTAAAAGTCATTCTTTCTTTCTTTGTGATGGTTCTATAATATGCATTTATTTGCTTTTACTCTTGAGAACCCCTTTATACATGTAGGACAACCTCTGAGACCACTCACCCTTCTAAAGGGATATTAAATCAACTGTTCTGTATCTGGTTCTTTCCATGATGGAAAGCCTTGTTGTTAAGGAATTTTGTTGAAAAATGGTTCTACATATCTCTAAAACGCTACATACATATCTCTAGAACTATTACATTCCTATGAGATATAAAGGTTCCTTACCAACATGCTGAGCATGGTAGATGATCATGTGGTTCAAAGATGAAGCCAAGACAGCCTACAGATAATTAATATGCAGTGATGGGAAGTAACAAGCAGAAATACTAAATGTACTAAAATCAAATTTTCTGTACTTTACTTTTGACTTTTAACTTTTACATTTTAACCTAAATATCTGTACATTCTACTCCTTGAATCGGTACTTATATTTTTACTGGAACTATTTTTATCTTTTTATTTTTATCTTTTCTTCTGCTTTTCTTCAGGAACAAATGTAGCTGCTTTTCTCAGCTCTGTTAATATGACAGCTGTGTATAAAAACCTTTTCAATATGTTTTAAAATCACTGTGACATTAATATAGACCATGATCATCATGGCCAGGTGTTTTCATCTGTATTTCATCCTTGGCTGGAGCTAGAACGTTCATACAGGAGGCCGCACATCTCGTTGTGTAGGATCCAGGGTGTGTCTCATTGTGAGAGTGTGTGATTTCTGTCATATAAATGTAAGAAAAATGCCAAGTCAGCTATTTCTCTTCTAATAGGGAAAAGACAGTTGGGCTGGAGTCATGCAGCCATGGCAAACAGGAGAGTGTGAAACGACTAAAGCACCTTCTCTGTTAGACGGAAACAGAAGAATATTCCCAGCCTGAGGGAAACACGTGGAAGGGGGGATGGACCACTCTTCTCTTCACTCTGCACTCCTCCCTCTCTATATTGTCAAAATCTGCTTTCTCAAGAATTAAAATATGAGAATTCAATGGAAAGATAGTAGATAATAATAGAAGGGTAACTTTTTTAAAACAGTAAAAAAAGAAAAGCTGCGTAAATGGAAAACATAAGTAGTGTGTGTGTGTGTGTGTGTGTGTGTGTGTGTGTGTGTGTGTGTGTCTGAAGCAGAAAGGGCCATGCTGAAAATGGCGCCTGCAGTTTGAAAGTCAAACTTTGAGGTCAGAGTGTGTGCAGTGGGTGTGGGTGATGGGAGGAGCTCAGGGGTGGTTTATGGTTACTGTGTGGACTCAGTATCTTGAAAAGGGCTGTCCAGAGTTGGTCCACAAAGACATTTGAGATGGTCCACCATAAAGCTGCGCAGCCCCCACTGCCTCAGCCAATGAGAAATCTTTCTATTAAAATTTTTACCAAATTTAGACTTGTTTAACAAAGTTGCAAATTCAGAAGTGTTACAGATCCTTTCATGACCATTCTGTCTCGAGTCTCTGCACGTTTGCATTGATTCTTGAGTCACTGACGTGCAAGTTTGAGTCAAGTCTTGAATCTCTGACTTTTGTCTTTCGTTTGTTGATTTATTGATGTTGGTTGAGAAACCATAATCAAATCAACTCAATATACACCAACAGAAACACAGCAGCAAAAAGAAAACATGGCATCTGGGCTTAAACTTAAACATTCAAAATGCGGCTTACTCTGGAATGACATTATCTTTACCATAAAAGTGTCATGCAAATCTTTACTAGTTAAATGTTCTTGCAGGGGTAATAGAGATATCTCGGCTTCTATGCTTCTGTCTCTTTTCTTTTAGAAGAGTATGCATTTTTCTTGTGCAGAATGTCAACCCTCTGTAGAGTTTGTCTTTATGTTTATCAGTAATAAAGTTATTTGATATCCCAGGCAACATGGATGCATGGACACATAGTGGATCACATAATAGATTTTAATAATAGGATCTTATTAATTTTCTGTTCCACAATTTTCCAGAACAGCTGTATTTTCCTGCAAAACCATAAGCAATGAATGCAGCCACCAGCTTCTGTCCTGCCCCCCATGGACACTGAGGGGCGGAGTCAATGTTCAGCCTATTGTGATGGGAAGGAGATGTGTATTCTGTTGAAAAACTTTGAGTTCAGGCGTTTTTACTTTGTACCAAAACATAAGGTTTTTACAGTCTCCCAAGCATTATTCCATTCATCATCTGGAATCTCTATGTTGAGTTTGTTTTCTTATGTTTCCTTTAAACGAAGAGTGCCATATCAAACATTTGGAGTGTGGTAAGAAAAGTTACTTCTTAGAATGCAAGACTTGGTGTGGAGCTTAAGTAAGGAGCATGCTGTCTCTCTTCACAAAATCCCATGTCTATAACTAACATTAAGGTTAAAGAATCTTGAAAGGAACTGATTCAAGAACCGGTTCCCTTTAGGTGGAAAAGAGCTGAGTGACTAGCCAATGGGCGTCTGCAATGTAACAGACCTGATCCTGACTGGTTGGGCATTGCTGGGTGGGAAGGGTACCCCAATACCACAAGTGACTCCTAAACAAAAGGAAGTAAACAAACATCTGCACAGCTAAAACACAAACATGATACAACATAAAACAGAACATCCAGCCAATCATTGCAAAGTATTTTTGGCGTGTGACATCTGGCTCGTTGAAAACACTTGAAAAGTGTGTTTCTTGGGTTGGACCAACCATCACGGTTGATGGCTTCAGGACTCACCAACCCCCCATCCCACACACTCTTAAGTGTGGCCACTTCCTATGAAACTTATTCATTAAATGTGTGACGCTTGGCCTTTTACATCTTGCCCTTCTTAATTAACCTCATTTGATAAATATTCGTTTGTTTCCCATTTTAGCAGAGAAAAACTGGATTCTACCAACCACACCCTTGCACACCGCGTGTGGTCAACAGCCCATGGCTATTCATCTGTCCGGTCCCCAAGACAATGTTTCTCATTTGGTCGGATCTGGACGGAACTAGTTTAGAGACAATGCTCTCAGAGAGAAGGGCCTGCTGCATACACAAATTAACATAGGGAAGAAGAGTATATATAACGGGGGCTGAGAAAGAGGATGTGACTGAGAGCGTGAGAAATCAATCAGTCCTATAGAGTGAGGAGGAAGAAGAAGGAAGACAGAAAGAAGAAAATGGCTCGACGGACCCAAAGTGCCAGACTGCACCTGGCAGGTAAGTGTGCGAATGCAATTGTTAATATACACGAAGGTCTGACTGGGCAGCATATATCCAGGTCCTATATCCATTTCTTGCATTGTACCTCATGTCTTCTTCAACTGGGTCTCGTCTTCCTTCTCAGCATTGCTTTTAAGAAGCTCTTGTTATCTTCCAGCTCCTCCTGTTTTTGACTTTTTTAACATACTTCTTGTTTGAATCCATGTGTCTATGTGTCTCTCCGCATCAGTGACAATCCTGATGTGCATCTTTGCCTCAACTGATGGAGTCAGCCTGAATGACCTGCTGGAGAGAGCGTCCCAACTTTCAGATAAACTCCACTCCCTCAGCACCTCCCTCTCCAATGACCTGGTCAGTGCAACACCCAGCAAGTGCACATGGCACATGTTTGCGTGTCTTTCTTAGAAAGTTAAAGTGCGAAAAATAATTCACCTTCATGATGCCATAGAAAAAGCTTTTTGTCCCCTTGAAGAATTAATAGATTTAATGCAAAGACATAAACACTGCTCTTTAGGGACCCAACTCAAAACACACAGGGACAGAGCAAAGATCTGAATCATCTAAGGGTCCCTGAGGAAAGGTTAGAGAAAACATTTTTCTTTTTCCAAGTGAATGTGATGGGATGCTTTGGGAGTAGCTGTGATGAAACAGTTTAGAGAATAGGCATGCGGTCGGCACAAAGGGACAGGCTCTAGCTTGTCTGGGAAGGCTCCCCATGTAGTGGGGTGGTGTATGTGCATCAACCCCTTTCCCTTCTTTTTCTACATTTTTGCAAGGTCCTTTTCATTCTCTTTCCTCTACAGGACTCTCACTTCCCCCCTATAGGAGCAAGGATCATGAGACCATCCATGTGCCACACGTCCTCTCTCCAAATCCCCAACGATAAAGAACAGGCCCTAAAAGTGCCAGTAAGAACAGCTCTTTTAACTTGCAATTAAGTTTTATTTAAGATGGCAAAGGCAATGTTCTGGAGCGGCACTGGTCTAAGAGTTAGGTCTATTGATTGGAGAGCAAATGTTTCATTCTCAGTGATGCAACAACCATGACTGGAAGAGAACATAATTGACCTTGCTGCTTTGGCACTTTGCAAAAGATCTGCCATGTAACATTCTCCTCCAAACAACTGTCAATTGATGCTGTGTTTGCAGACAATTGAAAAGAAATGGTTCTGTGTCACCTGTTAGCCTTCGATGCCTGCTATTTTCACGTAATAAGGGGACACTTAACATGACTTGACAAGGCACTAATTAAACACTTAATTAACATTAAATAAAATTATTATTGAATAATTATATATGTATATTCTATATATATTTATTATATATGCATAAAAAGAGTTCAGTAAAGAGATCAACCCCCTAGTCCTGTCCCAAATGCACTCTGAAAACAACAACAGGACTTAAGGTGGTATGTTGCTCTTACTGATTTAATCTAAATCTATTCTTTCTCTCATGAACAGTATATTTGTCTCCCTTTTTATATTTGTCTTGTGGTCATTAATGTCAGTGCAGGAAGATAATATGAAGCCCAACTTTATAAAGAGCTGTAAAACTGTTTAACACCCAATCAAAACTAGCAATTGCCTGTGCCTTTTTTATGATAAACATTGAACTGTATAAGTTCATGGTGAATGCACCATTAACCAACTTCAGTGATGCAGTACTCAGATTGTTTTTCTGGGTTACAGGAGAATGAGCTGCTGTCTCTGGTTCGCTCTCTGCTGCTGGCCTGGTCAGACCCTCTGGCTCTCCTCTTATCTGAGGCCACCACCCTGCCCCATCCTGAACGCAACAGCATCAACAGCAAGACCAAAGAGTTGCAGGACCACACCAGTAGCTTGGGAACAGGCCTGGAGCGCCTTGTCCAAAAGGTATCCTATGCGTCCTTTGTGAAAAAACAGGAAATTAGACCTGAAAACATACAGGAATCATTCACAGGCATTTGTATTTCACTTCCACCTACTATTTAAGTGCACTAGCTAATGTTGCCTCTACCATATCTGAATATATCTGAATATAATGATATATTTTAAAAAATGTACTTATGCATGATGCCCCAGAAGAAACATGTCTGTTTCCCTGATGAACCTTTATAGTAGGTATATGCAACTCCACTCAAGTAGAATAGACATCCAACTTCCGATCAATCAATGGCTATGTTTAGCGGGTGGGTCCAATTAGGGGAAATACCAAACCCTCCCCAGCCCTCATGGCCCTCAAACCAATCCTCAAGGCCGCTGGGACAGTCCTGATTTTGTTTCCGAGCCAACTTTCTACACATAATGATCAGACCATCTGGGTGTCCCTGAGGACAGGTTTGAGAACCACTGCTTTATAGATCCATTTTTATAAATGATATGAATAATTATAAAGAGTGTTTCCATGAACTTTAGAACCACATAATATAAAGGTTCTAGGAAGAACCCTTAAATTTATTCAAGAACATTTCTTAAAGTGTTCTTAAAGGGACTAAAACTGGTTCTTCTTTGGCGTTACTCAGAGAACCCTTGTGGCACCTTTTATGTATTTTATTTAAACATAAACATGTTTAAACATTATTAATTGTTTTTACTTGAATATTAAATGAAATGTAACACTTCTGTTTTTCCTCGTTTACATTTCTAAAAGACCATTTAACACAGAGCATAAATCCCAATGACCAGAAGAATTTCTCTTTTTCATTCTTGAGCAGATTACGTGACAGTTCGGTGAACTCACCATAGATATTTGAAAGTTCATTCATGCCAACTAATGACTGCTTTCTTCCCCTGTTCCTGCCTTTGTTCCTCCATAGATGGGCCCCTCCTCTGAGGCTCTCTCCACTCTTCCCTTCTACACCAGCGACCTGGGCCAGGACAGAATTTCCCGCCTTGTCAACTTCCACTTTCTCTTGTCCTGCTTCCGCAGGGACTCCCACAAGATCGACAGTTTCCTCAAAGTTCTCCGATGCCGGGCAGCCAAGATGAAACCTGAAATGTGCTAGAGGGTCTGGTGCCATTCTGGCTCATTACCACTTTCTGCTATGGTAGTGGGTGCAGTGCGTTCCTCCGAATCCAAACGAGTGACTCTGTATGTTTCTCTGCCATGCCAAACCATTATAATGGTGAATTTCTCTGCCTTAACTGAGATATGTGATCTCCTAATCTTTGTTCTGCATCATCTGACTAGATTACCTTTCATACTTGAATATATAAGCTGAAGCGCAGAGCAGGTAGAGGCTTTCTTGTCCAGTTTACAAAAGTCATTCATTAGACCACTCTAAATGACATTAACCGAAGTGATCAGAACAGAATAATCAGTTTTATTAGTTGTTTCTAATTTGTAAACTGAGATGAGACAGAGGGACACTACAGATCATTTGTTTAACTTGGGATATTGGGCTGCTTTAAATTATGAATTACAGAGACATTTGCACTTTAGACATCAGCAACACACTAAGAGTTCTTAGCTAGTTTTCCTTCCAGCATCCTTCAGGAATGTATTTTCAAATATCTTTCACACCTAAATGTCAATAAAATTCATCATGCATTAAAAAAACATGAATGCTGCTTCTTTATTATTAAACTGAGCTGAAAAGAAATAAAGATGATATAGCATTGGTGCAGTTTGTGCTGTTATCTCATAGTAAGACGCTTATTATCAACATCATTATGGATTTGATTTCCAGTCTGTGTGGGGCAAGCATGTTCTACCCATGTCTGCATGGGTTTCCTAGGGGAGGAGATGTCCAAAGACAGGATTGGAGGTGTGGTTGTCTTTGCTTGTGTGTTTGTCTCCTCTGTGATGGAGTGGCCAACTGTAAGGGGTGTTTCTCCATATTTCGCCCCCAATTAAAACCAGAATAGGTTCCAGGAACCCTTGTCATAATGGTCAGGATAATGGGCAGAAAAAGGATGCATTTTCTTCGTGCTGCACAGTGAAATTAAACCTGTTGGTCTGGTTCTTTCTGGTGATCTCCAGAGTGTGGAGCTAGAAACTCACAAAAATGTTTCACCCTGAGAGGAGGTAGAGCTTGTCTTTAAGCTGTGTACAAATACTGAAGCTTCAGCAACAAAACTCACATTCACCTGTTCAGACCATCTGAAGAGAAGCAGCATCAAATACAGAAACAGGTAAAGAAACAGACTTTTAGACTTTTATTGTTCATAATATGCTTTTAGAACGTTACCCCAAATGTGTTTTTGATTGTTTAAACTTATTAAAGTTTAACATGAAGTTTAAAATTAGAATGCTACCTTTGTTTAACCTCTGACTTAAATGGATTACCTTCATTTATGTCTTTCTTACATTGGAATATCTGTAGATTAGGGGCACTTGCCATGTACCAGGACTTACTGGACCTTTTTATTAGGCACAATGGACAATACAAGATTAGATGAAGTGATACTGTTTGGGTGCTGGCCCATCCTCAATACAACAGTTACAGGGTACAGAGGGTGTAACACTAAAGCTACAGGAAAAGTAATGTTTTTGTTGTACGATATTTTGGCTGTATGTTTAGGGCTGTTATCTTGAGAAAAGCATTTTCTTCCTTTTCAGATAAGATAAAATTTCTTCTAAGATCTCCTCGGACATCACAGTCACAGGAAAAGAAATGCAGGATGACCTGAAAGCAGCAGGATTTAAGAAAATGACAAACATACAGTCATAATTTAAAAAACTGGTTTAAATTAAATTCCATTGACAATTTATGTTGGTTTTGAAATCCACCAGAAGGGACTACCCTCGCCTCAGGGAGTTGAAATTCTGCCAAACAGAAGAGGCTAAAGTTGAACCACAATAACACTAAACGCTGCTTAGTTTTTGTAGACACCTTAAAGCTTTTTAGCTTAAACATATTGTGCTTATAAAACAAGCTGTTTTGTTCCTATTTAAAGGCAAAAAGTCAAACGATGTGTGTTGAACTTGATTTATGCAACAAAAAAAGAAAATCCTTCCTCTCATTATATATTGTGGGTGCACCTCATAAAACTTCCAACAATTGAAACAGCAAAGGCTGATATACTTAATCAACAAATGGCTAAACTGACCATCTTTCATTCTCACATCTTTAGAACAGGGTGAGCAAGTGCTATAGTATATAGTACAGGCTATAGTACAGGCTTGTTTAGTAGACTTCTCCTGAACTTCTGTTTTCTTTATTAGACTAATAATGGAGGAGTTCCGAATTATTCTGCTGGGGAAGAGCGGTGCAGGGAAGAGTTCAGCAGGAAACACTCTTTTGGGCAGCAAACCTTTCTACACGTCACCCAGTTCACAGCAGGTGACCCAGGCTTGCTCCATGAGTACCAGCATGGTGGATGGACACAAATTATGTGTTGTGGACACTCCTGGTTGGATTGAATTTGGTCTGACTGAGGATGAAACCACAAAAGAAATCATCAAATGCAATGAAATCTCTGACCCTGGACCTCACGTGCTCCTCTTGGTGGTGCCGATTGGGCACTTAGTCGAAAAAGAGATTGAAATGGCAGAGCAGATTGTGGAGGTCTTTGGAGAAGAAGCCAACAAGTACATGATGGTGCTGTTCACCAGAGGAGATGATCTGGAGGAAAAGACCATTGAAGAGTACTTGGCAGGCCATCATACAGACCTGAAGAAAGTCATTGACATCTGTGGAGGAAGATATCATGTCTTTAATAACAGAGACAAAGAGAATAACATACAGGTCTCCACCTTACTGGAGAAGATCAAAGCCATGGTGGAAAAGAACAAAGGCAAACACTACACAAAAGTTTTATTTCGTGAGTCAGTTGAGCAAATGCAAGAGAAACGACAACAAAATAGAAGGAAAAGAGAAACACAAATGAGTGGCTCTAGCCTGGAACCATATAATGGTGCTACTATCAGAGGGTGTTTGGAGGAAAAGCATGAAGACATAGAAGACAAAGGCGCGTATGTTGTGCACACTGCAAAATTTCATGGTAAAAAATCCCATGCCGAAAAACCACACAGTGAAAAACTCCTCCACAGTGATGCAAAATCAGAAAATCACAGCAAGGAGTTGCATAAGATGGAGCTCAAGTGGCAAAAGACTGAGGAACAGCTCAAGAACTCAATTAAAATGGTAGAGAAGACATGGCGTAAAGAAAAAGATGGACTGGAAAAGAAGGTATGCCACCTGCAAATGAAGCTTTCCGAACAGAAAAACGAGATCGAAAAGGTAAAGAAAGAGCTTCAGCAACAGCAGGTCAAAACAGATGCTTTTGAGAAACTGAGGCAAGAGAGTAAACAACAACGAGAGGAGCTTGAGAGACTGAAGCGGGAAAATTACATGGAACGAGAGAAAATGAAGCGAAGTTTTGATGAGTTTGACAGAGCCATGGATATGAACAGAGGGGGCGATTTAAAAACACCTATTCGAATGTTTTTGTCACAGGTAAAGAAAAATGTTGCTCATCCATAATGAGAACCAGGGGTTTTGGTGCATTTCCCAGGCAAAACGCAGGTATGTCAAATAGGAAGTCAAATACTTGACAGGAAAATGTGCATATATTCGCTTTGAGACGAGAAAAAACATTTTTGAGTAAGAATTGCAGACAGTTTGGTTAAACAGGCAAGTACACACAAATGACTGCACATCGAAAAGCTTTTTAACAATCACCTTGGATACTCTGCCATGAGAAACATTTGACCAGGGTTGAAATCATTAGCTTACTTCTGTAAGCTTGAAAATGTGGTGCTCTCCAGAGCATTCAGCTCTAGAACCCCCTTGCGCTGACACCAATGCTACTTTACTTTGGTTATAAATAAACCCTACCCGTCTCACTGGGTGTTGAGAGTGAGATCTCTCAGTTTAAAAACTAGATTAATTCTGTTTTTGATGATGCATTTTGAAGCTGGGGAGGTACAAGCTCTTTTTGAAGCCATTTACTATTAGGGCATTTGATGTTATATATATATTCATAAAGCTCTACAAGAATAGATTTCTGTGAAACTGTGAAACGTCTTAAAGAAACTTTAAAAGCATTTTCTTGGAAAGCCTGGAGAATTGTCCCTCAACAATAGATTCAAAACACAAGAGCGTCTGGCTCTTGGAAGTAAAATATGAAGAAAATAAGAGGGGCTCAAGACTTTTGCACAGTATTGTATACCAAGATGATCTAGAAATTTCTTTTATAAAAAGAGAGGAATTAAAAGTAGGCCGCAGTGTACTCTGCTGTTCAGCTAAAATTTAAAGGTGATGATACTGCAGCCTCACATTACATTTTGTTTTTGTCCCCGTCATGTCCCAAAAACATGTCACCAGTCCATAGCACCTGAACTGTTCATTCTAGAGAATTATGGCTGTGCACAGGGGTCATTTTGGACTAGTCTGTAATTAATAAGCAAACTTTCTCAATCATTTGTGCTGCAATAGACTCTTCTATGGGACTGAACCAGTCAAGCTACCCTTCATTTCCAACATACATCAGTGAGCCTTGGGTGCCCATGATCACCCCAAAACACCCCAAAAAACCTGCTTTTTAAACAGAGCAAAGAAATGCTCCAAAATCATCAAAACTTTGTGACCTTTGAAATGGGGTTAAAGGGTTCAAACAGAACACATTCACACGATTCACTGGTAATTTGATAAACACTTGGCACACGCTCCAACACAGCAAAAAAAAAAAACAGAATCAACTGCCACCGTTTCCCTGTCAAACCAGTCTGTTCTTCAAGCGAAGTAATTAATCCTGTCTAACTACCTACAAATGCTGTTTTCTTCCTCCTAAAGTTACTATTTTGAGACAATAAAAGCACTAACCTAACCTGAAAGTGGCATTTATCTTTGTGAGCACCCAACCCTGCACTCCCAAGCAACTACTACAAAATGCATCCCCTGCCTTTAAATCATGCACACCATGCACAGCCAAACTCAGCTCCCGTGGAGCAGTTATGGGGATAACTCCTTGCTCAAAAGTACCTCGGGGCAACCTACTTGTATGGAATTAAAACCCACAACCTTCTGATCCTGAAGCCTAGTCCCTAATCAGTAGGCAACTGGTGAACATTGCATATTATTCCATTTGGATTGCTTAACCTGAGTAGGGTCACGGGTGGTGCTGGAACACTTGAACCAGTGCACATAAATGCAGAGAAGCACCCTGGACAGGTCACTAGTTCATCACAGGGCTGAGACACAGACAAACACTCACAGACACACTCAGCTGAGGGGTGGATTTAGCAAGTTGTATCCACCATGCATGTCTTTGGATTTTGGGAGGAAGCCAGAGCTCCTGGAGGACCCAGATGGATAAGAGGAGAACATGCAAGCTACAGACTGAAAGGAAATCATCTGTAAATTTAGTTTAGTCCAAGACTAGGCTCCAAGACATGGTCTACAAATGAAAAATGCATTATTTCATGAACAAGTGTTTATGTATGAGTTGCTTAACCCTGGCTATCAAATCTAATTTAATCACTGGTTTAATTCTCTTTGAATGGGTAAGATGACTCCTACATTTGGGAAGTTGTTTACACTGGCCTAAAGCACAAGCTAATTTTTATTCAGAGATGATTGGTGTTTTATCAGAACCCATATAACAATGGCTGGTGGTGATCTAGTGATAGGATACTTGCCTATGAACCAAGAGGTCACAGGTTCAAACCTTACCTCCAACACTACCACCATGGGTGATACCAGTAATAAAGCATACACGTGTAACTCCCATAGCACACTGGCATGATGTCTATGAATTGTTTATAATTTTTACCTAATTATGTAGGTATGAATGTGGCAGAAATGAGGCTCTGTACTGGGTATGTCCTGCCCGATCCCACAACACAAAATAAATGTTCGAATGGCTCCCTCTACTGAAACCAAGCTGCCCAAATCCTCTGACTTTACCTCTCAACTCCAACCTTTTTAAAAGAGCCGGATTTGATTTCAGTTAAATTACATAAAAAACAAATTACAGTACTGTGCAAAAGTTTAAGGCAGGTGTGAAAAAATGCTGTAAACAAAGAATGCTTTCAGAAATATAAATAATGATTGTTATTTTTTATCAATTTACAAAATGCAGTGAATGAACAAAAGAAAAATCTAAATCAAATCAATATTTGGTGTTACTACCTTTTGCCTTCAAACCAGCATCAGTTCTTCTAGGTACACTTGCACAAAGTCAGGGATTCTGTAGGATTATAGTCGGTGTCTGATCAACCAGTTTTACCAAACAGGTGCTGATGATCATCAGTATCACACGGAGGAGAAACACAGCCATGTTTGGAACGACCTACCAGCCGAGTTCCTTCAAAAACTGTGTGCAAGTGTACCTAGAAGAATTGATGCTGTTTTGAAGGCAAAGGGTGGTCACACCAAATATTGATTTGATTTAGATTCTCTTTTGTTCATTCTGTTGACTGATGAAAATAAATGATTAATGTGCAAGTATGTGCACATTGCTGCATGGTGCGATGATGTGTTCATGATGACGTATAGTCACTTTCACCTTGTAATTTTTCATGTGTCTAAGGCCCTGTTTACACCTGGCATTAACATGTATCTTGGCTGAGTGCTAATAAATGCACCCAAGATGCATCCAAGACACACAGGCCATGTTCAGGTGGTCTGGGGTCCATGTGGCCACCTTCTTTCAGCAGTGTCTATATGAATGTCCTGAAGGACTGCGTACCCAACATCCTCTGTGTGACTACATGGGTAACGTTTCTCTGTGATGGCCCAACACACCAAAATGATGAAAATAAATGATTAACACTTCCAGCAAAGCATTCTTTGTTTACAGCATTTTTTCACACCTGCCTAAAACTTTTGCACATTACTGTACATTCCATAAATTATGTCAACATTGTACATGTTGACATAATTTTGTATTGTTCAGACAAGTGTACAGCATCAACATCAAAAGTATCTAAACAGCAATTCATGCAAGGAAGACATTTCGATTTGAGAAATATGTATAAGATGAGAGATCAAATCAAAATTATTTGTTTAACTGATGGACGCCCAGAAAACCCAAAACACTTTTTGGGGTACCAGAAAAGAGCTGACCAATGCCATAGTCACAACATTTTAAAAATAATGAGGTCCAAGAATTGGGGGATTGCAGGGTGCATAACCCACAGGAGACCCATTATTGTTTGCAATAGTATTTTAATTGGCGTTGAAAAAATACATCTTGTTTGTGGCAAGAGTAAAAGTAATTTTATCCTAAAAAGTTCACTCTGGGTGACCTTGCCACAGCAGAGAGCAAAATGATACTTCACTAACAGTGTGTTTTATGTAAGATAAAGGAACAAAAAAAAAGTAAGCAGAAAAAGCTTATTACTGCAAATGCCAACAAAATGTTGTTTTACAAAGAACACTCTGCTTCATTAAGGCCCATTATATTCTTAACATCTTCTCCAACTGTGTTTTTTTAAAGTTAATATTTGGTTTGACCACCATTACTCTTCACAATAGCCTGAACTCTCTTAGCCATGCTTTCTCTATGCCATTTTCAGGAACAGTTCTTGAGGCTTCTTGAAGGACATTCCAAAGCTCTTCTTTGGATGTCGGTTGCCTTTTGTTCTGTTTTTTGTGGAGATGATCCTGCACTGCTTTTGTCTCTGAAACTGCTCAGGTACAAGGGCTGCAATGAAAATGAGAAACAAAAACTTTCTCCTTCAGGAAGCCTGGAGAACTGTTCTTCAATAACACATGAAAATACAAATCTGGCTCTTAGGAAGCAAATAAGAAAGAAATGAGAGGCAGCTTGAAACTTTTAGACTGTAGTGTATAAAAGTGTTTCGAAAGACTAATCCTTAAACTATGTTCCTATATACCAGTAAAAAAAAAAAAAAAAAGGTTTTAGCAGAAGAGATAACAGAAGCCTAAAAGCCACAGAACAGGCACTGGTTACTTTACATCAAAGCTGGATATTGGTCTAGTCTGATCCTTTCCATTCTGAAGAGCATGAGACCCAGACAGTAGAGCACTGATAGCACTCAAAATCATTTCAAAGGATTTTCAATGTTGTTTTTTCTTTGAATTAAAGATATTACATAATTTTTGTTTCTAAGAACTTCCCATTTCGCCTAATGTTACTGCACAAAACCTGCGCTGATCAGACATCGATCACCTCCAATCCTCACACTCTTCTACAGAGGATCACACCCACATCCACATGCTAGAAAACTCTAGTGTTTGTTGTGTGGTTCTCTATTTTTCAGTTCAAAGTTCAAAAGATATAAACAGTATTCCTTGCAGAAAAGGGGGGATAATCTCATCAGGACAGCTGTGTGTAAATGTATTCACCCCGCAAGTCTGATACCGGATTTGTGGAGAAGTGCAAACTCAGAAGTGCAACTCAGATTATATGAAAGTGATAGTGAAAGTTACAACCCGCGTCATTGCGAGGTCAAAGCACAGCAGACAATGAACCACAACGAAATTGGATCTCTCTGCTTTTAACCCATGCACACTCAAACACCGTGCAGCAGTGGGCAGCTATTGAAAGCGCCCGGGGAGCAGTGACAGGGATGCCACCTTGCTCAAGGGTACCTCAGGGCAACCTATTGGGAAGGGGTTCGAACCCCCGATCCTACGATCATGTGGCCAACACCCTAATATATATATATAAGTTGGAAACAAAGATGTTTAGAGAGGGTTTGGTGTGAAATACACAATTAAGATGAATGGAACCAGACTTTGAAATAGTTCAATGTTTCTAAAAGCTCCTTTTTATTAGTTGTTATAAATAATATAAATAAAATATAATAATAATGTGAGGAAGAGAGGTGAAGAAGAGAGTGCACGCATGGTTGGAAGAAGAAGAAAATATAAAATTGTTACAAACACACTGCTTGAGACAGTGTTTTGCCATTATTTTCCCATCATCAAATTCCATTTAAATCAGAATCCAAGGCTTATTAGAAGAGAAAAATAGAAAAACTACATACTGGTGCTCACCTAATTTAAATCTTATCTAAAACAATCGTTTTCAAATATTTCTTAATAATTTAGCGTTAGGTTCACATTAAATGATATCATGGCTGTTAAACCGAGTACAATGTGGGTAAAACTGCAGACACACTACTGCAGATGAACCATGAACTGGTCAGGGGCGGGAAAAAGGTGGTCCCCTCTTATCTTTACATTTCTTTCACCCCAGGATGAAGTTTCTGCACCACACACTGCAGATATGGAGAAAGACTTGGCTACAGGTATGTGACAGATCTATTCTCATATTCAGAGCAGTCGGTAAATAACTGAACTGTGACAGCTTTTTGAGTCGATAATCAAAATGTGAGGGTAAAGAGCAGATAACTGCTTTTATTTTGTGGCCAAACAGTTCCACAGTAGCACTAATTCGATGTAAGTAATTAGGCAAACAAGCATATTCTGAACTAAATGAGTCACATTTGGCACTTGATTGCAAATCCATTTAATCACTTACTTAATCCCAGATGATCTGGATGAACCGTTTCTGTGTTTCTTCAGATTAAGGAGACAAGCCGTAACCTGGCCTTTCTGATTCAGTGCTGTGTCAGTGGTGGTTCTAGGAAAATCCATCATCTTTTGTAGCACCTTTACTCTACTTCACTGCACTTTACTTCTTTAAACTTTAAAATCATGTTTAAAAAAAAAACTTCCATCTTAAAAAAGTGTTTTCTTTCAAGGCATTACCAAGAATCCTTTTCAGTACCCTTTTCAGTACTTTTAAGAGTGGAGCACAGTTCTATAGTGTTGAAAATGTGTTTCCACCTTTTGCTCTGTGAGCTGGGATAGGCCAGTCCCAGATCCAGAAAAATGTAGAGGGTTAAAAATACTTTAACCTACAAAACGTATTTTCATTTCCACCTTGAGGTTCCTTTTGTGTGGGTTTATGAATTTAAAACAGCCCTACATTATTTTGGTAATGTAACTCCTCTCTACCTCTTAGATTTAAACAAGCTCTTTGTGGTACCGTGGCTTTAAGACTGACATGCAAAGGACCTATATTCTGATTGGCTGACCTGAATTACTCTCGCCCAAAAACTGTCTGGGCTAGGGCACTATGGGTATGGGTGTATATGTTGCCTGTTGATTGTTGATTTTGTATCCCAAATTAGTTTCTAGGATTTACAAAATATTATTATTATTCTGCCATATGAGAGCACATCCCAGCAGTGCCTTTGGGTACTTGGGGCGGTGGTGGCCTAGGGTTTAGGGACTAGACCCCAGGATCAAAAGATTGTGGGTTCGAGTCTCAGACCAGTAGGTTCATTGGGTGTTGCTCTATATTTCACAATGACAAAAAGTCAAAAAGCCTCATCTTTCAAATCAGCAGGTGAGATGCTAATCTTCTCTGCTCTTTTTTATCACCAGGAGAGCAGCAGTTGAATTTGAGAATTGTCCTCGTTGGAAAAACTGGGGTCGGAAAAAGTGCAACAGGAAACACCATCATCGACAAAGATGTTTTCCACAAAGAGGCCAGTTCTTTGTCGGTTACCAAGATTTGCAAGTCTGCCACCGGCACCTTTAACAGCTGGAACCTGGTGGTGGTGGACACTCCTGGATGGTGCGATACGGGCCTTTCTGAGGCAGAAATTGTCCAGGAAACAATCCAGTGCATTGACATGTCCCATCCTGGGCCTCACGTGTTCCTGCTGGTCGTGCCAATCGGTCGCTTCACCAAAGAAGAGGTTAAAGCTGTTAAAATGATAGAGGAGGTCTTTGGAGAAGGGGCAACCAAATACATGATGATTCTTTTTACAAGAGGAGATGACCTGGAGAACAAAGACATTGAAGACTATCTAGCCAACGCCAAGGCTGAACTCAAGAGCCTGGTAGAAAAGTGTGGAAGACGATACCACGTGTTCAACAACAAAGACCACGCCAGCCGTAATCAAGTGCAATCGCTGCTGCTGAAGATTCAAGAGATGGTCCAACAAAATGGTGGCCGCTGCTACACCAACACCACATACCAGCTTCTGGAGATGTACAAGAAAAAAGAAGCAGAGATCCAGAAGAAAATAAAGAGCATTGAGAGGGAGATGCAAAAGAAAGAGGCTGCGTTCCAGTGGAAGCTAGGCCTCATGCAACAAGAGCAGCACAGGCAGAGGTTAAAAGTATCCGAACTGAGGGGACAGCTTCTGGAGAGCGAAATCAAAAGTGCCCGTGAGGAAGCTGTGCTGCTAGCAGCTCTGGAAAAAGTGAGAAATGATTTGCACCAAGAAGAAAAAAGGAGGAAAGCTGCAGAAGAGGCACAGCAGATGTCGCAACGTGCTCAGGCCCAAACATCAGCAGAAGAGCAAAAGTCTGAAGTGGAGTTTGCAGAGGATGGGAGAAAGATGGAGCAAAATGTTGAGGACTTTGCTTTCCATCAGCATTCCTTAGCTGAAGAGGAAAAGACTAAAATGGAGTTTGAGCCCCTCCTTAGCACGGAAGAGAGGCAGAGGATTGAAAAGGAACACATTGATATGCTAAAGACATACAATGAAAAAATGGTTGAGCAAAAGCATCAGCGGCAGCAGATAAAGACTGAGAAAGAGGAGTGGCTGAGGAAAAACATCAGGCGACGTCTGTGCTGCAGCATTGTATAGACAGTCTTTGACGTGGTGAATTTATTCTGCAATTAAACTCATTTGCCAAGTACGTTCTTGTGTAAGTGCTCATGAACTCCTCAGAACATCTTTAAAATCACCTGCCTATTATGGTGTAGGTCCAACCTACCGCTAAAACAGCTCTGATCACAATTTGGAAACCGACAGATACTTTAATCCTGCAAGTTTGAGGTGGGGCCTCATTTGTCCTGCATGTCCCTCAGATGCTCAACCATATTAACCTGTTCCTGAACAAAGATGGCAATACAGCATTATGCTGCAGAAAGAGGCCAGAGCATACTTGATCTGCAACGTTTTGGTAGGTCACACTTCAAGGCACCATCCACATTTATGACAGAACGAGTTTTCCCCAATTGAACTTTGCCACACAACGCAAAGGAAACAGCTTAATACAGGCTACTTCCAATAGCCCCTTGCCAGCGCTTTCCTTTGGGTTTAGATCAGATCTCCACCCACATAAAGTCTACAAGAGCCACCTGAAATCCTCACCATAAGTCCTATTGAATGCATTCATGATGGAGGACCTATTTGAGTAGATTGCTTTCTTGTAGACCACCATAAGGTGCTGCCAGTTTTTAAATACCACTGAACACAACAGTAATCCATCCCCTCTGTAACTAAGGATGTGCTATTTACATTTACAGTTGCTCTTAGCCAGAGCGATTACAGGGACAGTACCTCTGGAGCAATTCAGGGTTGTCTTGCTCAGGAACCCACTGGTGGTGGAGGTGGGATTTGAACCTAGGACCTCTTGAGCCATAAATCTTTAGGCTAGTACCCTACCACTAGCACCCTACTTGACCAGAATAGTCTTATCAAAAACCCCCCGGTCCCATAAAAGAAGCTGCTTTCTAACTATACGAACAGAATTCCAGATTAGTTCCCCACTACAATCTCAAATCTCAGCTATAAAACCTTTAAGGTGAGACAGGCCTACTCAGCATCTTTTTACCTGATGGAGCCTTTTAAGATTAATGAGAGTATGGATACGTGCCTACAGACACATTCCTACATATGCTATAAGTCCATGAAATAATAACAAAGAATGTTTCCCCCCCAAACTTTATTCTTTTATTAAAAAAAGAAAAAAAAAAAGCAAAGAAAAAAATAATCTGAACACATCCTATTGGACATACTCCTAGCCAGATGTTGCCCAGAAGAGTGATGAACATAATCAAACCTGCCTTGCAGCACAAGACAGGAACTCCGATGCCTGCAACACAATGTTTAAGTGCTTGCACACATCTAGGGGCCGAGGATGAACTTGGGCCAGATGAGCCACTTAAAAGGGTGGAAATTAATTTTGCAACAGAAAGTTCATCCATTATAACATTGCAAACAGCACTCGAGATTAAAGTAAATGTTGCAGCCCAGCCTCTGCTCCCCTCCACTTCCCACAACCAGAAGCAAGTGAGGGTTAAAATTGTGACATAACAGCATTAATTGGAAGGTAAAACTAGAAAGGCCCCCTCAAGATGTGCTTATGGCACCCTCTGCTGACAGCCCATGTACTGGAGCAGTTTGCCTCACAGACTGATTTGGATGGAAATGGGACAGAGGGCAGGGGCATAGAATTAGTCTGAATTCATAACAACACTTTTACACTGAAGACTTGACTGGACTTATCAAATGGAATTTCAAAAATACACCAATGACTGACTTGCATTTGCCCCACCCCCCTTGCCCATGATTAACAGACATGCTGATGGAAGGGCAATGAAATGGTCACAGGAGGCTCTTCTTAGGAATATAAACTAAACAAACCAAAAAAAAAAACAAAACAAAAAAAAACCTGGGACAGGGACGAGGTGTGAGGTGCCGTAACAGGATTCATGACTGCACAACTGGTCAGTGACTGAACATGAATATTTACAGGCAAGAGGAGGGCAGTGCATGTTTTCATCTTAACAGGATGCCTGAGCACCACTTTGGGCAGGAAATTTCTACAAGATCAGGTGACCTAACAATTACTGTAAAGTAAAAAATAAAAAGGTGTTGAGGCTATTGCACAATTAAAAAAAAGAAAAAGTTGCAGCCATTGTATGTAAACTATATGTCTATAAAAGTCTGATACTTTCCAGATGCAAGACCAGATCTCTAAAAAGAAAGTCACACACAACATGCACTGACCTCCCTCAAGAGTTGCCCAGACACACACACACCCCCACACAATAATACTAGCAGGAATCTAGCGCATCCTGTACTCCGATGTCTTCGACATCTCGCAGAGCTGACCCTTAAAGTCGATATCTACAGTGAAGTCCAGGTCTCTCTGCAGAGCAAAAAGAGAAGTCCAAGTCATTCCCTGATCAAACATCAGCTTGCCTACTTGACCAGTGGTTTTCAAACCAGTCCTCAGGGGACAGACAGCCAACATTTGCACTTGATGTTGAGTCATGATGTAGCAAAGTTTGAAACCCTGTGGATTTGCTTGAGAACCACCAGTCAATACATCCAATGTGAAATAAGTGATTGTTAAAGCTTTTCTGGAGAATGAAAACTTACGTTATTCTTAACATTGGGTTTCATGCTGATGGTGCCAAAGATTTCTTCTCCTGTCTTCACAGTCAGATAGTCATCAAGATAAAACACTGTTTGCTTCCAGTGGGTATAAGGAGACTCCGGACCTGAAAAAGTATTTTTAACAAGTTACTAAACTTCACCTCAGACGAGAGGGGTGAACGAAAACATGGGATGCAAAAGGCAAGTCAATAAAGCTCTATAAAAGTCCCAATTAAGCAGAATTAGTCTACAAGTACAGCATGCATCTACGATTCCTTGGAACACAAAAGTGAAGTGTTTATCTGCTCCATTAGATGCCTTTTTAACTAAAAGTGCTGGTTAGCTATGAGCCAAGGGTTTCAAGATCTACATTTATGGCATTTAGCATAAGACGCTCTTATCCAGAGTGACTTCCGTGTCCTAATTAAAGGGACAGTCCCCCCCTGGAGCAACTCAGGGTTGAGGGTCTTGCTCAGGAACCCAATGGTGGTAGTGCTAGAGGTGGATTCAAACCTGGGACCTCTTGATCCAGAGGTCTGTGGGCAAGTACCCTACCACTAGACCACCATCAAAAACATGAAGTCCTCCACAACTAGAATTAACACGTTACCTGTGAGCTGCATATTCCATGACTTTAAACTATACAGTTCAAATGAAAACTAAAGACTTAGTCAAGTGACAGCAAATTTATCACAGTTAAAAACAAGATTCAAGTACCCTTACCCCAAAAACATTAAGGATGCCAGCAATTGCAAGGCTTGGTTAGACCAAAAGGTGAAGACCAGTGTGCCCATGCTCTTTGCTAATTAAACAAGTACACAACACTGAAGCAGTTTTAGAATACAAAGCAGTCTAGGCTTTAAAAAAGGGATTCACACTCATTTCTTTTACGAACACACAAATGGACACTCACTGGTGGAGAAGCCAGTCCTTTTATGGCAGCGTGTGAACTCAATGTTGAAATAGGTGACCAGGGCGTGGATGTAATCATTTCTCTTCACCTGGAGACAAAAAGGGGATGTGAAGGACAGGTCCTCGATCTTCACTGTGTAGATATCCACTTCCTAAAATCCAAAAACAAAAAAGCATACCAGTGACCATTTTACATTCCTAGGCATGGTTTCAAAGATGAATTTGAAGCAATCTACTGAAATTACACCCCGACAATCAATAAATACCTTAATAAGGCAGGCACTGCTGACAAGCTGTTTAGGGTCAACAACATCTACCAGGGGTTCTTTAATGGCCACCTCCTTAATACAGGACATGTCAAAGCCGTAGACATTCTCCCACCCTAGAGAACAATTATACATTTGTGGTTTTGCTGGGACAAAAATGACACCAAAATGATCCATTATTTGATCGCAAAAAGTGATGCACACACAGAACTCACAGTGGATTTTGTAATCCTTGTATTGCCGATCCTCAATAGCTGTGATGTAAAGGGTAGCTCTGTCTGGGAAGATGAGCCCATCAGGTTTCTAAACGAAAGGAACAACATTAACCAATTAAACTTCACTCCAAGCCATGAATACAACACCTTGTACAAAGCCAACCTTCCTGTATACTTACCAGCCACTTGTCCCTGGCATAAATGACTGTGTTGAGCATAGACTCATAGAAGAGACAGTAACCCATCCACTCAGAAATAATGATGTCTACATGTTCCACTGGAAGTTCCACCTCCTCCACCTTGCCCTTGATAATTGTCACAACTGTAGAGGAACAGCAGAAATTACTGAGAGTGGCAACAAACAAAATCTATAGCTACATGGTCTAGGTGCAGCTACAATCTGGGGTTAGATTCTTTACATATAAAAACAATTCAACTTTTTTGCCCAAGATTCTGTCCAATTAAGTGTCCATCCCTAGCAACTGGCTGGGACTGCTTAGTCACACTATACCATGTATTATCCTCAGAGCTACATGAACCCCCCCCATATTTCAAAATACAGCTAATAAAACTTCATGACACTGAAGGAGCACATCGACAGCCATTTCTGTGCAATAGACTGCTGTGTTTGGGGAAGAGAAGGACCCATCCTACAGACTCCTATAAAGCCATTTGTGCTCTGGCCAATAGTCACAGCACCACCAGGAATCAATCACCCAGCAACAAGGAAAAGGCTTAAGACAACTGCATGACCCAGAAGCCCAACAAATGCTGAAAATAACTGCTTCAGGAATAAAAATTAAGTATGCAGGAGACTTACAGTACTGTACAACGTAACAGCAACTTACTGTGATCCAACTTGTTGGCCTTGACAATCTTCACAGCATAGTCTGATATGCTACTACACTCAATCTGGAAGAACACGTGGGATTATGGTCAGAAAATGCCTTGTTTCAACAATGATACTCACTAAAAACAAGTAAATAGTGATTTTGAACTGTGAGCATCTTCTGAGCACAGCAAGACCAATAGAAACATATGCAAGACTACAAGCCTCGGCTGATGTGGTCAGGTTCCAGATCACGGCTTTACTTTCACTGAAAGACTTCAATGAACTTCACAGCAGACAGCCGGTTAATTAGAGACAGAGCTGCAATTGTGACTTATACTCACGCCAATAACTTTCTTGGCACCAGCCTTGGCTGCAAACATGCACAGGATGCCGGTTCCACTGCCCACATCCAGCACCACCTTGTCCTTGAACAAATGCTTGTTATGGAACATGGAGTTTCTGTACGTGAGCGTGCGCACCTCATCCTTCAGCATCTCCTGCAATCAGAACAATAAAAGAATGAAGAAAAGGGACAATCCATGCTAGATAATAAGTGTCCCTGCAGATTATAACAGGTATTACAGATGCCACTGGGCAGTAAGGTGCCAACCTCGTGGATGCCAAAGTGAGCATAGGAGTCAAAGTAGTAGTCTTTGGATGTCATGTCCTCTGCGGCAGGCTTTTCTGAGCTTTCTCCCTGGGTGACCTGAAGAAAATGGGGGGGAAATAAAAACTTTTACACACAAAAACCTGAGAGAAACATGGAGTGGTCTTAAGTCTTAGTGATGGGAAGAAGAGTTTTTTGAAAGTCGTCCTCAGATTTTCTATAAAATGGTCCTGAATCAAACATAACTGAGATGTTGACCTAAAAAGAGGCATTTATAAGCATTTCAGGGCATTAAATGCATAAATGTAGTATACAAGTGCTCAATTTAAAGACACATGTTTAATAAAAGGCCCAAAAACCTCACCATACTTTAAGCAGGAAAAAAAAAAAAAAAAACAGCTGTAGACATACTTTTAAAAGAATGCGTGGAAACAAATACTAGTATGAAGCGCGAGACAGACTTTTTAAGGGCTACTTTAACATTTGCTAATCCAACCAACACCGTAAACAATAAAACCAACGCGGTGGTAGCATACTCGGCTACAATGCTAACAGGTCCCATGCGGTCTCTTATTCTCCTTTAGCAGATTAGCGAACAGGCTAGGGTGACTCAGCGACGCAGGAAAGCACAATAGCAACTACACATACGGTTTAAAAGTGATGGGGATAGTCATTTTGAAGTTTATCCCCAGTATTAGCCGATAATAAGCCACGTGTAGGAGAAATGAATGGGGAGCGGGATGTGGCTAAAATGGATGCTCCGCCACGCGCAGACAGGTCACTACGCAACGCGCCGACCCGAGAAACCGCCGGGCCGACGACGCCACTACATCAGCAAGCGCCCCGAAAAACACTCCCAACCAAACTAGTATCGATCCGAGGGCCCACATCAGCTGAACCCACACCGTCTTTGTCATGCGACTTCTGCTCACCTCCATTCTGTCGGCCGTCTCCGCCATTTCGCCGATATTTTTTGAGTGCGCGGTTGCAGCGCCCAATATTAAACGTTCCCCTTTTTGCTCCCGCCCACAAGGACAAGCTTTCCAATTGAACCGCTGAGGTTTGATCACGCCCCCAAGTTCTGTCGCCATTGGCTATGAATTCACGCCTCAGCTGCGGGATTGGTTAACTGGGGTGGAGCCCTGCCCCAAAACCCTTTGCTTCTATGAATCGATCCTATTGGCTACTTATCCAGTCACCAAGTCTATGATTGGGTAGCTTTGCGGCTCCAATCCGCCAACGTTTTGTTCGTGTGTGTGTGTGTGTGTGTGTGTGTGTGTGTGTGTGTGTGTGTGTGTGTGTGTGTGTGTGTGTGTGTGTGTGTGTGTGTGTGTGTGTGTGTGTGTGTGTGTGTGTGTGTGTGTGTGTGTGTGTGTGTGAGAGAGAGAGGAGAGAGAGAGAGAGAGAGAGAGAGATTTGGTTTGATTCAGTTTAATAGCACTGCACAGAGTGCAGATAAAGAGCCACTGAGATGTAGATAAAAGAATAGAATGGAAGACTATACAAAGATTATTCTTCTTCTCGTTTCAGCTGCTCTCGTTAGGGGTCACCACAGCTTATCATCCTTCCCCATGTCTTCCTGTCCTCTGCATCTTCCCCCTTCAACCAACCTCCTGTGTGTCCTCTCTCATGTCCATAAACCTCCTCTTTGGCTGCTGCTGGGCCTTGGACCCCTTAAATGTTAATCATGTTTCTGTCCATGTCACCATGCAGCTATATGTCCCAACCAGCGTAATTGCTCCTCTCCATGTGTCCCTTTTGTTATTTGTCCCTTTTCATTCTCCCCATCATTGTTCAGGTCCCTGTCCTGGTGTTTACACTCCAGTTTCATTCTATTTTCATGCTCCAGTTTCATGTCCAGTCCCTTGTCTTATTGTGTCTTTTGTCTTTATTTGTCGTTGTGGTGTGTGTTTTGTGTTATGTGTAACTACTGGTTACTGTGGGGTTTTTTAAAATTTTTTTTTATTACTGTTTAGATTTTTATGATGATCTAAAACCAAAAAAATATATTACTGGTTATAATAATAAAATAATGGTAGCATGGTGGTGCAGTCGCCATGTTGCATGTTTTTCCCATGCACTGAAGATGCTAATTTGGTCAGGTGGACCACCTGGTGGATCAGTTGGACTGGAAATGTTAAACTAGTCCTTAGGTGTGTGTGTATATGTCAAGTCAAGTCAAGTAAGATTTTAATGTTATTTCAACCATATACACAGTACATAGTAAAATGAAATAACGTTCCTGCAGGACCCTGGTGCTACACATAAGGTGACATCAGACATGAAATAAAACACAAGACAAGGCAAGTACAGACAAGTGCAGACAACAACATACAGTACAACGGACAGGACATTCATCCATCAGAGAGCCGCAGTTTAATGAAACAAAACAGCAGAGATTGATCCTGTATCACGGAGCAGTAGCGTTGTGACTAAAGTGCAGAGTGCAAAAATAAATAAGTGGCGTGGTAAGTGATAAGGTGGCTCAATGTGCATGAATGTGCATAATAGGAGAAAAATTCCAGCATTAGCAGAGATCAGGTTATTGTGAAGACATTAACTGTTCAGAGATCTGATGGCCAGGGGGAAGAAACTGTTTCCCAACCTGGTAGTGGAGGCCCGTAGGCTATGGAGCCTTTTCCCGGATGGCAGGAGAGAGAAGAGAGTGTGAGATGGGTGAGTGGGATCAGCATTGTGGATGCAGCGAGTGGTGAAAATGTCCTGAACAGAAGGCAGAGACACATGATCTTCTCAGCAGTTCTCACTATCCGTTGTAGGGACTTGTGGTCTGAGATGTTGCAGTTCCTGTACCAGGCTGTAATGCAGCTGCTCAGGATGTTCTCGATGGTTCCTCTGTAGAAGATGGTGAGGATGGGTGGTGGGAGATGGGCTCTCCTCAGTCTGCGTAGGAAGTAGAGACGCTGCTGGGCTTTCTTTGTGATGGAGTTGGTGTTGAGGCTCCATGTGAGGTTGTTGGATATGTGAACACCAGGAAACTTGGTGCTCCAGACTATCTCTGAGGGGGAGCTCTTGATATTCATGGAGAGTCGTCCCGATGTGGTCTCATCCAATTAGTCTTTAGTCTTGTCAACGTTCAAAGAAAGGTTGTTAGTTCTGCACGAGTCCGTCAGCTGTTGTATCTCCTCTCTGTACACCACCTCATCGCCACTGCTGATCAGACCAACCACGGTTGTATCATCAGTGAATTTGATGATGTGGTTTGAGCTGAGCTTGGCTGCACAGTCACAGGTCATCAATGAGAACAGCAGTGGGCTGAGCATGTGTGTGTCTGTCTGTCTCTAATGTGATGGACTGGTGACCTGTGTTTCTTTGCCTTTCACTCTTTGAGTGCTGGGATAGGCTCTAACATCCCCTGCAGCCCTAGGTAGGATAAGCAGCTCAGAGAATAGACGGATGCAGAATAACAATAATTAAACTAATAATAATAATAATGATAATGTACATTCAGCAGCAATGTGGACTAAAATAGACAACAAGAAGAAAGATCTAGGGTCTGACTCAGACAAAACTGCAGCAGCAATAATGGTTCACTATTTAGGAAAAAGCATTTGATTCAAGCTTACGATGAATCCTGGTTCTGGAAAACAAGACCTGAAACAACAAGCTTTTTGTTAAACTGGGAGTGGAACTCCTCCCATGATACTGAAGACTTACATAAGTGAAGACTGATGACTGATCAGTAATGTCAGGTGATGAATCTTAAACATGATGTTGGTTGTTAAACAGCAAAGATAGTCTCTCCACCCTGGCTGATGCATAATGAGCATTTTATGATATTCCACAAAGTCCATTGCTGTGGTGCAATGAGTCAAGATGTTTTACAGCTCTCTGCAGTTGTTTGAGGTTAATTTCCTCACCTACACTGACTGCAGAAGAATTGAGCAAAAGGTTTATTTTCTTGCGAAATCTGTTTTGATTCGAAACAGCTCATTTAATTTTTCTAACTTTTTTTCATAATTCTGTTGTTAACGTGAACAAATCTTTAACCCATTCGCTTCTCAGACTTTTGGCTAAGATCAAGTTTAATATCTGTTCTCATGAGGACTGCAGAACAGGGTGACAGAAAAGGAGTTTGCTCCGTCCACTCCATGCATCGACTTGGTATTGCAGTATTTCCAGGAATGGCGCCCTTCTGGGTGCAGTGACGACCTAACATTTAGGGACTAGGCCTTAGGATCAAAAGGTTGTGGGTTCAAATTCCAGACCAGTATGTTGCCCTGAGGCTCCCTTGAGCCAGGCACCGGCACCATCACTGCTTCCCAGGCACTTTGAATAGCTGTCCCTGATTGCACGGTGTGTATGGATGTAGAGGATGTATTTTGTTGTAGTTCTCTGTGTGCTGTGCGGTGTTTCAGAATGACAATTATTCACTTTCACTTCACTTAAAAGCAGCCCATGTATTTGCTTATTGATGATGTCTCTAAAACAGATTAATCAGCCAGTCAGATCAGAGCTCATTTACATAACAATGTGAATTACATACAAACCACACAAACACAGGTAAACCTCAAGGAAGAACACAAGATAAATGCAGAACAAAAACCTTTTAAATATTATGGACAAATATTACCCCTCTGTAAATCTCTCTACAATCAAATATATCACATTTCACTTTGAAAATATGGTTTACATCTTCACCTCTTAATTATAAAGCATTTTTTAACATCCTCCTTTAATTATTCCATGCTTAAATATACTGCATTAATCAGTGCTCTGAACCATGAATGCTAAACTGTAACTAAACAACACTGTATTTCACTAAAATCGTTTCATTAAAAAATCAAACAAACAACATTTACCCAGAAATAATCACATAAGAGGGATAAATTTGTATTTTTAACGTCCTATGCATGATGATTTTGGGCTTTAGTCCATTTTTTGCAAGCGTTCAGCTATTTTAGCCAATCATTGAGAAGTACGATGTTTAACTGACTTAAAATATAACTAATGAATTATTTTATTACGTGACTGTAAACCGATGACAACCAATCAGCGTCCGCGGTGTTGGCGGGGGGCGGGGCTTCTCCGGAGGAAGCGCTCGATTAATTTAAAAGAACCGACTCTTCCGCAAATGTCCGATTGAATGACTTCAATGGGGCCTATAACGAGCAGCATTTTCCCCCTCATTTTTTCCCCTTTCACTAATTTATTGTGCCAAATGTATCGGAGTATGGTTTGTCTACTGACTCACATATTTATTGGTATGGAATAATCAGAATCAGAAAAAAAACTGACTGATCCACAGTGAGGTAGATGGAGCCGCAAGTGGACATGAAGAAAAATATAAAGCTATACTGACTCTTGAGAAAGTACTCTATATTATAAAAAACATACTCACTCTTTATTGTATACACTGTAACTATGTGCTGTATGGACACTATTCTAAATAGGTGATAAACTTTATTAGGAAAAGTAAAGTGAAAGACATGAATGTGACTATTATTGTCAATGTGAGAACACACAGCACAGTGAACCTCAATGAAATTAGACCTCTGCATTTAACTCATGCACTAAAACACACACTGTGCAGCAGGGGGCAGCTATGAAAGCGCCCTGGGAGCAGTGATGGGGACGGTACCTTGCTCAAGGGTACCTCAGGGCAACCTACTGGTAAGGGGTTTGTATCCACAATCTTCCGATCCTGTGGCCGACTCCCTAAACACTAGGCCACCGCTGCCCTGGTGAGGTCAAAATGTTCATTCTGCACAGTGATGGTCTGAGTAGAAAACCATACATGCAATGTACAAATTTCCCAGTACCTTTTTGCTCTGGTTCATGTTCTTTTTGCATTGCTTTTGGTCTTGCAAAAGATCTTGCAAAAAAAGCAAAAAACTGAATCATTTGGATTCGGTTCGTCCCCCTGTGTCGTATTTCAAACGAGCCGATTCCTTCAAGAGTCGGACTTCTGTCACGAGCCTCGTCCGTGAACACCGACCTGGCGCGGCAGGCACGAAACCGACGACCTCGAAATACAGAATAACAAATATATATATTTGTACTCCCTTCCTCGGAAGTTAAATCGCTATACCAAGTTAATATTAACTGTATTATCCGGCCGCCTCAGACCACTCTGCTCACTCCGGGTGATGTATCCTGACGTTTGATAGCGCTAGCCAGCCAGCTAGCCGCTCAGCTAGCTCGCAGTGCCGCGGCTCAGAAAGAAGACCGTTTATTCCTTTTGCATTTCTTCATTCCTTCTCCCAGCCGGGGCTGTATGTTCTGTGGGGGAGAAACTTGTCGGCTGTGCTTTAGCAGCGTGAAATTGCAAACGCGGACCAAATGACTCGCGTCGTCGTTTGGGCCGAATTAGGGAACCGTTGGGTTTGAATGAATTTAAAAAATAACGGTCGGAGCGCGGCCGGCTCACCTGAGTAAACCCGCAAACGAACGCAGGGATTTTCCGCTTTTCCACTCAAAACACTATATTTAAGGTGGACAGCTCGCTAGCTCTCTAAACACCCATCTCACACCTAGGACTCGGTGTCGGTTAACGTTAGCTAGCCGGCTAGCTCGGTGTCTGCAAACGTATTCCTTTCTTTACGCGCCACACACCAGCTGGAAGGCTGATTTTTATTTCTTTTAAAGTGCGAGAGAAGGAAAAAGCCCTGCCAAGATGCCGGCTGTGTCGAAAGGAGACGGAATGCGAGGATTAGCGGTGTTCATCTCGGACATAAGGAATTGTAAGTTGCCTCTCTGCTTCCATGTTTTATGATCCACACTTTTTTTCTGGCCCTGGTCCCGCCGTGTTGTTGAAGCCTGCTCTCTGAAGCTGGATGTGGAGGTGACGGGAGGTCGTTAGCTGTGTGTGTGTGTGCGCGCATTGCTTTTAGATGTGTTTGATACGATGGGAAATGAAAGCACCCCCTCCTGCTCGATGTGGCACACAGCCCGAAATGATCTTTCACCGTGTGCACAGGCGTGTAGGCCGCTTCAGGAAAACCAGGTTTCGGAAAGAGAGGACAGCCACCAGATAAAACATGAAGTTCAGAAGTGAGGAGTTATCTCCCGTAATCTCTCTTCACCAAGAGGAGCCAGTTCAGCTGTTTGCACGATAAAGCCTTTATCAGCCGCTTCCCCGGGCCTGAGCGTTGAAGAATGGGGTGTATTCCCGCTCTGTATTTCAGTTTGGTGAGCAGTTATCTGGGCAAATGTCATGTTCAGTAAACAATACAGTCACATTTTACTTTTCTTCTGCATACTGACTTTCTGCTGAATAGTGTAACGGAGAGGGGTATCCAGTCCAGAGTTTTGAGAAATGAGCTTTTTAGAATGGCTTATTACTGGGATGGTGCCAGACACATTGATTTGTCTTAAATGATCATTTTGTTTTTCGTCTATTATTCGGTATATGAATCCTTTTGTTGGTTTCTTTTGGCCTATTTTTTTCTGTGACAGGAGATGTATCTTAAATATTTACAGTCGGATAATTAAAGCTCTGCTGCACAGGTTGGTGGAGCTGGAGGTGTCGGAGATGTTAAGATGCCGAGATGTTTGGAATGACAATGAGGGACAGGATTAAAAACAGTAATATTATTATAGGAACAATTCTGGTTGGACCATTTGGAGACATAAGCAGGTTTATGCTGATTTGGACATGTACAGATGAGAGACGAGGAGTATGTTGAAGGTGAAGCTGCCTGGAAAGAGGAAAAGAGGAAGGACAAAGAGGAGGTTTGTGGATGTGGTGAGAGGAAACGCAGGCAGTTGGAGTGAAAGAGGAAGACGAATGAAGAATAAGAGCAGCCAAAAGAAGGAAGAGGATACTTGAAGTTGACCAATGATTAAATAATTGTATTGCACAAGAAGACGTGGCTAATATGCGTGTTTCCAATTCAATGATATTGTCTTTTTAACATGTCTGTTAGATTTCTCTGATCATTTTTCAGGGTGATCTTGACCATTTTATCCCATGTCATTAAGATGTGTGGAATCAGCAGCTTAGGATAGAAATGCATCAAAATGGAAATTCTATCTGTTGCACTGTTTTCTTCCTCATTTGCCTTAGAGTCAGAGCCCAAGTGTCCTCTAAATGCACTCAGGCAAGGTGTGGTGTCAAAGCACAGAGAGGACAGGCCAGGATATAACCGTTTCTTACCAAGAGTGCTGTGTGTATTCATGTGGCTTTGAGCACCACAGGGCAGAGCAGGGAGCGTGCACATATCATTTACCTTGGAGCATTTAGCTCACAGTGTGCTCTCCATCTTCTTTCACAGGCTGTTTGTGCAAAAAGTGAATCATACTTATTTCTAAAACTGCATTTATCTGTTGGTGAAAAGTACAATGACCTAAGATTTACAGTATATAAAAACAGATGAATCATAACTTGGCTGCAGTGTTACATTTTGCACCCAGTCTGCCTTTTCAGCTTTGTACAGAGTTTGATTTTAGCTTCACTTTCATCTTTTCTAAATAAATAAATAAATAAATAAAACCTGGCGGGATTCAAAGCAGTTAAAGACATTATCTGGGCTCTTTGGTGACGTATAGTGGAGGTACCTACATAAGGTATCTCCACTGAACATAACTGAATTTTTTTTTTTATCTCTACAAGAATCTGAGGAAATGCACAACAGCCATTTGTGGTGTGCAAGTGTATTACAGATCCTGTTATTGGCACACGGATGAGCATGGTGCTCGGACAGTGCATCTGTTGTCAGTTTACTCACTGAGAAATAGTCTTGGAATCAAAACCCCATTAAATCACACAGTCAAGAAAAAACCCTTCAGCTGACTTGTAAAGGAATGAATCACAGGTGGCTTGGACTCCCAAATATGCATTAATGTATATGTGCAGTTTGAAAGAACGCTCCTCCTGATTGCCATCTGTAGTCACCTATATGCTTTGGGCTTTCCTTCTGGCTGATGCAGTAAAGAAAATTACTTTAGTTCAAGTTTTAACAATAGACTGCTTTGTCCTGTAGATGCACTTCAACTCTGCAGTATTTGCACTGCACAGCTCTGATGTTATCAGTGGTTGATGCAGTCACTGATATTTAAATATGTTCTCAAACATTGCTAAATGTTTTAACGTTTTAATAATGTGATGGTTTGTTTTGTCGAAGACGATGTATATATTGCGAACTCTACAGTAAATTCTGTCCCTGGACTTCACCCCTAAATCCCTGCAACATTTGTGCTGTACTTTCTTTCTTAGAAAGACTAATATGAGCAACTATGTTTATGTTGACAAACTCGTGGTCACATTAGTATATGTTGCCTTAATATTCATTCAGAAATATTTTCTAAATATGCTTATAAGCAACCAGCATTGTCTAAGATTATATTGCACTAGAAGTAAGTATTTTAAGTAAATCTATTCTGTATTCTCATTTGTACCATGTTCTGTGTTGTTTTGCCATATGTCTTAGACATAATTCTTGCAAATCACTGTTGATATTTGATACTGTTAACATAACCTAATACCCTTGCTCCAAGGTTTGTGAATGACACACATTATATATGTTTAGTTACAGTTTTTGTTCATTTTTAATGTGTTGCATCATATTAATTCACATGTCAGGACTTGACCAACTCCTAATATTCTCTCTTATAGTACATTTTTTCTAGGAATGCACTGATATGGAATGTGTTTGATCAGTGGTGATATCTGATATTTTTCACATACATAAAATAAGAAACATAGAAGCCACATATTCCTAAACCTTCTGCTGTTCTTGCTTTTTTTTTTTTTTTTTTTTTAAATGTTATTATAAATCAAACTTCTGCTGATATGGAAATTGTTCCTATATTATCATGCATCCCTTTTCCATAAGAATAAAATCAAGAGGTTAAATATATGCATCTTGTTTTGCATTTCTTTATCATTTAAGACAATACTGAGTATTGGTACTACTTCTTTCTCTCCTTAGGCAAAAGTAAAGAGGCTGAGATCAAACGCATCAACAAAGAATTGGCCAACATCCGTTCAAAGTTTAAAGGAGACAAGGCTCTGGATGGCTACAGTAAGAAGAAGTATGTGTGTAAACTGCTCTTCATCTTTCTCCTGGGCCATGACATTGACTTCGGCCACATGGAGGCTGTCAACCTCCTCAGCTCAAACAAGTACACAGAGAAACAGATTGTAAGTGGAATGATGCTGCTTCTTTTTTTTTTTAAGGTGATACAGCTCCTGTTCCTGCTCTTTGATCAGTTCCTAAACTGCAGATAATAAGCAAGAGTTGTATTTTACTTCCACACAAACTGCTCTATTGATACTCCATGCCATGTGTACTCAACATGAGCTCTAATTATCTCCTGCTGATTTTCCACCCACTTGTACCAGCCAGACTGGCATCACTCCCCTGCTCTTTTCTGGCTTGTACACTCATGGAGGGAACAGAAACCCAGGGAGTCATGTGTAGCTACAAAGAGCAATTAATGGAGTGAAAACTCAGCGAAGTGTCATTTCAGAGACTTGAATTTCACTGCAAAAGATGTATAGATAGAGATCTGTAGATTGTATGTCATGTATGTATTTTTCCCCCAAGATAGGCATTTTCTCCAGAGGTTGGGTTTTTCCTCTTTTGCCTTCATTTTTGCTGTTGCTGAAGAATGTTGCAATGCCATCATGTTTAGGGGAGTGCTTCCTGACTAGTCATTGTTTCAGTAGCCCCATTTCCTCTAATCCTGACTGTTCAGTTAGCCTTGACTTTAGTCAAATAATCTAATGTCAAATATCTATTGTTCTAAAATCAACATATATTTTTTTGCACTCCACTTGGAGTTATCTGACAGAGCAATGCTGGGGATGAAGGTTATGTTTATTCTGGTCATATTTTAAGTTAAATTTTAATGCAATTCCAAAACTTTTATTTTGTAGATAAGTAGAGCTCAGTGAAGGTTTACCTTCGTGCCGTGTGGGAGCTAATTCAGATTAGCTTTTGATTTCGGACAGCTGGTGAGACACACTCAAGGGTTAGGAACAAATGATGTGCATGTCCTTTAAGAGTGAGCACTCTGGACAGGGTTTTTTTTTTTTTTTTCTGTTCATCTTTTGTGTCTTTTGATTTAGTCTGAGACACTGTAGAAAGGATTTACTGAAAAAGACGTTAAAAGATGGTTAAAAGAGTTAACCATCTTTTTCAGGCAAGATTTAGTTTTTATCCGTTTTTATAAATAAGGTTAGGGCTTCTTGATATGGTCAGCATATGATCATTATATTGCTGTATATTGTCTTTTAATATATTGATAATTATTTCGGAGTTTCAAAAAGTGCATGTTGACATTCCTATAAATAAGGTGTGGATATGGAAACTAAGCAGCAAAAGCAGCCTGTTTTCAAATCCTAGTTTTGTGGTTTAACAAAAACAAAAAACAGTAAATTATGAGTAATAAAATGGATTAAAGTAAATTGGAGGAAGTTTAGATTATGGGCCCTTGGTTTGTCAGTGCTGTTATAGACTTTTGTTGTAATACCACAGTTTATCAAAGCACCCAGGAACATTCACACTGGAGCAGTGATTGGTAACCTTGTCAGAAACACTGCTTCATTTGCATATTGTTGTCTGTTCTGTTCAGTCGCTCCAGTAGAAAAATATTTGAAAGTGACTATTGTCATTGTGAAATGCAGCACAACAAAATTCAACCCCTGCGTTTCACCCATATACACACATGCAGCAGGGGGCGGCTATTTAAAGTGCATGGGGAGCAGTGATGGGGATGGTACCTTGCTGAAGGGTACCTCAGGGTAACCTACTGGTATGAGATTCTAACCCACAACCTCCTGATCCTGGGGCCGACTCACTAACCACATATTTTGGATGGGATCGTTTTTTAATTTATTTATTTATTTTATTTTTAACCACAGTTCAATTAGCAGATTGATTTAACAGTCAGTGTTAATTAATAATGTACAACATCAAGGGCTTCAGCCTTCTTATTGGGGAACAATAATAACCGATAATTGTTGAGCATTTTAATAAAGCAGTTTAATCCAATAGATGCGGTACAACTGAAATAAGACTCATTTAAATATCTCCCATTTTCATTCATCAGTTTCTGTTGAATGAAACTCAGTCAATCTTGTAGAACATACTAACGTTGAGGTCTCTCACTGTCTCTGAAAATGTCCAGCCCTTTATTGTGTGGGTTTTTTCTTCCCTTTTTTCCTTATAAAAATGTCCTACATTTCTGGCCTCTGTGAAGATAGCTTTGAGAACAGATACAGAGTAAATGTACTGACTGATCTCTGGTCAACAAAATTCAGGTTGACATTTCATGCCATAATAATCTGCTCATATGTTTGGTGTGTGTCCAGGTAAATCTTGTAGATGAGCTGCTCAATTAACATGAAGCCTTTTTTGCCCAAGAAAGGTCAGCAGCCAAGATGTTGCCTCTTGGGCTGTTATGAATCACTTGTTGAATCAGGGAAGCAATGGGAGTTCCTGCTATTTCAAGTGTATGCTTGTTTATTAGAAATATTTTGAAAATCTTGGATCACCCTGCATTTATATATATTAAAAATAATAAATAAATAATTCGACTTATAGTTTTCAGAACAAAAAATCTCATCAGAATCTCTGGATATCCACATTCAACAAATCTGAATATCCATAGATTCTGTAGAAGCTAACATGTATATAATAATAGATAAGTGGCAGCAAAACAAGAAACATTGTCACCAGTGAGCTTCTTGAGCTCAGACTGTGTGGTCTTCAGAGGCTCCAGTGCAAACAAACTGCTGCGTTTCCCACGGCTGTTAATTGGAACTTGTGCAAGCCCTGGTATCAGGCCTCACTGGGAATTTGTTTCACCTGCATTAAATGCTTATCCTTGTTGACGAGCAGTTATTTTCTGGAAAGGTCCACCAGGTTGTCAGACCAAGGGGTCATTAACCTAAAGTACATTTGTAACAGGGTTTTGAAAACTTTAGCAGCACACTTGCATGTGATGGAGAAAACCTAATTAGATTACTGCTAGTACTACCTGGGAACAAAAAGGATTAAAGGTATAAGGGAATATTCCTCACCTCTGTATGAAAGCTGAATTATATTTTTCTTTTTTCTTTTTTTCTAAATATTTGTGCTGACGTTCCCAAAGGTGTCTGCTATCATATTCGCACATAACAAACTAAGATGGGTCATGTGGGAGGGGAATTGTGCGAAATATTATAACATGAAAACCCTACGAAGACATTTTCATAATGCAAGATTTGTGACATGTAGCTTTTCTGAGGTTTGAACACCAAAATATGAAACTATAGTTGCACAGTAGAAATATTTATTAAACTGTATTTAAATCCTTGTTTATTTCTGTGCTAGTTCTGGTTCAGGTAAATTATCTTTTTTTTTTTTTTTTTTTTTGTATCTGATGTTCATGTATCACCAATCAGCAAGTGCTTGATGCACAGCTCTGCAGATTCATACAAAACGTAGGTAAGGTTTTGTAGATGTGGGGTTGTGACGCTAACGTAATTGTGAAAATGTGTTCCTGTAATCAGCTTTAAAAATTGTGATAAGTGAAAATACACACAAAAAAATAGCATATATCTAATGGTTTATATTGCTTTTGTCATTAAGGATCAGCCAGAATAGCAACTTCTCAGTTACTGACCTTGAGTCAGGTTCTGTGCCCCTAGCTTTGTTGCCGAATATTTTTTTAATTTTCCTGCTGTCTCTTCTTCTCCCAGGGTTATTTGTTCATCTCAGTACTGGTGAACAGCAACAGTGAGCTGATCAGGCTGATCAATAATGCCATAAAGAATGACCTGTCCAGCAGGAACCCCACTTTCATGTGTCTGGCTTTGCACTGCATCGCCAACGTGGGCAGCAGGGAGATGGCCGAGGCCTTCGCTGGAGAGATTCCTCGCATCTTGGTGGCAGGGTGAGAATATTAACAGGCGATTATGTGGACTCGAGAAGGATCATTGTGCAGTAGGATGATGTTGAACATGACTAGGATGTTTTGCTTAGAAAGGTATTGTAATAATAGCTTTGTAGTTTAAATCACTAGCTAAGAGTTTAGACTTGGTAAAAAGAGATTTAAAGTATGAGAAAAAGGGATGATGTGTTAAAATATACAGTTATTTAGTTTATGCTTAAAATGTAGTGTAAAAGGAGATATTAATTGAAAATAGGATAACTAAAATGTTTATTCCTGTCCACACAAATGAGAGAGGAAAATTTTTTTTAAAGTTTCTTGTAAGGCAAGTGTGTTCTGTTTTTCCGCTGTGAATTTTGGCAGGGATACGATGGACAGTGTGAAACAATCTGCTGCTCTATGTCTTCTACGGCTCTACAAGACTTCTCCTGACCTGGTGCTGATGGGAGAGTGGACCTCTCGAGTGGTGCACCTGCTTAATGATCAGCACATGGTGGGTCTAACAAATTCTGCTGCCATCACCTCTTCCGTAGCCTGTTGGGATGTTTCACAAAGCTTTAAGCAGTTAGCCAATTCACATGTATTTTTCTGGAATAAGATTTTTATAGAAATCTTTTGCCTTTTTAATGCTGATTGCTCTTTGTCTGTTTTAGGGCGTCGTCACTGCTGCCATTTCCCTCATCACCTGCCTCAGCCAGAAGAACCCAGATGAGTTTAAGACCTGTGTGTCCCTTGCAGTGTCTCGCCTCAGCAGGGTGTGTCCCTCTTTTTGCTCAGAAGGATCTGCTGTTTGAAAATTTAAGTGTTTGCACTTAACCCATGTGGCTTTCCATATTAAAGAAATGTTTACTTGTCTTTTGTTTAGATTGTGTCGTCAGCATCCACTGACCTGCAGGACTACACCTATTACTTTGTCCCTGCCCCTTGGCTCTCCTGTAAGCTTCTCCGTCTCCTTCAATGCTATCCTCCTCCTGAGGATGGCGCTGTCAAAGGCCGTCTGGTTGAGTGTCTCGAGACCATTCTAAACAAAGCGCAAGAGCCGCCCAAGTCCAAGAAGGTCCAGCACTCGAATGCCAAAAACGCCATACTGTTTGAAGCCATTGCCCTCATCATTCATTATGACAGGTATACACAGCCAACATTTTGAATCTAACTTCATTTTAATTATTTATACCTCATTTCTCCCATAATTATAGATTTCCTAAGTGCCATCCATTCTCACCATATGGTTAGTGCTCCTAAGGATATCTGTCTTGTTTGGATATTTAGGCATCTTAATCAGATCGTACCCAATAAATGTTTTCTGTTTCATAATTCAAATCTCAGGGTTTTATTTTCTGGATATATGTAACAGAATTTGAAATTTCTTTTGATGTTGTGAAGTATGACAATCTGTGTCTGACATCTGTAATGTTTTTGTGCGTGTAGTGAGCCCAATCTCTTGGTGCGGGCCTGCAACCAGCTGGGGCAGTTCCTGCAGCACAGAGAGACCAACTTGCGCTACCTGGCTCTGGAGAGCATGTGCACTCTCGCCAGCTCTGAGTTCTCTCATGAAGCTGTCAAAACACACATTGAGACAGTTATCAATGCTCTCAAGGTGAGGATACAGTTTCTGCGGGAGGTCCTCATACATACAGCCGTTACCAAACATTACTTTCACACCTTTTTGGTGATTGTAAGATGTGCCTGAAAAAAGTATAGATCACAAGCTCTTTCTGTATAGAGATGCATAGAGGTAATGTTTATATAATGGGTTCTATATTGTGCGGCATGCATGGGTCCTGAGTAAATGGAACCATTAAGGAATAGACTGTTTAGATTGGGTTCCAACAGCTAAAAGGAGATTTAAAAATGGTAATCAGGAAATTTTATTGAACTTTATTCAAACATCGTGTCAGGAAAGAAAAAGTTAAAGAATAGGCCTTTTAAGTTGTGCTAGGAGGCAACCGACCTCTACATTGATATTTTGATATGTTTGAATTTTTTTCCTCTTGCTTTCTTTCGCAATCTCTCTTTCTCTCTCAGACTGAGAGGGACGTTAGCGTCCGTCAGAGAGCAGCCGACTTGCTCTATGCCATGTGTGACCGCAGCAATGCTAAGCAGATTGTCGCCGAGATGCTAAGTTACCTGGAGACAGCTGACTATTCTATCAGAGAGGAGATGGTGCGTGGATTGTGTTACTGTGTGCTACAGAACTTGCTCTTTAATCCTGTTCAGATTATGCTCATGGTACTCCCTTCTGTTGTGCAGGTGTTGAAGGTGGCCATCCTGGCAGAGAAGTATGCAGTGGATTACTCGTGGTACGTGGACACCATTCTGAACCTTATTCGCATTGCTGGAGACTACGTCAGCGAGGAAGTGTGGTACCGTGTCATTCAGATCGTCATCAATCGGGATGATGTGCAGGGATATGCTGCCAAGACTGTCTTTGAGGTGCAGATATGTGCTTTATATTCAATAATAGCTTCGTCTTATAGATTGTTTAAAGGTAAAGATATTATCTGAGATGTTTTATTAAATTAAGTTAATAAATAAATGGTTTTTAACATGTATGATATCAGATTGGATAGACGTTTCAGGAATATGAGGCATTCATGATTTAAAATTTGTAACTGCATTCTTGGTTATTTTAGAATTTTTTTACAGCTTGCTTTTTCATTTTGGACACTGAAACTCTTAAACTCTGATCCTTGAACCCAGGCCCTGCAGGCTCCAGCTTGTCATGAGAACATGGTGAAGGTTGGGGGTTACATCCTGGGAGAATTTGGTAACCTAATTGCTGGTGACCCTCGGTCCAGGTGGGCTTCTGTTCTCAAATTAATGCTCTGATTAGAGAAAGAAGTCCCTGTGTGACTGTGCACTGATGCTGAATATTTCCCTTTTTTGTCTCTAGTCCGCTGGTTCAGTTTAACCTGCTGCACTCCAAGTTTCACCTGTGTTCCGTGCCCACACGGGCTCTGCTGCTGTCTGCCTACATAAAATTCATTAATCTGTTTCCGGAGACCAAAACCACCATCCAGGAAGTGCTGCGCTGTGACAGTCAGATCAGAAACAGTGACGTAGAGCTCCAGCAAAGAGCCGTGGAGTACCTCAAACTCTCCTCCATTGCCAGCACTGATGTACTGGTGAGAAGGCAGTCACACTCTGGGCTGGCTTACATGAGGATTCGTTAAGTATAAGCACAGGCTTAGGTCTCTGAATTGATCTGAAGGTATCAGTTTAGTTGCAATGGTATAGAAACCTAAAATCCTATCCTTTTTAGGTTCATTCATTCATTTCAAACTCATTAGAAAGCAAATTTAGAGTTTTTTGTCCGTATGTGCAAACAGCTCCTCCAGTCATAATTGAATATTCAGTGTGTTTTTAAAAAATTGTAGCAAAACAATCAAATCACTGAATCATTTCCTTAGGAAATTGTCTTTTGGTTAAATTATCTGTGTGTAGGCCACAGTGCTGGAGGAGATGCCGCCATTCCCTGAGAGGGAGTCATCCATCCTGGCCAAACTGAAGAAGAAGAAGGGCCCTGGTGCTGTGTCAGGAAATGAACTGGAAGAGGGCAAGAGGGAGGGTGGAGAGCTAAATGGAGCAGGAGAACGGCCTGGAGATAGCACAGGCATCGGAGCGTCGAACGCTGTGAGAACCCACATGCATTCACACATGCATGTTTGTACGCACTCTCAAGAAATTAAAGATTGGCTGAGACCCATACAGTATCACATGACCATTCTGATGCACTTGCACTTTAGGTGGAAATGTGTCAGCACAAAAATGGAGCTTCCATATGCCACTTCCTTAAATTAAACTGCTAGGTATATGAACTCTGTTTCCACTTATGTTTTGTGGTGTGTGTGTTTTGTTTTTTCCCCCCTCCTCACCTCCTTCTTTCCCTTTGCTCTTTCAGTCCACTCCCTCTCCATCAGCTGACCTCCTTGGCCTTCGCTCTGCTGCTCCTGTTAGTGCTGCTCCGGCCAGTGCAGGCAGCCTATTGGTTGACGTGTTCTCGGAGGCAGGGCCTGCTGCTCCTGCTGCTGGTGTAAATGACGATGGCTTCCTGAGGTAAACAAGGAGGTTAATAATAAACTCAATTAACATCTGCCTGCTTCCTGGACTAATGAATGTGAAAATGTTGTTAAGAACTAATTCTAGAAAGCCTTGCTGCTCTTAGGTTTTAGCTGTCTTGTCAGGCTTTCTGCTCTTGTCTTTTGACTTTATCACGTGCTCTTTTTGTTTTCCACTTGGTGTTTGTGCAATTTTGTCTCCTTTATCTTACTGTGTATGTGACTGTCTTTCTTTTTTTTTTTTTTCTTGCTTTCCCTTCTTTTCTCTCTTTCTCTCCCTGTGTGTGTGTGTGTGTGTGTGTGTGTGTGTGTGTGTGTGTGTGTGTGTGTGTGTGTGTTCTTGTGTATGCCTGATTGTTTGCGTGTGTTTTTGTGTTTTTTGTCATCAACTGTCATTGGATGATAGCAGAGATCTGGAACCTCCTACTGAGAGCACTGACTCCTTATTGGCTGAGGGTCCTGGTGACTCGGAGTAAGGGGCCAGTGGTTGGCTAATGTGTCAATATGAACAATGTGCTAAAATGAACAACTATGTGGACAGTCTATGCAAACACCAGAAGCTCTGACAGTAGATAGTTTGTATTAAAGGGCCCATTTATTCTTTTTTAAAATGTTAAAAAAAAAAGTTAAAATATAAAAAATGTAGCATCCATTCTATAGTCCATGTAGTCTAAATATGGAAACTGAGCTGTAAACCAGTTTTGAATAACTGGATGTTGTAAATAAGAGTAACCCATTTAACTGAAGTTTTAATAAAAGTTTTGGCTCAGACTGCTTTTTGAATGAGCACAGTACAGGACCGCTGTAGATTAAGATCTGAGGGTGGTGGTGGTCTAGTGGTAGGGTACTTGCCTATGGACCTATGGCTCAAGAGGTCCCAGGTTTGAATCCCACCACTGGGTCCCTGAGCTGCTCCAGGGGGACTGTCCCTGTAATTAGGACATGGAAGTCGCTCTGGAGAAGGGCATCTGGTAAATGCCATAAATGTGAATGATCGGTAATAATCAATTTAGCAGTAATTTAAAGATTGAGTAATAAAAATGGAATTAAAAACATTTAATTTTACTGTTTTAGTTACGACAAGCACACACAATTGTGAATTCTTCTTGGTGCGATTTCCTTGATTCACCAGGGGGAATCTTATTTACTTTTTGTTTAGTAAGTATTTGTTTTAATAAAATAATTTTGACTGATGTAATTAGATCAGTTTGCACAGCTAAATAGGGAATTACAAATGAAAATAACTAACTGGTATCTTTTTGCTGCAAATGCCACACGAAGTCCACAATAAGATGACTAGAAAGAAAAGAAATTATAAATAAAACTATAGAATATGGGCCCTTTAATTGGTATTGTTACTTGTTAGTTGTATTTGTGTTTATGCTGTCATTTGTGGTGGCTTCTATCTGAAATGCTGTGTGCTGTACTGTGTGGTGTTGTGTTAAAGGTCCAACCTTGCTGTAAAAACTTGGCTGGGATTTAAAATGCTGGCACTAACTGCTCTGCTTTGTTTTGTTTTGTTTTTTTTGTTTTTTTTCCTCTCCCCTTCCCTCCACTTCCTCTTGCATCACTGCTTTGGCTGTTTTGGCTGATGCTTGACTCTTTCTCTCTTCCCTCTTTTGATTCTATAACCTCGGTTGTCTCTGAACTGAACCCCTTTCTCTCCCTCTCTGCGGGTTTTCCTTTGTTTCTCCACATACTCTTTCTTGTTCCTGCACTCTCAGCTCTGCTCCTCCCTCTGTGGTGTCTGAAGATCCTGCTCCTCCTCTGCCTGAGTCAGACGAACTGCTTAACAAGTAAGAGCCCCACCCTGCCACTCTCTTCTTTCTTCAAGTTTGTTCTCATGGAACAGAATGCTGCATTTTTATCGGTGTTCTTTTATTTCAGTTCTGAACGTTTAGATTGTGACTGATTTAAGGATTTTCTCATCCAACAGATTTAATTAACATGCCCCCGAAAGAAGGTCAATGCATAAATAACAAAAAGAAACTTTTCAGTAACCATTTCATTCTTGTCGGTGCATATGAACAACAATGCATAGTAAAATCCCCTACAGAGGTTCACAAAAAACATGGTGAAAGTTTGCACTCCTGATTAAATTGCATTTTCTTATAGAAACTTAAATGCTGCCTATATTTGCCCATTGTAATGAGCAGTAATTATTTATCTGCTTAATTTAAATTCTTGGAAAAAAAAATTTTTAAATGTGAATCAGTTTTAGTGACCTTTTTATTCTGTGCCTCATGATCAGGAATTGTCATTAAATTAATACTTTTATTTAGAAAATCAATAACATCTATAGTTTTTCAAAAAGATTGACAAGGTGTTAGTGATTTGATTAGTTTGAATGTCTTCATTTTGCCTTTGGCTTCCCCTTCCTTTATCTCATCTCATCCTGTCTCTTTCATCACCTTGTAGGTTTGTGTGTAAGAATAATGGAGTTTTATTTGAAAATCAGCTGCTTCAGATTGGTATTAAGTCTGAATATCGCCAGAACCTTGGTAAGTTGCTGAATTTATTGTTTAATTATTATATAATTGGCCTCTGTTTGTAGCATTGAGCAGAAAAGTACAACTGTGTGCTGCTTTCTTTTTCTGTGTCTACCAGGGAGGATGTATTTGTTCTATGGCAATAAGACATCAGTGCAATTCATCAGCTTCAGTACCACAGTCAGCTGCCCAGGAGAACTTCAGTCTCATATCCTTTACAGATATAAATGCTCACACTCTTTCCTATCTTGTCATTCTCTCCTCATCTCTCCAACTCATTCTCCCACACACAGTCTCACATTTCTGGCTGAAGGCAATGTATTGTTTGATAGAAAAAAAAGAGCAAAAAAAAAAAAAAAGAATTAGTTTAAAGAAAAAAAAAAAAACACTTTTTTTTTTTTTTAAAGTGGCAAAAATTAGTTAATTCTTTCCGACCACTTTTATTAATGGTGCATGGATACAGATCTTTGAGAACCATTAGTGGCACTTCATATCAGCTGAGGAAAATTGCAAAAATATGATCATTTTTATTTAAACTTGCAGTGCAAAGTGACAAGAATGTGTGCCAATAGAAGTACAGTAACAGAAAATAAAAACTGAAGGTGGTATAAGGTGAAAGTGACTATTCTTGTCATTGTGAATACACTGCATAGCACACCACAACGAAATTGGACCTCTGCATTTAACCCATGCACACAAATACACACTGTTCATCAGAGGGCAGCTATAAGTGCCTGGGGAGCAGTGTTGGGGACAGTACCTTGCACAAGGGTACCTCAGGGCAATCTACTAGTAAGGGGTTTGAACCCACAATCTTCTGATCGTGTGGCCAACTCCCTTAACCCTTATATAAAAAGGCACAGATAAAGCGTTGGTATCAGTCATTAAAACTAACTGAAGACAATAGGGTCGCTAATAAATCATGTTTGTAGTTTGCGCCCTTGACTGATTCCACAGCTGAATGTCCAATTGAAACCTGTGGATCCCCTAGTGGAGGGAGGTGCTCAGGTGCAGCAGGTCATCAACATTGAGTGTCTTACTGACTTCTCTGATGCACCACTTCTCAACATAAAGTTCAGGTAACAATTCTTAATAATGTAATGTGTGCTGGTAGCGGTAGAATATGAGTCTGATCTGTTGATGTTAAGGGTTTTGTTTTTTTTTTTTCCCAATCAGTTTGTTTTAGTTTGGTGTTAAACTTTTAAATCTACACTGCTTAAAAAAATTAAAGGAACACTTTAATCAGAGTATAGTATCAAGTCAGTTAAACTTGTGGGATTTTGATCTGGTCAGTTAAGAGTGTTGGTCTGGGGAGGCAGATCCATGGTGGGATGCACAGACCTGTACAGGATAAATGATGGTGGAATGGGTCCTGGGTTCCTCCTGGTGCTGGATAATGCCTGGTCTCATGTGGCAAGAGTATGAAGGAATGCAGGAATTGATAAATCCAATAGAACATCTCTGGGACATAACGTTATGGTTCAGTCGACGTTGTCAGGTTGCACCTCAGTCTGTCCTGGAGCTCAGAGATGCCCTGGTCAGGATCTGGGAGGAGATACCCCAGGACACCATCTGTCATCTCATAAGGAGCATACAAGCATGTGGGGGCCATACAAACTAATGAGTACCATTCTGTGTTGCTGCAATGACATTTCAGCAAATTGGACTCGCAGCTGCATCAGTTGTTTAGTTAAAATTTCTTGGTGACTTTGAATTAAGCCCTCTGTAGGTTGATAATTTTCATTTTCGTCAAATGATGTGGCCTCCTTTTTTTCCTAACATCCCAGCCTTTCCCTATCAATTTGGATTCCTGATTCATGATTTTTTGGAGTCTGGTACCAGTCGACTGTTCATCTACAGCAAAGAATAGGAACTGGCTTTGAGCAAGCTCTGCCAGACCTGGTGCTCATATGTGAATTTACCATTAGTGAGTTGTTTTATGCTGGATTTAGGCTATAAATGATCCTCATACAATTCTTTTCAGACTTTCTTCTACTTGCCTTCCTATTTTTCAAATCTTCTCTACCAGATTCATTATCATTTGGCTTATCTCATAAGAAAGCAGTCAAATACATTTGAGAGTTGGAGCCTCCATGGATGGGACTAATATTTTAGCTTAAGACCAGTCTTCCCTTGTCTGGAAAAATAAAAAAATGAAAACAGGTCAAAATTTGTAGCACTCTGCTGATCAGAGCATGTTTTAAAAAAAAAATTATTGCTATTTTTTGCTTTTTATATCTTCTCAAACTCTTTGTTTCCGTACTGTTAAACATGCAATTAAGCAGAAAGGTTTTCGATCACGGCTAAAGCAAATATTGTTTGTCAGGATCAATGACATATCAAATTGTCAAAGTGGCCACACCCAGAGCTCACACTTGCTGCTGTTTCAGGTATGGTGGGGCTTTGCAGAACCTTACACTCAAGCTGCCCGTCACCATCAACAAGTTCTTCCAGCCCACTGAGATGTCCTCTCATGACTTTTTTCAGCGCTGGAAACAGCTCAGCCAGTAAGCGTTTGTATGCGTATGTAATTTTTTGGGAAGTGCAGTGCATTTGGTTCATGTCTGGAAAAAAAATCCAGCAAACTGCAATACAGTGACATTCCCACAGGTGTGCAAATGTGTTGAAACTGCTGCATGTCCTAAAATTAATAGTCAGTCTACTGTCACAGACCTCAGCAAGAAGCACAAAAGATCTTCAAGGCGAACCATGCCATGGACACAGAAGTGCTCAAAGCTAAGGTATGACCGCTCAGTCTTCAAAGCTGTTGGAAGGTGGGATCAGTTTGTGATGGGTTGCTCTCAGACTTTAGATGGTTTGCAATGAGTAATGTTGGCAGCCTCTAGTGGTAGAAACAGAGCATGACAGAGCATGTGTATGCTTTTATTAATGTATTTATATAAATATAAACCACAGCTGAGACCATGCAAAAGGAAATTGTTCAACATAATGCTGTAAAATTTGTGATGCCATTTATAATTACAGTTTAAACTGTTTTTTTTACAAATATCCAGTGATCTTTCATAAGACATCTGTAAATGAAATAGAACTCCATTGAGACTAGACCCAACAATGTTTTAGTGCATTAGTTCTCAAGACACCCCCCCCTGTAAATATCACTGTACATCAAATGTAAAAGTAAAGATAACCACAAGTAAGGCTTCTGCTCTGTGAATTTAACAAGCATGAGTTCCATTGATCACAATGTTTTTTATTTATTGACTAGTGAATTATTCATGCATAAATCTGAATGCTTGCATACCCTAGTAACAAGTATTTACTCTTCTTTCCTCTGTGTTTGTGTAGTTGCTGGGACTGGGCACAGCACTGCTGGAGAAAGTGGATCCTAACCCCGAGAACTTTGTGTGTGCTGGAGTGATCCAAACCAAGGCCCAGCAAGTGGGCTGCCTACTGAGACTTGAGCCCAACGCACAAGCCCAGGTTTGCTCACACTGCCATAGTAGGGCCAAAGAATTCCTGTGTGTTTACATGCTGTTTGCACTGACATGAGAATTGCTGGGGGCTTTTGGTTACAACACTGTTTTCTAAATCCGACTCAGGTCTTTAGTCAGATGGTGATCATCCTAATGATCTCTCACTCTCTCACACACACACACACACACACTCTCCAGCCCTGTGCTAGTCTGGTCAGTCTGTGTCTGTGTTTCATTGCATCTCACTACTGTCTGTGTCTCTGTATCTGCTGCTGCATCTCCAGCCTGGGGAGCAGGTAACACTCATGGCCCTCCTTCCCCTCCTTTTTCTTTTTCTTTTCTTTCTTTTTCTTTCCCCCACCCCCTTTTAGCCTCATTTTCTTTTTCTTGTTCTTATTCTTTGTTCTTCATGTATTTCCTTTTTCTTTCTTTTCCTGTCTCTAAATATTTTTTGAGCCTCCTTTTTATGTTTCTAATTCTTCTTTCGCTCTGACTCGCTCTCTGTGTAGTAGAATCCAGGCCAGTTGGCGTGTCATCAGTTTTCACACTCCCTTTTTATGTGTGGTTCGTCATGGAGTTTTATTTTTAATAAACGTTTTCACATAACTCAATACAAGCTTAGAATTTACTACCCACCTCTTGCAGTATTGTCTGCATGTGCATGCGTCCTCTCTCACCTCCCGCCACTTCCTCTTTCTCTCCTCAGATGTACCGGTTGACTCTGCGTAGCAGTAAGGACACAGTTGCCAAGCGTCTCTGTGAGCTGCTGGCAGAACAGTTCTAGAACCAGCCTCTAGAGCCTGCGTCTAGACCATCACCTTCTAGAACCAAGAAGAACCATGACCAGACCAGCGTTCCACCTTCCAGAACCCTGAACAAAGAATCTACAGAAGCATTCATACATAAGGGAAAAAGCAGCTGCCAGCCTTGGGGCAGCAATATTACTGTCCTAATTCTGATAATTATGGATTATTATTGTATATTATCATCAGCGCTACCATTCTTGTTTTTATTGGTGTTTACCTGTGTGTGAGCATTGAAACGAAAGAGTGTCCACCTGAGTGTATGCGTGAGTGTGTTTGTGTGTGTGCGAGCGTGCATGAAGGAATAGTAATTGTACGATTTTCCGTCCTGCCTGTTAACCTGTCCGCCTGTGCTTGTGTTGACAGCTGGTGTTGGTCATGGAAGGAGCAGAAGAAAAAGGGAGAGATGAAGAGAGAGACTAGGAGAGGAGAGATCCTGCCCCTCTCTCTCTTCATCCCTCTATGTGAGTTCCACAACATTTCAGCCTATAAGCATTCCTGGGACATACTTAGGAGAACATTAAACACACACTTGTCTCACGTGTCTTGGTGCACATGAGCCGTTTTTGTGGAACATTCCTTGTTGGCTAGTCAGAGAAGGGTCTTTGAAGGACTGGCTCAGTGTGATGAAGTCTCTGAGCTGGAAAAAAATAAACACTGCAATCAGAATACACTAAAATATGGCACTTCATAAAGAATCACTACCCTCTGCCCCATTCCTTTTTTTTTTTTTTTTTTTATAAATTCTCTTCTAAACTGTATTCCCTAGCAATCTAAAGCTAAAGGCACACACTGGGGGTTGGGGTGGGCTGGGGTGGGTTTGAGTATTTCATTGTTTCTTATTGTTCCACATTCCTGGAAAGCGAGTGCTGGCCAGTGCACTTTAGGAGACCTGGAAAGAAAAGGCTTTTGTAGATTCCCTGCTTTTCCCCATTTCCATTCTAGTTACTTCAAATGCTTATCATGATTCCATACCCAATAGCAATGTTTATAAAAAAAAATATATATATATATATATATAAAAAATATATAAACATGTAAAAACAAAAAAATCATGGTTGAGATTTTATGTTTTGTCTCTTGTTTTGATAGTGGCATTGTTGATGTGTTTGTATGCTTTCTGAAAAGTGTCTTTTTGCATTTACGTTTTTCGGACATTCCGGTGTTAATATATTAAGTACACGGGCATTGAGGTCCAGGGCAGGTCTGAAATTTTCAGCTGATTGGTCAAGAAAGAGAAGAAAGTCGTTCGAAAAATTCGGGAGATGTTTGGTGTGCCAGTGAGTTTCAAATTAGCAGCAAAGCATTGTTTACTTCCTCTAGTGGTGTTTCTTGTTTTTATTCTGTGCAGAAAGGAGTTTCTGGATCATTAGCACTGTTCAAGTGTCCTCCAGCAAAGTTACTGGCTGATTTTAAAAAAAGAGCAGTGGAGAGTGGGTACCTCATAACTTGATGTTTCTAGCACACACACACCACACACACACGGTATATGTAAATGCGCTTGGCCAGTAGATGCCCCATTAGACAGGCCAGCGCTTTCTTGTTTTGCAACCGAAATCTTGCAAGAGCACTTACTTGAGTGAACACTAGTGAATTAAATTTTGGCACATAACTAACATGCCATCTTAGGACAGAGCGCTCAAGGTGAGCGAGACAGCAGAGAACCAACTGTCAATCACAATCACAGGGATTTCAGCATTTGAGGAGAGTGTGTGTGTGTGTGTGTGTGCGCGTGCGCGTGCGTGGCGTGCATGATAAAATTCTAATGAACGTTTATGGGACATTGTCATATTAGTTGAATGAAGAGTCACTATGCTTCCCTTAGTGCAGCGCAGATGTGACACACTAATGGGACTTCGTCATGGTAGTTGAGTTTAGACTTGTCACAGTATGTGTATGTATGTGCGTCTGTATGCGTGTGTGTGTGTGTGTGTGTGTCTATGCAGTATCCGCTAGCTAATGCAGCCCCAGTGTATCGGTGTTCAACTTGTCAGATACCTGTGTTAGATTAAATTTACTCTGTACTGAATAATGTGAAAGTAAAACTATGCCATATACTCCATCTCAGTCCCATCTGTGTTTTTCTTGCAGAAATGATCTCAAAAAGAAGGGCCTGATGCACAACCCCTTTCACACTGATAAACCGTTTACTTCTACAAGTTCATTTTAGGGTGAAATTGTTTGATTGATTTAAATTAATTTCTCAGATTTTGAGAAATTCTGCACAATTCAGTCTTGCAGTCCCACTCCCCAACTAAATCACTTCTCTACCATGTGGCAGTGCAGTGGTGGCCTAGCGGTTAGGGCGTTAGCCGCATGATCAGAGGATCGGGGGTTCAAACCCCTTCCCAATAGGTTGCCCTGAGGTACCCTTGAGCAAGGTACCGTCCCCATCACTGCTCCCCGGGCGCTTTCAATAGCTGCCCACTGCTGCACGGGTTTGAGTGTGCATGGGTAAAATGCAGAGGTCCAATTTCGTTGTGGTTCATGTGTGCTGTGCCGTGACCTCGCAATGACAAGGGTAGTCACTTTCACTTCACTTTTTTCACCATGGTGCTAAACGGAGCTGGGTGAAAGTCTTCAATGCAGACGTTTTATTTATCAACCAGAGCTTAACTGTCTTTTCTGATTCTGTTGCCAGATATATGAAAAATATGGCAGAATAGTGATACTTACAAAAAAGAAAAAATGTGCACATCTCTGTTTATTAAAATATATTCGGGCCAATCAAGAAAAAGCCTCATTCATTCAGACAGCCTATTATTTACTACTTTTTGTGAGTTATCTCAACATTTCTAATGTCTGCATTCCATCATCACAGATGCTTATCGGTCTGAATGACTGTCCCATCCTTGCAGTGCAGAGTAGATGGAATTGCAATTAAAAAGGTTAGAACAGCTTCATCCTGTTACATTTGATTAAATATCTCCTAGATTTAATCGGAGCTGCCTGCTAAATTCTTCATGTGAGCCTGACCAGTCTGTTAATTTAATATTAAGCTGGCATTCACTGGATGAAGGGGGAATGAAAGGGCACTGTTGAAACTGCAGAGTCAGTCCTGGAAAAGCACAAAACAGCTCCGGCTCCCATGCTGTCCCCCCAGCAGAGCAATAAAGCTCTTATTTAAATCCAGCACAATGAACTAAGCGCTCTAAATGATGCATGTCTCCCAGCATGGTCCAACCGGGGAGGAGTAAACAGCCTAAACAACCAAAACCGAAAAAGCTAAATGTCTTGTAAATGGAAATGACCCCAGGAGAGCCAACAAGCCCGTCTCACATTAAATACTTTGTTTTAAAAAGTGCTTTTTTTAATTCGTCCTTTTACCACGAGCCTCTCTCATCACAGACGTGGACGTGGGGCGGATAAAAAGACGCGATTCATCACAATAAACAAACAATTAAAACGCAAAACGCCAGCGGCTTCCAAAGGCAAACTGATGATGTAGAACAAATAGAATGGGTTTGCGCATGCGCGCTTCGGAACCGCAGTCCTCGACGCTGATTGGTTGGAAATGACATCACAATACAATCGCACTATTCTTAGGTTCTGGAATCGGCATTACGTCATTTTTTTCTGCCTCGCGCAGGTACAGAAGCTACAAACAACAACAACAGAGGCAGCAGAAGTGGAGCAGCTGCCCTGCTGTCCTCAACACGGTCCGCTTTTATTGGCTTTTCCAGCAGTTTGGTTTCACGGCATTATTCTACACCTCGGAGTCTCTTATTTGATTTGCTTCATTTAGAAAGTGGATATCTAAGTTTGCTTGGTGAGTATTCTGCTTTCACCCTTTTTCCCCCCCATTATGATCATTTTGTTTCATCATAATGATTTCAGAATCTGTTCAGCTCAAGAGCCAGGACCTTTAACTGCAAACCTCTTCTTCTGCATGCTTCTTTGAATCTCCCAGTTTAATCTCTTACTTTTGTGATTACTGCTGTGGTGTTTTTACTCACTGTGCATTAGGCTGTTTCAAGGGAATCTTGCATTAAGGGTTTGTGCATCATCTACATCAACGAATTGTCTAGCAGGACTAAGCAAACGTTGTATTGTGAAATTATTACACATTATTTGTGCAACAGACTTGGCTCAGTTTGGGTCAGTGTGGGTGAACAGTATTCTGGCATTGTAGCTTTTTAAGCATGTGGTTTCTAATGCCACGGTGTTCCCAGTTCTGACCAGCTGCCTCTCCCTGCAGGACCGCAGCTCCTCCGGGTAGAGATGGTTTTCTGCAGGGATGGTCAGCCTGAGCGCACCCCCCTGTCCCTTATCCTGCCGCAGCTTTACCTGGGGGCAGAGACGGACATCACTCAGGTAGCCTTCATCTTCACCCTGCATGATCTGCATAAAGGCAAAATACATAGGTGTTCAGACACCCCTGGTAGTGAATCCAGCAATTTGCAGATTTGCAAATTTGCACCCCCAGCACTGGACTGTAGCACATTAGTGAGCTCCATTCCATATTTGTGAGGGGTTTGGGACAGCATGCAAAGTTTCATGGCTGTTTGCAAGTAAATCCTCACAGCTATGTTAAATCATCAAGTGTAGCTTTTCTAGAAAAGTAGTGGCTTCAGAAGAACTACAGCGTCTGGAAATTGCTGGGTTGCTGCTGGTGCCTTCCGTTTTGTTCCGACAGCTTAAGAGTAGCTTTTGCTCACTGCATTTCTCTCCTTCTCCTCCTCCCAGGACTGCCTCTCTGCCCAGGGGATTTCATATGTTCTAAGCGTCAGCCGTTGCTGCCCTCAGCCCTCCTTTCTGCCCCAGTCTCACTACCTCCGAATCCCCATAGATGACTCTCTGCGGGATGAGCTGCTGCCTTGGATCCCACAGGCGCTGCAATTTATTGGTGAGGGACATTGAAACCCCCAATTCCCCCCCCCCCCCCCCCCACCCGCATTACATCATTTCTGCACTTGGAGAACATGGCAAGAACACAGAGATCCCTTTCCTTGGACTAACCTAAACACGGGCTGTTCTGAGCGGAGCTTGAACTGAAGCACTGAAAGCATGTTATAAATAAACTGGATTAAAAACTAATTTCTCTAATAAATCATATTTTTAATGTTGGAATTAATTTGAAATAGCACATTATTTATATACAGTAAGCCTCACGATGCATTTGTTTTTCAGATGAAGCCATGTCTCTGGGCTGCTCGGTCATCGTCCACTGTGCAGCAGGCATTTCCCGCTCTCCGGCTCTTGCTGTTGCATATGTTATGTACAGCCTAGGGATGGATCTGGATCATGCTTACAGGTAATGAGTGCACATTTGTTTGGATAAGATAACAGAACTGAGGAATAAGAAAACCAAGTTGTAATTTCACTAAATTGCTTTTTGAAAACAGTTTGATTTGTATGTGAATGTTAAAATGTTCACTTCCTTTTCACTAAATCCATGTAAGCCCATGTAAAGACAATAAGCTCCTAAAAAAGACTCGTTTTCAATTCACTCTTTTATGTAACTGACTTTTTAGCCCACAGAAGTTTAGCGCCGCTCATTCAGGTTGAGGCTGGGAGAGTTTCAGACTGCTTTTTAGAACGCACACAAAAAAGGAGAGCCAATCAGAACAAGAGTCAGTCTTAAAGGGATAGTGACAAAAACAGCCAGAGATAATGAGAGGATGAAAAATGCCATAAATAACTGAAACACGACTAAGTGAAATGTAAAACAAGGGCCCTTTTAATGCTGTATTTGTATAGTGGATAAAAAATGTCATCACAAAAATCAAAATACTTACCTCTCACCTCGTTTCCTTTAGGTTTGTGAAAGAGCGAAGGCCGACAATCTCCCCAAACTTTAACTTCTTAGGTCAACTGCAGCTCTTCCAGGGCACGCTTCCTATAAAGGGCGGCCATGTTAGCCAATCCACACAGCCTCCCGTTGCTTCTTCTGACACCTGCCTGCAGCCCACCAGCAAAACCACTGCCAACGACAGGTCCTCTCCAAGTAGTTATGACGTGCAGGACAACGTTACAGACAGCAAAAGTAATAGTGCTATCAAGGGCCATACAGAGGACACCAAAGCACATGTTCACTGTGAGAAGAAGAACAGCCAAAGTGAAGGCGTCCTGACCCCAACCCCAAAGTCAGAGTTCACCTTATCTCTCTCTGACAAGCTCAAAACGCTGAGTGTAGAGCCCGCTGAGGTACAGAGGCCGGCCTTGGGCCAGCAGGGTGTGCATGCTCTGGTGGCCCGAAAGCCTACTCACCTTGAAATCCCTCTTTCAGAAAAGCGTAAAAGCCTCACTCTGTCCCTCACACCGGTCTGTCCTAGCCCCCGGACTGACCTAGAGGAGGTGAAAGCAGTAAGTAACAAAGATGTCAAGAGTTGTAGTCAGAAAGAGGTGTGCAGTACACCTGTTGGCCAGAATGGGGCATTAAAAAGTGCAGGGAAAACCAGAAGGCGTGATTTTTCTCTAAACGGGGCTCATAGGCCCAACAGCAGAGAGGCTTCCTCAGCGCTGCAGAAAAGAAGAGAGAAAGCTGAGAAAAGAAACTGCTCTGCGATGAAAATGGCAAAGGAAGCGCGTCCAAAAGCAAGCTCAAGCCTGCAGAAAGGAAAAACAGACTGTAAGGTGATGCAAAAACATGAGCAAACTCAGTGCTCAGGCAGCACCGTGCATCACCAGCAGGGGGCAGTTGAAGCAGTGGAGGTTATTGATGCAGACCAAAGCCCAGTGTCCCCAATCAACCTCACCGTCAACAGACTCTTGGGCTGGGGGGAGCGCATGCTGCTTGGGATCCTTCTTGGCCCCCATATCAAAGTAGGCCAGGCTGCTCTGCCATACAGATGCTGAAGAGAGGCAGACGGGCATGGAGGATTCATTCACTGGAAGAAAAGAAGTGATGCACTGAATTTGCTTGTTTCACATGTGAATATCTTTTCCACACAGATTAAACCTAGTGCTGAAGGATATATGTATTCATATATTTGTAACACATTTTATTCAACTGGAAATAATGATCATGGTTGAATCGGGTCCTTTTGTTTCCAGTTTATTTTGCAGCAAGAAAGGATTTTAAAGAAGGAATAAATAGAAGTGAAGTTAAAAGGGAGTTTGACTGTGAACCTGAGTGTGTGTATAGCTGTTTGTTGAGGTTATTATTAATTTTTTTTGTGAGAGTGATTTTACTCATTTCACAGGACTGCATGCAAGGCCTCTATCTGAAGTTCTCTGTCTGACAGACAGCTTGATCGAAGGCTCTGTTGTAAATCGCCTCTTTGCCACTGATTCTTCAGAAGCACTGACTGTGTACAAATGGCTGAAGGAGACTTTGCTGTATCTGTTCTATTTTAATGCACAGCCAGCCTGTGAATTTATTTATTGAACTGATTATTGTTATTTATAAATGGATATTTTCAGGTTGACTGGCTATTTTAGCACTGCAGCTTGTACTGAGACACAGTGTTCATTAAAAATGGCATATTTTACACAAAGGTTTCTTCCATTGTATTTTATTTCAGTGACACATTATAGCTCGGATAAGTTCGTAGAAATCAAGTCAGTCAAGTCAAGTAGGATTTTGTCATTTCAGCCATATACACAGTACACAGTGAAACGAAATAAGCATATAATCCCACGCTTGCACCAGCAAATCTTCATTTCACCTACACACACTGGTAATGAACACACACACCAGGAGCAGTGGGCTGCACACCTGGGGGCAGGTATGAGGTTATGTGCCTTGCCTGAAGGAATCTCAAGGTGGGTGCAGGAGTGGGACGTTTTGTTCAACAACCCCCACTCGACCACATTTTTCCTGTCCGTCCAGGGGACTGAACAGTTTGCAAGCCCTCTTCTACTATCCCACAGCTGCAACCATCTCTTGCAGTGGAGGGGACCAAATCATTTTAAAACGTGTGTGATGAATATTTAAAAAAAAAAAACTAATTAATTATTTAGGATAATTATTTCATTGGCAGAGGCCTTGAGGAAAGGTCGAATCTATATGCTTCATTCTGGGAAAGCTTTCAGAAATGTTTTTCACCAGTTCACTAAATTAGCAGATCCACTTTTTTTCTCTAGAGAACTGGTTTTAGAAATGCTTTGAGATTTTTTGTTTTAATCATAGTCACATCCAGGGCATTGTATAGTTTCCAAAGCAATAGACATTTTTCCACATGTCCCAGGTTGTAATCCTAACCTGGTGGGCTGTATTAATGCTGAAGACATTATGCTGGAAAAACTCTTAATCACAATCTAAGGGACTGAATTCAACAGAAAAAGGTGAAGCTTGTTTTTAATGCACCAGAAGAATTCTACTTTGTCAAATAAACTAGTTATTTTTGTGCATTAAATTACACATGCATACATCTATTTGTCTGTCTGTGTCTATCTGTATACCAAACTATCTATCTGCCTGTCTCTCTGTCTATGTGTCTATCTATCTATCTATATAAAGAGAGAGATCCACACATCCACACATACATATAATGTGTATTAAATGTGATTGTGTTTGTGTATATATATATATAATTATTACATTATTTCTAAGTGAAACTGACAACCCTTGTCATTGCGAGGTCACAGCACTGCAAACCACAACGAAATTGGACCTCTGCTTTTAACCCATGCACACAAATACCGTGCAGCAGTGGGCAGCTATCGAAAGCGCCCGGGGAGCAGTGACGGGGACGGTACCTTGCTCAGGAGTACCTCAGGGAAACCTACTTGTGAGGGAATCGAACCCACAATCTTCCGATGCAGGGCCAACTCCCTAACCACTAGGCCACCGCTGCCCCAGTGCAATAAAACAAGTGGCTGTAAAATTATCTAAAGGTAGAATAGTGGGCTATTGCTTTACACAAATCAGACCTGCTGAGATGTGACTGTGTGATGAATGGTTGCCCTTTAAAGGTGTATCTTCCACAGCGTGGAGGTGAACACCCACCGCCGTGCCGTCCCGTCCCGTCCCGTGGAGGAAAGTGTTTCTCATGATGTGGCTGAGTTCAGACAGGAGCGCTGTGACGGGCTGGACTGCGCCCTGTTACTCACGTCCGGGGGGCGGAGCAGAGCGGGACACGAGTAAGTTCACAGCGAGTCATTAATCGACTCACAGCACAGCCGCGTCGACGCGCCTCGATACGGGCTGTACTTGTGTCCGCAAAGCTTCATGTGGCTTCGACGTCACCCTCTTTCTTTAACACGAGTAAAACGTGTTTTCCCCCATTAAAACCCACTAATGTGTTGTCTCGACATATTTTAGGCCACTACCTCCGGGCAGGTCTATGTCCAAATATGGAAACAACAATTACTCCCTCTATCCACCTATCCGGAAAGGCAATTTTCATCGCTAGAAGTCGACTTTAATATCATCACAATCGTTTCAGATCGTCTTTAGGTCCCTTGGAGGGTCATTTTGGGCTGAATACTGCTTTATTGTGTTTGTGAAGCAACCTAAACGACGGTCCTCTTCTTCCCTCAAAACGCATGAAATCAGCTACGCTGCAAGCGTTGTTCCCCCCCCACCCCGCAAGCCCCGCCTCGCTGTCGGATTGGTTACTGGCGATACGCATCCTGCACCGCGATTGGCTTTCAGCGTGTCGTGCCTTGAACGAGAAGAACTGACCAATCGTCGTGCTTCAGTGCGTTACGTCTAGCCAATCGGATCGGAGAGGCGGGGCTTGAAGAAGAGGCGGGGAGAGGGGGAAAAAGTAGCCTCTGGTTATGAAAAAAAAGTAGACCCTAAGATTCGAGCACAAATTTCCAGAGAGAAAACCGGGAAGACGGAGAAAGTCGTTCGTGCCAGAGGTTTGGAGATGTTTAGGGTTTGTAGACGCTGTCGTCAGTGATTTGGGGAAGGTGAAAGGCTCGCTTTAACTTTCAGCCGTTTGACTTTAAGTGGTGAACTCCCCCAGAGGCGGCTGCGGAAGGAAAGGTGAGTCAATGGACCCTTTTTTCTTTTTCAGCGCTCGGTGCGGTTTGTAGGCCTTTGGGCTCTGTTTCTCAGTTAAATCAGCTTCGCCTGTGGAATTTAAAGTGCTCTCTTGGGCTTTGCTGAAGCATATAGTGCTTTAAAACTCTTTTAAGGTGGTTTGGGCTCAATAGCGAGAGGCGCCGGGCTCAGAAACCCCGGGTTTCGTAAGCAGATCCAGCGGTGAGGATCCACCCTCACTTTTACCTCAGAGTCCAGTTCTGGAGACACCAGAGACCTCAGCGCTCTTAAAGACAATTTTTAAAATTTCCTTTGACTTATTCTCGCTTTTTTTGTCGAGGAGAGTGATCCACTTTCTCATTTTCAGTTTAAACCCCTCGCATTTGCTTCCTAATCCATTGTTTTGTTGGTTTAATTTCCCTCTCTGCTTTTATTTCAGCCCAAAAAGAGACTCCCAACAGCCTCCACCCTTATTACAACCCCAGGCTCCAGATTTGGACTCCTAATGTACCTTAAATGTGCATAAACACCGGCTGAACTTTAGACTCATATACTCATTTTCATATACACTCATCTTTACCTCCACCGCCCTTTATGGTGGTTTAATTTTAGCCTAAAATGACCCAGAAACCCCCCTTCACCCTCGTCCTTTTCTCAGGGTCCGGTTTGGAGATGCTGATTACTGCGTGCTTTGTGAATCTAAATGCTGAAGTAAAAGTGACTCTTGTGGTTGTGAAACACGGTGAGACCCAGCAAAATTCAGTCTCATGCCACACAGCAGGGGGCAGCTATTAAAAGTGCCCGGGGAGCAGTGATGGGATGGTACCGTGCTGCTGTTTGGGATTCGAACCCAGGACTGTCTTTTCTTAGGCCCTAGTCCCTAAACACTAGGCCACTGCTGCTGAGGACCGGAGTTTAGGTTCTCATTTCCAACCCAGCACATTTACTCCCTAATCCTTTTTTTTTTTTTTTTTTGGTTTAATTTCTCTCTTTCGTTATATTTCGGACCAAAATGGTCCTTTTGAATCCACCAGATGTTGGATAGAGTCTTAACGCTTCCCTGCATTTCCAAAGGGAGCTTGGCGCTGGAGAAGTTTTTGGCTGCTTTTACCCAGATTGTCTGTTTTCTCCTGTGTTTCTGTAGCAGACTGATCAAGCCATGTCTTCAGAGGAGGAAAGATACAAGCTGGTGGTGGTGGGTGGAGGTGGAGTGGGGAAAAGTGCACTGACCATCCAGTTTATCCAGGTAAATCAGATGTCCATTATCACTGGAACGAAATGGAGGCCAAATCGTGGTCTTCGAGGACCCCGGCCTAACAGTTCAGTGCTTGAACGCACCTAATTGTAAGAAGGGGTGAAAAAAAAAAAAAAAAAAATCACTCTTACACAATTTTCCCTAAACTTAAACATAGCTGATCAGCCAGGACTTGTTCAGGGTCTGAAGTTGACTTTGTTTTTGTGCTGGAGCAACAAGGCCGATAAGTGATGAAAGCCAACCTAACTCACTTGGTAAAGAGAAACCAACTGCTCTGTGTTTTCTTTTAGGTGTAAATAAGGTTGTTCAGAGTGGGTTTGTTGTGAAATCGCTCTTTATGGTGGTTTGAATGGAACCAGGGGTAACAACACAAATATAGCTACTTTAATCGCTGTCTGATCTGCCGGCGAACAGTCTTGAAATGACAAAATGGTCACGGTTATGTTTGGCTTTGGGACTGTTACCCCGTAATGCCCTACATTTCTCACCCATGAATGGATCTTGTTTTAGACCAGTCTTTGTAAACCAATGTCTCCGGCATCAGGCAGGCTGGGCGTAATTTCATGAATTAAGCCACTATGAGGAAGCTTCTTCTAATGTTTCCTACTTTGTGAATGATTCTCACTCTCTGTTCCTCTAGACTAGTGGTCCCTAACAAATGGGTCATTTGGACCGGGCCACACAGAAATGCTGATTTAAAAATACTTTTATTTTTTTAAATTCAGAAAAAATGCTTGTCTCGGTCACGTAATACAGTACATCAAAAATTAAGCCTAAAAGTGAGCAAAAATAAGTAAAAAAACAAGTTTATTTTTATGCACTTTGTTTTTAGCTGTTTCTATGCTGGTCTGTGGAAAATAGTGTTAAACCGGTCTGTGGTGCAAAAAAGGTTAGGGACCGCTGCTCTAGATTAAATTCTGTATTTCAAATTAAACAGTTTTAAATGACTCTTAACCATTAAATTATTCAGAAATTCTGAAATAGGGGTGAAATTCCCCATGAAGTAGATTTGCTGATGTAGTTTCTGACACCTTTTGTGATTTTATTTTTTTTTGTCTGTTGGGGTAAAATATTGCAGTGTTTCTCCCTAGACCCTTCATATAATAGCAAAGTAAAGTAGGTATTTTGAAGGTGTGCTTGCAACTGCCTGCATGATGGTGGACTGTAGGTGGGTTTGTGTTAACGCTCTAAATTTTTTCATGATGAAAATGTCAAAATGAGAAATGCGTGGCTTTTTTAACTATAGATGATGTTGGCTAAAACTAAAGGATGTGTCTTTATAGTGGCTAAAATGAATGTTGAGGTTGGGGCTGGGTTTAAAATTAGACTTGTGTGAGTGGTTGGTACGTAAATAGGCTTGTTTTTTGTGGTTTCTGACACTGGACACACAACATATCCTGACTTCTTCTGGAGAAAGGGGAAGACGTGTGGAGCTGTTCCTTTAATAGCAAGGTGTAGTAAGAGTATAAAAGCAGAGAAACTGTGGTTCAAGGTCATTTGTTATACTTAAAATAACTGATGGAAAACACTCTACAGTTTAAGGGAGATGTTGTGTGTTTGTCTGATGCCATATGTGTTGCATGTCAGAAAATGTCATCGCTCCTAAAACGGCTTCTGTGAACCATAACGAGGAGTTGTCCGTGTCTGATTTAAGTGTGTTAACAGCCAGGTGAACCCAAGAGTGTGTGCTTGACATGTCCTCTCATGTCTAGGCCCAAAAGCTCTTTGTCTGCAAGTCCTAGCAAACCGAAAGTAGTAATATCTGTCTCTTTTCTGTCACAGTCCTACTTTGTGTCCGACTATGACCCCACCATCGAGGATTCCTACACCAAAATATGCACCGTAGACGGCAAGGAGACCCGACTGGACAGTACGTTGTTTTTCCGCATTGACATGTTTGAGTGAGTGAGAAAAGAACAGAAACAGATTACGGACGGTTCGGGGCAACACATTTTTGGAATAGAATCAGCGAGGATCAGTATTAGCTTCAACAGCTCCTGGCCAGGTTTTGTTTGGACTTGCTGAATCAGTTTGTCAGCGCTCTAATTTTCAAAATTACGCTTCCAGACAGTTAGCCGGCCTTAAAAGTGGAGCTTTATGTCTGTGCCTCGTCCTGCCCTTGCTTATCTATTGCCACACAGTCGTGTTAATCATTTGATTTAATTTTGTGTGTGTGTGTGTGTGTGTGTGTGTGTGTGTGTGTGTGTTCATTAGTTTTGGACACAGCGGGTCAAGAAGAGTTTGGAGCAATGAGGGAGCAGTATATGCGCTCAGGAGAGGGATTTCTACTAGTGTTTGCCTTGAATGACAGTGGCAGGTAAGTGTGTGTGTGTGTTGGGAGTACACAGGAGAAAGTGGACAACTGTAAATTGAATTGTTTGCTGAACTAATCCTTTAATAATGAATAGGTTTACTAAATATATTGTAGCTGTAACTATTTGTCTCAAAATCAGTGTGTGTTCAGTTTAGCGGAATCCTGTATCCCTGGATTTTTTTTTTTTTTTTTTTTTTTTTTTTTTTTTTTGCCCCTCGAATAGCATGTCCACCCCAGATTTAACAGTTGACGAGGTGTCTGTTTCATTTGCTCGTATCTTTAGTGGTCATTTTGTGTTTCATCGAACCGCAGCACTTGATGTCAAAATACCCGTGGTTTAAGTGTTGTTACGTATTTCAGACACTGATTTTTACTGATGAGATCACCCCCTTGTATGTGAGATTAGGTGGATGAAGTCTTCTTATAGGTCCTTGTTGGGGAGTGGGGGTTGCTTTTAAAGATCTGATCGGTCTACAAGAAATGTTCCTACTGATGACTTGTAGGGCATGTCATGACAGTTCTTAACCTGCTTTTAATAATTTGATTGTGGACCAAAAAAAAAAAAAAAAAAATCAGCAGCAGTTTTGTCTTAGTCTTACCTCATCTAGAAAGAGTCATTTAAGGTTCAGATTCTGCATCAGCTGCTTGGTTGGCTCTTGGTCTCTTAAGCGACCTCAAGATTTGTCATAATGTTTAGTAATGTCATAATATTTCTGGAGCTAATTTTTAAAAAATCTAAGCTCTGAAACAGAAACTATGTGAACACGTACTGTATATAAAGACAAACCTGACTTGTGTTTGTTCGCAGGGGGAACAGAGAGTGCCTACCCTTTGTGCTTGAACGAGTGAAAGGGAACAGAGACTGTGTGCGTGTTAAAATGTAGCTTTTCACGAAAGAGAAAACCATTGTGTTGAGTTGTCTGTTGTATGAGTGAGAGCGATGATGTGACTGTGGTCGGGTGTTGAAAAAATGGCTGGACACTAAAGACTGTTTTCGTGCTTGTGTGGTAATATGTGTTACTTTAATCTGCTGCTTGGGAATCCTCACACAAGTGGAGAAGATGCTGTTTAGCTCATCGCAACTGATTGTACAGCATCTGAAGTCATAGATGGCAAAGGGAAGACCACAGGGAGGTGTTTTTCGTTGTTATCGAATGTTCATGCTCTTTATAGAGCATTGGGACCCATTCCCTCTGCTCTGAAAAGGGAAGTTTTGGGGGAAAAATGGAGAAATATTTCTTGTTGAGCAGGAGCAGTGGGCTGCATACCTGTGCCGGGGGACAGTTATGGGGTTAGGTACCCAAAAACCCTTCGGCCATGGAAGGTGGCGTGAGACTGTATGGTTCAACCACCTCCTACTAAAATCTTCTACAATGGTTGTCTGCTGTACTAGAACGTTCTCATCTTTTCATAGTCTTCAAGAAGTTTCTCTGCCTCAGTTCCTCCTTTTTTTTTTTTTTTTTGGAAGTTAGTTTGTCGTTATCTGCTGTGTCTTTTGAATCACCTCAATTTCAGTCTGCACTGCAACTTTTTCTACATTTCACCAAGGATAGAAGCCACTGCTAAATTCCTTCAGGACTATTTGAAACATGTGACCATACATTAAGTCACTGAATACGTTTCTTGGCTTAGGATGTGCGTGATTATCATTGATCGGTCATATTGTGTCTATTTAAAATAAATAAATAAAAGGTTTCTGTTATTTATGCAAAGTGGGCTTGAGCCTTGACTGGGCATCAACAACTTGCTCTGAAGCTGTAAATTGTTTAACAATCTCTTTCAGTTACAATGAAATACAGAAGTTTCACACTCAGATCCTGCGGGTAAAGGATCGAGATGACTTCCCCATGGTCCTTGTCGGCAACAAATCGGATCTGGACCAACAGAGAGTGGTAAATACCCCCTAATGCTGGAACAGGGCATCATTAACCTGGATAATGTCATTTTTCATTAGTATCATGTTGAAGGTAAAGCTTTGTTGTCTAGAAGGTCTGCCTGCCATTCATTCCTACAGTATACTAAAGAGAGAGTTTTCCTTTTGAATGCTTCTTTAGCTTAAAGGCTAACATTGTCATTATAATTATTCAGAGCCAGGCTTTTGGTTCAGTTCATTACTGAAAGTCATGTGAGGCAGAAATCCATTTAATAGTTTGCTGAATGCGATAAAAGCTGCATGGAACCTACTTTTTTGACAAACATTTGATGTCCAGAACCCAATGACAAAAAAAAAAACACTATTCTGAGTGCCAATGTCACATGTACAGAAATATTTCTAGTTGTTTTGGCTTCAGAGGTTCAGACTCGGACTTGGACTCGGACTCAGATACGGCAAAAAAGTACCTGCTTTACTACCTCCTGTCTGAACGTCACCTAAAGCTTGTGCGTCCTTTCTAGGTCTCGAAAGAAGATGCCATGGCGTTTGCCCGAGAAAACAGGATCCACTATATGGAATCCTCAGCTAAGAACCGCCACAATGTGGACGAAGCCTTCCTGGAGGTGGTGCGAGCGATAAGGTAAACCTCATGAAGGCAGAGACACTGGGAAACTTTCAATTCAATTTTGAAAGACTGACCAAAGGAACAAAGAAAAATCAACTCTTTCTCTTCTCGTGTACAGAAAGTTTCAGGAGACAGAAAGTCCTCCCATGCTTGCGAACCATGCTAGGAAGAAGAAGAAGGGGGGCTGTCCCTGCACCATCCTCTGACTGCATGTCCACACTGTCGCCATGGAGACTGAAGCCCCACCCCCATGTCTGGTGCCTTATATGTCTGCACTGTGCGTGTGGATGAGATTGTGTGCATGCGTGTGAAAGGGAGAGATTCGGTGTCCGTAACTGCTTAAGGTGGCATTATATGTGCCCAGTGTAACTGAACAAAGTGTGTGTGTGTGTTTGTGTGTGTGTGTGTGGGTGTGGGGGCGCGTGTGCCTGCCTGAATGTTTTTTTGTCATAGCAGTGGGTGCATTTGTGGTTAATATGGGAAATGATTCTCTTTGTGAGGGAGCAACGGAGTTTAATCATGTTTTCTTTTCTCATCTGCACTCCCCCCCCCCCCAATCAACGTGTTATGATTTACCCTTAAACAGGGTTTAGTAAGGGTTCGATCATTTGTGAATAAACATTTGAAAGCATTTGCATCCTGAAAGACTGCAGTTGACGGCAGGCGATGGGCGATTTGTATAGAATACTGTTCGGACATATTTAATACGTATATACACGGTATACTCCTCTCTGCTTTGATACGGTTGAGCTAATAAAGCTGCTTTGTACGGGCCGGTGTTTTGTTTAGATCACAGGGTGCTTACCCTCAACTCCTGTCAGCTATTTAAATAAAAAAATTATTTAACTTAACCATTATCAGCCTTAGATTATGAGGAATTTGTAAACTTTTTTTTTTATTCTGACTCCAGTCAATGCTTACAGCCAGGTTTCCAGCACTGTTTTTTTTTTTTAATTTTTTTTTTGTGTTTTTCAAGTTTTGGTGGAAAATTACTTCATTCACCCCAAATATAGTTTTAGCCTGTTTTTAGATTAGTATGAGTCAGAAACAACATAAGCAAGTGTATTTTTGAGATCACTAACCTACAGTGCAGTATGAGTTGAGTGTAAAATGGCATGCAGTAGGGCTTGACAATGAATACATTTTTTATTTAAAGGGTCCGAAGCTCCACTGCAGAGCTGAAGAAGCAAAATTCACCACCAGATGTGTCCTAGGTGTTTGACTGAGTGAGATAAAGGGTAGCAAAGCCATGTAGTTCAGCTCAGTTAATCATCATCAGGAACCGGAGTGGCCTCCAGGACTGATTTAGAGAAACGAGGATGATTTTAAGAGTGTATGTGGGTGCATTTAACCATTGTGTGTTACTATGAGCTGAAGGCGCACCTACCATTACCCACGTCCCATTGTTTCACAGAGCGGCTTTAATAAATCAGTCGCCCTTATGTAGCAGTAACATTGCAATAATACTGGTTTTGTGCAGCTCTTATTTTTAATTGGGCCAGACCAGACGTTCATGCATGCATTTGTAGAGGAAATCTAAGCCCGCATATTTATATACAGTACTGTGTAAATGTTTTTGGTCTCGAGTGTAGTTTGAGATTGCAGGGGCCAATATAAGGGTAGAGTTAATTTTTCCTTTCCTTTTTGCAGGGTGTGATTTATATACAATGTGTTACAGTTTTAAAAACACTGTACATGTTTGGATACTGAACTGCAAAAACTGCGCTACAATGCTACAAAAAAACTTAGATACAAACAAATATGAACATTAAGTAGTGATTGTGTGTCTGAAATCACGGGTGTTGGTGATTGAATTGCATCTAATGGCTAAAGTGTCCAGAGAAATATAGAACTGAGCTTTTAACTAGCTTACAAAAACATGCAGCTAATCTGATGCCATTTTCTTTTTTTTTTTGCTGATGCAGAGTAGTGCCTTATTTCACAGCTGATATGCCTTAGACTTTTACACAGTACTTTATATATTGATTAATACATTTATTTGCTATATATGGAATTATCACACACTCCTCATTTGGTAAAATATTCATTTCATGGTGTGGATTTGTGTGTCCGCCACTAACATGACTGTAGTGCTAAGTAGATCTATGACCTTTGGAGAGCGAGGAATAAGATGAAAGAGTAGCTCAGATGACCGTATCATTGTAGTGTTTCTTTAAACCAAAGACCATGTTGTAAATGTTTGCACACCTTCATGATAATGACAGTTAAGCGAAAGTAGTTTGACACTAAAGTAGATTATTTGTGCGTTTTTGTACTGTAACTGTGGGGGTGGTTTGTTTGCGTGTCTGAGTGTGTACGCGCTTGTGTATTTTGGAGAACAATTTTACGTGGCTGTGTGAAGGTACTTGTACTTTTTTGTGCATTCGCAGAATCATTTGTAAAAGCTTTTTTTTTTTTTTTTTTTTTTTTTTTTTATCTGATCCGCTTGAAGCTTACTTGATCTTTGTGGGCAATAGCCAAACGCAGTGTACATTTAAATCTGCAGACTCTGTTGACGTGGAGAAACTGCAACAAGATTCAGGACTTCCTTCCTTACACGCAGGAGGGCACTGTATGCTTCAGAACTGAAGCAGGACTCGAGACTAAACAGCCCTGCTCTCGATCTTAACCCTGAGACCGAGATCTGCCTTGTATTTTAGTGCTTCACAGGACTCCCATGCCTCCATTTATTTTTAAGTCAAACTCTTTATGACCCCAATCTATTACGCTGCACCATTATGGCTTTCATTATAGAACATTTTTATACTAAAATTGATCTAAAACTGTTTTTTGTATGCCATTAAAGTACTATTTACAGAAGCCCAATGATTGTGCCTTCCTTTTTTGTGCATTGTCATTGTGTTTGACTTGAACTGTCTTTGAAACTCACATGGGTTAAATAGATGTAAATTAAATTGGCAAATGTTTAGGTTTGGATGCTTCCTGAATAGTGATTGGCTGAATTAGCTCAATCACTGTTAGTTTCCACCAGAAGAAATCCATCACTATTATTTATTTATAATAATAGTGTTGTGTCCCCCCCCCCCCCCGATCTCCTAACTGCTGTGTCTGTGGTTTGTGTAGTTTGTGTCTGTGTTCCACCTGTTGAAGGAATTTCTCTGGGAATAAGCTTTTTGAACAGTGTCACTCTTTCTTTCCTCTTCCTCAAAAAAAACAAAAACACTAACGGCCCTTTCTTTTGTTCTAGTTACAGGGTTACTGAATGTGTTACTTAGTTGTAATAGTTAATCAGCAGTTGTTGATTGTAGCTGGTTACTAATATGATGTTCAAATGTGGAAACAGCACTCCTGAAATTTGCTCTGGATAAGAGCGTCTGCTAAGTGCTATAAATGTAGTTTATGGCAAGTTTATTCTGACATTTCAGTGCATGTCCTGTTAATTAGAGCTTTGACTCAGAAGATGCTTAAATTATTTCTCATTGCTGTTTATTAGGAGTGCGTTCAGGGAGACCTGTCAAAGTGATGGTGTTTGGTAATCACAAGAAGCTGTGTGCTGCAATATCTTTGGCCGGGGAGCAGTGTTGAGGACACTACGTTGCTCAAGAGTACCTTAGAGTAACCTAGGGGTCCGGGACCGTTAAGTCATGGGACCTAGTCTCTAAACTCTGGACCACCACTGCCCCAGATGCTGTTTCCTGGGGTACCCATGTGAACCCCTTGATTATGACAAGGATCCGGAAAATGTTCTCAACCACATTTGAATATCCAGTGGAACACGAGTATTTCAGGGCACTGGCGCAACGCCCAAACATGTCCTGTGTTTCCGGGACTGTCCAGTACATGACAAAAAGAGATATGCTCTGGTGTATCATCCGTCCATCTAGCCTATTAAGGGTCACGGGGGTGCTGGAGGCAATCCCAGCACTCATAGGGTGAAAGGCAGACAACTGATCAGGATGGTCCATCACAGGGCAGACACCTAGGAGGGAGTACTAGTTCATCTGAACCGGAACTGATGCTTTGGACTTTGAGAGGAAACCCACGTGGACATAGGAAGAACACACAAACTCCATGCTCAAAGAAAGGATCCCTGGCTGTGGATTGAACCCAAAACCACTATGCTGCTCTAATGAAAGCATTTTTTTTTATATGCAGCCATTTATGTAAGATGTCTGCACTCATCAGTGTAATCAGCTACACTGACCAATCAGGCGCATTTTACACATAAGAATTTGTTACAAATCATAGTCCATCTGTGTCTCTCCTGTTATGCCCTTCGTCAAAAGTCAGAACCGCCAATTGGGCTGGTATTACCTGAGGGATGTATTCTCTGCAGTAATCCTAACGTTAGAGTATGGGTGTGGACCGGATCATGGAAAGCGGTTCTGCTGGACTTTTCAGTACTTTCCACTTACTTTCCTCTCTGTTAGACCCATCTAACCGGCTGGTCCTCTTCACAAATGTATCCAGCATTTCTCATGAAGGCAAGGGGATATTAATATTCATGCAGTACCAGCCTCTACTCTTTTTGGAAAGTTTTACACAAGATGCTGGAACATTGCTACAAGTATTTGTGTTCAGCCATGCAAGCATTCAGATCATGATGAACAATAAGCTCTAGATCAAAAACATCATCCCAACTCATTCCAAAGGTTTCGGATTTGGCTTCAAAGCTTTACTGCTTTAAAGCCTTTTGTTGGGGGACTTTAGGCCCTTCCGGCTTCAGCCATGGAGACTTTGTAGCTTCAGAGCATCTTCTTGTATTGGTCAGTGCTTTACAGCTGAAGTTGTGAGAGTGCAACTGAACACCTGGTTCATCAATGACAACATGATACACTCTGCAAGATATCGTCTGCATCACTGGGTGACTTGCAATTCCTCAGTGCAGGAACAGTCCCCCCTGGAGCAAATTAAGGTTAAGGGTTTTGCTCAGAAACCCAACAATGGTGGCTCTACAGGTAGGATTCGAACCTGTAGACTATCCTACCTCTAGACCACCATCACCACGCTTCATTCACAGGATGGAAAGGGGTGAAAAACACCTCTGACAGGTCTAAAGTCCAGGGCAGGGCAGACATACACATAAACTTATCGGACCTGTCTGGATATTTTTGGACATACAGTCTCAAGCATGCTCTGCACCCGAGCACTCAAGCGCTGGTGAAATGTCACTGGAGTGTGTGAGAGAACGCTTTGGTGAGTTTTGGCACTTCCACTAAATGTGGGGCTGCAGCTGGAATCCCAACCTGCTCTTTTGTTTTCATTTATATACCACTCAAAACATTATCAAATGTTTTTTCCTCGAAAGCATATCATACAATCCATTCATGCTGTTTTTGCTCACATTGGATATGCTTCAACTACCTTCCCAGTTCAGCAACTTTTTAGTTTGCTTTGCAAAACAAATCAGCTGACTGTATCTGCGTTTCTTGCCTCCCTTGACGCCATACTCTTATTGGCCAAAAAACCTGACAGATACTTACTGAGCCAAAATGGCTCCACTCACCAATGGTGGTGGTGTATCTGAAGACTTTATGATGTGAACAAGTTCATTCAGAATGGGCGTTGACTACACTGCAGAGGCTTCTCAGTGGTGGTGAATGGAACGAGGGATTTCCATGTATACACCATTTTATTTCCCAGTAGTGAACCTACATGTTTTGTATGTTAATATTATGCATTTGCATTTGCGGCATTTAACAGATGCCCTTATCCAGAGCAACCTCCAATTCCTGATTACAGGGACAGTCCCCCCCTGGAGACACTCAGGGTTAAGGGTCTTGCTCAGGAACCCAATGTTGGTAGTGCTGGAGATGGGATTCGAACCTGTGACCTCTTGAGCCATAGGTTATAGGTCCATAGGCAAGTATCCTACCACTAGACCACCACCACTTTTTATAGCTCCCTTTCTAATGGGTTCCCATTATCTTGATCCTGACGGTTTTCTTAGTTTTAACCCTGCACATGTTCTACAGGGAGAATAAAAGCAATTGAAACTTTAAAAAGATACTGAGAACACTTTAAAAGCTCAACTTCTGTTTTTCCTCTGCGTTGTAATGTTGCTTTGTGGTTTCAGGCTGACTGGTCCACCTTCACAGTTAAATATGTATCAGATATAGAAGTGGGAGATAAAAAGCAGATAACGAAGTGAAAGTAGATAACCAACATGTTCAGAATAAATGCCAGTCAGCTCTGCGAGGTCTGGGGTACTTTGCCCTCGTCCGTGGTGGCATGTCACATTTGTTTGGATGTTGAGGAAAGCTTGGGAAGCGCTCCACACCCTTTATGTGCTGAGGTATGTTGTCAGACAGGTAGAGTGCCTCTCACGGAGAGCAGAAAAGCTGTGGCTTGGTTTCAGTTGAATCTGTGAGGCTTCAGGCAATCAACAGGGGTGAACTATTTTATTATCAAAACTTCAGATATGTGAGCGAGGCTTTTTCTGATTCGCACAAAAGACAACAGTGGGACTTTAGCGCTCAATTATTTCCATTTCCTGATCTGAGGAGCATTTCAGCCTGTAGGTGAGTGCTGAGCCGTTTCTATTTTGACCTTCCCTCACCTGAGGCCTACCTGTTGCTCTCCCTGCCCTGCTTCAGAGAACCTACTTCACCTGACTCTCAGCACAGCTATAGTTTCGATTCTTTAATATCTTATATCAGAGAATTTCCCAACTTCCCAGCAATAAAAGTTGCGGCAAAACATTTTTATGGTTAGTTTACAAAATGGGCGCACTTGCTGCAGAGAGATGGCAAAACTGGTTTGCTCAGGTTTTAGTGTAGGAAGAAATCCTGCTCGATTTAAAACATGGTTTAATTGTTTTAATTTTTTCAGATTCATAACCACTTCCACTTGGAAAACTGCACAGCCTTCACAATGTTTTTTTAACCATAAAAACTTATATATACTATATATATATAGTCTTGAGCCACTCCTCAATTTTACATATGCTTCCAAAGAGGCTATTCTATTGTATTTTTAATTAATTATTGAGAAACTGTTCTCCAGACCTGAAGGACTAAGTTTTTAGCTCTCATTTCCATTCCAGTTTCTGCACCTGAGCAGTTTTAGGGGATTGTTTTTTTGTTGCTTAAACCATGTAGTGAAGAAACAAGTGCAGATGATTCCAGATTATAAGGCCAGATATTATTTTACCGCTGATGCTGAAAGCTGATTGGTTGGAACCCCTTTATCTAGAACCTTTAGACACTTTGCAGCCTGTCACATTAAAGAATTTGTTCCCATTTCTTAAAATGTATTCCACTTGCATCACATTTACGGTAAAAATGTGATGCTCTTAACCAGAGCTGCTTCCATTTGCTCATTACAGGGACAGTCTCCCTGGAGAATATTGGGGTTCAGGGTTTAGCCCAGGGTACTCATGGTAGGGCTAGAGGTGGGATTTGAACCTGCAACCTCTTGACACATAGGGGAGTACCCGACTACTAGACCACCACCACCCCGTGCAGTTTGAAAGGAATAAAATAGCATATTTTGCAACAACATGTTTCCCTTGCAAAATAAAAAGAAAAGATGGCTCTGGATGTTTGCACAGTACTATAGGCATAGCAAGTACTATTTAAAGTGTCCTGAAAAAGAAAAAAAACACTGGTGTACTGAGGGACAAGCATTAATCTGGTCGATCAAGGAAAGCAACAAAGCTGATGACAGACAAATTATGAAAGTGGTAAATCAACAGTTAGTGATTTCATAAACAGCTACAACAGAGGTGGAGGTATCACAGTTCACTGTTTACAGAAAAATAAAGAGCAGAAACATAGCAGTCACACCACTATGTACAAAATACTCATCAGCAGAAAGAATCCAAAAATGAAAACCAGACTGCTTACCCTCAAGGCTCTTAAGAGACAAAGAACAATCTCTACCAGGAAAGGAATGATCCAAAATATTCAAGCTCATCTGTGAAGCCCAGTGGAGGTAGTGCAATGGCTTGGGCTTGCATGGCTGCTCTAGAACAGACGCCATAAACATCACTGATGCAGCTGAATGAAATCTGAACAAAAAAATCTGTCAAAGTCATTCCAAGAACTTTATAAGGCAGCAAGTGGTCCAGAACTTCTACTTCTTTCAGATGCTCCTGTTAGGAGCCGCCACAGTGGATCTTCTGCTAGAAATATATATGAATTAATTAATTGTAATTATACATAAATGGACTCTCTCTATATACACTGTGTATATCTCCACAGGACCACCAGTGAGCATGTATTGTTTGGATTGTGAACCACAGGCACAGCACTGAGATGATAGTGTGTGTGTGTGTGTGTGTGTGTGTGGTGTGTGGAATAATGTATGAGCCGTGTCATTCAAGGTTTCACCATAGCTGTGAAAAGCCTGCTGAGTGCTCTCCTTCAGACTGAATGTACTTCATGTACTCTGTGTATCTTTTGGACAGGCAAAATGCAAGGACTTGCAGAAATATGCTTTTGCATGCTGTCCCTGTTACATCTGGCACAAGCAAGATGCATCTGCAACAGTAACGAAGGTGAATAGAAAATGAATATGTATGATCAGTAAAGTGAGCGACTGTATTTGTCCCAGGATGTCTTGTGAAAATTCCCCAGATGGTTGTATTACATGTTTGGAGTCTGGAGTGAATCATGTGTGCTGTTTGTTCTGTGCTGCTTTGTGCTGCAGTTTTTGTCCATGAGAAATCGGCAGACTCGTTTCTTTCTCGTTCGCTGCTGTACAACAGCTGGGACTTTGAGTTGATAACGCCTGGCAATCTGGAGAGAGAGTGCTATGAGGAGGTCTGTTCCTACGAGGAGGCCAGGGAGGTGTTTGAGGATGACCAGAAGACGGTATGGGGGAAGAAACGCATGTGTGTGTGTGTGTGTGTGTGTGTGTGTGTCAGGCAGAACAAGCCTGTGAATGTGACATGAGAAAGTGGGTGAAAAAAATGTTTTCTTTTGATTAGTGTTTTATTTTTGCATCAGAAGTGCATCAATAACAAAGCAGAAAAAGAATAAACCAAATTTATATTTGCAATATAAACAATGCATTTATTTGCAAAAATGTAAAAAATAAATTGAGAGAAAATCTGGGAATATTAGATACATTTGGGTCCCTATTGACCTCGTGTTTTAGGGACTAGGAAGGTTATGGGTTTAAGTCCCAGACCAGTAAGTTACCCTTGAGCAAGGTACCATCCAAAATGCATCCTCTGCTTTTAACCCGCACAGCGTGCTGCAGTGAGCAACCATATCCAGCACCCGTGGAGCAGTGATGAGGACGGTACCTTGCCCAAGGGTACCTCACGGCACCTTCATAGTTAATAAATGGATGGACAGAGAGTAGAGACATGTATTTTGACCTGCAGTGGCCCAAAGAGCATTTTACAGGATTCCCGAATAACCAACCAAATACAATCCTGATCCAAAACCTTCTTGTGCTCTTTAGTGCAGTTCAAAATATATCCACTAGGCGGCGACAATGTATAACTGATCAGCGTGTCAGTGGCCTGTAATCAGCTGTGCACTGTTAAATCACAGGACTGTGGTGAGGTTTTTACAGCTTTTCCGAAGAAAGAGGTGCTGTTCATGTTATGAAATAACAGACATAAAATTATTTGTTACAAAACATAAACTGAATGTTAAAATAAGAAAGAAAAATTAAATTTGTGAGTTTTTTCAGGACAGTCCGAATATTGACCTGTAGGTATAGTCGAATGCTTGAAACTCCTGGTTATAGTATTTAATTATTTTATGCTTCGTTATTCCCCTACAGCAACAATTTTGGAAGAAGTATACACACCAAGATGGTAAGATCTTTTTTGTTTTATCACTCAGACAGTGTTTTCCAGTCTTGGCCCTTGGATTTTCCCTGCCTCTAGTGCAGTTTCATTGTGGGAGGTTCAAGCACTTTTGAGTTCATGGCAGCAATTATAAAATCTTTTTTTTTTCATTCCTTTCTTCTTCCTTTAATATCACACTCCTTTTTTTGAATGGTCTGAATCACACAATAGCACATGAAACACAGCAGGTACATGTCAAGACCTGGGTTTAACACTGGGTTCACTTTTTTTTTATAATTAAAGAGATATTATAATATAGAAAGAGTTTCAGAAAAGTAGTCAAACTAAGGTGATAGAAAACTAAGCTTGCATGTTTCAAACCAGTGTGATTTTTGACAGAGACGCAAACGCAACGAGGGCTGATCTCATTTACATACATAAGTATTAAGAATTACATAAGAATTACAGTTATTCTGCATGATAAACAGGGGTTGCTATGGTCATTTGAACATGCATTATGACTGTTTGTGATGCATAATGCCACACCAATACAAACATTTAGAGTATAGGGTCCTCAAAGGAGAAATCAAAGATGTCAAAAGTGTAAGAAAAGGTCTCTAATAAAGTGGAAGCAGAAAAACAGAGATTAAAAAGCTGAAAGTCCAAGTCCCTTGGGACTTGGGGAATGATGCATCAGTAGCACCATAAAAATGAACCTTAAAATTTAGGCGTATTGGCACATTCTCATGCGTGCAGGGCATGGAAACTAAGGGCCATAACTGGGACTAGATTGTTTGTGTGACTCATGTGGTCCATCAGTGTGACATAATGGCTGATCCAGGGTGTGAGTGAAGCAGCTCAAGTCACTGTCTGTGATTCAGCATTGCAGTCAGTACTGCGTTGCTGGTGGGAACTCCCAGTTGGTTCGTTAAAGTGTATCAACAGATGATTTCTCTGCTTGATCAGGATCCTCTGTCAGTGTGGATGTGCCGAGTCTGGTGTCTGGGATTTTGGCAGCTGTGATCTTATTGGTCATAGCCATTGTGCTTGGCTGCTACTGTTACAAGAACAAGAGAAAAGCCAGTCAAGGTCATGGGTGAGTGAGTGTGTAAAACATCTGGTCTTAATAAGAAGAGACACTTCACTTCTACGATTCCTCATTTAAAGCCTAACTTCTGTAACCCAAAAAAATTGCTCATTTGATTTGAAGGATTTTAAGCATCACTTGCTTAACTTAGGTTATTCCATAAATTATTCAATATATACACTCATCTTACACACACGTGCACACAAATGCACACAGAAACATACATATAAACATTTAGCAACTTATGAATTTTATTATTTCAGCAAATAAACAATAACTGAGCATTAAATGTGCAGAGATGTGTCTAAATTCCTGTTCAAACTGAGGTCAATTGAAACCGGTGGTCCAAAACCTCACATTTAAATAGACTTGCTTTTCCTTACATTTGTCGTGTGTGTGTGTGTGTGTGTGTGTGTGTGTGTGTGTGTGTGTGTGTGTGTGTGTGTGTGTGTGTGTGTGTGTGTGTGTGTGTGTGTGTATCTCATATTGGTAAAATGTATGATGATGAAAGTTTTTATTAAAACAAACTTTTGTCTGTGTGTGTGTTTGCATGTGTGTGCGTGTGTGTGAGATAGAGAGAGAGTGAGAGAGAGAGAGAGAGAGAGAGAAAGAGAGATCATCAGTCACTGTCCCCAGTCTGTGTATGTGTCTCATTGTGTCACCTTGTCTCACCTTCTTTCCTGTTACTACACCTTCACCACAGCGTTCCTCATGGGCCTCAAGTGCCAGAGCTGCATCCTTTGTCTAACGTTGCTGCTCCAGGATTGCCGTCCTACAACGACGCGCTGGGCTGCAGCGGACAGTATGATGCACCTCCACCACCCTACTCCGGGTAACACTGCCATTCTTTGCATTTTTTTTATACAATGCTGCTGTATTAACAATATTGCATCTTCTTTTCTGATTATTTTTATTTACAAAAAAAAAAAAAAAAAAAAAAGCAGCTGCTCTTTATATGAATGTAACATTTGAGAACGGTTCTGAATGAATTGGACAATTGATTGTTACAATTACACACATTTTTTCCTGCTAAAGTTTCTGGAGAAGCAAGAATTCTTTCAGTGACAATATACAGGACGCTGAAGGGGAAGATCAGAATTTCTGCATCAGCCTTTCTGAATGCTTAGATGTGAAATGGTTCATTAAAGGGTTGTGTTTGTCTTTTGTGCACTTGCTGATAATATTGTGTCCTTTTTGTCATTTTCCATAGAGAGACACCTTCTGCACCTCCAGTCCAGCTGAGTGAGGAGTGAGAGTCGAAGATGAAAAATCTCCAGCAGGAAACTTCAGGGCTCTGGGTTGAATGATAAAATGGGGATTTGTATATAGATCAGCTGATTAAACGCCTGTAACAGCTGTAAAACCATAAAGCAACAGCTGTATTTCAGTCTTATTTATTCTCTGTGCTAACTTCATATATTTCAGTGTTTGATTTTAATGTTTTATTTGTGCTTTAAAACTTTTACTTTTCCCTGATATGGACATGTCAAAGAACAGCTGTGTTGTGTGTTATATTTTAATAAACCCGAATTCATTTCACAGGTCTGACTGTTAAATACGCAGCATTTCATTTCCAGTCTGTGTTCAGGCAGTCCCGGCCCCTCCTGCGCTCTGATTGGCTCACGTGGCTCGGCGTCCTGCGCTTGGCTTGTCTAGTAGTTTATATCCATTGGCGGATTGCGTGCGAGCGTGAAGAAGTGGCCAATCAGATTGCAGAGGGGCGTGGCTTGGTCGTGTATTTGTGCGGGGGAACAACAACGCAGGCGGCAGCAATGAGCACTTTATACGATGTGTGTGTGTGTGTGTGTGTGTGTGTGTGTGTGTGTGTGTGTGTGTCTGTGTGTGTGTGTGAGAGAGAGCGCGAGAGAAGGGGGAGTCACGCAAAAAATGGCGTCTCCACAGCAGAAATATGAAAAAATATATTTCATTGCATTCTCATTCTCACGCTGGCAAAGTCTCGCGAGATTAACGGTGCAATACATTAGTAAGAAAATATTTTTTCTTATCTTTGGCTAATATATATATATATAAATATATATTTTTTAAAAAAATCAAATAATATCAAATCATGTCCAAAAATATATATATATATGTATATATATTGTGTGTGCGTAATTTTGATGGGATGCAACAGCTGCCACAAAAAAGTAAATAAATGAATAAAATAATTAATAAAATGATTAAATAAAATAGGAAACTAAATGTTGTTGGATTCGTTGTTGTTTTTTTATTGTTATTTATTATTTACTGTTGCCTCGCAGGCTGAATGTGTTGCAATACAGAGAGAAAGAAAAAAAGGGGGGGGGGGTCGGAAATAAAAACGAGCGCGAGGCTCTGGCGCGTGTGTGTAAATGTGTACGTGTGTGAGCGCGCTCGCGCGCGTGCACGAGCATCCAGCCTCGCTGCTGATCTCTCTCTCTCTCTCTCTCTCTCTCTCTCTCTCTCTCTCTCTCTCTAATAGGCGTTGAAATATACAGAGGGGAGTAAGAAGCTGATTTTTTGGTGGTTTCAGCCCCGCGCACTCTCTCCACCTCCTCCCACCCTCCTCCTCCCATGTACCTTCCATGTAACCCCTCCTCACTCCATCCCCCTCCTCCTCCTTCTCCTCCTCCACCCCTCCGAGCTGCTCCCATTCTTGAGGACTTGCATGTGAAACGGGGGAGATAAACAGACGTGCGGAGCGCCGAGGAAAGGACAAGGGGAGAGAGAGAGAGAGTGTGTGTGTGTGAGTGAGAGAGAGAGAGAGACGGTGCATTAGAATTTAGGCAACAACCTCCCTCCCCTCTCCTCCTCCTCCCCCCTCCCTTGTCTATCTCTCCATCTTCATCCCTCGTTCTTTTTTCTTTAATGGATAGGAATTATCCTGGCACAGGATTCGGTGATCTGGGCGCAGGAACGGGATGGAGTTACGAGAGATCAGCGAAGGCAAGGTAAGGGCGTGCAGGCGAGAAGGTTGGGGGTGGATGTCTATTCTATTCCTCCTTTTTCTTCTTCTTTTTCACCCCTCGTGCATGGGGGGCTGCAACAATGCATGCAGGCCTGCAAAACTCACTCAACACTGATTATGGGTCCAGGTTATTGTCATTACGAGCGAGGAGGAGGAGGAGGGTGTGTGTGTGTGTGTGTGTGAGAGAGAGAGAGAGTGTGTGCGTGTGTGTTGGGGGGTGTCTTGGAAAATGCAAGGAATGCGATTGAGAGTTAATGCGTGATAGTGAAGGTAGACTGAGACTGAGACAGAGGAGAAAAAAAAGAGGGGCGAAAAAGGGGGATGGGACAGCTGAAGGTAGCTTTTAGGGGCTGTATCCTAAAAAGGAATGCACAAAAAAATACACGCAATGCATCCTGCGCTGGAAGGCTCAAAGTGTTTGTGCCAAAGGCGTGCAATGAGCTCGCGCTCGATTTATGACACGCCGTTGACAAAGCGCTGTTTTATTTGGCATGTCGTCCGAAGAGGGGGGCAAGGCGGGTGGTTTAGCTGCTGTACGCTGTGGCTAAAATGCTTCTGGGCCTGTGGGAGAAACAGGGCAGTTTTTGGCAAATAAATTGCCATGAAAGAGTCAGCTCACTGCAGAAATGCTGGAAGCTTCTTCGCAAAGCTTTCGTTCTGTGTGGCCCTGTGTGTTTTGCACGCTGGCTCTCTGCACGGGTTAGCCCCTTTCCTTAGCATCCATCAGACATGCTGGACTGCAATGCAACATGGTCTGCTTTGTGCTTTTGGACCGGTTTTACGCCCCCCCACCTACCCCCACCTCCCCATCACATCGAGCAGGTATAGCTGTGTCACCTGGCCAGGTGATTAGGCACGGAGGGGATTTACGTCCCTTCACTGCACATGTGGGTTTTCTGCTGCTCAGTGGACTCACTCTGTCAGGCGGAGACGCCGCGCGTGCACCCGCTTTGGATATTCATTAAATTCCTGGACTAAAGTGCTGGTATGCCGAGACTTCCTGCAGCACCGCGAGCCAGAAACAGCCCCTGCGCGTGCAGCCACCCCGTGCTCCCACGGAGAGGCTTCGTTTTTCGGCGCTTAAGCCAAGCCTGCCGGTGTGAATGTAGGTCTAGGTGTAGAAATGCGAGCGCGCCGTACTCTCGCGGCCTACTTACAGTTCAAAGGCGCGCGGCACGTTAGCAGTCGCCCTGACAACGGGATCAATCAGAGCAGCGCGCGGCGCAGGACGCAGCCTTCGCATCAGATGCCTTGGTGCCATAGAAATAGCCCGGTTCACCACGGAGTGTCCCAGTAGAAACACTAATGATGCTATTTTTATATACGTATATACTATAATAATAATAATAATAATAATAATAATGTAACCACCAGTTACATCAGTGCAATAAATGACCATCATTGACTGTAAAGGTTACAGCTTGTTTGCTGGTATGATCATCATACAATAACGTGTAGATGATCTTCGATGTCTCAAATCTCATTCACATTCACTTTTCGCCATCTGGGGAAATAAATCAATCTGACTATTATTGTGCTTGTTATTATTAATATCCCTGCTGTAATTAATATTCATCTATTCCTGAGCAGGAACCTTTCAGCGCTGTTAGGGTGAAAGGTTGAGAAACACCCTGGTCAGGTCACCTGTCCAGCACAAGCACACTCACTCAGTCACACCTTTGGGGCAATTTAATATCTACCTGGCATGGGTGCCTTTGGGCCAGAGAAAACCTTGTGGAAAACATGTAAACATCATACAGGATTCACCCAGGGCATCCCACCTGAAAATCAAACCCAGGACTGCCTTGCTCGGAGGTGGCAGCTTGGTACCGTGCTGCCCTTACAAAATATTTTTTGAATTATCGAATAGCATTGTTACTGTTAGATTTTTGCTAACCCGTCATTGTTTTCATCCATAGACTTCTTAAACAATCTGTTTGAATATTAGATGCCGTTTGCCATGAAGAAGTTCTGCAATGTCATGTTTTTTTATCACTACCTTGAGCCATCTCTTGCATTAGACTTTAGGACTGGGACCTGCCAGCATTATGCGGGCAGTAGTTTTGCCATATCATGGAAAACAACAAGTTCCTCTTTATTGATGTAGCACCTCATCATTTCTTTGTTTTTGTGATATCAAAGAGAGCAGTCCGTCTAGAATATAGCTCCCTCATCAGCTTACAACAGTTTAGATTCACCCGTTCATGTTGAGACTATGGAGGAGTTTTTCAGCCTGGATTGTAACCTCTGCAGGGTGCAGGTCTGTGTAGTAGAAGCTAGATACTGGTTTTGGATCAAGCGTACCATCTGCGTGGGATTGTTTTTTTGTCCAGGGAATAGGAATGCACCAGGGTGCAAAAGATCAGCTGGCTGTGCCATGTTGTGTTGGTTGATCGGACCGGGTAAGACTGCTGGTGTTCTTTCTTTACCTGGTACGCACTCCTTAATCAGCCCCTTTCCTGTACACTCTGCCCAATGGCTCCTGGGCTGTTGGATAGTTTACGATTGTCTTTCTGAGTCAAGGGCATCTCTCACAGTACAGGCAGATTGATGGCACCCCGGATTCTTAATGAACAATTCTTACTTAAGGCATCGGACAAGCCTCGGCACCGCTGTGCAGGAGCCTGAGAGCTTTCTGAGTGAGATGAAATGAAATGAAATTGAATCTCTCCTCTTTTAGTTTTGGGGAAGAAGTTGTAATTGTTTTTTTTGTTTGTTTTGTTTTGATTTGAATTAATATTATTTCAGAGCAAGAGCGCTGTTCTGGGACTATACATGTCCCTCCATTAGGCTGCGATGAAACACACTGAAGTATTAAATGAATATGAAATGAAGTGAAATAAAAAGAAATGGATTTTTTTTCCCTCTGTCAGTGTTTTCCCAGTACTTATTCAAACAGGGACATCTTAGCATTATGCGTGAAGTAACTGAATGCAAAGATACAACACCTCTAACCTGATAATGCCATGATTCACCAGATTCCTGCAGAACGTTTTTTTTCTTTTATTCGCTGCTGCCCAGGAGAAATAAGGTTTGGTCGTGAAGAAAAAAAAACAGACTCACCTTGATTAACACTGTTACCGTTACCCATTGTGACAGCATCACAGTTTTGGCCCAGGAATTTTGGATTTGAAGTCCAACCAAAGAGCACCAGAACTTGTGCCGGGCACCATGGGTTCCCCCCACGCTCTGACACCTCTTCATGTTCCTAATGGAGATTAATGGGCCTGATTGAGTTTCCCGTCCGCCCATAAACATTTTGCACCTGTTAAGAGGAACTGTTTCAAATTACCTTCCATATAATTAGGAGCAGCCCTGTACGGTGGACTTAATTCAGCCTCTAATTCACCTTTTCCGGACTGTCACGCGTGGAGTGATGTCACTCTGGGGTTCATAGGAAACCTTTCAGTTGGTAGTTCTTTTAAGAAGCATACATTTGGGAGTGTGAAGGTATCTGTATAGTTTCCAAACCAATTTGTCAAACTACTTTGATGGACTCTTTAGTTCATCTATACATATATAATTGTCTGAAGAGTTTATTTTGGTTAATTTACTAAATTAGTTATATTAATCATATTAATTATATTGGTCATATATATTGTTCAAATCATGTAGAAAAAAACTGAAACTACAGAAAAGTTTAGTTTTTTCTCAAGACATTGACAGCTGTTTCTGGTGAAAAAACCCTGTACTTTTTCCATACAGTTTACTTTCTATATAATATGATGACAAAAAACAAAAAACAATATAATTAGTGAACCTATATAATCTCTCCAGAAGGACTTGGAATTAAAATGCTGACGTAACACTGACATAATTTAGAAATAAGGATGGGTTTCGCCTTCTCCTGTTTTTCCAGGACAAGTTCCCCACCTCTTTTTATCCCTTAAAATTAAACAGTCTATTTTCTTATTGATATATGTAAATTTCCTCTGTTCTGATTGGCTGTCCTTTGTTGTACCCGCTGAAAGACCTGCAGGCTGAAACACTCCTCGTAGTGTGATGGGGCAGGGCTAAACGGATGTAGGGTGAAATGATGGATATTTACATGGGTTGTTTTTTTCCAGCATCAAAAATAAAATCCAGAACCAGTTTACATATATTTTTCATAGGTTGCTGAAGGAAGTGCATGCCTGGAATGATGTTTAAATGCCAAATCAAATGCATTAATTGATTCTCAACAGGACATCAAGTTTTTTTCTTATAATACATCCAGCCCAAGAATCAGCCAGAAAGCTCTTTCACGTCTGTTTTTCTCCTCACACATCTTCTCTGGCTATCAAACTAGAGATGTATTATCCCATTAGCTCAGAGTTAGGGGGCAGGAGTTGCTGGGGTGGTGGGATGGCGAAGGAGATTATTGGCTGGGAAAAAGACGGTGAAGCTTAGAAAAGAGTACAAATGTAAAGTGCAGATGGAAGGTGCACATGATCAGTACATGGAAGGCTTGACTTGGGTGATGAGAACAGTGAAAGAAGTGAACGGACAGGCCGTCATCAAAAAGACAAAGTCTAGTGTTAAGCAATGAAGATGGGAAATGCGTGATAGGAAAGAGGGGGGGAAAGTGAGCAAGAAGCTGGGAGAAGATGGGAAGCAGGGATGGAGCGTGTGCATGGAAGACATCCATCAATTACGCTTGCTCTCCTGGGATCAATCCTCTCTCCTTCTGGGTCTCTGGACCGCCTCTTTGGGATTAACACCCAATTAAGGTCTGATTCCTATCAAACCTTCTGTCAATCTTAATGAGTTTTAGCACATGACAGTCCTTTTGATCCAGCAAGGGACCTCCGAGACTTCAGAGGAGAATCCTTTCGATGTATACCCATGCTCATGTCTGACGAGTGGATGCTGTGAGACATTAATTATTTAGGAGAAGGCATTCCAGTGCTGAAGAAGCATCTAGCTGTCAGTCGGCTTATCAGGTTTTGGAGTGCTGCTATGGAATTGTGGATCATTCGCTTTTCTCTTTCACAAAAAGATTGCATTCTTTTTGACGACCAAGAAAATGTTTCAGGCCTGTGTCTGGCAATGGTACAGCCATAAAACCACTCTGGAGTAAAACCTCGTTTACTAATACATTTAATGAATTTATTGAATTGCATTATGCAAAAACTGGCGCAGCACCATGTGTCCAGATGTTTTTGAAAAACGGCTTTTTTCTCAGCATTTCAGCCTGCCATCCACGTAGAAGCAATCTCTCAGACGAGGCTTTTTAAAATGCTCTCCAGGCTGGAGTATTTTCATATGAACAAGCAAAATCCAGACCAGAAAAACAGACCAAAGCAGCAGCTCAGATTTAACATCACGAGAAATGGCCTCCGACTAAGGCATCAGGCAAACCACTAAAATTAGGTGAGAAAACAGCTGAAAACTTTGACCAAAATAAAGCAAAGATTCAATAGGGCTGCATGGAACTATGCAAAAGACATTACCCATAATTTTAATTGGATGAGAAACTGTTAACCACAAATCTGAAGCTGAAGTTGCTTTCTTATCTTTCAACATCTTTTTCAGAACTTGGTTAATTCTTAATTGAAAATTATAACAAGAAGCCGGTGGTTATGAAGTTAACTTCTGTGTTGTTTTTAGTGCACCCTCCTTGGCAGTGTCGGTCTAAAATGGTTTAAGACAACGGCACCTCAAATTAAGGGCAGTGTGCAAGTAATAAAAATTGAGTAGTAAGCAGAGCAAATGACTCTAATGCATGAGTTCTGCAAGACTCTGTGTCTGCACTGTATTCCAAATCTGTGCCAGATGTGTCTAGATGTGTGTTCTTTCACTTGTACATTTACACATTTAACACAGTTCATTAGAGTTTTATCCAGCTAATTACACAAGTGCCCAGCCTCGGAGACGAGCTGGCACTTGGACGGACCAAATTTCCAGATGGCGTCCCCTCAGGATGAGTTTTAGTCATCTTTGCCGAAGACACCTTGCTAAACGTAAAGGGCATCAGCATTATTGCAGTGTCTGTGAACAAAAGCAGAGGCTGATGGAACATTTTTGTCTTTGCACAATATTGAACACTGCAGTGAAAGCATATGCACAACCTTCTTCGGGGTGCATGTTGTTGGACACTTCACAGATCGTAGAATGAACTTGTTTGAGTGTGAATTGGGCCTTTTCTCTGTTAGTTTAAAGATAGACTGGCTGGTCCGTTTCGTTGCTCGTATTGAATGACACCCACCCCCTCACCACGTGCTCGCTCAGTGTGTGGTGTCTGTGGCTTCCCACACTGGTCTCCGAGTAGAGCGACCCGCACTAACTGAACATTAAGAGCCTGTCAAGGATGGAGGGGAGGGGGTTACCAAGGCAATTCAGTCACAGGAGAGCTTTTATCAATGAGCGCTCTGTCTCACCTCAGCAACATCCTAACTGCTTTTGTCAGCTCAACTGCCCACTCTTATGAAAGGGAACAACAGTCTGTAAAGACGCCAAAAGACAACTGATTGGCTGACCGTGTGGTGCGTTGTAGCCAATCAGGGTGAATTACAGTGTCTATGTGCAGCAGAGTAAGAGCTACAGCTTGGGAAATTGTATAGGGTTCAACCATTAAAAAGGCAAAATCCTAACTTAATTTACCTTCCATAATAATGTCTGTGTCTATTCAAATGAGTAAAATAGAAATAATTAGGTTTGTCTTTCTAACCATCTGTCACCCTTTTGTGAATCGACGTGTGGTTTCATTAAACTAATTTATTGCAGCTTGTATACACGTCACATATTCTGGAATTGCTTTCAGGTCAGCTCTGAACCTTTGATTGAAGGGGGGGACTGGGGATCCAGTGGTGGCCCTTGGGACATCAAAACAGGTTTTGTCATGCGTAACCTTAAACGTTGCGTGTGTCCCGAGATAATGAGCATGTGCAGTGCAGTAATGCAGCCTGTATATAGTCTGATCCAGAGGCTGTTTGGGAGAGGGAGGATATGGAAGCGAATAGGCTGATTAAACAGCTAATCTGTGTGTGTGGCTCTAGTGAGAAGGGGATAATGCAGAGCTTGGTCAGCTGATATTCTATACAGGGATTTACAAAGAGTACAGCTAACAGGCCTTTTCAGTGTTAAGTAAGAGAATGTATTGTTTTGTCGATGTGTCACAATATCTAAAGTTGTTCTTTGGATGTAAGGGCTAATTGAATGCAAGCTGTCTGAAGCTTTTTTTGTCTAGCCATCCTCCATTCCCACACCCTATATCACTCTAATCTGCTCTCTCATCTTTCTCCTGTGTTTCCAGTCTGATGTATGGGAGCTCCAGATCCTCCCATCCGGACTCAGAACTGCTCCATCGTCAAGCATATGCCACAGCACACCCCCTGCAGGGCTATGCAACCAATCATCACCCAGGCAGCTCTGGACAAGGAGCGGCGTGGGGTGCAGCTGGCCGGAGTTTAGGTGAGGGATATGAGCCTTGATTGTTGAATGTGCATGCACTGATACTGTGGCCATAAAACATATTTCCACATATCATGCTACTGATTTTCTCAGTATTGTGAAGCATGTTTAAAACTAACTGACAAATAGTGTCAGTTAGGGGCTAAGGTGTTAGATCGCTATGATTGAACTTATTCATTCGTTGTTATGAGTGTCACTGTTTCTTTTCTCACAGGGCTTTCAGGTTTGTTTGATGCTGGGTTACATCATGCTAGCTCCTCAGGGCCTGACGCTTCCGTCATGAACCTGATCTCTGCTTTGGAATCCCGAGGTCCACAGCCTCCTCCTTCTGCATCTTCACTCCTTTCTCAGTTCCGTACCCCCTCCTGGCAAACTGGTAAGTAACTATGGCACATACTTTCTTTACTAGTAAAGACATCACACAGAGCAACACCTCATTTCAGAGAGATAGCAAACTTGGGGGAAGGGGTAATGAGAGATAGAAGAAGTGTTTTGGAGCAGGTGGATGATGTAAGTTTCTTGACCATGTAGTCGGGTTACACTCACTCTCTTGGTCAATCTCAATCTCAACAAAAAGCAACAACTTCTTGGATATTATATATGTTTTGTGTGCACCAGGGATACATACCTTTTGGGAAGGAAGTCATATCTGTTTGAATCCCACCTCTGGCACTACCACCACTGGGTCCCTGAGCAAGACCCTTAACCCTCCAGGGGGACTGTCCTTGTAATTAGGACATGGAAGTCGCTCTAGATAAGAGCGTCTGCTAAATGCCGCAAATGTAAATGTAAATGTAAATATAATACGCTGACTGCGGTAATTAATTAACGCAAAGGTATAATTAAATAGATGTGGTTTTAACCTGTTGAATCTACTGGTTTCTCTTTCTTCCTCTGTGTCCACAGCAATGCATACTCCAGCCCCTGCTGAACTCTTCATCTCCAGTGCTTTGCCTGGCTCTGGCTCCTTCCCATCTTCCTCTGCCCTGTCAGCGTATCAGCACCCTGCCTCCTTCTCAGGGCGTTCATTCGCTGGGGTGACTCCATCGCTGTCTCTCCAGGACACGCCCACTTTCAGTCCCACCTCAAATGGCCTCCTGTCACCACATGATCCATTGCTGCACATAAAAACACCCTCTCAGTCCAGCCTGGGATTTGATCGTCTTCTCTCCTCCCAGAGTGCAGCATACAGAGGAGCTCAGGAGTCTTCAAGTGCTCCTGCACCTCCACCTCAAGTGTCCACATCCTCCTCCTCACGACATTTACCTCCCCCCCAGTTTAACCTGCTGTCCTCGCAGCTTCAAGACCAGTCCTCTCAGCTATACAATGCCTCTGTGTTCTCCTCAGCACCTGCTCCCCCACAGCCCCCTACTCCCCAAGAAAGAGCTGTTCCCAGGCAAGACAGCGTAATTAAGCACTATCAAAGACCATCCCCTGTGCAGTCTCAGTTGTCCTCCTCTACACCACATCCCCTGCAACATTATCTTAGCTGTGGGGCTTCAGGGTACCAGCAGATTTCCCACCACCGGCATGGGGGAATGAACTGCAGTCCTCTGGGTGACCAGAGCCCATCATCTGACCCCAAACCCTCACCCCGTTCAGAGCAAGTTTACCGCCCCATAATACAGCCCCCATATAGTTCCTCCACAACATCTTCATCAGCTGCTACAGGTGGTGGTATTGGGAAAACAGGCAAGAGTTCCAGTTCAAGCAGTGGCTATTCATCCTCTAGCTCTTCTTCATCCAGAACACCTCACACGCCTCCCTCAGCTTCCTCCACTTCCTCCTCCTCCTCTGCTTCATCTAACCCCAGTGCTTCATCTAGCTCCTCTTCTGCTCCATCACGGCAACAGCCCCCTCCCCAGTCTGCACCCCCTCCTCCACCTCCTCCACCTCCCCCTGTGTCATCTTCTGCAGTTCAGCAGCCTCCACCAAAACCCTGCCTTTCCACATATGGCTCTCCTGTTGCTCCTGTTAAGCCTACATCCGGGCTCTCTGGCCAAACACCACCTCAACAACACTCACAATCATATTCACCTAATCAACCCCCATCCTCCCATCTTTCCCAGCCTTATGGAGGATTCAGCTCCCCACAGGCCCAGGATCTGAGCTCTGGCCCTGGGGGGTCAGGAAAAGGCTACGGGAGTCTTGGAGCGACAGGACGCTCATTTTCAGCCGAAGTGGTGTATGGTTCTGAATCAGGATTTGGTTCTTTGCCACCCTCTCTTGGTGGAGCAGGAAGTCCCTCAATGGGCTATGGTGGCCCAGGACATTCACCTGCTCTAATTGGATCTGGAGGAGGTACAGGTACAACAAGTAGTGGTGCTGGCTCAGGAGGAGCTAGTTCAGGGGGTGGGGGCAGTAACAGTGTTGCAAGTGGTGGAGATGGCGGATCATACCACCTACCAGACTCCAGCCCATCTCCCTCCAGTAACTCTGGAATCATCCGTCCAGGACTGCACTCCCCAGCCCGTACTCGCCCCGCACAGTCTCCAGGAGGAAATGGTGGTAATAAGTACCTTTCCTCAGTTCTCTCTCCTGCTTTCTTAGCATCTCCACAGGGGTACTCTGACACAAGAGCGCCACCACCTCAAACACAGTCTTATCATTCAGCACCACCGAAGTCTAAGTCTGAGTCTGATATGCTAGGTATTGAACGATCCCAAGATGAGGATGAAGAAGATGATGATGATTTTCTAATTCAGCATTTGTTGCACTCTCAGAGTCCAGCACCACCTCCCTCGCAGCATCACACCCAACAACAGCCACCACAGCTTCCTTCCCAGCAGCAGCCACCACAGCCCCAGTCAGTGTCCCAAAGTAGGGAAGGAGCAAAGGGGATTTCTGCTTATGAACTGAATAAGGCAACAGAAGAACGCTACCATCTACAAAGTGTCATTCGCACTAATAATGCCACAAATAATGTGACACCAAGTGCTACAAACACAACTGGACAAAGTACTGGTTCAGAGAGTCAACTGGAGATGTCTCTCAAGAAGCAGCAGCAGACAAAAACAGATAGACCAGGGTCTGGAGCTGGGACAAATGGAGGACGAGGAGGAATTGATTCACTCTCTCACTCTCACCCTCATGCTCCTCACTCTCACCCACATGACTCTCTTGGTTCAGTGGTTCACTATGGGAGAGGAGACCCTTTCGGCCACCAGACACATCAACATCATTCTTCGCACTCCTCACATCCGCAGCACTCTCAACATTCACAGCACTCTCATCCCCATTCTTTGTCTCACTCCCACATGGAGCTCAAGAAAGCCCCAGATCCATCTGATATTCCATACCTGCGAAAGACCCCAGATTTGCAGCAGCGACAGTCACAGACTTCTCTTTCCCACATGGATTCATCACCTGACCAGGCTCAACAACCTCAGCAGGCACATCTTCTTCAGTCTGTTCTTTCTCACACCACACGTAACAAGATAGATGCTCAACCGGCGCCCCAGCAACAGCAGCACCCTATGAGTCAACAGGGTTTAATGAGACCAACTGGAGGTCTTGGGACTGCTAGTGGTGGAGGGGTGGAAACCCAGCCACAGCCCTCTCAACTTCAGCTTCAGCTGCAGTCCCAGGCTATGGAAGCCCATTATGGACACGACGCACAACGAAACCAAAGTCAGTCAAGTCAAAATTCTGTCTCGCAACTAGACATGCTGGAACGGTCACTCTCAAGGACAAACAGCCGTGAAAGTACTGGGCCCACTGAGAGGATTGTTGGTGGAGATGGAAGCACCAGCGAACATCATAGACCACAGTCCCAGCGGCAGCTGCAGCAACAACAACAGTTGCAACAGCAGCAGCATAGGATGCCCTCACACCATCAGTCTCACCATCCTCAACAAACACCGTCAGAGCTTGATTTCCTAAATGAGCCGAATCTGAGCATGTCAGCCCCAACTCATCTGCACCATATGGCTTCACACCATGCACACCCTCATGCTCATCACCAACCACAACCCCATCCTCATCACCAACACACTCACCAGCAATCTCATCACATGTCAACCAATTCTGCACCTCTGCAGCCTCAGACCCAGCCAAGAGAACCAGAACCCCAGCTTGCCCAGACACAGCTAGATCAGCTCAAAGAGCACCAGTTTGATACGGAAAGTCCCATTGGGAAACCAACTCAGAATCAGGGGCAGAGCCAACAGCAACAGCAGCAGCAGAGGTTTGTGCCTCTTACTTCCATTTGTTTCCCTGATTCTCTTCTCCAAGATGAAGACCGGTCATTTTTCCCAGGAATGGAGGACATGTTCTGCTCTGAGGACTACAAGTCAAGTTGTGCAGGAGGTGGAAGTGGAGGGCAAGGAGATCAGGATATAGTGTCCGAAGCAGGTGTGAATGTTCAAGATGGAATTGAATCAGTTAAGACCGGTGGAGCGGCAGGTGGATATGATATGATGGGTCACCATGGTGACCCGGAGTATGACCAGTACTGTCACAGTCTTTCTGAATCTGGCAATGGCACCATGCATTTAGATTTGGACTCCTTAAAAACCCATGAACTCCCATCCACTGTGAACACAGAGCAACTGGGCTTGATCCAGTCTCAGACTCCAGGCATTGGAATGGGTGGAACAGGGTCTAGTGTAGATGGAACTGGGAACAAAATGATGGGAACTTCAGGTGTAGGAAGTGGATCTGGAACAGGTGGGCTCACCTCACCCATTTTCTGTTCTTCTAGACCCAAAAAACTACTAAAGACAAGCTCCTTTCACCTTCTGAAACAGCGGAGGGACCCCAATTCTCAACCGCAGACTAAGAAAACTTATGCCCAGGAATATGAATTTGAGGATGATGAGGACAAAGCAGATGTTCCTGCTGACATTCGACTAAATAGTAGACGACTCCCAGATTTGCTTCCTGACCTGGTGTCTAGCTGCCGAAAGTCCAGTGGCGGTTCAGGGGTTGGTAGTCTTAGTCCCCTTATGGGTGACTTGGATTTCTGTCACCCCTCAGGGTACCCGTCTCTTGGGCCACCTCCACAACTACTTCCCCATGAAGGGCCAAAGAAGAGAGGCAGAAAACCTACCAAACCTAAACGCGAAGGCCCTCCCAGGCCTAGGGGGAGACCACGTATTCGTCCACTGCCAGAACCTGCATATTGCAGAGGTCTAATGGGACCTGGTGCTGGTGAGAGCAGAAGGGGCCGAGGTCGAGGAAGGGGTCGTGGCAGAAAAGATGATCTCATGTTGGACATTCACAGAGACATGAATAAAGGACAAAATTACCATCAACAACCTCATCAACAAGCACCTCATCTTCATCACCAACAGCAACAACTTCAGCAACAACATCAACCGCAACACTTGCAGCAACATTTGCACCACCATCCACAGCCACAGCAGCATCTCCAACCACAGCAGCAACACATGCACCAACAGCACCTACATGCTCAACACCACCAACAACATTTGCACCAACAGCAGCCGCATCATCAACAGCAACCGCAGCACCAACAACATCCACAACATCAGCCTCAACAACAGTATCAGGAACCTATTAAGCCCATCAAGGTGAGTATGAAAACCACTTCAGGCAAAATATGAAAATGCTAAAGATGATTTGTTGATTACACAGGATATCCTGTGTAAACATAAAAGATGCAAGATCTATAGTCCTTCATTGTATTTCACTTCTAGATCAAACTCCCTCTTCCATCCATGCCCTCTTCTGAGTCCCTCTTGAGGACAGACTCCTTGTCCAGCACAGATCCTGTTTTGTCTGATGGCTCAGTAGGATCTGCTCCATCTCTAGGCCTGAGCCCTGGGCCCACATCTGCATTGGACATGAACAGAACTGACATGAACCGCCTTCCAGAAAAGATGAAACAGAAGGATCAAGAGGTAAATACAAAGGAGCAAGATATGATGCCATTTGTTTTTTTAAGTGCATTTATATCTTTATGCAGCTAAAAGACACATGGGTAGTAGTATGTTTCAGGTAAAACTTTTTTGCATGTTATTTTTGAGGCATTAGTCATCATGGGAATAATATTACATATTTGGATATATTAAATTCCAAGTATTATTATCTTAATAATTAAATGAGGAAATTAATTTAGGTATTTCAGCTAAAGAAAACGGACACACCTTATTATTTATTGTCAACCATTTAAAACTTTGTTGTCACTGCAGTTTTTACATACACAGAGCATACACATACATGTATATGTTTTAGTGTGTTATTTGCACCTGTACAGCTACTTTACTTTGTATGAGCCCTTTTACAGTTCAGAGTAAATGTATCTAAGCTATCTGGGCAGCAGTGGTCTAGTGTTTAGAGACTAGTCCCCAGGATCAGAAGATTGTGGGCTTGAATCCTGGACCAGTAGGTTGCCCTGAGGTACTCTTGAGCAAGGTACCATCCTCATCACTCCTCCCCAGGCACTGGACATAGTTGCACCATGCTGCACGGTGTGTGTGTGCTAAATACGGAGGATGTACTTTGTTGTGGTTCACTGTGTGTTCGCGAGGACAAATAGTCCCTTTCACTTTCAAACTCAGGTTACTGTTTTGATTCTACAATCTTGTCTGGAAACATGGTCCAGAGAAAGCAAGCCAAAGACATGATGTTGATTAGGAGGGTTAAAAAACATGTTTAATGAAATGATTGATGTGTCATCAAAGAGGGAACCAAAATGATAATTTCTACTGAAATATCACATTTAAAACACTACACTTTTTGTTTTACACATTTATTGTTTTAAATATTAATATAATATTACAGAAACCATGTATTACATAAACCATGACTAAATGTTAAGCAATTATTGTGGCTCTAAAGGTATATCAGCATGTTCCAATCACTAACAATTTGTAAGTTTTTGTACATCAGTCATCTGTAGTGAGGGGTGTTTCTTAGCTTAAATATTAAAATCTATTAATATTCCACCACTTTGGTATATGGCTCTACATAAGAGTGAGGCAGAGAGGGAAAAAAAAAAAAAAAAAAAAATATATATATATATATATATATATATATATATATATATATATATATATATATATATGTATATATATAAAAATTAATTATATACTGTTGAAACTATGGTTTTATTTTAAATGGTTTTACATTTCTTTTTATTTTAAATGTAAAAATTTTCCTCTTACTCTCACAACCATCTTGAGATATATCAATTCCTATTTTCAACAACAAATCCTATAAATATAAAAAAATGTAAATGTCTAATCACACATTTATCAACTGAAAAATGACAGATTTCTTTCATCATGCGTACTCATAAAGGCGGCCCATTTTTCCATCCATTTTTTCAGCACCTAAAGATGCTGAAACTTTAATCAAATGATCCCTTCCCCTTTGCCTTTGTATAAAATTGTACTTGTGAAATTGCTCTTGTTGCCTCAGCAACAGGTAACCTCAGAAGAGAAGGAAGGAATAGGAAACGTGGGGAGCAAATGTGTAGATATCTTTAGTCTTTGCATATGCAATTTTCAGACATCTTTGGTTTCTTCACAGATGTCCTGGGAGAGAGACATGGATGAAGAGCTGACCCCAGAGGCCTGGGCTAACATGCAAAAACTGTCCAGCTCAGTAAGATCTTTGTTTGTGCTTCACTGAGCATTTCATTACTGATTAATTAAGACATCTGTGTGAATATGGAAAATCTCAATACGAAGAATAATGCAGCAAACATGCCATTAAAATGTAATGGAATGTTTTGAATGTGAAATAGTAGCCAGTGTTTGAGAAATAAAAATGTGTTCCCTCCATATTCATCTCGGAGCAGATGCGTTGTCCTCAGTGTGCTCATGCATTTAGATCCACTAGAGGGAGTAGTGTGAGTCTGAGGTGATTGACAGGCTACTGTGATCACTCTGTCCTTAAAAAATGCAATAAAAGAAAGGGAGAGAGCTGGCTGTTGCCAGGGTAGCTGTTGCCACGGTTACTCATTCATAGTAACCGTCATCCAGCCCCCCTGCTGTTCAGTAAGGTGTACTACCTCCCCCTTAGACACACCTAACATAGAAGGAGAGCATAGCAATATGAAAACCCTGAGAGAGAAAGGGCATGTATGGTTATTTTAACCCTAAATGTTCAATTTGCTATTACTTAAATTTCCAGCTAAAGTCCTACATTCCCTTGTTATTTCCCCTTTCAATTTTTTCTCTTTTCCTCTCATTTTGTTATTATATATACATTCTCTTTCAATAATGCCATTCTTTCCTCCCCCTCCTGCCAGACTGATGAGAAGCCCTCAGAGCTGAAGTCTGGTTTCATAACTTCTTTCTTGGACTTCTTGAAAACGGAAAAGAAGCAGACAGGCTCTGTCGTCCCTTCTTTGGATGGTTCTTCACCCACAGACGACCCATCAGTGAAAGGTGGGATCCGTCCATTATCCCCGCCTCCGCCTCCCCCACCACCACCTCCCCCTCCGCCATTTGGAGAAAGCGAGGGTGAGGGTGGCCTGGCCCTCAGTAACTGCCCATCGCCTTGCAAGCGCCTGGACGAGGAGCTGAAGCATAACCTGGAGACGCTGCCCTCCTTCTCCTCTGACGAGGAAGACTCTGTAAGCAAGAACCAGGACCTGCAGAAGAGCATCTCTTCTGCCATCTCTGCACTGTATGACACACCCCACAGTCTGGCCGTGGTGCCGCCCCCTCCCACTCCTTCCCCGCCCACTACAGAGGCCCCGCCTCTCAACACACCTCCCCCGCCTCCTCATTCGGAACCTCTGCAACACTCACACAGTGACCACGAACATGAGACAGAGGCTTCCATATCACCCCCTGACATGGATCTGCAAACACACTCACACTTGGAGGAGCAGGAGAGCATACAGAGACCTCACACCCTGGAGGAAGAGGGATCCATGCAGGTCCAAGAGCAGGAGGAACAAGAAGAAGCAGAGCCTGAAAGTTCACAGCAAGTGAGGAATGTGGAGGAAGACATGGAAGAAGGCAAAACAATAGAAGAGAGTGTAATGCAGAGGGGAGGAGAGGAGAGCGAGAGAACAGAGGAGGAGGAGGAGACAGAGTATGGTATGCAGGATGCTCCTAAGGTTGATGGTGAGTGACACAGCTTCTACAAGTCAACATTCAGAAGTTTTTAAAATCATGAAAACAGTTTGGTTACAGAATCATTCTGAAATGCTGGTCCAGCCCAAACACAAGTCCTAAGTAACTGGAAGTTTATATTTATTTACCTGCATAAAAAAAGTAGATGATTTGTAAAAACGATGGAGAAAGGCTTTAAGCATGCCTTTTCAAAGCTCACAAGTTTCCTCTGACCCACCAGAAATGTGCTTAATTTCAGTGAAATATCATAATATATTTCTATAAAACTTTAAATCTAGAATATCTTTTTAGTGAATTCAAAATGAAGACAGTGTTCCCTATTTATTGCAGTGAAAATACATTTCACAGATTTTAGCACACATACTAAATGGTTTCAAAACCTTGATTTTCACTCAGTCATTCAAATGAAGACTTGTTTGTGTGTTTTGGATCCCTGTCATTGTGCATAATCAGCTTATTCTTGAATTTATGATCACATATCATTAAAAATTCTCCTGTGGAATTCTCAAGTAGAGGGTAGATTTCAGGGTGCTGTGAGTGATGGCAAGTAACAGGTTCTAAAAGAGAAAAGCTATACTACCACCATCATGTTTGACTGTGGATATGATGCTCTGATAGTGGTGTGCTGTGTTAGTTTTACATCAACCTCTGTCTTCCGAAAAATATTTTTTATCCCAATATCACTGAACATTATTTCAAATTGCTTGGGGGTCTTCAAGGTGTGTTTTGATGAATGTCATATACAGTTTTGCTCTCCCAAAGATGCCATTTTTGCCCCGGCTGTTTGTAATTGTGGAATTATTAATGATTGAGGCCGGTAGTTTCCTTCATGAGTTGTTGCTGGGCCGTGGGAGGAATGTTGTTTAAAAAATTATGCTTTGCAAATAAGCAAAAACTGAAGAAATTAAGACAAAAAACTTTTTCACTGCAGCATATATATGCAAGGACAACCTTGGCTTATTTTAATGTGTATGTATAAATGCATATATATGTATGTATGCACATCAATATGTTATAAAATGAGCTATGTTGTATATAATTAATAAGTGAATACTAATATTTTTCAATGTACCTTTTTTATTTCCCTTTTTCCACTTTCATTTTCTCACCTTTTACACATTCAAAGAGTCTTCATCTGAACCTCCCCCTGCTCCTGCGCCACCTTCTCCACCATTTCTTTCTCCCTCTCCACCAAGTTCCTCCTCCTCCGCTCCATCTCCTCTTCCTCCACCTCCTCTATCTCTTCCGTCTCCTCTTCCTGCACAGGGGGATGAGGAGGAGACCCCAGAACCTCCACCCTCACCATTCCCTCACCATCGCTCTCACCAAGCACAACTGCCTTCCCAGCCTCAAATACCCTCACCATCACAGCCATCGACAAAATCCCAGCCTCAGCCACAGGCAGTTCCCCTTCACCACCAGTCTCTCCCGCCCAGCCCTTCTCCTCCTGCTCTCCCTTCTCCATCTCCTCCACCTCCCACACTCCCTCCTTCAACAACCCCTCCACCCTCTTCCTCTCCTCCTCCTCCAGCCGAGCTGCCCCAGCCTTCCCCTCCCTCGCCCCCCACTCCGGAGGATGCCCCTACACCTCAGATCACCTCGCTCCACCTGGCTAAGAAGCAGGACAATGCTGCCATAGCTGGAGAGAGCGAGGAGGAGGACAGTGAGAGCGGTGGTGAGGGAATCTTCAGAGAAAGGGATGAGTTTGTGGTGCGCACTGAAGATATCGGCACCCTCAAGGTACAGCAGAGTTTGTAACATCTCTGCCATTTGTGCCCATTTATGTGCTTTAAAATGATAATGTTCCATTATACTGAATTCATGCCAGTTAGAGGAGAAGAATGTGTTAGCTTTAACCTGCAGGACAAGTGTGGCCTAGTATTAGTGATGTTTGGAGAGTGACAGTAACAGTTAGAGGAACAAGATTAAATGCAAGTAATATTAGGTTGTTTACTTAATATGATCAGCTACAATGTCTAGGATTTCAGTAAATCACTGTTTTATCACTTAACCTAGGAAGTGGAGCTTGTAATTGCATCATTTTCAATCTCAAGCTACAAAGTGAATCCTTAGCAACAAGCCTGTTAATGTTAGAGTTGTGAGTCATAATGCACTTGAAGTATTAACCTTCCCAAAAAGCTCTCTTTATGTTCAGTGTTAACTAATGTGTATTTTGACCAATCTGTGTCCAATCTTATTTAGAAGAAAAGATGTACTGTTTATTACTGTCGACAGTTTGGGAAGCAATGTTGATTTGGTATCATACTCTTAACTTGGAGCTAACCCAGCCACTACAGATGAATCCAGCCACTATGGTTGCACAAGCCAGTGTATTTCTTTGGGCCGGTCCCAAGATAAATGGGGAGGGTTACGTTAAGAAGGGCATCCGATGTAAAGCCTTTGCCACGGACAAAGAAACATACTTCCATTCTGGATCAGTCGAGTACTGGGTTAACAATGACCGACACCAGTGCTGTTAGCCCAGAGGGTGCTGGTGGAAATGGCTACTTCTGGTCAAAGGAGAACAAGAATAAGAGAAGGAAGGTATCTGTGGAGGCAGGAGTTTCTGACCAGATTGTTTAACACAAATGAAAGGATGCCTGAGGAGGGGAGAAAAAGTGTACTGGTGTTGATTTTCATGGATAAAGTTGATGCGCAAAGCTGTAGTTACTATAGAGGGATAAAAATTGATCAGCCACAGTATGAGGTTATGGGAAAGAGTAGTGCAAGATAGGTTAAGAAGTAGGAGTGACGGATGCATTTAAAGTAGAGGTTGGATTACATCATGGATAAACTCTGAATCTATTCTTGTTTGCAATAGTAATGGACAGGTTCATGGACAAGGTTAGACAGGAGTACTGACAGGAGTACCGATGATGTTTGCTGATGATATCGTGATCTGCAGTGAGAGTAGGGTGCAACTTGAGGAGAACCTGGAGGAATGAAAGTGAGAAGGTCAAAGACAGAATACATGAGTGTGAGTGAAAGGGAGGAAAGTGCAGTGGTTAGGATGGAGGGAGTAGAGGTGACAGAAGTTAAGGAATTTAAATACATGGGAACAACAATTCAGAGTAACGACCAGTGCGGAAGAGAGGTGAAGAAGAGAGTGTAGGCAGGTTGAGATGGTGAAGAAGAGTGACATGAGTGATCTGTGACAGACGGGTACCAGCAAGAGTGAAAGGAATGAATGCAGAAGATGCAGAAGACCATAAAAATTTAAACAGATGGTCCGCTGTGGTGACTCTTAAATGGGATCAGCCGAAAGACTCTTAGTCTGGAGCTGAAAACATCATCTTAACTCAGGGAGTCACAACTGAGAATGTTTAATTTGATGTTGGAGGTTTCTTGCTAGATAAATTGTCTTGGAAGAAACTTACAGATATTGTCGTAGGTGTATATAAGTTTTCTAAAATATTTTTTCTTCCTATAAAAAATAAAGCCTGCTTACTTGTTGCTAAATAGCTTGATGGCTATCTTTTTATTGCATTTACAGTTCAATGGCCAATCTATCATTAAAATATCCAGAAGTTTATCTGTGAAAAAGGGAACAATTCTGGTTTCATGTATTTTGAGCGTGGTAAAGGTTATGGATAAAAGTGGAAGGTACGTCCACAGTTTGTTAAAGACTACTTCTACAATTACAAGTTACAGATGTGGTCCTCATTCACCCTCAGCAGTGCTAATAAAACAGCATGTTAAACGTGCTCCATTAAAAATGTTTTACTATATTTGCCATGGAGCCACAACCAAGGAGACTGCGTGCCTACAGATCAGCTTATTATAACCTGATAGTATGATTCCTTTCCCATAAACTCACCCTCGATTCCAGTCCTGATTTGCTTGAAATGTGGATTCTTTTGAACTTTCCTGATTTCGGCTCCAGTCATGGCACCTTTCTCTAAATTTAGGTGAGAGAGTGGTTAGCAATAGAAGAATTACATGAGCTGCTATAGCGAGCAGACAATCTACTCTGTTGGCCAAAACAAGTACAATGCAAGATGTCCGCCCATCTGCTGTACTGTCTGGGCGTTCAATTGAGTGTTTTCTTGATGCCAATAAAAATGGACATGCCTGGTCACCCAAATTACAGTAAAAAAGTGCATTTGTACAGTAGCAGCAAGCAATGACTATTTGTTAACTAATTAAATTATCATTTGATATTGCAACAATTGAACAATTGGGTGAAAAGAGTGAGACAATGAGGCATTTCAGAATAATAATCCTCATACATCTTGGCTTTAGGAAAAATAAAGGTGAAGCGATGCTCACAGGAATAAAAATAATCTGAAAATATATATAATTTTAAAGGTGGAAGGAGAAAAGCATTTATGATGTTAGTGTACCTGTAATGTAATGAAAATGAAAGTCCTTTTAAACTGGTTCTTTGGGTCCATTCATGGTGAAATGCTGATGCAGCCGACCTGTTCACATTGTTCAAGTAAGAATAGAGAGGTTATAATATAAGAGCGTTGTATCTTCCTCCCTCTCTCTCTCTCTCTCTCTCTCTCTCTCTCTCTCTCTCTCTCTCTCTCTCTCTCTGCTTTTCTAGTTGGCTCTTCAGACTGGCAGAGAACCTCCTCCTATCTGGAGGGTGCAGAAAGCACTGCTGCAGAAATTCGCCCCTGAGATCAAGGATGGCCAGCGGCAGTTCTGTGCTACTAGCAATGTGAGTGTCACGCACGTTCCCACTCTCAATAACCTCCTCCAGCAACCCAGTCAGAGCGGCCCTTTGTCTTCCAAGCGCCTCTACAGTGAATTTGTCCTGCCAGCACAGAAATACTACTACTACAACTAATAATAATAATACTAATAATAATTATGTTTCATTTTAAAGGCTTAATAAACCCTGTGTTTTCTTTCTCCCCTTTTTACTCCTATAACATAATGGCAGTATCTGGGCTACTTTGGAGACGCAAAAATGCGTTATCAGCGCTTGTACGTGAAGTTCTTGGAGAACGTAAATAAGAAGGATTACGTCAGGGTGTGCTCGCGGAAACCCTGGCACAGAGGTGGAATCGCACTCAGGTGAAAACCAGCAGACTGATTTCTAACTGACTGAATGTGTGAATTAGAATAATCAATGTTATAATGCATAAAAATGTTGTAAAGACTTGAAACTGTTATTTTAGCTTTCAAATGACGGTTCAGATGAATAACAGAGCTGTTTTTGTATTACAATGTATTAATGGTTTCAGTTCAAGTTTAGTGAGATGAATAGCTTTGGTGGCACATCTTTCATAACAAAATGTCCTGATGCAAATGCATATTACACATTTATATATTTAGCTTTATTTTATAAGTTGTCTCCAGGTTATTGGTATAATTTTCTCCAGTTGCTCAGACAGAGGCATGTTTTTTCCTTTTGCCAGACGCCAATCACTCCCTAAGCTGACACCCTCTGTCCAAACCCCACCTCGCGCAGAACGAGAGGAGCGAGAAAAAGAGAGAGAGAGACAGCGAGAGAAAGAGCAGCGAGAACAGAGGGAGAGAGAGAAGGAGAAAGAGAGAGAACGAAAGGAGAGGGAAAGGGAGCGAGAGAAGGAGGCAGAGCAGAGGGAGAAGGAGAGGAGAGAGAAGGAGAAAGAAAGGGAAAAAGAGCGCGAGAGACAAAAAGAGAGAGAGAGGGAGGAACGGGAGAGGGAAAAACAAAAGGAGAGAGAGCGGGAGAGGGAGAAGCAAAGAGAGAAGGAGCGAGCAAAAGAAAGGGAAAAGCAAAGGGAGCGAGAGCGAGAAAAGGAGAGGGAAAAACAACGAGAAAGGGAGAAGGAGAAGGAGAGGGAACGAGAGAAGCAGAGAGAGAAGGAGAAACAGAGGGAGAGGGAGAACCAACGAGAGAAGGAGAAGCAAAGAGAGAGGGAGAGAGAGGATAAGGAGAGAGAGAAGGAGAAAGAGAGAGAAAAGGAAAAGAAGCTCCAGGAAAGGCAGAATCAGGAGAGGCTGGAGAGGAAAGGGGGTGCGGAGCGAGGGAGGGCGAAGGAGGAGAAGAGAGGAGGAGCAGGTGAAAGGAGAGCAGAGAGAGCCCGGAGCCGGCCTGTTAAAGTGAAAGCAGAGCCTCCGCCAAAGAAGAGGAAGAAGTGGCTGAAAGAAGTTCCTGAAGTTCCTTCCTCCGAATCCGACTCATCACCTGCCAGTGAGGATGAAGGTGTGTGTTTGTGCGTGTGCGTGTTGATTAGCGTTAGGGTTGGGTAAAGGCTTAGGGCCAAAATTAGGGTTGGGTCAGACTATCTTGCTGAACTTCATGCTGTTAATTAACATACAAGAATGCTCACGGATGGACCACAAGGTTGTGAATTCAAATCCTACCTCCACCACCACTGGGTTCCTGAGCAAGACTCTTAACCCCAAGTTGCTTCAGGGAGACTGTCCCTGTAATTAGAGAATGGAAGCCCAGATAAGAGCGTCTGCTAAATGCCTTGAATGTAAATGTAAGTTAAAGTGAGTGTCTTGTAGTCTCTGAGACTAAAGTTAGAACCTTAAGCCAGTTCAACCCATATAATCATCTCATTGAGTGCCTAATATGAGATGTGTAGGTTCTGTAGTGAAAGTGACTATTTTTGCCGTTGTGAGTACACAGCACAGCACGCAGTGAACCACAACGAAATGAAACCTCTGCATTTAACCCCATACACACTCACACGGTGATGGGGACGGTACCTTGCTCAAGGGGCAGCTGTAGCAGTGACGGGGATGGTACCTTGCTCAAGGGTACCTCAGGGAAACCTACTGGTCTGGGATTCAAGCCAATGACCTTCTGATCCTGGGGCCAACTCCCTAACCACTAGGCCACCACTGTCCCTTTCATAACTACCAAGACAACTATCAAGAACTGAACTGTTCAGAGCGAGTATAGAACCACAAGATGAAGCACCTCTGAAGCACCAAGACTCACAAAAAGAAAAAATCACTAAAAGCCTGCAAAAGAACCTCTGAGAGGAACTGAGATTGTGAGCCACACTTCTGGTGATTTTTAACTGTGTTAGGCTAACATTGCAATCAAGACACATGAACAAAATGATTCCTACATGAAACTAGTCTTCTACAGATTCACCTTTCATAAATTCCACAAAAAATCTTTGAGAATCCTGTAACATTGGGGAAGTTTAAGTGAAATATAAATGTACATAGATATTTAAATATATAAATCATTTAATAACATCCTGGGGCAAAGGGACTAGCACATAGTGTTACATTTTCTGTCATTTATTTGCACTTTTCCTCCTCCCCAGCAATATTTAATATATCATTTAAAATGTCTACGTTGTATAAATTATTATTGAATTAAAAGACAAAAAATGCTCAGGTGTGATCCTAAACTTTGTTCAGTATTGTATTTGCATGTAACTGCATATATAGAATTTCTTCTTCCTTCAGAAGGGCATGTTTTTTCATTTCAATCATAAAAAGTTGGCAAATTTACCCTGAATGAAGAAGTTCTAGTTGACGCCACAGCACAGTCTGATGCGTTTGTCAACATTTATTCACCTTTTCTTGCAAAGTGTTTAGGGACTAGGCCCCAGGACTGGAAGGTTGTGGGTTTGAATCCCAGACCAGTAGTTTACACTGAGATGCCATTGAGCAAGGTACTGTCTCCATCACTGCTCCCTTGGCACTTTAAAAAGCTGCCCCCTGCTGCATGTGTGTATGGAGGAAATGCAGAGACTGCATTTTATTGTGGTCCATTTGAGTGTCCCGCTGTGTTTTAAAGAGCAAAAAGAATCTATTAAATAAAGCTCCTAATACATGTGTGTGCATGTGTGTGTGCGTGTGTGTTTAAACCCTGTTTCTGTATCCTCTCAGGCTTAATGCGCAGTGGATTGAACAGCCGAGCGATGCGCGAGATGTTCCGCAGTTATGTGGAAATGCTGGTCAGCACGGCGCTGGACCCCGACATGATCCAGGCTTTGGAGGACACTAACGGTGAGTGGGAAGATGCAAAGAGAGAATGATGAAGTGATGAATAAAAAATAGGACAGGATGATGAAACCAGGATGGAGAATGAAAAAGTGATGGAGGAGAGTAGAGTAAGTGAGGGTGGAGTGAGGAAGAAAAAATGAGAAGTAAGGCAGAACAAGGAGGAATCTGAAAGATGAAAATGAAAGCATGACGATTTCACCAACTGTATTCATGTTGTCATTGTTCCATCCATCAACTATATGAGTCGTCTATCCTGACCAGGGATACAGGGGCGCCAGAATCTACTCCCATGAGTACCCTGGTTCACACCTAGGGGGGGAAATCAACCTGAACAAGTCACCAGTAATTTGCAGGGCAGACACAAACTTGTCTTTGGACTGTGGGAAGAAACCAGACCTCCCATGCAGACACAGGAATTACATGCAAACTCTTGGCACCCTGGAAGCCCCAACCAATAACCTTCTCCAGAACCTTCTCCAAGCGGGATCAGAAAGGGTCTTTAATCACTGTTTCCTAATTGGGTCACTATAACACTATCACAGGGAACAGTCATGCCTCCGAATCACCGTTCCCTACAGAAGACTATCATATAGTCTTATCACTGTCCCCCTCAGAGGACACAGGGATTTTTTTAACTACCCTGAATGCCTGAGCCTTGCACGCATTGATTCTAACATCTGGCATCTTTCTCTAGATGAGCTTTATCTCCCACCCATGAGAAAGATTGACAGCCTTCTGAACGAACAAAAGCGAAGGTTGCTGCGGAGGGTCAGCATGAGTGCTCAGCACCAGGTAATATTCTTCGTTTTTTGAGTCCATAGTATTTTCTGAAGCGCAATGCTTTTGGCTCTCATTTCCCTGGACCTGACCAGATTCAGTTTTATTTTTCACAAAGAACCTGTGTTCCTTTGAGCACAGTACAGTTTAGCCCAGATAATCTTCAATATTCAGATTGAAGATTTAGATCATCTAGATTAGATTGGGATTGGAGGTGTTAGACTGGAGTCTCAGCAGGATCCGAGATGGAAAACTGCACTAGTGGTCAACACAGGGATGTAGTGTGTGCACACCTTTAAGGAGACCATTTACACAAAGTCACATGTGGTTTAGGACAAATAATATTTTGCTGTGAGTTACAGAATGATAATAGGGAGCCATTGCAGGCCACCACACTCTGTATTCTAGACCAGCACTGCTACTCCTTACTGTTTTAGGTCACATCTGCAAATTTGCTCCATGTTCATGAAGAACTTCATGTTGTTTGAGCAGGTTTTTGGGGATGTGATTACTGTAAATATTTGGTTGTTTGTTTGCAACGTTAGACCCAAAGCTCCTGTTTGTAACCAAACAAGTAAAATTTGACCTGGATGAGCGATGTGCAAAAAAGGCAGTCTGAAAAAAGAGAAGGCTGGTGTTTATCTCACTGAGTGTGTGTGTGTGTGTGTGTGTGTGTGTGTGTCGTGCAGGAGACGTTGCACATGTTCCCTCAGATGACCGCTGATGCTCTGGAATCTGGCACAGTGAAAGTGCGCCTCGGAGGAGAGGGTTACAACCGCAAAACCCTGAACCGCGTCAAAAGGAGCGTTCCTAAGCAACAGGCAAGTACAGTGAGGCTCTACCAAGCCAGCAAAATCTAATGTTACTGTCCGGTCTGAAGCCCTTCCCTTCCTCTGCATTCAGTTTATTCCTGATTCGACTCACCTGTCTCCATTTTCCCTTTTGCATTTCTGTGTGCGTAAATTATGGTTCCTTTCTCTTTCCCTTCTTTAGGATATGAAGCTCTCAACGGAGATGTGTCGGATCTACAGTCTCTATCACTCTCTCCATCATTATAAATATCACACCTTCCTGCACTGCAAGAAGGAGGTAGAGATCTGTCCGTTTCATATAGATCTGCCAAGGAAAAATAATGATGCCGTATTGATGGTCGCTCCATCTGGAGCTTTTTTTTTTTTCTGAAAAAGCAGCTCATTTCGGTGGACTGCAGATTTTTCTTTTGCTTTTGGAGCTCACTTTTTATTTGATATGAAAATAATCTCAGCTAGAATGAAATAACTGAGAAAAAAATAGAGTTAAGAGTAACAACACAGAATAATATTTTTCTAATCAGAATAATGATCTAAATCTACATAATTATCTATCTATCTATCTATCTATCTATCTATCTATCTATCTATCTATCTATCTATCTATATACTTAATATATACTTTAATATAAATATATAAAACATGCAAATATACTTAAATATAAATATATACTTGTATATTTTGATTTTAGTTTTTACTTTTAATTACTTTTTTATTGTTCATTTTTCACATGACCTAAGTATATCATTGGGCTCTTCAGATAATTTTCAAAAAACAGATTTGAGTCCAAGAAGGCTTGATCCGTGGTAAATCTCCTCAGTGTTGACATTCACAATGCCATGTTTCCTCTCATTAGAAAACAACAGAATAAAACTGTCCAACAAGCTATGTCCAGCCCAAAGACAAAGCTCACAGGAAGCATAGGTTTAATTACCTTTAATCATCAGGCTCTGCAATACTGCAATATGTGCAGAAGATCATGGGACTGGGGTATCACGTTTTAATGCAGTATCAAAACCCTGATTTCAGGAATACCAGTCTTGAAAAAAATAAATAAAAACAATTTTTTTTCCCAATTCTTATACAAATATTACCACTGAGTAAATATTTTTGCAGAATTTTTTTGGGAGTAATTTGCTTTTTTATTTCCTTTTTTTTTGGAATGTTTTTTTTTCATTGTATTTTGTAAGGTCTTATTTTAATGTTTTATTGTTGAAACATATTATTATTACTAATAATTAGCAATATTCGTATTTGTATTTTTATCTAAAAAACAAGGAAATGTAACATTTCTTACATTTTATGGATGTAACATTGATCTTTAAAGCACCCAAGCATGTGAATTAGACTGGAGTTCAAGGTCAAACTTTAACAAAGAAATTTTAAGAATAAAAGCCTTTTCTATCAACTGTGCTAAACTTAAACATCAGTATTACAGTATTAACCAGGTTTATTTATTTTTTATTTAGATTTCATTCACAGAAGAATTAAAAATATATAAGATAATGGCAATTAAGGCCTCATTAAAGCAATTAATCTAATAGAGGAAATGTAACACGAGAAGAGAAAAGCAGGTTAAAATAAATAAGAATTAGGAGCTTGTACAGGACAGGAATACAGGCAAGCCAACAGTATATTAAACTGGGCTGAAAGCTGGTCGAACAGGATCATTTTCAGGCTGGAAATGATATCTTGTGTTGAAGCTCATCTAATACTCACTGTCGGGAGGAGCATAATATCACTGCCAGCCTTCACCTTAGGTAGGACCTACTGACACTTTCCTAACAATGCTATACAGTCATGTGAAAAAATTAGGACACACCATTAAATATTCAGTACTTTATTAAGAAATGTTCACATATCGATGTCTAATCTTGTTTATTTATCTCTGGTAAAGAAAGTCTTTAATTGCAGGTAAACAACAAAAAATAACCTTGATTTATTCATTCATTCATTCATTCATTATCTGGGCCGCTTGTCCTAAGCAGGGTCGTGGGGATTTATTCATTAAACAAAAGATAACAACAAAAATGTGTATTCTAACTGAGGGAAAAGTTAGGACACTCTACCCCCTAACAGCTAGTGTTCCCCCTTTTGCTGAAATAACCGCAGTGAGACACTTCTTGTAGCATCTACCAGTCTCTGATGTCAGTCTGAGGAAAATTCTTTAAGCTCTGAAATGTTTGAGGGGTTTCTTGCATGTAGAGCCCGTTTCAAGTCACCACACAGCATTTCAATGGGATTAAGATCTGGGCTTTGACTCTGCCAATCCAGGACTCTCTATTTCTTAGTTTTCAGCCAGCCCTTAGGGGAGTTACTGGGGAGTATGTTTTTGCAGTGAAGACATTGTCGTGTTGCAGGGTCCAGTTCCGCTTCAGCTTAATGTTCTTACAGATCTCACATGTTCCTCAAGCACCCTCTGATACACAGTAGAATTCATGGTGAATTCTATGATGGTGAGCTGGCCAGGTCCTGCTGCAGCAACGCATCCCCATACCATGACACTTCCACCTCCATGTTTCACAGTTGGTATGAGGTTTTTTTCCATGGAATGCCGTATTTGGTTTATGCCAGATATGTCCTCTGTTCTGGTGTCCAAATAATTCAGTTTTAGACTCATCTGTCCAAACAACATAACTCCAGAAGTCCAGGTTGTCTAGGTTCTCTCTGGCAAACTTTAGTCCGGCCTTGATGTTTCTTTTAGAGAGCAAAGGTTTCCTCCTTGCGCACCTCAATTGCAAGTTAAAGTTGAGCAGTCTCTTTCTGATTGTAAAGGCACTTTCACATAAACAGTTGCAGGAAACTGCTGTAGGTCCTGTGATGACATTGTGGGTTTTTGGAGACTTTTTTTAGCATTTTGCAGTCTGCTCTGGGGTGAACTTGCTTGGACGGCCAGACCTGGGCATGTTTGAGGGCTGGGCTATAAATGTCTGAGGTTTAAATCAGACAAACCTCCTTCAAAATGCTGAGTAACGATATTCTAATTATGTGCAGCTGATGTGCTATGTCTGTGTGTGATTTGAGCCATTTTAATTGGGAAAAAAGGTGGGGGTGTCCTAATTTATTCCTCACCAGAAATTGCATCTTTAGCTTAGTTGCTTGTTGGAGAAAACAGCTGAAGACAGTCCAGATGGAGTGACCACCAGGTTCTACTTTGAAAAAGAGGAACAACATCAATATAAATCAAGCTTTAGTAAGAAATAATGATGACAAAAGTTTCCCACTGCAATGTGGGGGTTTGGCAGTTTGTATTCTGCTTGCATTTTGGTCACAATAGTGATAAATGATATTTGCATATAATGCAAACAGCCAATCAGAAGTCTGGATTTTGAAAACTCTCAAGTTTTAATATTTGATGTAAGACTGACATGGCAATTCAAACCAACTTCAAAGAAATTGAGTTTCATGTGAATAAACACAGCCCACGCTGTGATCCTGAATTTTGTACGATAAAATCCAGAGTTGGTCTCACTCCTCTCTCTCTCCATCTCTCTCTCAGACGGACAGTATAGAGCAGGCAGCAGAGGATCCCGGTCAGGAGGAGGTGGTCCAGCAGTGTATGGCCAACCAGGGGTGGCTGGAAACCCTCTTCAATTCCTTCATCGAACTGCTGACCCTGAGCAACAAGGCTTAGGGCCTGGAGGTTGAAGGTCAAAGCGCACTTACAGTGCCAGAGCGTATGCAGAGCGTACGGCAGACTGATCTGTTGTGGACCTCAGAGCGGCAGGAAGTCAGAATGTACCATTTTTCCGAACACAGTGTGTGTGTACGGAGCAAAGCAGTGTACTGGGCTGTTGCATCGTAACTTGAAAATGTTTTTTTTTTTTTTGTTTTTTTTTTTGTTTGTTTTTTTTGCTGTGACACTTTCGGTTTGAGGCTTTTTTTTTTTGTATGATGTAAACGCTCCTCAGGGGAAGAGGAGTAAAAAAATGGGATGGAGAGAAAAGAGAAAGAGAGAATGTGTGTAGATGAAAAAAGGATACGGTCAGTGCCAACATGAACAGGGTTAGAGCCTCTCCGGCTCGAGCTTTGGCAGAGATGAGCTTGGAAGCCACGTTCCACGCACACTCTTAAATATATAAATATGTATTATTGATAATTATGATTTGTATTATTTATACAAGGACATTTTTAACGAGTACACACCCCCCACGTGCGAAAAAAAAGCTGGGGCAGTTTGCTGTTATTATTTTAAATAATAATACTCCTGTTTTATTAGGGTGTACATGAAATGGCCTACCCATATTTCCCTGCTGTTCCTGCCCCCCCCTCCCCACTTCCCCTCCCAAAAGAAATGAAGGAAACAAAAGCGGGACAGATGTGGACTTTAAGGGGAGAGTGTAAGCCGTGTGTGTGAAGTCATTTTTTTGTTCTTGGGTGGGGGAAACAGAGTGAGGATAAATGTATTTAAAGACGTGTTCTTTCTGTTCTTCAAAAGAAAAAGAGAAAAAAATCAGTTTGTTTTCTGCAAGAAAGCGCGATGGTGCAGAAGGATGTAACAATTTTTGCCGTGTGAAATGTCTGTGTTTGTTTTTTTTATCTGTTGGCCGTTGACTATGATAATTATTCTTGTTATTATTATTATTATTATTATTATTATTTTGGAGGTTTGCCCATTCATTTGATCTCTCTCTGTAAATATTGTACAGCTGCTTCAGTCTCAAGCTTCCGATCCCTCATCTGATCATGAGCCCTCCTGTATTTGACAAGCGCAAATAAAACCAGAAAAAAACATCTTCAAATGATGAAAATGTGGGAAGAAGCCAAAAGGAACTTTTTTGTGTGTTGTCGTCGTTCACTCCTGTCAGAATCTGCATTAAAAGGCCTAAAACTAGATTTTCATATGTTATTTGTCATGTCACACGTCCTGTGGTGCATCCCTCAGTATCCTTGGTTTGAAAGGGTTCAGGGTTTAGGATTATTTTCCCTTACTACATTACCCAGCATGCCTTATGCAATTACGCCACCCCACCATCAAGAACCCACCCCCACAGCCATAAAGACATCCACTCATGTGGGGGCAATAAATACAGGCATTAGCTGTCTTCTCTCTGCATTAGGGGGCCAGAGGGAAAAAAAAACGTCAGATCTGAAAACAGCTCAACCTCTGTCCTCTCGGCTTTTCAGGGATTCCTCCCACCTTTGAGATGCATCATCAGAAGAGTTTTTCTTTTAATATAAAACTGAACATTTCCCTCTAGAGAGTTTTGTAACTCCACTGTCTGATGCAACAGATGTAAAAGTGGTTCATGCTTTATTTATTTATTTAGGCTGGAGTGTTAAAACAGGATTTTTAAAAGAATGAAATAGGTTTTTTTAAAACCTTTATGCTATGGTTGTCCATTTGTCACAAGATTTGTCCTGGAAATGTGTTTGCCAAAAACTACAACGTGTGCTGTTTAATGGATTCTTGAAATTAATTTGATACAGAAGAACTACATACAGTTGGCATATTTGATGTTTACAACACCGTTTCCTCTCATTTAACGATAAAACAGATTTTTATTGTTTTTTTTTGTGGGCTTGTGCTGAAAGCATTGGATGTCCTGACCTTTTTCCAAATGGACATTAGGGCTGGTGCTGGTGAGACGAATGGTGGAAAGACAGGGAGCTTATTCAGGAAACGAATGCAAGACCCTGAAAAATCAGAGCGATGCACTGTAACATCCTGATCTGGTTAAGGGTCCCCTGGCCTGCACTAATTCCACCACTGCACATGTTGGTGTGTTCTGCTGATGATGCTGTAAATGAAAACGTCTCTCAGAACACAGGAAATGAAGTGATTTTTATTTTGCTCATATTATGCTTTCATTACAGCACATACAGCATTAGATTTGAACCTCAGCAATTCTCTTCGAGGTAAACACTCCACTCTTGGGAGGGCGGAAAAAAAAATCCCTCAAATCTGTAGAACTACATTTCCTGTAGTTACCATGGCAACACAGCCATGGCAACACTGCCGGCTTTTTCTAAGTGTGTTTGTCTATCCGTGGTGATGGCTGTCTTTCTTTGTGTGTGTGCTTCTATGTGTGTGTGCTTGTGTGTGTACTTATTCTCTCTCTCTCTCTCCCTTGTTCTATCCCTTTCTCTTTTATGCTGTATTGCTCTTAGCTTTTCTCTCTCTCACTCACTCACTCTTTCTCTCTCTCCTACTAAATTGCTTTCACTCGGTCTCCCATTACTTTTCTCTTGCTGTTCTACTCTTAGCTTCTCTCTCTCTCTTTCTCTCTCTTGTTCCCTCGCTCCCTTTTCCTTGCTGTTCTGCTCTTTGCGTCTCTCTCTCTCTCTCTCTGTCTCTCTCTCGTTGTACCTATCCTTTTCTTGTGCTGTCATCCTCCTAGCCCCCCCTCCCTCTCCCTCTCTTTCTCTCTCACCCCAGTTCTCTCTGTTTCTAACCCATGTTTCTGCACACACAGACACCTGTTTGCATATAGAACTAACATCAGTACCATGCACATTATCTCATTTGCATGTATTTGAAAGCATATTATATAACCCCTCTTTACTTCCTCTATTCCTTAACCACACCCTACTTTGCTCTCTTTTTCCGTCGTCTACTCCACCTGTTCCCTCTACAAGTCCAAACTTCTTTCTGCCCCCATACTAATCAAGTTCATCTTCAAAGTGTGCCTCCTCGTCCTCCTCTTCCTCCTCCAGGGAGCTGTTTCTCTGGTGGCCACAGAGAGGCGCCAATCGGCCATCTGCTGTCACCCCCATTGGTTGGATGATCTTATTCCTTAGAATAAAGCATGCAGAGTAAAGAAAGCAAAGCAAAGAGTCGAAAAACAGAAATCAGACATAAACGTCAGTCTAATGTGATGTATATATTTATTGTCTTCTCTTTTTGTTCTAGAAAATGCAACTTTGAATTTTCTCAGCTCCTGTAATAATAGTCATTTTTTTCTGTTTTTCTTTATCTTTATACTCACTCACCTGGAGAGCCTGTTGAACATGCTGATGAGCCGCACAGCCTCGGCCTCCTTCTCCTCCTCGGTCATTCCCTCCATGGGGTCTGGCTGCCGCTCCTCCACACGGCCCGTCACTAGGTTGATTTTGTCTTTGGCCTGCTTGTACTCTTCTGTGTCCGAGTCTGATTCGCTGGAGTACTGCGGTTGAGGCGAGGGTCCACGACCGCTCAGCAGACCTCGTGCTGCCAGTAGGCCAGCCGCATTCCCATAGCCTGTGTACTTTACAAACCGTCCCACTGACCCACACAAATAGGGTTGTTAATCAAACAGTAAAATTATTTTTTCCCATATACTTTAAAGTCCAATAATCTTCTTGCATCTTCTGTATATAGTTTGTAAGTAAAAGTCATAAATGCTTTTGACATGATCGTGTTTTAAACCTTTAAAACTTTTTCCAGAGGATTTTTGTAAAAGCGTCTTTAAGACATCTGCATGTAAAGAACTCCGTTCTGATAAGCTGTGCTGTGTTAAACAGTAGCCATAGGACGTTTAGATCCATCGGCTGCAATGACAGAACAGCACCTTTAATACAATTCCACTTCTTCCACTCCAACATTTGAAAACAGCTCACCATCTAACCATCTGCCCTGCTCTCAGCTTTTCAGGGATTCCTCCCACCTTTGAGATGCATCATCAGAAGAGTTTTTTTTTTATTTTTTATAAAGCTGAAAATTTCCCTTTAGAGACTATTTTAAACTCCACTGTCTGATGCAACAAATGTAGAAATGACTATTTATTTATTTATTTAGTCTGGAGTGTCTTTAACAGGATTTATAAAAGAATGAAAAATGTGTTTTTTAAAACCTGCAATGGATTATATTATTAGAGAGCTGTCCATTTGTCACAAAATTTGTCATAGAAATGTGTTCCATGTAAGATGGCCAGACACTAAACCACAATGTGTGTTGTTTAATGCATTATATTTAATATTTAAAGGCTGCCTGCAGACAAAGGATCCCTGGCACAAGTGGACAGGGCTAAAAAGCTGGAAACTGAATGAGCTTTCATATGTAAATAAGTTCATGGTTGTGACATGATAGAAATGAAAGCTACATATGTAGGATGTTTTTCACTGTATTGCTATGGTGCACATGGGAGAAGCTGAATGTATGAACAAGAGAAAACTTGTTCTCCTACCATTTTCCTTGCAGAGCACAAAAAGCAGTTCAGCTGCGCAGTGTTTGAGGTCTGTGTCCACGTGGGTCATCAGTCTGACCAGCTTGTTCCTTAGAGTGTCACCTTGCTCTGGCCTCAGTCCCACCTCTCTCAGGGGTGGAAGGATCTGACCGGTTACAGCACAGCTTCAAATTTTACTGCGAAAACTCAGTGCAGCTTATCCTGAGCTCTGCAGTAAAACAAAGAGGCACTCAGCGCTTATGAAATTTCGCACCTGTTGCCTGAGATAGTGTCGAGTTTCTCGGTGTGCCCTGCAGCTCTCGGTCAGAAGGTTCAGCACCGGAGTCAGCTTCTCTTTCAGCTTGTGACCCTTTCATTAACACACACACACACACACACACACACACACACACACACATTTGTTTTTATACATTGTCAGGAAAGGGGGTTAAATTGTATCACAAAATACCTTTTTGTCATATATAGAGGAATTTCTGTGTAGATGATGTGTTTACTTGTGTCCACCTAAACAAAAACAAATTTGACAACATATGTGTTTCATGTGTATACCGTTTAAAATAATTCAGAATGTATTTGATTTCTGTAATCATTCGATTTTAAATTTAGGAGAATAACAATGTGTGTAAAACCATGTTTAAAATATTGGATCATTTTTACAATATCTAAAGTGACTGACTGTTGACTGACTTATTCCTAGACGTCTGAACTTTGTTTTTAAAATTAAACATTAAGTGATGCTTATGATTTTGTTTCTTTCATCTCTCTTTCTCTCTCCCTCTCTGCTGTCTCTGTATCTGTCTGTCTGTCGCTCTATCTCTCTCTCTCTCTTTCTCTTTCTCACTCTGTCCAGTCTCCTCTCCATGAACACCAGCAGTGAATGGACGCAGTCCATGTTGACCCCGCCAGACTCCTTTGATCCATCCGACACGTGGACAGAGAGGAGTACATCCAGACACTGCAGAGGAAGGGCCGACAGCAGGTTCACTGTGTGGCTGGGGATGAGTTTGGGGCACAGAAAGGTCAGAGGTTACAGATTAGACCCTTTTCACACAAATAGGCTTGTATGGTTGCATGACTGCAAGCTATTAGTAAAACGATAATGTTATGAACAGTGAAAGTGACAATTTGTCATTATGAAACACAACAAAATGCTTCCCTGGGAGCTGTGACAGGGATGGTACCTTGCTCAAGGGTAAGTCAGAGAAATCTGCTGTTCTGGGAATCAAACCTACAACCATCTGATCCTTGGGCCTAGTCCCTAACCACTAGGCCACTGCTGGACATCATACTCTGCAAGGTGTGTTTGGAGTCCAAAACACAAATGCATCCCACAGCCAAATGGTGAACTTAGTTCATTTTTAAAACCCATGGTAACTCATACTGAGTCCTAAACCACATCCACAAATCTCCTCCATCTTAATGAAGAACTGGATAAAGTTTGAGCAGACTGAAAGAAGTTTTGTGGACGTATTTACAAAAGTAAGTGACTATTGAATTCTGATGTTCCTTTGGTGCCTGTGCTGAACCTAAGATTTCAAACACATCTTGGCTGTCTGCATGTGGGGTTACTTTTCATTGGATTTTTAACAGAAGCTATATTAAATAGACTTGCTTATGTGGTTTTGGGCACTGTATGACGCATTATAATGTATCTTTCTTTCTTTTTCTTTCGGCTGCTCCCGTCTAGGGGTCGCAACAGCGGATCTACCGTCTCCATTTCTTCCTGTCCTCTGCATCTTCCTCCTTCAAACTAAACACCTGAATGTCCTCTCTCACCACGTCCATTAACCTCCTCTTTGGTCTTCCTCTTTTCCTCTTTCCTGGCAGCTCCATCTTCAACATCCTCCTTCCAATATAATCCTCATCTCTCCTCTGGACATGTCCAAACCAACGTAACCTTGCCTCTCTAACTTTGTCTCCAAGGTGTCTAACCTGGGCTGTCCCTCTAATATACTCATTTCTAATCCTGTCCATTCTCATCACAACCAACATAAATCGCAGGATCTTTAACTTTGACACCTCCAGCTCCACCTACCCATTCGTGGGATAATAAAAGATTACTCTACTCTACTCTACTCTACTCTATTCTTATAAATTGGTACCAGTACACTTTATCTCCACTCCTCAGGCTCCTATCACTTTCTAAAATTGTGTTAAACAATCTGGTCAGAAACTCCACTGCCATTTCCCCTAATTTCCCCATGCTTCAACTGGTATATCATCTGGACCAACAGCCATTCCATTCTTCATCCTCTTTATCGCTGCCCTTACTTCCATCTTGCTTATTTGCTGGACTTCCTGGTTCACTATCCTCATATCATCACACATTATAATGTATAAATATGCATAAAATATGTATTAGTGGAATCCATGGATCTATTTTAATCCTAATTTTACCTATTTTGTCTTGCATCTTTATAGATAAGTAATGTAATAAAATCTGTGGAATCTTTTTGCCAAATCACATCCTTGATGATGACTCTGAAAATGTCTTGGCTGAGGAATCACTTAGTTCACTAGAGTTCACTAGAGCTCACAAAGATATTATGGGTGAAGAGTATCTTTAACGTACTGTACATGAGTTGATTTACAGACGCAGTGAGTGTTTTTTGTTTTTAACTGTCTCACCCCTGTAGTTCATCTGCCAGGTCTTCTCCATGGCAGGACAGCAGCAGGCAGTGACGCAGCACTGCCGCCAGATGGCGATAAAGAGTCGCGTCTTCCTGGAGGCGCAACAGATGCGGCAGTGAGGCTTTAGGCAATTAATAATCACAGCGCCAGTGGAAAGTAGACTTAAGAGAGTGCAGGTGTGTGGATATCTGTCCGTAATCCAGGTTTACCTCGTCAGGGGCCTGTCTGTGGGCGCTGTACGTGATGTTGAAGAGGATCTTAAGGATCTCGATGGCGCGCTGTGAAGCGTCCCGGGTGACAGGGGGCGCTGTGGAGTCCGCCACCGCCTCAGTCCGCGCCTCCAAACAGCGCTCCAGCACCGCCGTCAGCAGGGACACACCGCGGGCCTGCGGGACAGAGCGGGACAGAGCGGGACATAGAGCTAACTGCTGTCCCACCACACCACACAAGCTCTCTCTGTCTGCCTCCTCCATTATATTTATCCCCCCCCCCTCTCTATATATATATCTATCTGTCATTGTCTCTCTCTGTTTTTTCTTCTTCCTCTCTCCTTTCTCACTCTCTTTTATGTCTCACACTTTCTCAGCCTGTCTTTCTTTGTCTTTCCATGAATTAATTTCTCTCTCTGCCCCTCCATTATATTTATCCCCATACATCTATTCTCTCTCTCTCTCTCTCTCTCTCTCTCTGCCCCCTCCATTATATTTATCCCCATACATCTATTCCTCTCTCTCTCTCTCTCTCTCTCTCTCTCTCTCTCTCTCTCTCTCTTCTCTCTCTCTCTCTCTCTCTCTGCCCCCCCTCCATTATATTTATCCCCATACATCTATTCTCTCTCTCTCTCTCTCCTCTCTCTCTCTCTCTCTCTCTCTCTCTCTCTCTCTCTCTGCCCCCTCCATTGTTTATCCCCACCACATCTATTCTTCTACTCTCTCTCTCTCTCTCTACTCTCTCTCTCTCTCTCTCTCTCTCTCTCTCTCTCTCTCTCTCTCTGCCCCCCTCCATTATATTTATCCCATACATCTATTCCTCTCTCTCTCTCTCTCTCTCTCTCTCTCTCTCTCTCTCTCTCTCTGCCCCCTCCATTATATTTGTCCCCATACATCCTATTCACTCTCTCTCTCTCTCTCTCTCTCTCTCTCTCTCTCTCTCTCTCTCTCTGCCCCCTCCATTATATTTATCCCCATACATCTATTCTCTCTCTCTCTCTCTCTCTCTCTCTCTCTCTCTCTCTCTCTCTCTCTCTCTCCTCTCTCTCTCTCTCTCTCACCTGTTGGAGTTGTCTCCTGAGTTCAGGTCGCAGGGCGGTCAGCAGAAACAGGAGCCGCAGGTCATAAAACTGTCCACTGGGCGGCGCTGCGGAGCGGATGTCGCCTTTCCAGCTTTCAGACAGACCTGGGAGAGTCTGAGAGGAGAAAGAAACAAACCAGAATTCATACAAAATTAGAAATATCCTTGGTTTCAGGTGTTATGAGACACTTAAAGACATTTATCACTTGGATAGTCATTATGGAACTATGATAATCCAGAAAGACACTTTGAGCTGCATCATCATCAGTGATCTCAGTAAAGTGAAAAGTGAAAAAAGTGCAAGTGACAACCAAGTCACAGCACAGCACAAGTGAACCACAACGAAAATGGACCTCTGCATTTAAACACCGTGCAGCAGTGGGCAGCTATTGAAACGCACCCAGGGAGCAGTGACGGTGACGGTATCTTGCTCAAGGATACCTCAGGGCAACCTACCTAAGGGATTTGAACCCACAATCTTCCGATGCGGGAGCAGCTCCCTAACACCTAGATCTACTGCCCAGAGTTGAGGATGGGTTAGTGGCAGGCGTACAGTACTGTGCAGGTTTTAGGCAGGTGTGGAAAAAATGCTGTAGAACAAAGAATGCTACATCCACAGAAGACTTGTGGTTAGTTCTCCAAGATGTTTGGAACAACCTACCGGCCGAGTTTCTTCACAAAATGTGTACCTCGAAGAATTGATGCTGTTTTGAAGGCAAAGGGTGGTCACAAATATTGTTGATTTAGATTCTCTTTGTTCATTCCTGCATTTTGTTGATTGATGCAAATGAAGTATTAACACTTCCATTTCTGAAAGCATTCTTTGTTTACAGCATTTTTTCACACCTGCCTAAAGCTTTTGCACAGTGGTTACACCTTTTCCATTTTAGAGTTATTACAGTTACCTCAGGACATGGCTCTCTCTACGCTCTCTGGCTGTTGTAGATGACATTGCAGAGAGCTTTCATTGCCTCTTTCCTCCACACCTCTCCATCATCTTCCCACTCTTCTCCCTCCTCATCCCTCTCTCCTCTCGCATCCCTCTTCCCTCTTGCCAAGATGCTGTAAATCCCATCGCCCTTGTTTGCCTCACACTGCTCCTTGTGTACAGATGAGACCTCTCTCATGTGGCCATGAGCATCCGTAGGGGTTGCGTGCACCTTTGAGAAGGTAAGTAAAAAACAGGTTTGGCCTGGGACACCCGGTGCTACGTTTTTGTCCTGGTGTCTTTCTAGAATTATTCTTGCATTAAAAACTGATTCTGACCTTGGATGCCATGTCACTGCTGGAGTTGGGTCTTGTCTCCAGGCTGGCCCATTCCCCTTTCTCCTCCCTCTCTTTCTCCTCTTCATGGCCTGGGACAGACAGAGAGCTAATGCCTCCTAGCCGGGCAAGGGTAAGGATAGCGGAGTCTGTGATGAAGGGTGCCAGAGCCTGACGGTCACGGGACAGGATGCGAAGGGTCTTCAGAGCACACCCTAAGAACACTTTCGGCTGCAGCTGAGTCCAGGATAAACCACATCAGAGACAGAGGCAAGGATGCTCACGATCGCCAGGAACCAGAGGAAAATGTTCAAGATCATTCAGTTTTATTTTCATCTCTGTGAGGATTTGGTTGCAATCACAACTCCAACATCGAATGAGTTTAAACAACTCCCACTCCTCCACTGGGCTGGGTTTTAATTGTTAAAAATGTTTAACCAAGAGCTGACTTTTAATGATATATCATAGAATTCAATTACACAATTTGGTCCTTGTGATGCCTGAAAACTATTTTAACAGTTTTGTATTGAGGTCTTGGCAAATGTGATTTCAAACATCCTTTGAGTGAGAGTTACATGCAGCACATTAAAGTACAGCAATACCACCACTACCAACATACCTATACACGAATGAAATGTATATTTATTTTGGTAATTTTGGATATACGGAAAGGAAATGGCCATATCCTAATCCTGGATTCATCTATGTGTGGCACCAACATCTGTTTCAGTTTATCACCCACCATTGTCCAAAAAATTCTTTACAGTGACCTAATTCACATCAATCTGCCCTCATTTTAGGGATTTTATTTTTTCTTATCTTTACGTTTAACTTCACAGCATGAAGAGCTGAATTTAGAAGGACTTTCTGGATACTTTGGACATGTAGTTTAGCTTGGATCATGTCGCTACATTAAGAGACTTTAACCATTTGTTGTTGAGAACCAGGCTTGGTAGCATAATTTTGATATAATTTCCAAATTTCTTATAGTGCATATTATTATTTATACTTGTAATATATATTGGAGCTTTAACAATACTTTTCCTTATTAAAAATATCCTGCAATTTCCCAAATGTTGTTTATTCTGCCTGAGAAGCATTCAGATTATTAATGTCTTAAGTTACAAAAACATAACTGCTTAATTTAAAACGAAACATGCTATTTCTGCATAATGCAGTGTTTGAGTTCAGAAGCGATAACTGCAGAGACTCATGTTTCTTACAGTGGTAAAATGGAGACAGACGTCCATAAAGAACACACCCAGCCATTTTCCTCTCCAGACCTGCCAGTGAACACAGACATGTCATTTTTTTAAATGGATACTGGTCGTAAAATTGTGACAATTTGAAAACAGGGCTCTTTGGGAAGCTGTATATCTCATACCTTACCCCTTGTCCCCCTCCACTGTATGCTAAATTTAAATGAAACTTTATCTAAAATCTGCAAAGTCCTCCCACAGTCCTCCTTTCCCCAATATCTTTCTGTGAAGGAGCTTTTTGAGACAAATGCTCAACTTCAGATGTTTGGTTCCATTCAACACCACTGTGAGCAATTATGATTACGGTATGAAAGAACTTGTAGAGAATGATGAAAGAAAACGAGAAAAGCTGGGCTCATCTAAAAGCAGGTTGTGATAGGATTCTGGCCCCCTCGTGCTCACCCTCCGCAACACCATTCCGAGGTGTTCACCTCATCATCATCTAAGGCAAATCAAGGTCAGAGTCTGGAGACATGCTCCCACTCACTTTATTCCTGGAACACAGGACACGCACACACACACACACCACAGAAAATTAGAAAAAGTACCCAGGCTGTACAGGCATGTGCCACAGGTGAGCTATTAGAGCAAAGAAGAGTCTCTCTCAGAGACTCTAATACCAGTTTCTCTTTCACATCCATCTCTCCTCTACCCCTCCTTCTCTATCTCTTTCCTTTTTCTCATTTGTGGGGGCATATTTACCTCCTCCAGCTCTTGTTGCTGTGTCCAGATGATCCGTAAGTGCTTGAGGAAAAGAAAATGAGGCTGGAAACATCATTATTATTCACATGACCACTAATGTGAAACAGATGTTACCAAGTCTCGTTGTTAAAGACAATATGCAAATATTCACTGTCATTCCAGTGCAATCTGTAGCAACCTGAGTTCTGTGTGCACATGGCTCTTCAGATTTTATGATTCGTACACAGTTTGATTGTATTATAACTACAGGGATTCGTCAGGATTATGGTTTTCATCAATCCCAGAGACTGCGAGAGGTGGATGATAGATGTTTACAATAGTATGGTGTCCTGCCCTTCATGCTGAGATTGAGGACAGAAGGATCACACACACACACAGGCACGCATAGGCAAACACACACACACACACACTAACACACATCTATGCACATTTCATGCAGCCATGTATTCACATATATCTCATATATCTCACTCCATACCTTTTTCCTCTGTTTTTCTTCCACATTGTAGAAGAAACAATGTGAATGCTGTGGACAGAGAGAGAGAGAGAGAGAGAGAGAGAGAGAGAGAGAGAGAGGAGTAAAATATCTGAATCTCTGAAGTGAATATCTGAATTTATAGTAGTTATATTATAAGTAATATTGTTATACTGAATATAGATATAGTGTATTCAGTATAATATTCTGAATAATTCATAGTATGCACTGAATAATTAGTGAAGTTACTAAATAAAGTTACTGAATAATTATACTAGATACTAATAATATAATTCATTTATGATAGATACTGAATCATTAATAGTAGTTACTGAATGTAGATATAGAAGAAAATATAGTATATAATAATAAATATGCTATACTATATATAGTAGACAACAGATATAATGAACCAATGAATAATCATAGTAGATAATAAATAATTCACAGTAGATACTGAATAATGAGTACATTGCTCATGTCCGAATTATAAGTTAAGGTGACGAAGGGATAAGTAAGCTGTAAAAGAAAGTCTGCCTCTGTGGTGAACTCATGAAAGCTGTTTTTGGACATTGTGTCTGATCTCCTTATTGGATGCACTCAATGATTCCCGCCACGTCCACGGGCATGCTGTGTTTTCAGAGAGATCTTATGTTAATTCATTTGTTGTCTGACATACTGTTTTGCAAGTTAACTAAAATGTATAACTATCTGAGAGTTACATGCATTTACTCATTTTTATTATTTATTTCTATCATTCATTTCCTTCTTCTCTTTTTTCATTTAAGGTGATCAGATTTTCATTGTTTCACATTTTCATTGTAATGTGAGCCCAGGATTAAAAATGAATTTATTAGAGGGACAGCTCAGGTTGGATGTTTTGGAGACAAAGTTAGAGAAGCAAGGTTGCGTTGGTTTGGACACGTCCAGAGGAGAGACAAGGAGATTATTGGGAGGATGGAGCTGCATGGAAAGAGGAAAAAGGAAGGACAAGGGGTTTATGGATGGTGAGAGAGGACATGCAGATGGTTGGTTTTGAAGGAAGAGAAGGGGACAGAGAATAGAATAAATGGAGATGGATTGATCTGTAGTGGCCCCTAAATGGGAGCAGCCAAAAGAAGAAGAAGAAGATTTCAGTCTTTTTGGTTGGTTCAGCTCCTCGACTGCTTTACAGCTGCTCACACCTTCCATTCTGGAGCTTCGGCATTTTATTGTAGATCAAAATGATCCAACATAACAGAAAAAACAAAGGATGAAGCTGAATGAGGAGCTTTAAGTGAACAATGTGCAGTTTGTCCAGACATAACATTACAACAGAATGTGATTCTTACAGGTTGAGAGGACCTGCAATGCTCTCAAACATCAACAAACACAGAATACATCACAGCATCTGCCTGAGGGTTCGTACAGTTATATATAGATACATACTGTGTGTGTGTGTGTGTGTGTGTGTGTGTGTGTGTATTATCTAAAAGAGGCAGATATAAGACCTAGTGTATATTTGTAAGTGTACTGTATGTTTAGTTATGTAACAGTTTAGTTATTTGTTTTTAATCATAAGCGAGTCTAAATACATGCCCACATGCAAAATTATTATTATTTTTTAAGTTTAGAATTATAATAATTATGATTAAGTTTAGAATTCCATATTATAAAATACAGAGTATTAGCTTTTAGGAAAAGAGACGATCACATATTATCTATGATGTTGGTCTCTATACTATTGCTAAACCTGGAATGGAGAGAGTTTCCTTATTTTTCTCCTTTTTTATTAAATGTTAAGGCATCAGCAGTGTTTAACTGTCCAGGACTATAACTCTATATTTACCCGAGAATGATCATGTAAGACACTAAATAAAGAAATTACGATGTTTCTCCTGCGCTTACCTTTCTCTGCAGCATGGGGTGAGCATTGAATGGGTCTTTCTGGTGTGTGCTGTAGTGTTGCAGGTGTGTGTGTGTAACCTCTCTGTCTCATTTCTAATCTGGCTAAGATTTAGTTCTTAGTTGCTCTAATCTAATCTCCCTCCTGATATTTCTGTGAGTGTGTGTGTGTGTGTGTGTGTGTGTGTGTGTGTGTGTGTGTGTGTGTGTGTGTGTGTGTTGTGTGAAGTAGTGTGTATGTGTGTGCACATGCAATTATGAGCCATCAGGTGACCATCCTTCAGAACGGACCATTGGCTCAGTCTATGGTTAGTCATTAGAGTTTTTTATGCATTTATCGGCCCCGGGGTTGGTTTGTATGATTAAACTCTAACAAGTAACTTCAGAAGCCAGAAATCAGTTTTAGAAGCATTTTAAATTTCAGACGATATGTTATTCAGAAGTCTGATTTAAACTTACGATTTGAGACTTAGATGTCTTTACATCGATGAATATTTCACATTTTCATAATCCACCCACTGAACCTATCTATATCGAGTGCTAATGATGGTAAAAAAAAAAAAAAAAACAATGTCTCTGGCATCCTCGGGTCTACAACCATTTGGGCTTTCATGAATCGATCTGACTCAGCGCAGTTTCTCTGCTGCGAAGCATTTCATATCAAACCTGCTCGACTTTGTTCCACATTGACTGATTATTTATGTAGAAAATCAACTTTAACCACTGAAATCCTTCTGGAAGCAGAATTTCTTCATTTATAGCCAAAAAAACGTACTCTGTTGCTTTGTTTTCTTTGATCTAAAGCTATTGCTTTGTTTTCTTTGAGTTTGACAGTCAGTTGATTAAAAGCTAAAACCATGACAATCTGAAAGCTTACTTTGTAGATAAAGCAACCTTTTAAACATCAAAAGAAGAATGAAATTATTGATTAAAATCACAATTATATAAATGAGATATATATATATATATATATATAGAGAGAGAGAGAGAGAGAGAGAGAGGAGAGAGAGAGAGAGAGAGACAAAGGGAGATGACCTGTTGTCCTCGTATGCCTTCACAGTGGGAGAGAAAAGAGGGGATGAAAGTGTTTGGGTGAGGTTTAATAAGGGTAATTAGAGAGAGAAGGCGGGGATCATACAATGGAGTAATCATCCCAGCTGTTTCTGAGTGATTAATTGGGAAGGGCAGTTGTTTCAAAGGCAGCTTGAGAGATGGACCCTCATAACAGTGGAACACATCACTGGGATGGGATGCATTAGAGAGAGAGAGAGAGAGAGAGAGAGAGAGAGAGAGAGAGATGTTGCAGACATAGTGACCCCAGGTTTTCCTGCAGAGACTACTCAGTGTTCGTAGACACAGTCAAGCTGGACCAGTGAGAGACAAACAGGTAAGTGTGGTATTAATATGTATGAAGTATATAATAACCAGTAACGTCCCATAAGACTTAAACTGTAGTTTATGAGTTTCAGAATCTGATAAAATAAAATAATAATTGCATGTGTTATTTGTATTCACACACTTTAAAAAAAATGAAGATCCATTTTTAAATTCATTCTCTATTAGATGTACGCAGTCTATATTCTATAGCACCTTAAACATAAATTATACAAATAAATAATACAAGTCAAATCCCATATAACAATAAATAAATTCTAATGATGTGAATTCATCATATAAGAGTTCTTCTGGTTTTCCTTATATCTGCCGAGTGGTGACCACTGCTGCGTCAGTGTTCCTGATTTTTGGGGTTTTTCTGTTGGAGGATGAGGCGCAATCACTGCCTGCCTGCTGTTGCTGGGGTTCTGCGCGGCCTCGCTTCTGCCCCCTTGTGGTGCGTTTGGGAACCGCAGGCTTTGCGGCATTCAGCTGGTCGAGGCGCTGCTGTTTGTGTGTGGAGAGAAAGGACTCTTCTACCAGCCAGGCAGGCGCGTGAGACAGGATATTCGTGGGTGCCTTTGCACACACACACACACACACACACACACGCACACACACACACACACACACACACATAAATATGTATGTATAACAATAAACATATATACACATTAACATAACATGACGCAGACTATCAGTCACTTCATACTTACCTCCTGTCTAACCCCACTGCTGTTGCTCACTAAAATATTTCTTATTTTTAACATTTACTCACATTTAGAACAAGAAAACTAGAGACTAGAAAATAAACACTCAACAAGCAGCCAAGAACTGAATCAAACTGGAGATATAAATGAACCAACAATGAGCAAAACTGAAATCACAAGTCAGTAGTTTTTGTGTTTTGTTTTACTTTTTATACAGTATTTTTATTACCAAATGAATTCCTAACAGGAGTTTACAATTTTTGGATTTTATTTTTAGTAAATGTTGCTTCTCTTGCATATTTTCCTCCCCAACCTGACATACTAGAACACTGAATGTATTTCCTCTTGTTTTCTCTAGTTTCCCTAGTTTTCTCTAGTTTTTCTCTTTTTCTAGTTTTCTCAGTTTTCTGGTTTCTCTAGTTTTCCTCTTGTTTTTCTCTAGTTTTCTCTCTAGTTTTCTCATTTTCTCTGGTTTTTCTCTGGTTTCTCTTGTTTTTTCTCTTGACTCCTCTCTTATTTCTCTAGTTTTCCTCATTTCTCTAGTTTTCTAGATTTCTGTAGTTTATAGTTTTTCTCTAGTTTTCTAGTATTATGTAGTTTTTCTCTAATTTTCTCTAGTTTTCTAGTTTTCTAGTTTTCTCTAGTTTTTCTCTAGTTTTCTCATTTTCTCTAGTTTTCTCATTTTCTCTAGTTTTCTGGTTTCTCTAGTTTTCTAATTTTCTCTCTAGTTTCTCTAGTTTTCTAGATTTTTCTCTAGATTTTTCTTTGGATTTTTTTTTCTCTAGTTTTTCTCTATTTTTTCTCAAGTTTTCTGATTTTTCTCTATAGATTTCTGTAGTTTCATAGTTTTCTCTAGTTTTCTAGTATTTATGTAGTTTTCTCTAGATGTCTCTAGTTTTAGTTTTCTCAAATTACTCTCTAGTTTCTGTAGTTTCCTCTAGTTTTCTCTTGTTTCTGCTCCTAGTTTTCTAGTTTTCCTCTTTTCTAGTTTTCTCTAGTTTTCTCTGATTTTTCTCTTTTTTTCTGGTTTCTCTAGTTTCCTCTAGTTTTCCTATTTTCCAGTTTTCTCTAGTTTTCTCCTGAATTTCTCTTATTTTCTCTTGTTTTCTCTAATTTTCTGTAGTTTTCTGTAGTTTCTTCTAGATTTCTGTAGTTTTATAGTTTTCTCTAGTTTTCTAGTATTATGTAGTTTTTCTCTAATTTTCTCTAGTTTTCTCTAGTTTTTCTCTAGTTTTCTCATTTTCTCTAGTTTTCTCATTTTCTCTCGTTTTCTCTAGTTTTTCTCTAGTTTTCTAGTTTTTCTCTAGTTTTCTAATTTTCTCTAGTTTCTAGTTTTCTCTAGTTTTCTCTAGTTTTCTCTTATTTTCTCTAATTTTCTGCCAGTTTCATATGATTTCTTAGATTTCTGTAGTTTTATAGTTTTTCTCTAGTTTTTTCTAGTATTATACTTAATTTTCTCTAATTTTCTCTAGTTTCCTCTAGATTTCTGTAGTTTTATATGAATTTTCTCTAGTTCTCCAGTATTATATGAATTTCTCTACTATCTCTACTCTAGTATTTTGAATTTTCTTAGTATTCTTAGATTTTTCTCTGAATTTTCTGTAGAATTCCTAAGATTTCTCTAGTTTCTAATTTTTCTCTGAATTTTTCTCTAATTTTCTGTAATTTTCTCTAATTTCTATTAGTTTTATAGTTTTCTCTAGTTTTCTGAGTATTATGTAGTTTTCTCTAGATGTCTCTAGTATTTTAGTTTTCTCAAGTATTCTCTAGTTTTTCTCTAGTTTTCTATAGATTCCTAGTTTTCTCTAGCTTTCTAGTTTTCTCAAGTTTTCTAGTTTTTCTCTAGCTTTCTCAAGTTTTCTAGTTTTTCTCTTGCTTTCTCATTTTCTCTAGTTTTCTAGTTTTTCTCTAGTTTTCTGATTTTCTCTAGATTTCTGTAGTTTTATAGTTTTCTCAGTTTCCTAGTATTGTAGTTTCTCTAGATGTCTCTCTAGTTTTTAGTTTTCTCAAGTACTCTCTAGTTTTCTGTAGTTTCTCTAGTTTTCTCTTGTTTCTCTAGTTTTTCTAGTTTTCACACATATCAGATTAGGTTGAAAACTTGAAATATGAACTCAGATATAAATAAGTTCCAAGGAAACAGACCTGGTTTCCTCCAATGTGAACAAGATCTGTAGTTTCTCTGTACTTTTTGTATTTTCTACATGCAGGTGCATAGGCTTTAACCCATCTAACAGAGGCAGCTTTGTTCTTTCTGCTGCTTTCTGCCTCCCCTCACCAGACTCTGCATGTCTCCACCAGGTGTGATGATGAAGATGCTTCCCCTCTTCCCTCAGGAGATCAAGGAGTCATGAAGAAAGGACCACCAGTTGGATCCAGGATGAGAGCAGTGCAGAGAGCAATGCTGCCCATTTCTACTGTGACTACTTTGACCTGGAGAACTACTGCAATACCTAAAGCACCAAAACGTTTCTCACCCAGATGTGAGGATGATCTCCTTACTTGTGGGTTACAGGATTGAAGCCTGGAACTAAAAGTATAGAGGATTAAAGATGCCTGGATCAGTTCCACAGCAAAGAATATGATTAATAAACTTGTTATTAAACAGCATGCATAAAGTGTAATAAAACATAATAAAAATGATCTGATTACTTTGTGTGTTTTCTTTACTTGTTGTTATTAAATGTATGTTTTTATAGTCTAAAAGGTTGTTTAGGCACAGCAGGTAGGGCTATCCCTCACAGCGAGAAGGTCCTAGGTTCGATTCCCAGGCAGGATGGTCCGGGTCCTTTCTGTTCAATAGTGTGGACATGTTTCTCCCCATGTCTGTATTTGTGTTTTTAGAGCTCCACTTTCCTCCTACTGTCAGAAGACCTTCTTGTCAGGACATGCCTAGATTGCCCCTTTGTGTTTGTCTATGTCTGTCCTGCAATGTACTCAAGACCTGTCCTGGGTGTTTCCTTGCATTTTTTCCTGTGAGAGATGGAACAAATCCTCTAGATATTTAGATTAAATTTAGATTTCTTTTTTCTGCGTTAAACACATTTGTAAAAACAAATTACATTCTGAAATACAGTTTGCATCAAATCTTGCTTGAACACATTCACTTATTATACATGATGCTAAATGCAGCTAAATGTAGCAAATGTAAAGATGTAATGTTTTCTTCATAGTTTCCTTTCAATATAACAGGTTAATAAGTCATTGACCATTTAGTGCTTATATGTTATTTGTAATTTCTGCATATGCTACTGTAACACGTCCTAATATCACATATATGTGAGGTAGTACTTACAAATTTCTGCATTGCTGCGATTATAGTGCTGTCTATTGCTAGTTTTACATTACTTATATATAGTTATATATATAGTATATAAAACATTGTATGGAAACACACACACACACATATATATTATATATATATATATATATATATATATATATATATATAGAGAGAGAGAGAGAGAGAGAGAGAGAGAGAGCGTGCATATATTACATGTATAGTTTTTACTTTGTGTATATTGTGTGTACGTTGTGTGTCTACACTGTGTTTTGGGGTGTATATTGTGATTCTGAAAAAAGGATTAAACGATAGGACTTTTAGTCCGATTTTTTTTAAGAATTACAATTTTTTTAGGAGAAAGAATAAAAATAAAACAAAACAAAATATTCTTATTATTAAATATTAATAATAATTATGATGATAATTAGCACCATTATTAAAATATAACAACAACAACAACAACAACAACAACAACAATAATAATAATAATAATAATCCGAGTCCGGCCAAAAAAACTACATTTCCCATCATCCCCCGCCGGCTGGTTTACAGTGAGAAAAACAAAATGGCGGATTAGGATGGGATGGGCCTCTTATTGTGTTCTTTACAGAAAACCACAAATGTCGTCGTTTGGAGGTCACTGAAGCAGTGTTTTAAAAGCTTTAAAGAGTTACGACTTGTTATTTCTCTGTGTCGGCTCGCCCGTGTCCGCTGAAGGTGAGTGGTGTCCCTGCTCGGAGGATCTTTAGCTCAGTGTTACACACCGGAGTCGGGCAGCAAAAGGCAGCGCGGCGCTTCTGATTAAAGCGCACAAGTCTGGTGTTTTCTTTCAGGAGGCGGGAGGGGGGGGGGGACTTAAAAGTGATTTCTATCAAAGCACGGTGCTGCTGTATCCGCAGTGGTGTTTATTGGGATGATTTAAAACCGCACAGCTTGCTGCCATGTCTGTGTGTGGCTAGGCTAACTCGCACAGGCAGAAGTTCCTAACAGGCGGAACAGCTGGACTGCTCTCTGGCTCACATCTGGAGGAGATTCTGCCTCTTACTGAATGAGATGCCCTGATGTCCAGCTTTTTAGGAGAAAACTGAGTCTCATGCGGCGGCCTGGGCACCATCTGATGTCCAGGCATATGCTTTTTCCGAAATCAAGTCCAGTGATGATGTTTAGGTCTTGAAACGAGACTCAAAAGACCCTTTTCCAGGTCGAGAATATCAGTTGATCATCCTGCTGGAGAGAGTATTAGATGATAGTTTGGATGTTTAGGCTTCTAAGCTTAATTGATGTAAACTGATCACTGTTTTTGTTTACATCTGATTCTTGGTGGAACCTGAATGCACCTGCAGTAATGTGGTTTCGTTAACTTGTGTTAATTTTTGGGGACATTCACACTGGTTGACTTGTCTGTTGTGTCCCATCACAGCCTGAGCAACGTTCAGATGAAGTGGAAGAAGAAGAGGAGGAGTCCGAGCCTGCCAGAAGGACGACTGGCCTAAGGTGTTACCAAGGAAACCGAGAGACCACAGATGATGAGCCCAGCGAGCTGGTAAATGTAAAATGGCCAAAGCATCAATCTGTCAAAGCAAGTGTGATGTACTTGTTCCTCCTGCTTAATCTGCACCATCTGTCTGTAATGGCCCACAATGGAAGCGTGGCCCGAGTTGACCCCCCGGTGCATTTCGTGTGTGGTTGTTTTTGTGCTTGTGTAGGAGGCATCTGCTGCTACTTCCTTCAACACTACATTCCTTATGCCTCATCAGTGCACTGGATATCGTTTTGCCGACAGGTAGGTGTACTGGAGTTGGAAGCATTTATATTCAGTGAGTAATATGTAGACTTTGTAGTCTTGTTTGTTATTTTTTTATTAGCTTTGTTAATAAAAGCTTTATCTTACTCCAAACAGCAAATTTCTGGTTTATTGAAGGCTGACGAGTTAGCAGCTATGTATGTGTAAGATTACCGATCTAGTGCTGTTGTTTTTATGAAGTGACATTGATGTGGAGCTTACAGCAGAGGTGAGAGTGGAAGAGGCTTCATCGCTGGATTTGTTGGGGCCTACAGTCCCTGATTTCAGATTTAAGAAGACAGGTGAGCGCATGTGTCCTCTTATTTTTGTGTATATTACACTGTGTGCACAATCATTTGGCGAGTGAGTATTCTGAGGATTCATTTTAATCTGGAAGATTAACCAGCCACTAGGGATGCACAAGCCAGTGTATTTCTACGTGAGGAAGGGCATCCGGTGTAAAACTTTTGCCAAATAAATATGCGGACAGACTTCCATACCTGATCAGTGCCAGGCCACTGTGCTTTCATCTTTAAGGCCTTTACTGGTGAACTATGCAGCGTAGAACTCCCATGCATGCGATGGAAAATCATCCTGAAGAAAATTTTATTTATTTATTTATTTATTTTTTGACTTCTCAGAGTCAGTCCTCTCTCTTTTTTGGATCATTTTGCCTGAGGAGGAAAATAATCTGCCTAAATTCTGCACACCTTGATAAAGGGGGTGTTGATCTCCTTAAGAATCACCCTCGCTCATTACACAAATACACATCACCTGATCTGCAAGTTTATACTACTTGGAGATGGTCAAAATACTCACTTGCCTAATAATTGTGAACACAGTGCGGTGTATGTTCAGGGGTGTGTGTGTGCATGCAAAAATAAAATGTTTTAATTTTGTCTTATATTATTATTCAAATGATTCAGAAATTCCTTTGAATGACATTTTCTTTTTCTTTTCTAGGCTGTGCATTTGATAGACAAATACTTCCCTCTGCAGCTCCCAGACCAGAGAAGGACGTTAGAGACCGCCTTTCTCCCCCTGTCCTTTTCCCCTCGCGGACTGCAGCACAAATGCCCAGGCCATCTTCCCTCTGTACCTCTCAGAGGGAAACTGAGACTCCCAAAAGTCCTCTTCCTTCTTCTCCTTCCACATCCCCCTCATCCCCCTCTTCTGCACCCTCTTCCCCCTCCTCCTCTCACTCCTCATGCTCTCCTAGAGGTAGAGGAACGGGCTATCATGACGATGATGACGATGGCCATGCTGGAAACACTATGCTCAGCAAAACGGGAGATGGAGTATCATCGACTTCTACATCTTTGGCTCCATCTTCACTCGCTGTGCCTCCTGCTTCTTTGAATCCATTGCATTGTATATCCCCCAACCTGCATGAAGACGACCACAGAGAGGACACAGAGTTAGAAATCTATGACCCCTTTCACCCCACGGATGGGGAAGGAGAACAAGGCCTATGTCAGGATGAGGAGGAAGAAGAAGAGGGAGATAAGTATGACCCCTTTGAACCCACTGGCTCGCCAGCCTCTGAGAAGGAGGAGGAGAGGGAGATGGAAATGGAAGAAGAGGGTAGTACAGTGAGTAGCATAACTTGTGAAGTGAAGGCTGGTACAGAAGTGGAACTAGATGCACTTGAAGAGGCAGCGGGACCACCTCCTGACTCAACAGAGACCCTAGTTCCGTCTGCGGAGGATAAGGATGCACACACACTGTTGAACAGCATCAAACCCATAAGGGAGCGAGGAAAATGTATGAGACAGAAGAGGCAGGATGACTCTGAGCATGACTCTGAGATAGAAGAAGGTGAGATAGTGGGTGCTGGTGAGAGAGGGAGAGAAAGGGAAATAGAACGAAGACGAGAGGTACAGATTCCAGCTTCTGGAAGTCCTTCTTTTCTTCAGGGGGGAGGGCTCAAAACTGAAAGGATCTTGCGGGTTTTGGACGGTGAAGGTTTTGTGTCTGTCCGTGCTGAGGCAGAATGGGACATTGAGCCAGCACCCCCAGTAGGCATGAGAGACTTGAGGAGGAAACTTACCAGCAGGAGAAAAGAAAGGTTCCGATCCTGCCCATCTTCTGCCTCTGTATCACCCCCTCCATCTGCTGTGCCTCATCCCCCTTCCTCTCCTGTTTCTCACTCTCAGTCTACAGAGAAAGCAAGGAGTTGCAAATCATCAAAGAGCTCCAAGGAGAGGGACCGTCGCAAGAGGAAAGAAGGAAAAGGCGAAGACAAGGAAAAGCGGAAAAAGAGGAAAGGAGGAAAAGGGGAATCTGGTGGAGAGAGCAAAGAGAGGGATCATGAGAGAAGAAGTAGAAGAGTTGATAAAGATAAAGACAAGGACAAGGACAAGGACAAGGACAGGAGTAGGAGGAGCAGAAGCAGGAGTGACAGTGGCAAGAGGAAAAGCAGACATCACAGCCCACTAGAGCCTTCCTCTCGCTCTCACTCCCAAAATGCCTCACGGCATGCACGCAGCCGCAGGTCCAGGTCCAGCACTTCAGAAGGTCGCCACAGAGTTCGGGAGCGGGGCAGAGACCGGGATAAAGAGAGAGAGAAGGAGAGAGATAGAGATAGAGACAGAGACCGGGAAAGGGACAGATACAGAGACAGGAAAAGAGATGACAGGGAGAGAGAAAGAGACTCCCGGAGAAAAGAAGGAAGGAAGAGAGATTGTGATGAAGAAAGCAGAAGGTCAGTTAGCCAAGAGAGGGGTAATGCCAAAAGGAGAAGAGAAAGCAGTGAGAGGAGAGACAGGGAAAAGGAAAGGGAGCGGGACAGGAGAAGAGATGGCAGACCAGTCGTACCTCCGTCTATTCAGGATCTAAATGGGTCGGATCTGTTTGCCATTAAACGCACCATCACTGTTACCTCTACAACCACATCCACAGTTCCCAGCTCTCCTGCACGGGGGCAGGAACGCCATCGGAGTCCTGGGCAAAGCTCAGACAAACCCCGCAAGCGCAAGCGGAAACGAAAGAGACGCTCTGATGATGAAAGAGCAGAAGAGGAGAACAGGAGCAGGTCTCGTCCCTCTTCGCTAACCCCTCCTCTCTATAGCTATGAATCCGAACGCCTCTCAGAACGGCCAGAGCCGGACATACTATCTCTGGATGGAGAGGCACTTGACTCTGATTACCCTTCGCTGGAAGATTCTCCTCTGCTCCCTCCTCCTCCACCGGAACCTCCTCTCCCAAGTCCGAAACCCAAATCCACAATACCCAAAAGCAGCAGACGCCATGAGAAGAAGAAATCGAGGTCTGGCAAAAAAACAGGCCAGTCTGAGTCCTCAACCTCCTCTTCCTCTCACAGACCCAAAACGAAGAGCAAAAACCTCTTGCCGTCATTGTCCCCACCTCTGTCCGCTTCCTCTGGCAATACTGCTTCCCTTCCACTCACAGCCTCTTCATCTATTGGCAAAAGACGCAAGGCAGGGAAAGAGAAAGGTGGCAAGAAGGAGTCGGGGCGCTCTGGTAGATCCAAAAAGCTGGGTGGCGGTAGCAGGAAGGCTAAGCTGCAGTCTAAAGTGTCTGTGTTGGTGCGAGAGGGTGTTAGCAGCACTACGGGGAACACTGGCAAACTAGGAATGGATCTACTGGGATCTAGTGGGGTTGGTGGGGCTGCAGGACCCTCAGTGGTGGGTGGATCTATAGCTGTGGTGTTCCGTCGTGACAACGAGAGTCGATCGCCATTCCTGAAGCCTTGCTCAGAGCCACTGTCCATCCCTTGCAGAGCCAAAGATCTTAGCAAGACTAGCAAACAACGCAATACCCTCGCACCACTTTCTGCAGCCAGCTCAGCAGGACTAAAGTCAAAGAAAGCTAAGCCAAGCTCTACTACATCCACGTCATCATCTGCCTCATCTCCCACCTCTTCTTCAGCAGCCAAGCGTAGACGGAGGCCAGGGAAGAAGCCCCGGGAAAAGGGGCTAGCGGTGGACGGGCCTGATGCTAAAGTTGCCAACAGTAGCACTTTGGGTTCTACTTGGGCTGGAGCTTCAGCAGAAATTCAGCTTTCGGGTGGAGCTGGTCCTAAACCATCCAGTCCTCCTTCGGCTCTTCCTGGCCCTACACCTTCATCGTCATCCTCGTCTTCATCTTCTTCCTCGTCCACCAGTGTGCTTCCTCCGTCGTCCTCACCCCCTCACACTCCCCCACTGTCTTTGCCACCTTCTCGAGACATAAGGGAATCATCGCCAGACTCTCAGACAGTAGACAGCAGTTGCAAGACACCAGAACCTTCGTTCCTTTTGGAAGAGTGCCCGGCTCAGCCTCAGTTATCGCTCCTGGCACCTTCAAAGTCTCCCTCTAGTCCTCCTCAGACTAGAGGGGATGCTATTTCCCAGTCTGCCTCCAAGTCCCTCCCATCAGATGACCAGAAAGCGTCGCCTCCATGCTCCACATCATCTGCCTTGGCAGCTGCTTCCCTCTCTCATTCCATTCCTCCTCCAGCAGCAGACCCTTCCTCATCCTCCTCATCTTCTGTGTCTTCGTCATCTGTCAGTAAGCCCCCACCACCACCTCCCCCACCCCCTGCAGCCCCACCTTTGCCCTGGAGCCTGCAGGCAGGGGTAGATTGCACCGCTGGAGGCGTTTTAGCATGTGAGCTTTTTTACTTCTTATATCGAACCTTGTGCCCTTCATAAGATCAATTAGAGTATAATTCTCAAATCTGCACAGGGTTTGAAAAAGCCAGTGGCCAATAAGTCAATGAAATGTCCTTAAAAATTTTCCAACCTTTGGCATAATTAAATGTTGAAGATATTTGATTCACAGAGATGATGTTAGAAGTTAAATGTCTGAAGTGCTTAATGACTCCTACAAGTTCTGTCACAGATGATTAAGTGACAGTTATGAATATACGTCCTGATGCCTGAAACTCTGTTTTACAGCAGTTTGAGATAAATAATAATAACAATAATAATAATAAAAAATAAAAAAACCGTCACAGCATCATGCAGGTTGTTGTGAGGGGGAAAAGAAGAGAAAATAACAATTTCAGACTTAATATTACTTCTTAAAACTCTGGAAGGTGACTTATTTGGAATACTGGTACTTTTTTTTTTTTTTTTTTTTTTTTTTTTTTTTTTTTTTTTTTTTTACCCTTTATTGACCTCCGCCTTCTATCCCCATCATTTCACATCAAGCCACTTTGTATGACTATTCAACATGATTAAATTATTCAGAAACTTGAAAATGTGGGGTTGCATCCAAATCCCATGGAAATCACTGCATCAAAACTTAACACAACAAAATCTCTCTTGCAGTAACCGCTCTCCTGTTTAAGATGGAAGAGGCCAATATTGCCAGCCGAGCTAAAGCACAGGAGTTCATTCAGGCCACAAGTCAGGTGAGACCTGTGTAGTTTCCAAATGTAGTTTTTCTGCTGCTTTTTTTTTTCTCCCCACTGTTTTGGTTTATGTGGTTGATTCATTAAACCTTTTTTGCTTTAAACCAGATTTTGTCTCAGGCAAACCAGAATCAGTCGCAGACACATCCCACATCTTCGGCCTCATCATCGTCATCTACTCAAGTCCCGCCTCCTCCATCACATGCCCCACCCCCAGGTCCAACTCCAGCGCAGTTTATTCTTCACGGATCTCTTCCATTGGTCGGCTGCACTAAAACCCCCCCTTCTCATTTACACCCTGGACTTTCTCTGGGTGGTGGGTGTGCTCAGACTCCACCTCCTCCATTGCCCACTGGGCTTTCTGTGACAACAGGGGGTGCAAATGAGTCAAGCTGGGACAGTGAGAGTAAAGATCCTGATAAGGTATCTCCCTCTAAATTCAGCTTTTTGTGTTTTTGCTCAATATTTTATTGTCATTTTACAAGGGGTTGCATGTCACGATTAGCAGATATTTGAAATAAAATGATCTGCAGCAGACAAAGGTTTTATACATTCTAGAGCAGAAGGTGCCCTTGGCTAACCCTAACCCTAGGATCTCACAGAAGTCCAAATTAAAATAGTTTATTTTCCCTTAATACTAATCATGCAGTAGATTTTATGGCTTTTCTTTGGTCTCTGCAGATATGACATATACATCAGCCAACAGTGCATCCTTTTCAGTGCATCCCTGTTGTTTCAAGAAAGTGAGTCTCCTGACAATTTTTGCTCTTCCTCAGTATTTGAAAAAGCTGCACACCCAGGAAAGGGCGGTAGAGGAAGTGAAGCTGGCCATCAAGCCTTACTACCAGCGCAAAGACATCAACAAAGATGAGTACAAAGACATCCTGAGAAAAGCTGTGCACAAGGTAAACACTGATTCTTTTCATTAAAAGATAGGAGCTTAGCCAAACCTAACCTTTGTTTGAAGACACAATTGATACTCTGAGACATGTATTCATGAAGCACCTGATATAATACTGTCATTTAGATGGGTTTTAGTCTTGTTTTAGTGATCTTTGTCATGTATTTTGTATCAAATGGCATATTTGAAACTGTACAAACAAAGCAAAATTACAATGACTTTTTTATATTACTACCAAGGATTGATGCAGTATAGATATGCATGGTGAAATATGCCCTCAGCTGCTGGTGAGATCCTTGATGAAGGGATGGTTTAAATAAAAAGTATGGTGTACAAAGAAATTCTGCCTTAACAACGTCATTCTGAATTGTTAGTTGTTAACTGATGCACTTTAAAGAAATCAGATTTCATTACAGTGTTAGTGAACCAGTATTAACGAAACAAATAATCATTTTATCTACTATGCAAAACCACCAGTGATTCTTCATGTCTCACTCTTAAGTAGTGGTAAATAAACATGGTAATGCGAATGGTGAAGTAGTCAGAAACACTTTTCTTTTGTGGGTAATATCTGAAAAAGTATTCTTTTCAATGGATAGATTTAATATTTGTGCAAAATGGGGCTGAGCAGTATAGACAAAATGTTATGTGCGTACTTTTAAAGTTTTAATTCAGTTTCATCTTCTTGGCACAATAATCATAGCAGCTTGTTTAACTCTTAAGTGACAAACATAAGCTGAATTGTGTTGTTTTTGGTAGACAAACCCACATAGATGGAAGAAAAATAAAAATTTTCGCACCCTATATGGTTCTAAATTGGCCAAAAAACAAAAATAGACATTTTCTTAATTTATCTAGAGGCCAGTATTGTGATGGTGAGTAACAAATGATATTTCATTTTTTGGAACATGGATTTTCATGGCATTAAATTCTGAAGTGATAAGCGACTTTTTCACAGCACACAGCGAGACACAGTGAAATTCAACCTCTGCTTTTCACTTATACCCACCGTGCAGCAGGGGGCAGCTTTTAAAAGTGCCCAGGGAGCAGTGTTGGGGATGTTACCATTGCTCAATGGTACCTCAGGGCAACCTGCTGGTCTGGGATTGGAACCCACGGCCTGCTGATCCTGGGGCCTAGTCCTTAATCGCTAGGCACTATTCGTAATAAATATAGGCAGCACAGTCTGATCTGCTGTGGCGACCCCTAATTGGAGCAGCAGAAAGATGATGGGAAGCACAGAATAAGCACCGATTTGTAAGGAAGGTTCATTGGTAGATGTGCTTTAATGTTAGATGGCTGAGAAGTTAAAACTTTTCTCACTGCGCGCATGAACGTTACAAACTCCAAGCACTTTTTGACCTCTTCCAGATATGCCACAGTAGGACGGGCGAGATTAACCCAGTGAAGGTGAGCAACCTGGTCAAGCTCTACGTCCAGCGGTACAAGTATTTTCGGAAGCACGGGCGCAAAATGGACGAGGAGGAAAAGGAAGAGCGCGAGTCTGCTTCGCTGCACTCTTCAGCGTGACCGGACACGGAACGATTTAAAGCTCTGATCGGACGAGTATTTGAGTTTCTTGCACGTGACTGGAACCCGTCAAAGCAACCGAGCAAGACTCCCTGTGTGCTGAAGTCGTTCAAATGTGTACCCCACTCCCCTTCCTCTGTATGTCTTTTGTCTCGCAATCCAGATTGTATGATTAAGTGTGATTCAGAGTATGGTTTTAAAAAAAAAAAAAAAAAGGAAAAAAAAACATAGAGACCCCCTAATACAATACAAACTTAGTATGGAGAGATAAAGAAAACATCCAGGCTATGTGCTTCTTCTTTTATTCGTCATACGGAGACACAGACTGCTGCGCCATGTAGGAGTCCTTGTCAGCCTGTGTGAGTGTGAAATGATAAACTGTCTGATCTGTCTAATCTAATCATGCTTTCTTTCTTTTTGTCTTTGCTGTGAATGGCAGCACACATGAGGCTGAAATATGCTTATAGTTAGCATAGATTATTTTGGCCTTTAGGCCCCCAGACAGGCTCATGGCCAGCCTGTAGTTGCAGAACAATACTTACTATGCTACTAGTTCCTTGACCAGTAGTTACACAATCCACGTCTTTCATCATCACTGTTGCTAGGCTGGACAAACCTAATAAGAAATCTAGAAAAAATAGAGAATGTATCTCATTTTATTTATTATTTTGCACGTGAACGGTCACATCGGGGCGAATTCACAGTGTAGCTGTATTTGTGCAGTCATTTAGCATCACTTGTTTTTATTTGTGCCTGATCCAGTAATCAAGCAATTATTTTGAGTAATCTGTTTTTTTTTTTTTGGGGGGGGGACAATAAAAATGGGCTGTTAAATATACTTCCCACCAGTGTTTACCGCAACTTTGGCCAACTCTGCATAAACTGGGAAGTTTTAAGCTTGTAAAAGACTTTAAAGATGCATACTATTTCCTTAATGTCTCACGATGCATCAGTGGATCGACTGTAGTGAGGCCTAACTCTGAACACTGCTGTTGTATCCAAGCTTGCTTCATGTACGTGCATATAAACAGTTTTACTTTTTCATCTCGAGTCTCAAAACTGGTCTTTAATGTTCCCTAAGATCCCAAAGTCTCTGTTGCAGTGATATTTTGTTACACTAACGTTAAACCCCCTGTCCTCTCCTATGTCAAGAGGCAAATATGTCCTTTTCCCCTGAGAAGGAGAATGTAATTCAATTGTTAATCACTTTAAAGTGAATGTGACTGTCCTTGTGAAAACACACTGTACAGCAGGGGCCAGCTATAGAAAGCACCAAGGGAGCAATGATGGGGGTGGTACCTTGCTCAAGGGAACCTCCGGGTAACCTACTGGTCTCTAAGCACCTAAACACTGCTTAATGAAGAACGATTTTTTAAAAAATCATGTAATCACTTCACTTCATTGAGCAGTCGTGATGCTCCTACAAGCTATTAGTTACAAAACCCAGTCTATTCCTCACAACTGTTCCACAGCTCTCGATGTCACTGAAGTAGTCATTATCATCAGCTTGTATGGTTCTGCTCTTGGATTAGTGTTAACTCTTTGCAATCTGTGTACAACTTCATGTGAAGCCAAGTTTATTGCAGTTTCTCATTTTGTTTAATGGGTTTAAAGTCCAGCCTAGCAACGTTTGCTATGAAAGTATGCAGGCATGAAAAGATCAGATGTAGGTTCAACTGGTTCTAAATGGAAAGTAGACATGTTTTGCGACGGGCACCATAGTTTGTGATGAATTTGAAATGAATGGAATTAAAGCTCTGTTGGATTCTCTTGCAGAGACATTCACAGCAGGGATGGTGAAGAACAGGACTCTGGTGCTCGACACTTTCTTCCCCGAGAAAAACAATAGCAGGGGTCGCACTCGGGCTGGGTTGTATGCTGGGATGTTTGGAGCAATGCATGACTTTATTTCAGGATTACCTTCTAAGTTCTTTATCCTTTTGTCGTTCTGCAGGGCTGTCCTATTGTTCATCCTGCTCTGAAACTAGAAGAATCAAGGGCTCCTAAAAAGGAGCACTCTGCATCCCTTAGGCACTCGGTTTCAGGACAGGCTGAGCATTGATGACCCTGCTGAGAGGCGGATTCACCGGGTTCATACACAGTTCTGAAGAATTTGAGGCATTCTGCAAAAGACAAAATTCAGGGTGCCACTTGTATCACATATGGAGAACGTGATAAAGCCTGAGGAAATGTTTTGTGTATTCTTTTCCAGTTTACTTTTGCAGCTTTCTCCTGTGCAGGGACATTCATTTTTACAGGATGTCAGTAGGCCCTTAAAAAAAAAAGTAATATTTAAACTAAATGCACATAAAAGTGCGTAATGATCCACAATGGTTTTAGTTAAAATTGCAAAAAATTTGGGATTGTATTCTTTTTTTTTTTGAGCATTGTGTTTTGCTACCCAAGGTCTACTTATGATGCTTGTTTTGCTATTTGAACAGGCCGTTTTCTTGTATAGCTGCCTTTAAGATGTTAATGATGTCTGTAAATGAGTTCTGTTCTGATTCTCCTGTATTGTGCCTTGTTCGGAAAGCACTATAAACCGAATCACTTGCTGTTGTTTTTGGATTTGGAGTTGAACTGCCGTAGTAAAATAGATTTTTTCTTGTGATGAAAAAAATCTAAACAAGCAGTTTTGGCAGCTCAGTTTCCATGAAATGGAGGATCCATATGTAAGTGCAAATAAGTTGAATTCATGTATTACAAAAAATGGCAGGGTTTTTTTTTTTTTTTTTTGCATTAATAGGTCTCAATCCTAAACCAGTGGAGTATTAAAAAAAGCCTTAAAAGAATGCCTTTTGAAAGTTTTCCCATATATTGACCAACTCGCCCTACGGCAGTTTAGCCTGTCCCGTCATGCTGAGCGTTTCTGGCCGGACTGCTTTTTAAATGAGGCGCAATACAGAGCAGCCAATCGAGACAGAGTTTGCTTACATATGTTAATCTGAAAGTGTCAAAGAGAGCCTTTAATATTAAGGGGAACAAAGACTATTTTTGAAACCCATTCAAGCAAGTGGACCTCAGAGAAAAATATTGTGTACTATATATGTAGGACACGGGACCTTTAAAGTGTTTACTTATGAACGAGGATGAAAAGACCTGAAGGGAGGTTTATACTGAGTCATCCACAGAAATACGGAAATGCTGACCTAATAGGCCGGAAAGGTTCCTTCTCCAGCCTCTCTGCTGTGCTATCAGGGTCAGCCATCATGATTTCCTGTCGCCTGAACACACGAGACTTCCATGGTTCATTGTCTGTCACATGGAGCCAAATGTCAGTTTATCTAACCAGTTACCTGAATGCAGGAACGACAGATGGTGTAAAACCAGCATGACAGGTCCTACGGGTCATAGTAAATGTTAACACTCATGGAGAGATTTTGAAATTTTGTCTGAAACAAACAAAGGCTTTTCAAAGAGGCATATTGTAAAAGGTTCTCCGTCTAGGTGTAATGTAATTCCAGGACCCACCCACTGAGCCTTTAAACTGGCTGACGTTAAAGGTGTCCTGTGTCTGGAGAGAGAGGGTGACTGAGCATGTAGCAGCATGTGAGCCATGTAGGAAAGCATGTTTCACAGTGAAGCATTGAAACACCCGATCAAGTCATGAAGAACTTGAACATTAAAGGGCCCTATATAGTCTATATTTCTTATATATATATATATATATATATATATATATATATATATATATATATGTATATGTATATCTTCCTCACAATATTCATACCAAACATCCATGTGGCGTCACATAACAAATGGACATGCTTTTAAAAAGCATTTGAGTGATAAAGGACTACCTTTGGTGCAAGGATGCATTAAAGGGATACAGTGGATACAGATAAAGGTCCCATGACTTGCAAGTGTTTTCTTTAAAGATAATCTTTCTGAAAGATGTGAGTATGAAGATAGACTCACAGACAGATAAATGCCTAAAATTGCAAAAAGTCTTCTTTGAAGTGATGCTATATATGTACCACTAGTGTAACTTTACATTAAGGTACCCTTAATATAAAATTTATATTACAAGGGGAAAAAATGCTGTACGTGCCAGTCGAAAGGTTCTTTTAGGAGACTAAGTCTTTTCAGGAGTTGTTTTTTCCAAATATTCAAGGGTAGGTTACTGATCTATAACTCCCTCTAGACAGACCTGAGAGTAGTTCGTCATTTTCTGCATAACTGAGTGTAGAATTTGTGGAAAAGTCCTGCAGAAAGTCACTTTATTCTAGAGAGACCCGAACCCTGCATTGTTTCACAGTGGTGGTAAATGGAACCAGACGTCTGGATACAAAAGCCTCCCCACAGGAAGTTATGAGAAGGTTATGTTTACAGTGGGATGCACAAGACAGTTTACAAAGATTGCGCATTTGCTACTTAATCTTGTTAATTATGTTTTTAGGCATGCTGGAGGGTTGCCAGATGTTAGCCAAGATAATCCTCTGAGAAAATACGGATTTGCAAAAGATGGGGATATTTTTCAGGTTTCCCACTAATTTCACTCCAAACACACAGAGGACAAGAAGACCTGTGGGTTTGGACCTGTTCTCTTCACTACCACTGTAAAGAAATCTGAGTCCCTTCTATTTCAGACTTTATTTATGCCCGTCATATTGAGACATGCAAGCTCGTGCAGATGTTTAAGAATGTCCACCTCTGGAAAGGTTTCAGCATCAATTAGAAGCTTTCTCCAATCAAGGATCAAGACCAGAACATTTTAAAGATCTTTGTCTTCTCTCCATAACAGTCCCTTAAAAAACAAAACAAAAAAAAAAAACAAAAAAACAAGACCACACCCTCTCCGCGTCACCGCTACCTGTGGTGGGCGGGGCCTGGTTGTGAGCGGAGCTTGGATTCCAGGCAGAAAGGTGCAGGTGGGTCGTGCCCACCTGTTGTCATCCTGGAGCGAGTGGGTGGTTGAGGAATCTCCCAGGTTCTGATTTTCTCACTGAAAGCGATCCTGAAGTTCAGAAAGAGATTCTGCAGGAAGTGGACAGAGGGACCATGAGTGAAAACGAGGACTGCAGAGACGGGGCTGGGAAAAGCGAGAAAGACCAGGTTGGTCCGAATTATCTTCCTTAACTCGACAGACTGGTTGGTTGTTTTTGAGTTTTTTTAAAGCCAGACAGTCTTGGGAAGCAAACAGGAAGCTGGTTTATTCCCTGTTTGTGGAAAACCATTCCAGTTTGGGGCATGGAAAGAAGCAGTCCATGCGGGACGGGTTTAGCTCCAAATGCAGAAGAGTTTTATATGAAAGCTGAGGATCTGTAACCTGCAGGTCTGGGCTGAGCTAATGCAGAACGGGCTTAAAAGGGAAGGTGAGTCTCACTCCCTGGAGTGCTGATTTGTAGGGGTGGGGACCAAAATTCAATACCAACAGCATAACTAAGTCCTGAAATCCATATCACCCTGTTTTATTTCCTGTCAGCCAATAAACTTCTGTGTTCCTAAAGCTGACCCTGTGATTGGCTGTCTCAGGTGCACTGTATATGCATGTTAATCATCTGGAATTTGTTCTAGGCAGTAAATAAACCCACTTTTGTTTAAAGCCACACCCAACTCAGCCTGAAATTATTAACAACCTTTTTGAACTTGGTACCTGGTCATATTTTGATTTATTTTATCATTAGTCATTAGCATTGCCTCTTCTTCTTCTTTACTGAAAAATTTTTCTTACTTTTCAAGATATCTTACTCCATCCCACCTCTGGTTTGTTCTGGTTTCTTTGTCTGAGCAAGAATGAAATGCTTGTGTTTATTTTTTGGGTTGAACATCCGGTTTCCTGATACAAATAGTTTTTTCTTGATCAGAAGGACAAAAATATTACAGATGGCCTTTCAGCAATTTAGAATACCTTGGCAAGCCCCTTGAAACATCATAGCAATCATCTAGCAACCATCACAGATACCATAGCAACCTCATGGGACATCTTAGTAGCCAACTTGACCCATCCTAAGAACATAGAAGCATCCTAGAAACTACAAAAAAAAAATCATAGCAACTGGGAAATTTTATGCAGGAATTTTTCTTTTTCTAGTTTAAAAGACAAAATTAATGTTTTCCTCGTTAACCTGTTGCTGGGAGTAAACCAACCCATTTTAATAGAAACTTTTTTCGCTAAAAGTGATAGGAGTAATGTGGAGGACAGTTGTCTTCCAGGTTTTTTTTCTTTGTCTTTGAGGGTGGGCTGAATTCAAATATAGAAGTTGAGGTTAATGATGTGCATTTAAAATTAAAATGCTAAATGAAGCTATTTGTTTATGCTGGTCTTATGTTTAATGAATTTGCCTAATTAAATGGTGTAGCTCCCTGATGAATAGCATCAAAAATAGATTTTTAAAAATCTTGGTTTTTTTCTACAACACAGCCCTTTCCCTCATCAAAGCATCTCTCATGTACCAGAGACCTCGAAAACCTTGTAAAATGTAAATTTTTGTGTGCGTTTTTGGCTTTATAAGCCAAAATCTCAGTGTATCACAGTAATGTGAGTGTAATGGACCTATTAATGTTTGAAGAATCTCTACATACTTTAAAAATGTTCTACCTCAATCATACTGCTGTTACACCCAAGACAACAGGCTGTTTTCAAGGCAGTGTTTGGCAGCTGACCCGTGACCATGTGATGGTATGGTTTTGCCAGCAGCCCAAACGTGAAGTGAGGCCTTTCATGTTTCTCATTCCTTCACCTTTATCTTCAAGACTGGAATATGTACAGAGAAGCTGCAGTAGTTTTAATCAGTAAATAATTATATTGAATTTAAAAAAAAAAAGATATATAATGTGTATATTTGTAAATCTGACACGTTTCCTTCAAGCTTCTCATATACAGTCTTTTACGGAGACCTTTAAAGAGCTTTAAAACTCCGTACAATCAAGATGTTTTAGCACAAAAAATAAAGAAAATCAACCTGAATTTTGGAATGAGAGTCATAAATGGACATGTTTTAAAAATTGTTTTAATTATATAAACTAGCTGTAAAGTGAAGTTGACTATTTGTCATTGTGGAACACAGCACACAGTGAAACGCAACAAAATGCCTTCTCAGTTTTTAACCCATACACATTGTGCAGCAGGGGGCAGCCATATCCAGCACCTGGGGAGCAGATCGGTATAACAGTGGACTATACTTGCCCCTAAAGTCTAGGCCACTGCTGCCCTAGGGACAAGGGACTAACCATCAGGATTGGAAGGTTGTAGGTTCAGACCAGTAGGTTGCCCTGAGGTACCCTTGAGGAAGGTATTGTCCCCATCACTGCTCCATGGGTGCTTTAAATAGTCTGCTGCACATATATGGGAGAAAAGCAGAGGTTGCATTTTGTTGTGGTTCACTGTGTATTGTGCTGTGTTTCACAATGACAAATAGTCACTTTCACTAAACACTAGATCACTGCTGCCTGTAGTTATATATAGTTAATGGCAATATTGTTGCACTCAAACTGCTCAAGAGGCCTGGGGTCAGCACCTTTTTATAATGAAAAGTTTTTGCAGTGCTTCGGGGAAACTCCTCTTACAAAACAAAATAGGCTTTGTGGTTAGCTTTGATCACATCAAGAGGACACAATACATTATTTCTTTTAAGCTGCAGTCACTGATGTCTAAATGGTTGAAAGTAATGTATTGTGTTCCAGACAATATGGCATCAAGAACTTGGTGCCATACTTTACTGCATTACTATTTGCAAAGAATTTAAAAAGGTTTATCCACTTTATGATTAGCCATTTGTTCATAACAGGCAATTATTCAGCCCAGAGCTCATACTGACCATCTTGGTCTGAGCAGTGAAGACAGGGTGGATCACTAAGGGACAGTTAGGTGTAGGTCGATTTCCTCTGGTTTCCTTTATTTGCCTGTTTAATCTGAGTTGACCTTGAAGAGACTCTTTTTTTTATTTCTTATTATTGTCCTGTAAACAAGGAGAAGGGCTGTAATGTTTTACCTTTCAAAAAATGCAATCAAATATCTTCAGCATAATAAAATGTGTGAATCATTTGCTCTAAAAAAATAAAATGAAAGTAGAAATGCCAGTAGGGTCTGTTAAAATAAAAGGCAAATAAATGACACAGGCGGTGTACTAAAAAAATAAAAAAAAAAAGTTTTTACAAATTAATTAATAAAATAAATAATCCTTATTTTGACTATAGACTATAGACACTTTGACTCCAGAGGCAACATTGCCTTTATTAATTAACATTTTAAAATCAGGACATCAGGGTTACGTCTCAAAGGATCAACCATGGAATGAAACTTCATCTACTCTTTGTATTCCTTTGTATTGTTTTCTGCATTACGTGCCTGGACACCCAGTCGGTCAGAATTAAACAAGTTGGTGATTTATATGATACATGTTGCTGCATTATGTGCTCTTCTAAAGTTCTCAAACCGTTGTTGTTTTTTAGAGCTGGATCCCAAGAATTATAAAGAAGAAAGTTTGTACTACATTCCTGGAGGATGCACACGGGTATGAAGAAATGCTCGCTCTTGTCATTCAGTTCTGGGGGGGAAGCCGTGACTGAAATGTCATTTCTCTGGAAAATGATGTATATTTCTGATCTATTGAACTTAATGAGGCGATAACAACTGATATGAGGTTTTTGTGTTAAAAGTACATTTTCTGTCATCCTGTGTTGAACAAAACTGATGTTTTTTCCCATCCCAGCTTACCAAAGGTCATGAAGAGGTTTAAGGCAGTGTTTTGTACCCTACTGCTGAAGACTGCTTCTTGTTTCATCTAAATTTTGATCATAAAACTGAAAAATCTATATAGTTACAATCATAAAATAGTTTGACCTGAGCATAAAATGAGCACATACAAAGTTCATTACTGGTATTTATGCAAACAGTCGTATCTGGTAGTGATCATAGATTGTAACTACTTTTGATTAGTTTAAGTGTCATTTCTGAAAATGTATTGTTCGTCCTTAATACTGTCAGTCATAGATAGAAAAATAGAAGTTAAAAAGATCATTGCTGGAGAGAAATAGAAGGAATGAGTTAAGGAGTAAAACAGATTATAATTTCTGAAGCTTGCAGGCTCTTTTTGAATCAATGAAGCGTGTTTTTTCTCTTTGTTTTTTACCTGTAGTAGTGGTGACTTGTGTCAGTGTGGGGGTGAGCGGGCGCAGCACAGCTCTGCAGCTACGGGTGATTTTTTTAGCTCTGCTGTGCTCAGTGAGTGGGACAGCGCTGTGCACACTTCTGAGTATCCCACCGATGCCTTCGGAGAGCTGGAGTTTGCTGGGGCCAGCCACAGACACAGTCATGTATGTAACTCAGTCACACACATGCACACTCACATGCACACACACTCGGGTAAAAGTGAAAGTGACTAAGTTGTCTTTGCAAACACAGCACAGCAACCTCTCCATTGTACCAAGTGAAGTATTGAGTTGGGGGAGAAGTGTTTGGTATGGTACCTTGCTTGAGGGTACCTCAGAGTAACCCTGCTAGTCTGAGACTCACACCAGTGATCATCAATGACATTATGGGGTCAACACTTGCCCTTGATGGTGTAAAGCTCTTTTGGCAGTATATGGGTGACCTATACAATATCAAGCTGGTGGATTTAAAGTCACTGCTGATTGGTGTATATATGGACTATAGAGAGAATTGAAGGTTTAAAAGTGTTTATAGTGCTTTTTTTTTAATGTTCATTTATATGGCCCTTTAATGGAGCCCTGAGAGAGGGTGTATATATGGCTGAGTGTGTTTTGCTGAGCCTTCACTGGTGTGTTGACTCAGGCTGTGCTGTCACTCACATTCTCCCTGACATGGTTCACGTGCTATGAATAGAGCAGTGCAAGAAGACGGAGGCACAAACTATTAAGGACATGTTTGAGTGTGCATGTGTACTTGCGATGTGGTGTAAATGTGAACGCGCGCATGTATGTGTGTGTGTGTGTGGCTGAAAGACTAATAAGTCTTTTTTATTGGTACCTTCAACTTTGTCAGACAATCATCTGGCACTGCACCACCTTATGCAAACAGAGCAGCCCTTGATCGAGTTTAAGTTAACACCCTCTAAAGGATTAAATATATATATATATTGCACATTTCAGGGCACAATTTCTTTATTCACTTAGATCAGTTTAATCTATTTAAAACATATACTTTGAAATGTTTGCAAAGGCCAAATTGTATGCCTTTTTCCTTATTCTGTAAGCCAATGAATAATAATTGTGAATTTAAATGTACAGGAACAGTGGATGTGTATGTGCACTTAAAAAATCAACAACATGGGTGCCCAAATTTTCCCTCAACGTCTATCTGCTACTTCTGTAATGTGAGGTTGATTTTCTCAAACGGTATTTTCAGCAACTTTCTGGAAAGAACAGACGTGCGGAATTGAACCTACATGCAAAAACTTAAATGGGCAGCGGTGAACTAGTGGTTAGGGACTAGGCCTCAGTATCAGATGGTCGTGGGTTTGTATCCCAGACCAGTAGGTTGCCCTGAGGTACCCTTGAACAAGGTACCGTCCCCATCACTGCTCCCCAGTGAAATGCAGAGGAAGCATTTTGTTGTCTCACTGTGTGCTATGCTGTAACAATAAGTCACTTTCACTTTCAATAGAAATCAATGGGCAGCTGAAATAGGAAATAACATGCATTTAAAAGTAAACCTGTGGCAGGTGAGAAAGCTCCACCTCAGCTGTTTTACACACATAATAGTACACCTTATATGTAAAATATAATGTTTAAAGTTTTAATAATAACAAAAGTAATATTAAATAAGTAAAGTAATTTGAAATGAGCTTAACCTTATGAGAAATGGCTTAGATTTACATATTATATGTCAGCCACTCTCAAAGCCAGTCTAAACAAACTGATGTAACGGTGAAGGAGAAAGAGCAGTTGGAAAATGATCACGTTAAAAATAAACTGTGACTGAAATTACTTCAGATTTTTGGCTTAGTTGCTTGCAATTCAAGAGTTCCAATTTGTTGTGTTTTTGTCCCCAGTTTTTGCGGCTGTCTAACGAGACCCCTGCCGCGTTTGTCTACAACCTGATAACGACACACTGGGGGCAGCCGGCACCCAACCTGGTGGTGTCTGTGGTGGGTGGGATGGGCCGGGAGAAGGTGAAGAGCTGGGTTCGAGAAGTGCTGAGGCAAGGCTTGGTGCGAGCAGCTCAGAGCACAGGTGACCTTCCTCTTCTTGTCTGCACAATTTCAACAAAATCAACAACTTGTTAGGATTAGATAGCTAGATGCCAAGACTGCAGTTATGCCTCAACAACTTTACACATTAAGCCATGTTATAGGATGCACCTGTGCAGTTTATATTCAGCAGATCGGCTCCTTTCATCCTGTTCAACTTTGGAAAGTGTCAGGGTTGCTCAGGGTTTTGCACACTGTGAACAGTATATCGGCAATGAATATGTACTGTAGAAGAAAAGCTCTCTTTTTGTTTTGTTTTTATCTCTTTTTTTTTTTGTACCTTCTTTTTATTCCATTTTTGCACTTTTTTATGTAATATAATAATAGCTTTAACGTGTGCAATAGAACTGAAATGCTTTATTTGTTCACATTGTCAAATTTTCATGAAGATCGGACCAACACGTATAATCTAAATTTACTAGAAATAATATCTAAGCACATTAACTTGTATTTTAAGATACATTTTTTTCCCTCTCCTGTGAAGTTACATTTTGATCATTTTAAACCTTCTGTAACATCAGTATCACCAAGTACCAATACCATCAATCCTAATGCTGTTCTACACCCTTTTCTTTTCTTGAGTTTCCTTGACTGCGCCAGTGTGTTTCAGCACATGGCTCTCCTGGTTCTCTATATACTGCAGAAATGTACCAAATTGTTCACAGTGACAGTAACTGCAACTAAAAGCTTTCTCAGAGTTTATGACATGAAATGGTCATAAAGAAGCTGCTTGATGCCCTGGGGACTTTGAGTCTTTGGTACATGCAGGGCACTGTGAAGCAAAAATGTTATTATTTAGTTTAGATTTCCATTCTTCTTCTTCACCTTTCGGCCATTCTCGTTAGGGGTTACCACAGTGGATTAACCATCTCCATCTTGCCTCTCTACCTGTCTGTTACCACTGCAAGCAAAACTGGGCTCAGCGCTGATCTATGACATAATCCCACCTCTACTTTAAACACATCAGTCATTCCTATTGCAGACCTCATTTCCATCACACTGCCCTTTATTTCTGCTACTATTCTGACATAAATTCTATGCCACTCCATACTTCCTCATTAAAAAGCATAACTCCTCTCTAGGCACCCTCTCAAATGCTTTCTCTGAGTCTATAAAGGCACAATGCCTTTGCCCTTCTGTACACTTGTCCATCAACACCCTTAGAGCAAACATTGCATCTGTATTTAGCTTTATCCTGTGGACAATAATCGGTCATGAAAACTGGTTTTTACACTGCAAGCTGTTATCTGATTGTGGGCATGTTATGTCTCTCCTAGGTGCATGGATCATAACGAGTGGCCTAAGGGAAGGGGTAAGTCGCTGTATTGGTGAAGCGGTACGGGATCATGTAGCTGCAGCCTCTTCAGCCTCCCAGTCTAAAGTGGTTGCTCTGGGTGTGGCCCCCTGGGGCCTGGTGTCCAACCGCCAACAGCTCATCAATGCAAAGGTAAAGTGCTCATCTTACATGCATGTGTGCACACACACAAGCACACATGGATGCATCTATAATCACATACACAAACATCTGTGTTTATACATAACCTTTTACTGAAGTGTATACAAAATGTAACTCTTTAGTTTGATTGCATACAACAAACTTTAAACAGAGTGGACAGAAGGACTAAAATGTATGCACAGAAGAATGTTACAATGTATAAATGTATGTATGTATAAATGTATAATGTATGTATACATTTAATCTATAATGTTTATGCTACCCACGTTTCTGTTTTTTTCAGGGCAGTTTTCCAGCGAGATATTATGTTCGGAATAAATCACAGGACTCCTGTGAACTTGACAATAACTACCAGGCTTTCCTGCTGGTGGATGATGGAAGAACAGGCCATCGGGGTGGGGAAATTAACTTGATCACAAACCTGGAATACCACATATCCCATCAGCGCACTGGAATCTGGGGTGAGAGACAGAAATCATAATGGAAATACCACAGCAACAACAAACATTTTAAAAGTCTTCTAAAATTTATTGAAGTTTAAACATAGACTAATAGTTGAATTTGTTAGAAATCGGAAATGAAGTGATCGGTTTTGAACTTTTTTGTTTTCAGCATAGCACAGATCAGTATTATTGTAATGAATAATAGTTTAGGAAATTAATTTAACAATTGAGAGGAACTGCCAGTGGGCTTGTTAACTTCCTTTAATTATTTTCTAAGAATATGAAGTAACCAGATATTGAACAAAAGGCAAGTGCTTTGAACAGATTTCTCCAGTGGGAAGCACGTGCCGTCTTTTTTGTTAAACCTGACTGGGTTTAGGGGAAAGCGCACGATTGGACTTTAACTCTGACAAGCAGCTGCAGCAAATAACATGTGCCCTACAGAATGTGATATGCATGGCTCTTTATACCTTTTCATTTAAAAATGCTTAATCTTTACGCTTCAAATGTAGCCAAAGACATGTTTACTGAAGTTTACTTCCTTGGTTTTGCACAAGAGCTATGAGACAAATGTTTCCTACAAGGCTTTCCTCAAGTAAACCTGATAATGTAGTTTGACACTGTTATTTATGAACATGGGCGAACATCTGTTCCCCCTCTAAAAACTACAGCCGCCTTTTTATAGGGTGACCTTCCTGAAAAACCACATGGAATGATAAAGGCTATAGTTAGAATGCGGCTACTGAAGATAAAAGAGCTGAGATGCATGAAATAATCTCAAATACAAGTTCAGTGACATTAAAACCTGGAGCAGTGTTTCAAAATAGTATTTTTAATTTTAAGTGAGTTCTGGTTGTGGATGAGGCTTCTGCTGCTGCTTCCAAGGTGAAAAACTCCAAAGTCCTCCACACAACTTCCTGTAACTGTGTCTGAGAACACTTTGGCCAGCATGTTGCTTTAATTGGTGCTTTCTTTGATGAAGGAAAAATGACTGGGCAAAAGAAGTAGCAGTAATGTAAAACTAAATGCCTGATAATCTGTTCTGTTACTCCCTTGCCATCAATAGGACTCATTAAAGTGGATTTGAATTAGAGGCTTTCTGCAGTAAAAGACAAACAGGCCAGGTTGTTGTTTGTTAGGAGTTTAAGGTTTAAGGGTACCTCGATTTTCTTTGAGGTACCCTTGAGCAACACTAAATGCATAGGAAACATTTTCTTGCTGCTGTGTTCACATTTACAAATAGTCCCTTTCACTATATTTTGAACTGTAGCACCAAACATACTCAAAGGGATTCAAATTGTGGAAGATTATAAAATTTAAATATTTTAATACAACAGTTAGGTAATGCAGAGGACACTCTGTAAAACGCTATTTAGACTAGCCATCAATTTATATTTTATTAACTATATACTCTGTTTTGTCCCTTTTCACCCCAAATACAAAAAAAAACAAAAAAACATCAACAGGTAGTGGTAACAGGGAGATCCCAGTGTTATGCATGCTGATTTCTGGGGAGGCTTCAGTGTTAAAGGTTGGTAAATATGTTGTATTCGGGTTTGGAAGCCCTGGTTTACTACATTCTGTCGGATCGTCTTGTGTTCTGTCTCTTACTCACACACGCATTTCAGCGAATGGACATGTCTCTTAAGAAGACCATCCCATGGTTAGTCATGGATGGGTCCGGCCAAGCTGCTGATATGATTACTGAGCTCCTGAGTGACCTGAGCCCCACAGCAACCCCTCCGGATGGAGAAGGCCGTGATAGCTCCACCACAGAGCTTAAAGAGAGAATCAAGGAGATCATCAAGAAATACTTCTCTGCTGAGAAACAACTGGACAAACTAGTGGAACAGGTGAAAAGAATGAAGACTCATCAACAAAGTGTTTCTGACGTGCCATTTACAAAAACCCTTCTCTCTTTGGATCTCGAGGTTAAGTTACAATTAGTTATCAGGCCTAAGGAGTAGTAGAAGCATTTTTGCTTTTTTTTCAAATATAGTTAATTAGAAGTCCTGTTGTAACAAGTTTTAAAACTCAGTCAAAATTATTTCCATAAAAATGTGACATCAGACGTTTTGGTGATTATTATTATTTTTTTTAAGCTATATGCACAACCTTTTGGCTTCTAGTATTTGCAAGCAACATTAGCCTACAGATCCAGTTGCAAAATAACAAAGCCTCTGTCTCTCTCTTTATCTCCAGGCTTTCAGCATCTATCAGAACAGAGCTTTGATCACTGTGTTTAATGGAGAGCAGGATGGACCTGATGATTTTGACACAGTAATTCTGAAAACCCTTGTAAGAGGTGAGCTGAGAGTTAGAGCATTTCCCTTAAGCATCTCAAAGTATGTACTTTAACACGTTTTATTTCTTGTTGCTGTCCGAATAAAACCTTACAAGTCTAACAATCATCTAGTAAAAACAGTCATTGTCTTTTGAATTAACCTGTTATAATGGGCATCAGTGGTCTTTTGCACAATGTAAAAGCTTTGGATTTTAAATTCAGTTAAATTAATTAAAAATTACAAAAATACAAGCTTTTGTTCAAGTAGAATTATGTATGTTGACATACATGTTACACACATATATGGTCTGTCAAGTTTGTGCAATTCATACATCTGCAAACTTTGTGTTTGTGTGTGTGTGTGTGTGTGTAGCTTGTAAACAGGTAAGCAGTGATGCCAGTGAGTATGCTGAGGAACTAAAGTTGGCTGTAGCCTGGAACAGAGTTGACATTGCTAAGAGTGAGCTCTTCAATGGCAACATCCAGTGGAAGGTTAGAGTAATTGCAAGTGCCTTCACTTTTTGCATTGTGTTTTAAGTGAACACTGTACACTGAAAACAATACCCTCTGATCAGTACCCTGTGATTCTGCCTTTACTAGTCATTTCAAAACACTTAATATTTAATAATTTGTGGTGTTTTGAAAATATGTTTTGCAGTATGAAGACTTGGAAGACTCCATGACGGATGCTCTTGTGAATGACAAGCCCCAGTTTGTGCGCCTGTTCACAGAAAATGGTCTGAACATCATGGAATATCTGACCTACAAGCGTCTGGAGAGTCTTTATCAGTCTCTGTCTGACAACACTCTGGCCTACAATCTCCTGCAAAAATTGATGAAAGAGCGTCAAAATCCCACTGGCCTCCCAACCTCCCCCAATGGAAACCACAAAAACTTCTATGCTGGCCCCTCTAATGCTCAGGGGGTCAGCCTGTTTGAGGTGAGAGGTCAACTGCTTGTGGCCTAGAGGTGGAAAAATGATCCCAGGTAAGCTGTGACAGTGACCTCTTCTCTGGTTGAAATGCACTGTGTTACAGGTTTCTCGGTTATTATGGAATATTTTTGGAGGAGTGTGCGAACCTTTTTATTACCATCCACTCAACCTAGAGAGGGGAATCAGTACCAGGAAAGCTATTAAGGTATTTTAGACCTTGAATTAGTACATAATTTTAATTGCCATTTAAAAAAATGATCTGTGCTGCTTATTTATTAGGTACAACTACCTGCATTTACTGGTCAATTTATCAGACCCACACTTTGGATGAACGCAAAAGGAAATGTACTAAATATGTTTAATACTCAGAATTTTTATGCTAATTCCCAGTCCTTATAGCCAGGTTTATCTACATAACAGTTTAGAATTTTTTTATCTGTGTGCTCTGGATGTTGGTCTCAATGTTTTTACTCTCTTGATCTCTCTCAGCATGTGAATAACCTACTGAATGGTGATCGTGTGTATGGAAAGCTGCCATGTGCTCACCCTTGGGCTTCACTCTTTATCTGGGCTGTTCTGCAGAACCGCAGTGAAATGGCAATCTACTTCTGGGAGATGGTTAGTATTCAATCATTTTCACCCCATTCCTTATTTTGGCTCAGAGCCTGATAATTGTTTCTGTACTAACCCAAGTTTAGCTTTTGTTGGGCACATAGACACATATAGGTCACACATATTTGGCAGTTTTGTCTTATTTTTCTCTAATTACATTGTCTGTCCACCCCCGGCCTTCTGTGTTTAGACAAGAGAGTCTGTACTGAGTGCTCTGAGTGCATGTAAAATCCTGCGAGAGTTGTCCAAGTTAGAGACTGAGAATGAGGCTCATCTGTCCATGAAGGAGCTGGCGCAGAAGTTTGAGAATTTGGCCCATGGTGAGCAAACCTGCCTATTCACATAAAGCATTGTCATGTAAACTTGTTTGGAATCACTTTCACATCACATGTACAGTACTGTGTAAAAGTTTTAGGCAGGTGTGAAAAAATGCTGTAAACAAAGAATGCTTTCAGAAATATAAATAATGATTGTTTATTTTTGTCAATTTACAAAATGCAAAGTGAGCGAACAAAAGAAAAATCTAAATCAAATCAATATTTGGTGTTACCAGCTTTTGCCTTCAAACCAGCATCAGTTCTTCTAGATACTCTTGCACAAAGTCAGGGATTCTGTAGGATTATAGTCGGTGTATGATCAACCAGTTTTACCAAACAGGTGCTGATGATCATCAAGGTCACACGGAGGTTGAAACACAGTCATGTTTGGAACAACCGACCAGCCAAGTTCCTTCAAACACTGTGTGCAAGTGTACCTAGAAGAATTGATGCTGTTTTGAAGGCAAAGGGTGGTCACACCAAATATTGATTAGATTTAGATTTTTCTTTAGTTCATTCACTGCATTTTGTTGATTGATGATAATATATGATGAACACTTCCATTTTTGAAAGCATTCTTTGTTCACAGCATTTTTTCACACTTGCCTAAAACCTTTGCACAGTACTGTATTTTTTAATAGTTTCCTAGCATTGGACTAGTTTTCTGGAAGCAAAGAAATAAGTATTATAGAGTGATGGGACTGATTAAAGTGTCTTATTTCCTGTAGATGTGTTCAGTGCCTGTTATCAGAGCAGTGAGAGTCGCTCCTTCACTCTGCTCATCAGAACCTCTCCAGTTTGGGTGGGGGTCACCTGTCTTCAAATGGCTGTGGCAGCAGACGCCCGTCTTTTTTTCAGCCATGATGGAGTGCAGGTATGTTTTCATTCATTGGTGTTTAGTAGGGAAAAAAATATTCACAAGGAGAGCTATTTTATTTGCTCATATTTAACCAGATACCACACCTTGTAATCTTCTTTGTGGTTACAGTGTGCCCATCTGTTTAGCACTAGTAGGTTTGTACATATAAATACACAAATGTTTCAGTGTAATTGCATTAAGTGCAAAGAAAAAGTTGAATCTGAACCCAGCCACTAGGGATTCACAAGCCAGTGTATTCCTTTGTGCATGGATTAATGGGGAGGGTTATGTCAAGAGCATCTGGCATAAAACATTTTTGCCAGATAAAATGCTGTTAACGAAACACATTTCCATACTGCATTGGGGGAGCAAGGGTTAACAACGAGCGCCACCAATACTATTAGCTTAAAATGGTGCAGGTGGAAATTGGGCTACTGTTGGCCAAAAGAAAAGAAGAAGAGGAGGAAGGCATGTTCAGAGGGAGGAGGAGAGAAGGAAGTGGAGGAGAGTGTAGGGAAGCGAGGGTAGGAACCTTTAATGTTGGCAGCATGACTGGTAAAGTTAGAGAATTAGCTGATATGATGGAGAGAAGGAAGGTTGATATTTTGTGTGTGAGAGAGTACATGGAAGGGTAGTACGGCCAGGTGTACTGGAGGAGGGTTTAAACTGTTCTACCATGGTGTGGATGGAAGGAGGAATGGGGTAAGTGTTATCCTGAAGGAAGAGTATGTGAAGAGTGTTTTAGGGTGATGCATTTGAAGCTGGAAGCTGAAGGCGTGATGAAGAAGAATACTGTGAGTTAGACGAAGTGATCGAAAGGGGAGAGAGAGTGGTGATTAGTGCGGACTTTAATGGACATGTTGATGAAGGGAACAGAGGTGATGAGAAGGTGATGGGTAGGTGTGGTGTCAAGGAGCGGAATGCTGAAGGTCAGATGGTTGTAGATTTTTCTAAAAGAATAGAAATGGCTGTAGTTAATTGTTATTTTAAGAAGAGGGAGGAGCGCAGGCTGACGTATAAGAGTGGAGGAAGATGCACACAGGTGGATTATATCCTTTGCAGGAGGGTCAGTCTGAAGGAGATTGGAGACTGCAAAGTAGTGAAAGGGTAGAGTATAGGATGGAGGTTTGAACAAGGAGATCAAGAAGAAGAGGAAAAGAGGGTGGTCTAGTGGTAGGGTACTTGCCTGTGCACCTATAGCTCAAGAGGTCCCAGGTTCGAATCCCACCTCTAACACTACCACCACTGGCTCCCTGAGCAAGACCCATAACCCTGAGTGTCTCCTGTGGACTGTCCCTGTAATTAGGACATGGAAGTCGCTCTGGATAAGAGCGTCTGCTAAATGCCATAATTGTAAATGTAAATGAAAATAAGGGCAGAGTCGACGATCAAATGGTGGAGCTGAAGAAGGTGGAATTTAGACAGGAGCTACCGAATAGTTAACATATTGCTGGGTAACTACTGCAAAAATGGTAAGGGAGATAGCTACTTGGTGTAACATCTGGATAGAAGAAGGAAACCTGGTGGTGGTAGTTCAGGAGTGTATACAGAAAAGGTGAAGAAGTGTGATAGCCAGAGAGATGAAGAAATTAGAAAGGAGTACAAGGAGGTGAAGTGCAGGGTGAAAAATGCAGTGGCAAAGGCTAAAGATAAGGAGTATGGTGAATTGTATGAGGTGCCGGCAGGTTTCAATGGGTGGAGAAGAGTTCTGTGACAGACGGGTACCAGTAAGAGTGAAAGGAAAGATCTACAGGATGGTAGTGAGAACAGCTATGTTCTAGGGGTTGGAGACAGTGGCACTGAAGAAAAAATAGGTGGCAGACCTGGAGGTGTTGGAGTTAAAGATGCTAAGATTTGCGTTGGGAGTGAGAAGGATGGATAGGGTTAGAAATTAGTATATTAGAGGGACAGCTCAGGTTAGACGTTTTGGAGACAGTTAGAGAAGCAAGGTTGCAATGGCTTGAACATGTCAAGAGGAGAGACAAGGATTATATTGGGGGAAGGATGTGAAAATGGAGCTGCCCCTAAGCCAAAAAAAGAAGATAAAGTTGAAACTAACCTTGAATCTAATGATCAGTTTTTGTCTGCATCATTAAAGCAAAGAAAACTGCTCCAAACGGGCAACATTTCATGAATGCACATTTGCCTTTGTAAATTAAAGGTATATGAAATAAAAAGTAAGCATCCCAATAACCCTTCTCAAGTATTTGTTTCTTTTATTTTTCCTTTTCGAACAGAACCTGCTGTTTCAGATCTGGTGGGGGGATATGGACAAGAGGACTAAAGGATGGAAACTGATCCTCTCATTCCTGATCCCTCCTCTCATTTACACCAACCTCATCAGTTTCAGGTCAGAGGCGTTTGTGTCTTCTTTCGTCCTGCTGGAGTGTCCTGTATATGTCTGTGTAAAATTTCAAATGTAAATTAAAAAAAGAAAATGCATGTCTCTCCTTCTCCAATTAACTACAGTTTTCATCAGGTTTTTAAAGGCTTTAGTGGACTTTTGTTGACTTAAGGCATGCGCCCACTCTCGTTGTCTCTCCATTTCTCTCACACTCAATCATTCATTATCTCTTTCTCAGGGATAACCAAGTCAAACATACAGACAGCTTTGAAGGACCCCCAAGAACTTTGTCTGTGGCAGATGTCACCCAAAACCAGTAATGACTTTATTTTATTTTCTCATACATATTTACCTTTTTATTTACTGCTGATTTATTTTTTTTTTTGATTTTTTTTTTTACTATCACTTTTCCTCAGAGAGGAGGACAGTAAGCCTGAAGATGGCCATTATGGTGGAGATGCAGACCACGTAGTTGGAGGAGAAATCCCACTCCATTCTCTCTCTGAAGTTCCAAACATGTAATCATCGTCTCTCACACATGTCCATTTTGTAATGTTCAAGATCCTTTTGTTATCAGGAATGTGCATGTAATGTCTTGCTTTGACTAAATGTTTTACAGAGAAGAGGATGCTGAGGAATGTACTGCTTTAAAAGGCACTCCCAAAGGTGGGTAATAATCTTGCACTTTTTAAAAAAAATTTTTTTATTCTTGCTGAACCCAGATGTCTTGAGCATAATGGGACTTTCTTTTGCTCATTTTACAGGGTTGAAAACCGACAGTCCAAAGTGTAGTTTCGTAGTAGATCGATGGCTAAAGTTCTGGTTTGCCCCGGTGACCACATTTCTAGGCAATGTGCTGATGTACTTTTTATTCCTCATCCTTTTTGCTTACGTTATACTGATTGAGTTCAAGCCTCCACCTCCAGAGGGCCCCGCCCCCATCGAGTTTCTTTTGTATTTCTGGATATTTACTCTGGTCTGTGAGGAGATTCGACAAGTAAGACGTCAAACACATACGTGCATGACATGCACACCCACACACACCAACACACATCATCTAACTTTTATCCCTTTTTCAAAGTCTTTTTTCATTAGTACCAGTTCCAGTATGTCAAAGAGAATGAGGTTATATATCCAAGACACATGGAACAAGTTTGATCTTACAGCCATCATACTGTTTTTCATTGGGCTCATCAGCAGGTATGTGTTCATGCAGATCTGGAATATTTTTGAAAAACTGTTAAAAAAAAATACAAAAACAAATCTACATATATATACCACAATGTAACCACTGCTTTCTGAACTCTGCAAAAACAATTAATTTTGTTTCAAATCTGAAAGGCATTATTTCATGCATACATGGAAGGTACCACAGGTGGTGGGAGAGAAAAGCTTTGCTAAAAGCTAATCCAGTGTAACACCACATTTTTGTGATCATTTCAATATGGGAATCTAGGATTAGGAGTTAATTCTAACACTCAAGTTGACCGGTGGCCTACTAGACTCACGGAGAATGATGTTCACAAATGCAACCAGTAACACATCATGGGTATATCTTCTGTGCAGCACACTGCAATTTAATGTGTGTGTGTGTGTTGCAGGATGTTCCCTTGGTCGTATGAGTTTGGGCGTTCAATGCTGTGTCTGGACTACATGGTCTTCACTCTTAGACTCCTTCACATCTTTGCCATCAACAAAGAACTGGGTCCCAAAATCATCATTGTTGGAAAAATGGTAAGAAATGCGTCCATCTCATCATGAATTCTTTTGTTTTTTTTTTTCTTTTCAGTTTTAATTTACGTCATTGGATTTTCTTGTTTCTTAGGTGAAGGATGTGTTCTTCTTTTTGTTCTTCCTTGGAATCTGGCTAATGGCCTATGGGGTGGCTAATCAAGCACTTTTGTACTCTTATGACCCTCGACCTTACTGGGTGTTTCGCAGAGTCTTTTACAGGCCATACTTGCACATATATGGGCAGATACCACTGGAAGAACTAGATGGTATGTGTGTGTGATTATCTGCATGGCTTTAAAAGACGTGGTAAAAATAAGCATAATTTGAATGGAGAAACCGTGCTGATATTGCAGTTTGGTGAAATACGTGGTTTCCTCTATGTCGTAGAAACTTAATAAGCTTGATTGGTAGTGGTGATCTTTTGCTTTATGAAACTTTTCAGTTCAGAAGAGAGGAGAGAAGCCCTGCACCAACAATGTGACCCTTATCAGAATGGGAGAAGAACCCTGTCCACAGACGGAAGCTAACTGGCTGGTTCTTATCTTATTATCTGTATACCTTCTGATCACCAATGTCCTGCTGCTAAACCTGCTAATTGCCATGTTCAGGTATTACGCAGCTTTAGTGATCTTTTTATATAATGCGTATTGCGTTTATGGTAATAATAATGTGTATTTGTATTTTCCGGGATATTTTCTGGGATGTGTGGCTCCTTGATAGAGCACCAACATTAATACAGCTAGTAAATTAGATGGCGCAAGTAGTAGTATTTGGTTTGTGGTGGTATAAATGGAATTGTAGTGTGTCTGCTGTTTGATTTGAATCTATAGTTTCTATTTTTTCTTAGTACTTAGAACTGATGGTTTATGGTTCTCTATACAGCTACACATTTAATAAGGTCCAGGAACACAGTGATGTTCACTGGAAGTTCCAGCGGTACAACTTGATAGTGGAGTATCATTCCCGACCCAACCTTGCACCGCCCTTCATCATCCTCTCCCACCTGCAACTCCTCATCAAGAGGATTATTTTCAAAATGCCCTCCATCAAGATGAAACATTTCAGTACGTAAGCATTAAGAGTTGGATCTAGACTTCCCCAGTTTGTGTTCTCCTTGATTCTGCAAAATATATTGGCAAGAGAAATTTTAATAAGACACATTATGGAAAACACTAAAAAGAGCATGGGCTTGAGTTTCAGATTACTTATGTGTTCAGAGGCTTTCGGTGTGAAATATTTGATTATGTTATCATTCATCCCTCTATTTCAATCTCCTTCCATCAGTTTTGGATATCCAGGGCAGAGAGTCCAGTAGGCTGAACACATGGGAATCGGTTCAGAAGGAGAATTTGCTCTCAAATCATAACAAAAAACTACGGGAGAGTGACACGGAGCGACTCAAACGCACTTCTGCCAAGTCAGTCCCTTTTACCGTCTTTACATGACCATCCCTTACTTGTCTTCAGTTCATTTTACAGCTAACTTTTTGGGCTTAGAGACTTGCATGAAATACACACCAAGGGGCATTTGGGGACCCACACTGTTGCAGCTCCTATTACGAGTGTGGAAGAAGTGGAGGCATAAAGAATGTTGAGGCTTGCTGAATTGGGTGCTGTCATCTAATTTGTGCTTGTGTTTATAGGATGGACAACATGCTGAAGCAGATGGCAGAGATTCGAGATCACGACCGTAGATTGAGAATGCTGGAGTCTGAGGTAGGTGAAAACCATACATGACTGTCTATTGCAACACAATGTGTGTGTGTGTGTGTGTGTGTGTGTGTGTGTGGCATACTGTATGTGTCTGTGTGAGCATTTCAGTTGAGCAGCAGCTGTCTGCCTACTCAGCACAGTCTACAGACCATCCGTCATCTCACTGTCTCCACTCTCTACACCCTTCCCACCCACAGCCAAATTATATTTGGTTACTTTTTAGTGTTTTATCTTACTATGCAGTGTCATACATGGAACTGTTAATTATTGGTTTTTCATTAGCATCTTACATAAACATTATGCATTTTTGAACTCATTCCATCGCTGTGATTCGAAACTGAAGTTTCTGTCATTTTATAGAAGAAATATATATATATATATATATATATATATATATATATATATATATATAATATATATACACACACACACACAGAACGGTGCAAAAGTCATGAGTCAACTCATTTCTTGAAATCTTGCTAGAAATAACCTTATTGGTGCAAAAATACTATTTTATGCTTGTTGTTTTATCTTTGCCATATTGATTGGATTAACATTTAAATAAAATTTATAAAACTGTTTATAAATATGTATAAACATTGATTGACCTACACTTATCAGAAACAGCCTCTTTATACAGTTTTATTAATAACATTTTACATGTCCTTGCACTTTATTTGCTCTATATTTATTGCTTTGTATTGTTGCTTTGTGCTGTTATTGACCCCACATTCATTATATATAATTACTTTATAAAACAATTTTAGTAATCGTTGCTTCCTTTTTAAACACTTGTTGTTGTAAGTATTTGTGCATGTGCCTACACCGAGATCTGAATGTAATGACCTTTCCATTAACTGTACATTTGGCAGAACTGACAAGAAAGTAGACTTTGATTATTGCTTCAGTCAGTCAAAAAAAGTTATTTAATGGAAATTTATGTTCAGTGTGGGTATGCATGCAATAAGTACTCTCACTCACTCATTTTCTTAGCCGCTTGTCCTGAGTAGGGCTGTGGACAGTGCTGGAGCCTATCCCAGCTTTCACAGGGCGAAAGGCAGGAAAACACCCTGGACAGGTCACCAATCCATCGCAGATTCTGTCATTTCTTTACATTTTTCTGCTTCCACTAGCAGACAGCTGCTGTAAAAACCATCCCCACCCAGCAAGTCATAATGCCCAGCCACAGGACCCTGCAACGTGATGACACTTTAGCCTTTATGACTATAGGGACTCAAAACCACAAACAATTTAGCAGAAAGCAAAAGACATGCGACTGAACATGCCTGCAGGTCTGGAGTTCTTGGTGCTCTTGGTGTTTGCCACTGCCCTCGATATGTTAAAAAAAAGTTTATCATGTTGCTTTTTATTTAGTAAATTTTATTTTATCTTATTGCCCAGCACTAGTTTTGATTCTTTCCTATCTTCCAGATGGAGTTTTGCTCTAGCGCCCTCTTGTGGTTAATGGAAGGACTAGCTCAGAGTAACATGATCAAACCAACTCGCCCTCCACCTCTTCACAGAGGTACTGTTCCACCTCTCTCTCTCTCTCGCTCGCTCACTCGGCACAACTGTGCTCTATCTGTCTTACTGCGACGGCATTTCTAGGCTTACGTTTCTCAGTGACTTAACAGAGTTCTGCTTATTTTAGATCACCCTTATATATACACATTGCTGAAACAGGCATCATGAAGTGCTCTTGGATCCGATTTTATTCTGTGCTGCATATCCAGAGGTGGATACGGTCAGACTACTGTCTCTCCACTAGCTACCACATATAGCCAAAATCACAGATGGTATAAAAAAAAAAAAAAAAATGCTTGAAGCAAGGTCAAACCAGTCATCCTGTGACTCCCTTACATTAAACGGAGTTCTGTTTTTGCCGTGTGCGTTGATAACATGCTGCTGTGAATGTGCGGCTACTTACCACACATCCTCAAAAAAACAGTCAATCATAGCATCTTCTTGTTTGAAGCATGTAAACATTTACAAAGCAATAAAATTCTACACCTCAAGGTCCAGCACTGATCTGTTTTATGTTCTGTGTTTCAGATGTGGTTCCGACCACTCCCTTTTCGCCAAGATGAACAACCTGAAAGTGTGGTGCTTAAAGGAGCTACTGGACAGCCGACACACATACAAGTGCTCCAACACACACACTGCTACTAATGTTGTCTCACTCTTCAGGTCATGGGACAGAAAGAGACATTTCTTGGACCCACTTGCATTTCAATATTTTTTAAAGGATCAAGTCTTACTTTTTTGACAGAATAATACATCTTAATTGTGCCTAAAACTTTAGCGTGTAAATAAAACTCAAGTTTTTTTTTTTTTTTTTTAAACACATCATTGCAAAAAGTATTCATTGTGAGACAAAAGCAGTCCTACTGAGTCTTCTATGAACAAGGGTAATTGGTTTTAATGTTAGGACTTTGTGCTGAAGAGAATAATAATGTTGCAAACTGGTTCACTGTACTTTGTTCTGTTCTATCATGGTGTTTTAAGGGTCTTTAAAGGGTTTTTTTTCACACACATGTAGCTGTTGGTACTATTGTAAACTTATAAATCAGTTATGTACTACAGTGGGTAGTTTTTTAATTAAGTCTTATTCTTTAATCATATTCTTAAACTTGCCTAACTTTACCAGTTACCCCTCCCTCTCATCTCGAGGATCATTTGATTCCAAGGCTGGTGTGATCCTGGTCCCTCAGCAGCCTTACATGGGAAGACTGGGAGCCAGATCAGGATCAGGTTGTCATATTCAGTAACTGCGGATCAGAGGCATTGCTTACAGCTTCCAAGATCCCTGCCTAGATCTGCCCAGGACCCTAATGCTAAAGGGCAACGCTGGCATTTCAGCAAATTATGTCATGCTGATCTCTAATATAAGCAATGCATTGACCATTTTAGAAGTATGAAGTTGTTTGCGAAGTTGCTTCATTTAATTGTTGTATGTATTTTCATGAATGGTATGGTTTAGTAGAAAAGTGTTATTATAAAATGTTCAAAATTGATTTTTTTCCAATAAAGACTGATGCTACTAATAAACCAAGTCAACTTTTCAGGTTGTCCCCATTCACTAACAGTTGCCTCCTTCTTCTTCTGGTTAGAAAACGTAAATTTGATCATTGTGCAGTACAGACTAGCCCTGTACATTTCCCTCACTTGCACACTTGAACAGCGTGAGAGAGCTGATACAAGTAAACTAAACTAAGATATATTCCATAGATGGCATGATGTGAGGTTAAATTAACTACCAGTGCCTGGATAGTTGTACAATAAGACCATGGGATGAGAGGAAATGGCAAGATGCTTTGACCTGAAGGGAGTTGAGGATTTGGTTTTCATGACTTCTAGTCTAACTGTAGTTAAATAAGTGGGTCAGACACTGTGGCCAGGCCATGTAACTCAGCCATGGCTACAGTGAACAGCGAAAAGAAGAGGGGAAAGATATCTCTAAGGCATGTCCAAATACATCTCCACTTTCAGCCACAGTGCAATTTCTTCTCCCTCAGCCTCCCACCAACCACATTCCACTGTCAGTTGTTCCTCAACTCATGAAAAGTTGAATTTTCATTTTTGTAAACCTGAATACTATAATGCTTGAGAATAAACATGAGAATAACATTTATATTTAAAATGTCTTGAGGCTTTGGAAAAAAAAATGGTTTGAAGATAATGTGAGCTCATCCTGACAAATCAGATGAAATACTGAAATGTAAGGGTTTGGAGAACCGAAAACTACAGGAGGATGGATGCAGAGAAATTGTGGTAGTGGTATGAGGGTAGCCAAGGAGTGTTACTGGGTGTCAGTGGTGCATCGTGCCAGAGAAGGTCACATTACCCTGACGGTGGTAGAGCTGGGTTTTAAATAGCGGGCCCCATTCCCCCACCCAGCCTTTACTGCACTATTTTAGGGACATATCGACAGTGAGAGGGTGAGAAGGCACTGGGAGTGCTGTGTCCAGTGCAGTACTACTACTGCCCCAAAACCTGAAAGTGGAGTTCTGATCCACCTGTGTGTGGGGGGGGATTTCTAAATGTGCTGGCTCATTATTCCACTTGAGCATTTTAACTGGTCATATTTATGGCAGGAAGGTTACAAATAAATGAATGAACATTATGCAATGAAATAGGAGTGATCTGTGTATGAGTAAAGGTAGATGCTTCTTCTGGCCATTTAACACTAAGCAAAATATTGTACATTATATGTTACACAAAAGGACATGGTTATTCACACCCAGTCTTTAAGTGGCAAAAAACTAAAGATACAGTTTTATCCAACACACTTAATTCAGAAATGTACTGACCTAATAATAAACAGATGAATTTACTGAAGAATGGAAGTTGAGAGCTCAGGAGTGTACTGTGTGAGTTCGGAAGAGTGAACGTACATCTTTTCAGATTATATGCTAAACCGTAACTCACATATGGGCTTATGAAATGATCCTCCCTCCTAGCTCAACATCTTGATATAGACCTAATACTTCTCCCACTTTCTTTGCCTTCCTCCTCTCTTTTTCTCTCTTGCTCTCTCTCTCTCTCACTCTTCCTCCACCTTCATGCTCACAATATATGGTCATCCTCTCCTTACCCCCCTCAGCCACTGCCTCCTCTAAAGTTAAACCCCAACATTTGATGACGGCAGGAAAGCGAGCAATATATGCCGCCCTCCGCCTCCCTCTCAAGCGTATGGACAGTACTTGCCGGCCTGGTTGCCAGCACTTGGCCCTGTCACTCATGCTTCATGCCCCCCGCCCCCGTCTCGTCTTACCCCCGAGTTTGTCTCTCTATCTGTCTGCGCACCATTAGTGAGGTCTGTCTTGCAGACGCCGCCTAGCCTGCCGCTCCACTCCTCTTCAGTCTTAACACGCTAAATCACCGCACAGTGGGATCATCGTCATCTTTTTGTTTTTTTGTTTGTTTTTTTTATTTGCCTGTGTGTGGTGTGTTTCCAAAACCTAGAAGGAACACCTCAATCCTAAGGGATCATCTAGAGTTTTGCGTATTGGGATCAAGCGTGTGGATTTTGACTGTTGGAATACTTTGTACTTCCAGGCTTTTCCTCAATCACCTGTGCTAGCTTGCAATACCCACAGCTTTCTGTGTGTGTGAGCGCATGTCATTTTGGAAGCGGTGATTGTCCAGAGGAGGTTCTCTGAGGTATCTGTTGGGTGCTATTGAGTTGTCAAGTGCACGTGCAAAAGCGTTGCACTGTGGAGGTGTGAGTGATCTGAGCGTGAGGATCTAACTCCCCTGTCCAATAATGGCTACTCTGAAGAGCTGGCTGCTGGGGCTCTTGCTGGTCCTGCTATGCAGCTTCCAGACACCCCTGGCTCCCACTGCTGCTGTGAAGGCCCAGGAGATACCTGTGTTCCAAGAGGAGGGACTGATGGCAGATGATGACGATGATGATGATGACGATGACGACGATGATGACGATGACGACGACGACGACGACGATGATGACGACGATGATGACGATGATGATGACGATGATGATGACGACGACGATGACGACGATGATGACGACGACGACGACGATGATGATGACGATGATGATGATGACGATGACGACGATGATGATGATGATGATGACGACGATGATGATGACGACGACGATGATGACGATGATGACGATGACGACGATGATGACGATGACGACGATGATGACGACGACGACGATGATGACGACGACGACGATGATGACGATGATGACGATGACGACGATGATGATGACGATGATGATGACGACGACGATGATGACGACGACGACGATGATGACGACGACGATGATGATGACGATGATGACGATGATGATGATGACCATGAAGGTACGTAATGATGCTCACACATTAACTTAATGATTATACTGTGTACCCCACTTTGTTGCTTAGTTGTTTGTACCCCCTCTTACTCCATCAATCTATTTTACTGATCTTCCCCCTCTTTGGGGTAAGAGAGGGGAGGAGCAAGGGAAGATCTGGCCACTCCCAAGCTCTGCCAGGCATGCTATCAGTCAGTTTTTTTATCCAATCAGAACACTCAGAGCTCTGCTTTAGACCCTCCTCCCCTCTCTAGCTTTCCATCAAGCTGGCTGTCTCTGATTCTCTCTGTCTTCTCTTCCCTGCTTAAATAGAGCTATGAGTTCTGTGGGCCCTCTGAAGGCGGACTGTGTCAAGTCCTGAAGTGCAGTACAGTGCAGTACTTATGAACTGAGGACTAAAAAGAGAAAAAGCAAAATCCAGCGCTGCAGTCTGAGCCCCAGGCCTCATGCTGCCTCTATAGATCAGAATCATTTCTTGATTTGTGTCTCGTTTGAAAGAGTGGGGTCCTTCCTTCCCTCCACCCGTCCTGTTTGAATTTGGATTTATATGAACTTGTGTCTCCATGTGAAACTACAGAGAAAGAAAGAGAAACAGGGAGATGTAGCAGGGCTTTGGGAATAGGGCACCAAAGAGAAAGACAGAACTGAGGACAGAGTATAGTGGGTGCTGATAGAGAGAGAGAGACAGGAGGAGGTTGGATAGACTCAGGAAAGAAACTGATTGGATGGAATTTAAGATTCTCTCTCTTTCTCTACATCTCTCAGATCTCATTCTTTCTCTGTAGAGATTCTTCATGACTGTATGTTATATAGAACCAAAGCAAATGTAATATGTGCTACCTTGGTTTGTCTTTTTGTAATTTTTGTGTTTTTAAACCATATTTATCTACCATATATGTTTTTTTTTTCATTTTTTCACACATACCCTGTTATATGCTAACCTCTAGTTCTTTAAGTCTTGCTTTCTAAATATGTTTACAAACTGAACGCTTAACTGTACACTTATTCTTAAAGCATTTGCCAACATCATCTCCTCTGTGTAAAGATTTAAATGATCTTTGAATGCATATATTGTAATTTATTAGAATTTGGTACTTTAATGGTTAATATTTTAATAATGAACATTTTATTGACTCATTAATTGGTTATTTGATGTAAAAATGTGTTAATTGTAATGCTTCAATCCCACATACAAGAACAACAAAATGCTGTTACACGTCTGGTTTATTCAAGTTTGTGGCATTAACTATGAGCAACTTTAAGAAAGCAAGGATGCATAGATATGGCTACCGGTCGAGAGGTAGCAAAAGAGAGAGAATGTGAATTCACCAAAATTATACACTCCCAGATAAGCCAAGGGAACACAGCACTTGTTAGGAGATGACTGTAATAGCCTATTTCACATACATGGATAAGACAGACACTTTATTCTTTCTCTGTTGTTCATCTTTTTTTATTTTGTAATGTTTTTCCATGTTCTGACTGTAACATCTGGTGTGAAATCAGCACAGTAGTGTATCCTACATGCATCACATCTTTTAACCCCACTTTGAAACGATGGAATAAATCAAATGATCCTGACTTGCATGGTGTGCTCTATTGCCTGCAGTTTAAATCAGACTATACGCTGATAGGTTTTAGGTGTGTTGTAGGAGCACACTTGGAAAAAAATAGCATAAAATGAATCATATAAAAAGCGCAACCTATAAGCCATAAAAAATTTGGACTTTTGTATTTCTGTATTATACTTCATAAAACTCGTGCAGTTTTTTTTTTTACAAAATACTCAAAATATTGTAAGTCCAGCACTTTGTGTCCTTTGCATCCTGACTTTGAAAAAAAAAAACAGAGGGGATGTTTTGTATCGTTATTCTAATTGTTTCCTAAATACTCTATAATTATGCTCATTTGCATCCATTATTTGTTTCTTAACCCTATCCCAAGTGAATGAGCGAATGCGAGACTAGATAAGTGAAAAGAAAGAGAGAGAAAGAGAAAGAGAGAGAGATCATCATTATAGTACTTGGTAACTGATCATCACATTTCTGTCATTATCTAACAATGATAAAATCAACATTTAAATATGCTGGCATGAACATGCACTAGGACAAATGTTTGAGAGAACTAACAATATTTTTTACAGATGATGATGAAGATGAAGAATACCATGCAGGGTCTGTCTGCAAGTTGTGTGAACACTGTGAGGTATGATTCACTGGGCTTTTTTTTCATAAGAAGCTAGCCCCAGACACAGTCACAGTTACACTATGCTCTTACACTGTGTTATAATAATGCTGACAGGAAGCTTTAACATCATACATCCTCTTTTGGGTATATGAAATGAAAAAAGCGAAAGTGACTATTCTTGTCATTGTGAAACGTAGCACAGCACAGCACAACACAACAAAATTCAACCTCTGCTTTTCAACCATACACACATGTGCAGCAAGGGAAGCTACTGAAAGCGCCCGGGGAGCAGTGATATGACACTACTAGGAGGTACAAGATATCAATTTCTATGCAAATGTTCTGCAGAATAGACTTTTAAATACAGGCAGAAAAAAGCCATAGGAAGTTACAAAAAGCTCATTGGAACAAATAGAGGAACTCACAACTCCCCAAGCGTGAATTTTGAACCACACCGCATTTGTGTTTCTACGAAGAGAGAAGTCTTATTGTTGTTTTGTAAAAGGAAAATCATCTCATATATTTTCACCCTATTGTTCTCCTTTCTTAATCTCAAACCAAAATCAAACAAAGCATCTGCTAAATGAGTGTCAATGCAAAACAGATGTACATTTAATGTATATAAATTTAATATACATATATTTATGAAATGTAGTTTACACTACATTTAAAGTAAATACATATCAGCCCCAATATTAAAACCACTGACAGGGAAATAACTACGATTATCTAAGTGGTATCTATAACAGAATGATATATTAAGCAGAAAATAAACAATCAAGCCAATGTGAAAAAAATGAGCAGGTGCAAGGATTTGAAATGAAATTGGATCAGAGCAGCTCCACAACGGCATGTTATCTTGGGGTTCCTGGTATACAGTGTTTAGTTCCTATCAAAAGTGGTCCAACAGAAAGAGATGGCATCCAGATATTCCATGAGAAGAAGAGCCAATTGGAAGAGGCAAGTGTGATGCTCTAGGCATCAATCTGGGAAACCCTAGTCTTGGTATTCACTTTGATTGTATTTAAGTACCACCTGCCTAAATGTTGTTTCAGACCTTAACTGCAATGTCATACTTTATCTGCGCACAGCAAAAACTGTTTGGGAATTAATTTAATTCAGGAATGGGTCACTTCCAAATTCCCCAGGCCTCAACCCATCTGAGCCACTACGGAATATACTACACAAACTAATCTGATCCATAGACGCACCACACCACAGAAAGACTGAAAGGATCTATAGCTAATGTCTTTTTACCAGATGCAATTATGTAATTATATCATGGCATTTAAACAGCAAAATGGAAATAATAACTCTCTGCTTCTAAGGGTTTAACAATTCATTTTCTTACCTTGTTCCATGAGGAATCTTTGTGAAGTCTGTTTACGTCTGTAGTGATCACTTTTCATTCCTGTCTTGCTTCCTCAGCACTGTGACAGCTGTGACAAATGCCCATGTAAAAAGGGAGACAAGTCAGAGCACTGCAAATTCTGTGAGGTGAGAAATTGCCCTCACACATACACACTTATGCAAGCATAAGTACATACAGTTTCATCAGTGTGGAAAGCTCCCTCACATAATTCTATGATGTTAAACTTTCTCATACATCAAAGAGGGAGTCTCTGAATTTACTTGATTCAAACATTTAACATTTCAACTAAACAGTGTCTTTATATTTACTTACACTGGCCAAGAATTCGGTTTATTTTTTGTTAATGTGGAAATTTATCCTTGAATCAATTAAGCTCCATTCCTTACTCTTTTTTCCAGTCTAGTTAAATTCAGCGTTAGTGAGAAAGACATCCTAGAAGTGTCAACAATCTGTAATCCATGGCTTTACTGCTGAAAGGTGATGTTTTAGTTGGTCCAAATTCATAAAGGCCTTACATGCCTCGGCTGTGCATATGCTGAGAGATGAGCCATGGCTAAAAACCTAAACACCGTGGTAACATTTGTGGGCGGTTCATCTTAGGATTCGATTATGTGGCTTTATATGAGGCTGAGGCACTGCTTGCTGCCACTAGACCATACAGAATACCAATCAATCTCATTTTGGCTGAGAAAGTAAACTTGTTCATTCAAATAACAAATATAAATGAATGACTGACAAAGAGTTCAAGGTGTCAGAACATATTCTGAATTTTTTTTCACATCTCTTCTCAGAAGTGCAACATGTGTCCTATCTGTCCTGTTTGTGAAACGGTTTGCCAGCCAGGTAAAAAGGGATTGTTAATCAAAAGAAGATATTATGCTCTGCTTTATTGTTATATTTTAGATTTCTATTTATTTATCACAATTATGTTAAATTAATTTATTGCATTCATCTTTTCAAAGGTGGATTTGTAGACTCTGTGACTGGCTCAATCTACAAGTAAGACCCACTTGGTTGCAAAAAGACAAAAAAAAAGTGTTTTAGCAAATTTAGTATGTAATAATATACATAATATACATTTAATATGTTATTATTAACACTGAACTACAATCCTGTCTGTCTTTTAGGACTGTCGCAGACGTCTTTGAGGATGATGAGGATAATGATGATGACGATGATGATGACAATTAAGTCCTCAGTTGCCACCATGTGGCAAGTAGAACAGGCTGCAACTGGGAGGGGAGGAGAGGGGTATTTAAAATGGGAGGGGTTTGCAATACATTGGCAGTCTTGACACAAGTAAAGAGTTAAAAGTTATCTCCACCAACTTTTTTAATTAAATAACATTCACAAATGCTTGCAATATATGGAACATGGAGCTATATGGCCTGAACTATCAATAAGCCTACATTTCTTCGTTTGCTGGTTTACTGTGTAATAAACAGGAAGTATGAACCATACATTAATACATGATTCTGTTCCTCTGTCACGACTGGGTGCTGTTAAATACAACTACGGTGAAAAATTTATTTGGTTGTCATTATTTTCCTATTTCAATGAGGCAACACACAAAACCTGCTCTTCTAACATGATGTATTATGGTACTGCTGTATTTAAATAATATATCAAACAATAGTTTAAAACTGTTTCATTTGAATTTTTAAAAAAGGAAAACCTTTAGAGTTTTAGTAACGGACGATACCTTGCTCAAGGTGGACCTCAGGGCAACCTTCTGGACTGGGACTCAAACCCACAAACTTCTGATCATAGGGTCAAGTGCCTAACCACTAGGCCACTGGGTTGATGAGGAAAGTGAGGTCAAGGTAAAGCTGTGCACTGCAATTTTGTGCCATTTTCAGACCATCTTGGGACAGGTGAGAGGTAGTCATTACAGTCTGTTTCCAACAAAATGAAAGTGGCTACAAGCAAATAGAAAAGAGAAAAAAACAAGAAAGAAAACAAATGCAGGAAACACTTGTTTGTAGAGATTAGACCCATGATCTGAAGGTTGTGGGTTCGAGTCTCGGACCAGTAGGTTACCCCGAAGTTCCCTTAAGCAAGGTACCGTCCTCATCACTGCTCCCCGGGCACTCTTCCACTATGTGCGTGGGTTAAATACACTGAAAGCATTTTGTTGGGACGTGCTGTGTGCTGTGTTTTGTCCACAAAGACAACTATTCCCATTCACACTATATCTATGGGGTCCAAACTTTCTATTTGAAGAGAACAAGAGGATAAAGCGAACAACCGGAAATCACAACAGACCTAGCGGCAGCTAGCATGCTAACTCACGAACACCAGCAGTGAAGCGAAAATAGTTATATATTGGAATAGCATTGAACTAAAACAGCACTGGCAAACATTTATGACCAAAAAAAACCCTTTCCACACACTTTACTGGTTGAAATGTCTTACTTTAGAGGATCTTCTTCTCATCGCCTCTGCAATATGTCAATTTAAATTTGTAATGTCTGACACACCGACACAGTCGTGATAATAAAATATAGACGTTTTACACATTTTAAATGATATTTAATATTAACAATCAAAAAAAGAGAAAATATTATTTCAAACGATTAAATTCGCTATAACTATAACCCATAGGATGTGGTTGCCAGGCAACGTAACGGTCAAAATGAACGGTCAAATCAAGAGGTTAACATAAAATTAATAATAATAAATTAATTAATTAATAACAACAACAACAACAACAACAATAATAATAATAATAATATGTGTGTTTTATTTACATTATTTTTGCTTTGTGTGACACTGCTTTATCAAATTGAGGATGGCGATGGTGCAACTTATCATTTAAGTTGTCTAAGTGTAAAGTTTTCTTTTCCATTTGTTTTGTTTTTGTCATAAATGTGTACATATGTATTGATTTAGACATTTTTCTAATTTGTTTATCCCACTTTTGTCCATCTTAAACGCAGTAGCAATATTTCGCCGCTAGGGGTCAGTATGGGCTCATTATTACATCGAAATATGAATTATGTTAACGAATTTGATTTCAGTCATATCAGACTTTGTGCACCAAGATCAAGAACATAATTACCGGTTGTTTACAGAACTATACGAAAACAGCGTGGCATTTAATTAATATTATTATTGTTATTGCTATTATTATTATTATTATCATCGGAAGTTTCGAATCCCAGACCAGTAGGTTGCCCTGAGGTAACGTTGAGCAAGGTATCGTCCCCATTACTGCTCCCCGGGTGTAATAATGCCTCCTGCTACACGGTGTGTGAGTGTGTGTGTAAAATGCAGAGGTATCATTTCGTTGTGTTTAAATGTGTGCTGTGCTATGGTTCACATTTCACTTTCATTATTATTCATTACTTTTCATTCAGTATTATTATTATTTCATTATTATTCATGACAATAATAATAATACATATTATTATTATTAACGCTTACTATGTCAGTTATAATTATAATTTACATTTGTTGCTGCGTGTGTTTAACTGCGTTTATTTAATTGTTCATGTTTTCAAGGAACATTCCGACTGCGTGTTAAACTTTTATTTTGACAACAGACTTAATCACTTCCTGTTCGTCTGGCTGCGAGGTAAACAAGCGGGTGAGCTGTGAGATTAGCGTGAACCTAGAAATAATAAGCGTTTTTATTCTGACACATTTGTTCACTGTAGGTTTCATAAGTTAAACAATAATAATATTGTCAGCTATCCAAAAAAGCACTGCTGAACAGCACACGCTGTAGCTGGTTTTCTTTAAAGCTCAGCTCGTCTCTCTCTCTCCTTTTTTCTGTCTTTCTCTCCTGCAGGTTCGGAGGTGTTGAATTTTTAATTACTTGTTGTATTAATATCTATTCATCAAAATCTCTGAAAACCCATTATGACTCGACATGGGAAGAACTGTACGGCGGGGGCAGTATACACCTACCATGAAAAGAGGAAGGATACAGGTCAGAAATGAAAAAATGAACACACACACACTGTGAAAAGTGACGAACACTGCATGTAACCCATCCAAACGCACCGGTAGTGAAAACACCAGTTGCACTGTTGGTCATCTTAATTGACCTGCTAGTCCGGGACTCGAACCTACAACCATCTGATCATGGGCCACCACTGCCTTGAGTCTGTCTGTTGGTTTTGCTGGGTTTTAAGACAAGGGATGCTTTATTAATCAAATTAAAATTCTGATTACAATTTTCACAAGTGATTACTGCTTCTTTCAGCTGCTCCTGTTAGGGAAGTCCATTTGTTCCTGTCCTCTGCGTCCTTCTCATTCAAACCGGCCACCTGCATGTCCTCTCTCACCACGTCCATATACCTCCTCTTTGGTCTTCCTCTTTTCCTCTTTCCTGGCAGCTCCATCTTAAACATCATCCTCCCAATATAATCCTCGTCTCTCCTAAGGACATGTCCAAACCAACGCAACCTTGCTTCTCTTACTTGTCTCCAAAATGTCTAAATTGGGCTGTCCCTCTAATATACTCATCTTTAATCCTGTCCATCCTCATCACACCCAATGCAAATCTCAGCATCTGTAACTCTGACAACAACCTAAGTAACTTCACATTAAGCAATTACAAAAATTCAGTTCATTGAACATTTTCTCCACAACTTCATCGGTTTAATATTCATGAGTGGTGGAGGTAATCCCAGACACAAATTTGCAAAAGAAATATCTGTGCTTGGCAGTCCCAGCAAGGATGGGAATGCGATCATCAGCACTGGTCTCTGAATCGAGACCACATTAAGAGGTTGGGAAACCTTTCAGAGAGTTTAGGCTTTCTCTTTTGATGTTATTCATTATGTATGTGAATGCATATATTAAGTTTATTTATTTGTTTAAATTTAACTTAAGGTTCAAATAAGGAAAATGCCTTAAATGCTGTTAAATAGAAAAGAAAAAAAATCAATAAAAACTTGCTAATTAGGATTTTGCCATGACTGAGCATCCTTGCTGGTCCTTCATATCTTCTGTGCCACTTTTCCTTTAAGCTGCCTCTGGATACGGGACTCAGAGTGTCCGTCTGGGGAAAGATGCTATTAAGGATTTCGACTGTTGCTGCCTCTCCTTACAGCCGTGCAGGGATCCGGTTGTGACGTGGGTACCTTACTAGCACAAACACAAGCAATAAATAGTAATAATGCATTTTTAGAGCACCATTCATGCAGTTTAATGCAGCTCAAGGTCTTTTACATTTACACAACAATTAAGATAATTGTTACTTAAAAATAACAATAAAATGTAAAAATGAAAATATAGAAAATAACAATTAAAAACAATTATTTATAAATACAATATATGAATGGGATACATATGAAACATTTTATAAATATAGATATGCAAAGTTATAAAAAGCACCTTTTCTCTATTAGTAATGTGTTCCAAAGTTTTGGTGCATAAAAACTAAAGGTTCCAGTTTTTATGCTTGATTTTTTAATTTTTTAGCAAAGCAGCTTGATGATCTTAAGGCTCGATATTCTATTCCATCAGTCTGTGAGATACATTAAGAGCCTTTAAAAACAGTAAAAGGTTTTAAAATCAACTCTAAATGAAGCCAGTGTAGCCAGTGTAATGAAGATAAAATAGGAGTTATATGTTTTCTTTTTTTCCTTCATGTTAATACTCCAGCTGCAGCATTTTGAGCAAGCTGTAACCTGTTGATGGTGTTGTCTGGCATATATTTCTTGTCATGTGACCAAAAACCAATTCTAAAACCAGAACTATTGTTAGCAATCATGAAGATTTTGTTTGTATAATTTATAACTAAAGCTCAAGCATAACAAATACAAAATGGAAGTGATCCTTCACAGTTCTGGAAGATCTGACTCTTTATTTACATTATGTTTTTACAGCGAAGATGGGTACCTTTATGAAAAGGAAGCCATACTGGAATACATCCTTCATCAGAAAACTGAGATTGCTAAGAAAATGAAGGTTTGTGCAAGCTGTACAGTCCAATGCTTTTTATGCTGTATGTTCTGCACCTTCTACTGCTATTAATCATTCCTTCTTTCTGTCTTTCACTCACTTGTGCCTCTCAGGCCTATGAGAAGCAGAAACAGGCCTTAAAGAGTGAGGACCAACTGGAGACATGCTCAGAAGAGAGGGAGAAAGTAGAGAAGTTCAAAAAGAGAGAAGGCAGCATTGTTTCCAAGCCAATTAACCCCTTCATCACAGGTAGAAGAAGCAAAATTCAGTTACTTTTTATAATAAAAAAAAAAAAGACACAAATTATTGGTGTGGAGAAACTTGAGTTATGGGGAATTATGAGTGGGATCTTCAGAGAAGACTGTTGATGGTGCCATATATATTTAATTAATACATTTTTGCCTTGTTGTCCCTGAAGGTCAGACTAAAGAGGTAACCTCGCCGAATGGCTCTGTTACCTCTTCAGTCAGTTCCTCCAGCTTTGCTTCATCATCAAGCGAGTCCAGCTCCTCATCCAGTCTTCCTAGTTTCTGGATCCCCAGCCTTACCCCTGAAGCTAAACCCACCATCTTGAAGAAACCTGTGAGTTACTCAACAATCCTTCTGCTTTTTCAGGATGTGTGTGTGTGTGTGTGTGTCTATATATATGTGTATATGTGTATATATATATATATATATATACACATGTATGTATGTATGTATGTTTATTTGAAAACCTTTATTACTTAAAAGAGCCACCCTGATTGGTCTGGGTGTTCTTATAAAACTGGCTACAAAATTAATATTCTATTGGTCAAAATGCTAAAAAATATTTAACAAATTAAACTTTTATAGCCCCATAATTAAGTAAGGCAAAGCCCAATCTTTCACTGAAACTTTTGAATCTTTATCTGGTAAGGGTCATTTTGACCAGTTATTTTGTCCTCAGTTTGTTTGTCTCTGTCAGCCTCAGTATTTCTCTCTACCTTCTTTCTGCCCTTTATCCCCACCAATGGTCACTGTGCCCTCTCAGTTGCCTTATCGTCTCTTTGCTATCTTTGTGTCACAAGGGGATCGATGTGAAAGATAATGAACAGTGGTCACAACATAAATACTGTATGAATGTGAAGGTAAATAAATAAGGGACAAATCTAGCCAAGCTAATGGACATACTGTTAAATGTCTTGACTTTGTTTCTTGTAATATTTATGCGTAATTATTCTGTTGCCGATATTTATATTGTATGTCGTAAGTGAAATCCATATCTCTAAGACTTGGGTTGTTAATGTTTTGCTTTAAGGCTCCATAATTGTTTCCCTGCGTAGTGGAAATAATAAATAAAAGGTCTCACTTTAATCTTTTTTTTTTTTACGTACGATTCACAAATCAGTATGTCCAGCTATAAAACAAATAAATTGCCGTATCTGTAATTTGCTTGCTATGAAGTAAACGTTGGGTGAACATCCTCTAAGTTGGATGATTCCATTGTTTTGTCAGGGGGTGTACCAACAAGCCTTTAGTACTAAACTAAAGGCTGACCAGCTTTGTCTGGGTTAAGTGGAATTTCTTCTTTTTTTTTTTTTTTAATACTTCTTAAAGTCTTATTTCTCATAAGGTTTTAGCAACAGATGTTTAATACCACATTCATCTGCCTGATTGCCACTGTGGGAATTCTGCTTATTCTGGAAGTAAAATAATGTGTTTTGTTTTAGTCAAAGGCCGTTACATGTCCCATGTCGGGCAAACCTCTGAAGATGAGTGATCTGATTACTGTGCATTTCACTCCACTGGACTCGAGCCTGAATAGAGTGGCCCTCCTCACACGACAAGTGAGTAGACCATCCAATGTAGAGAGTTATTCTCTTCTATTTTTGACACTTGCATCATTGACCATATATCAGAGCTAGCAAGCTAGTCTTATCATATTTCTGTCATTTTGTTTTTTCTGTTCTTAATGAGCAGATGTTCCACCTCATTTCACTCATCTCTCTCTTCATGCTGTCCCACCCTGTATGACTAAGTACTAACTAGTTCATTTTTACTTCCCACTCACTGCTTTAACATCAGCTTGATATTAGAACAGACTTGTTAACATGTTGATACATGCCCTGATTATATTAAGCAAACTTTGTCATAACCTTTAAGAGATTCTTCTTCTGTAATCTTCCATCTAAATATGATGACTTGTCCCCTGCCTCAAAAACATTTGACTTTTGAAGACATTGCCATGGAAAAATAATATTAACTTATGATATGCATCAACTTTCTTATGGATGGGGAATTCAGCTAAATCAGATATACAGTACTGTGGAAAAGTTTTAGGCAGGTGTGGAAAAAATGCTGTAAGCAAAGAATGCTTTCAGAAATTTAAATAATGATTATTTTTATCAATTTACAAAATGCAAAGTGAGTGAACGAAAGAAAAATCTAAATCAAATCAATATTTGGTGTTACCACCTTTTGCCTTCAAACCAGCATCAGTTCTTCTAGGTACACCTGCACAAAGTCAGGGATTGTGTAGGATTATAGTCGGTGTATGATCAACCAATTTTACCAAACAGGTACTGATGATCATCAATGTCACACGGAGGAGAAACACAGTCATGTTTGGAACAACCGACCAGCCGAGTTCCTTCAAAAACTGTGCAAGTGTACCTAGAAGATGCTGATGCTGTTTTGAAGGCAAAGGGTGGTCACACCAAGTATTGATTTGATTTAGATTTCTCTTTTGTTCATTCACTGCATTTTGTTGATTGATGAAAATAAATGATTAACACTTTCATTTCTGAAAGCATTCTTTGTTTACAGCTTTTTTTCACACCTGCCTAAAACTTTTGCACAGTACTGTATGTATATATGTCACAGAACACAGCAAGAATTATGATTTTCCCATTCATGCTGACAATACACAGAGTAAATTTGTTTTTTTAAGAAAAAAGTTCTGTGTAATTCCTGTGTTTCAGGATAGGTATGTCTGTGCAGTTACCAAAGACACGCTGGGTAACTCGGTGCCCTCTGCAGTACTCAGACCCTCGTGAGTTTTTGAAGAAATAATTCATATTTATCACTTCATTGATTTGCAGTTATAGCTTCTCAGTCTCATAGATGTCTCACTCTCACAGCGGATGTGTGGTCACGTTGGAATGCGTGGAGAAGCTGATACGCAAGGACATGATCGACCCAGTGACAGGAAGCAAATTGAAAGAGAAAGATATCATAGTCCTGCAGAGGGTGAGAATGTATCTGTATAGGTTTTGTGGCAGTATTACTACTATATCTGGGCCATATTTACATTTTAGTTAGATTAGTAAGTCATGCATTAATTTCTTACATTTGGTCTTATTAGTAATCAAGTGGTTGATTGATAATTCATTTGAATTTTTTTTTTTATAAATAACAACACCATAAATTAGGAAGAATTTTTTGCAAACTGCTTGTACTCCCTCATCCCCAACCATTCTCTCTGTGCTTTTTCCACCCCCATGTTTCTCTTATTCTATCTTCTCGTCTTTCTCTCCATATCTGTCAGGGTGGGACTGGCTTTGCTGCCTCTGGAGTGGGTCTTTGTGCTAAGGAGGCCAGACCTGTCATGCAGGCCTGAGAGGCCTGGACAAGAGTGTACTGGAGTTTTACAACTGTATGTAGTATCATTTGAACATGCTTTTGTCTTATGGTGTCTTCACTTAGTCAAAAGAGACAGTAGTCATTCTTCGTTTTCTTTTTACTTTCATGGCATAACACACAAACTGAAATATTGGAATACCAACAGCAAATGGCTACTTTTTTTTGTTTGTTTTTGGAAATGGAAGGCAAAGAGAGCCATTGTCTATTCTTTGTTAAATAAAGCTTTTAATTTGCAAATTGCGATACAGATACAGTCATTTTACTTTCTTTTCTATTTGATATAGTTTCTGATAATAGTTTTCAAGGACCATCAAAGTTCATCATGATCCCCCAGTAACAAGCTCCCATAGTCTGTGAGAGTGCTGATCTTAAGCACATCCAGTTTGTCCATGATCTCACTTATGGAGAGGCGGCCATCCTGAGAACAAGAGCAGGCATAGATGGAAGCAGTTTGGCAAGAAAAGAAGGGCAAAAAAAATCGCAGGTAAAGCAAAAACAGTGTTTTAAAAAATTAAGATTTCATAGGAGCATTTGGGGCAGTGGTGGCCTAGTGGTTAGGGAGTCGGCCACAGAATCTGAAGATTGTGGGTTCAAACCCCTTACCATTATGTTGCCCTGAGGTACCCTTGAGCAAGGTACCATCCCCATCACTGCTCCCTGGGCACTTTCATAGCTGCCCCCTGCTGCACTGTGTGTGTTTGTACATAGGTTAAATGCAGAGGTCCAGTTTCGTTGTGGTTCATGGAGTGCTGTGCTGTGTGTTCTCACAATGACCGTAGTCACTTTCACCTTCACTTCCATTTGTGTTAAGATGAAGCTGTTCCACGTGTCCTGTGTTGTGAACTAATAAGCCACCATGTCACAACTGTGGCCAAATTGGTCCTCCACTCCAGTAATGAGAATCGTAATGGTAAGTGTTTACGATAAAGTGGCCAATCAGTGAAGGTACAAGTGAAAGTATTCGTCATTGTTAAACAACAAAATGCAACCTCTGATTTTCACCCATACACACCGTGATCTGAGATTTGGACCCATGACCTTCTGATCTTGGGAGCTACTCCCAAACCATTAGGCCACAACTGCCAGAAATGGAATAGAATGTGTAATGGTTAATCAAAAATGGGGGGGGGGAAATATCAGTCAAGAATAAAAAAAAAATGTTTTTATTGAGTTCACAGAGAAATGCTTTGTCATTAAACAGTCACAAAGATGTGTATCTCCTCACATGCACTGTTCTTTCAATATGCCTTATGTAACCCCTCCCCTTGTCCACCATAAACCCTATTCTGTGAGTGGTGACCACAGGTGAGGTCCAGGAAGCAGAGCTGTGTTTGTAAGAGTTTGGGTCCTGTTTTTGCAGCTGTCTGCTAATGGCCCTTCCTTCAGTGCTTAACACTTTTGCATCAGTAGCCTAATAAACATTCATTAGGTTACCACAAAAACAGGAGTGTTAAAATTACAGACTGACCAAAAGTTTCCACTTCACCTCATGTGTGGTTGACATTTCTATATGTTCTTACTCTTATATTGCAGAATTCTATAAGGTTAGCTTTTGCATCCTTTTTTAAAATTACCACTGTAATAAAAAAGCCTCTTCAATTTTATTCAATTCTCGAATTTTCAAAGGTGCATGCATAAATAAAAAGGAGAGATCAAAACAGTCAACAGTGGTCGTGTGTAAAATGCTCAGTTCTAGAGAAACAAAGAACTAAACAGTTGCAGAGGTTAATTGCCCTGAATACTCGCTCTAATAAACATTATTGCCACTTTTATTCAAACAGCTTTTGTTTCTTTTCTGCAGAATTTATTAACATTTATAAATGTCAACCTCACTTAATGGTTCTTTCTGTTAATTGCAAGTTGCATGGATGAAATGTGATTGCTTAAATAAATATAGTCTGATATCCATACCCTCCCAGATCCAGCTCACCTTGGAGACACCTGACATCCTGAGCCCATGCCCAACCCTTAATACCTGCCCCTGACCGTCTGTAAACATTGAAAAAAATGTAACAGTCTTCTCCTCATTGCATATTCAACCCTCCCACTTAAACATCTTTGACCTATATCAGAATTCCCTTCCCTTTTGCATGAGAGCATCAAAGCTCATCGTGTTTTCTGGTAAGATCTTCTCCATAATTGGTGGCCTGGCTCCCGACAAACATGTTCCAGTTTGCCAGGATCTCCTTCTTGGTCATTTTTTCATCCTGATTGAACAATTACGTTGGGAAAAATTGACATTCCATTGGGATTTGTTGATGTTAGGCAGAGATGGAGGGGGTTAGGGGAACAGAAGAAAAGATTGCTTCAGTTGATTGACGATTAAATATGCATTTGATGACAGCGTGCAAATATACATTTCATTGACAATTTAATTATACGTAGGATTAAGAAAGCATTTTACATCATTTACTTACATTGTTCTTATCTGTCTCGTGAATGAGATGTTTGGCTTCATTGTCAGCATGATCAACATCTCCAGGTAGGATCCATTGCGTGACTTCACTGGCATCAAGGAAACCATCCTAATAAGGCGGGATTGGGCAAATTGATGAAGTGGCATCAGCCATAAAATTGAAAAACATCATTAAACAGTGAGCAGTAAATCTACTTTCTGCATTTAACCCATCCCACACCATGAGCAGTGGCTACCTGTGGGGACCGGAGAGGGAAAGCACTGTCCTAATTTATTATTATTATTATTATTAGATGCCATGATAAAGCTTTTAAAGTTAAAAGTGAAGTAAGTTACCAAAAAGTGAAAATAAAAACTGTGTTGGACAGTCAAAGACATGCAAGTTGTCCTCTATTAAACTCTGCATTAAAAAAAAAAAAAGCAGGATAAAAGTTTTTACAGCTTTAGTGACAGTTAAAAAGTAGGTTTTGTTTTGCTAATAGTCAAAAATAACTTTTTTTTTTTTTGCTCTAACCTAGTTGCTAGTACTGGTTATTCACCGTTCATAGCTGAGGTGTGTTAAGAACTGGGATAGAGCAAAATTATGAACCGTCAGTTGGCATCTGACTGGCCTGAGAAACACCAGGAGGCTTTTGGGAAGGAACTGGTTCCCATACCATTCTGGAGAACAATGAAAAAGAGATACAAACCTTGTTCGCATCTCTGAACTCTGAGAAGTGTTTCCTTTCTGTGCTAACCCACTCTGGCTCTTTCTCTCCTTCCTCACGAGAGTACATATCCCCTGCAGACCAAAGAAACAATTAGTGTTTACAGCATTGTCTGGAGAATGTAAATGGGAATTATATTAAAACGAATTTAACTGAAAGACAAAGTGGAAAAAGTACCATTTAAATCAATTATTGTGTGATATCACTACTGGTGTGCACTAAATATAAATGAAAACAATAATACATAATAGCATGTAGTAGTTTAATATAACTCATTAAATAATATATTTTATTAATCAAAAGCTTACCAATGTACTCAGTGATGTCTATCTTGCCATCACCGTTCTTGTCAATATCCTCTACTGTTTCCTGTTGGTCCAATAAGAAGGACGAGTGGTGATTTCTCTATTGAAAGCTTTTCATTTCTTACACTTATGATGAACAAGCAGTCAATTGCTCCATCCCTGCTTCGCTAGCTCACCTGCACCACAATGTCCTTCATGTAGTCGAACTCCTCAGGGTGGAGGAAGGCAGTGAACTCCTCCCTGGTGGCGATTCCATCCCCATTTTTATCTGCTTTCTTGAACCGCCTCTCGTCTCGCCTGAGCATGGCTTTGTAGCTTTCTTTGTTTTCAATATCGTCAAATTCGTTATCTAGGATGCAGACATGCATAGAATAAGTGGAGATCTTCTGCACTTGGTTGCTTTATAGGGTAAAATGATTCTTTTTCCTTCCCTCCAATTCCCAACATCCCTTTTCATGTTCATTTAAAGATATTTGGCAACAACAACACATAATTATGTCCCACATGTCAGGCAACTGCTCTTCTTTAATTACCCAGGTAGAAGCCGTAAGTGACATTCTTATACTCTTTCCAGGCAATCTTTCCATCCTTGTTCAGGTCGTAATCTTCCCAGTGCTTGTTCACGTTCTCCTCGATGTACCTCATCTGCCTGTGTTTGATCCAATGGTGCAGTTCTGCATGGGTAACGAAACCATCCTTATCCGCATCAATGCGATCCACTATCTTCCTAAACAAGGAACATTCAACATAAACTCAGACACTTCAACATATTTCACACCGCATTCAAACGGCTTCAGCACCCGGTCAAGGGACATGTTTTCCAAATGTAAGTACTAATCCTGCACAGAGACAAACTTCTGCACAATTACTGTTTATATGATCTTAAGAAACTGAGGGGAGTATAAACCAACCATCATTTACATTCAGAAGATGATGCATGTAAGAGAATGAGCTGTTGGTAGCTTAGAAGTAGGATCTTGTGGGTTCAAGCTCTATTCTTTCCAGTGCCTTTTGAGCCCCTGAGGGAAGTTCTTAACCTCAAGCGGCTCCAGGGTAACACTTTGCTGTCTGTGGGTAATGTTTGTTGAATAAGAGCATCTGATAAATACCATAAATGTATAAAAAGTGTATTCTGAAACTCATGATCTGTGTATCCACGGTACAAAGAAAAGGTTACGGTGTGCTTTTGTACCCGAGTCTGGCCTGGCTCTCCTCAGGGGTCAGCTGGTCGAAGGTCTTGGCCTCCTCTTTGCCCAGAAAGGCCTCGTGATCATATTGGTAACCCTGAGCATCATCATGGGCATGGTCACTCAGGTCACGGTGATGATGCACACGTTTTTCCTGAGGAGGCACAGCAATGGTGACCCCCACAATCAGGGAGAGCAAGAACAGCTGCATGTTTTCTACAAAGACAGAAACAAGATTTCCTTCATTTCAAAATGAACTCAATTCTTCAACCACTGAACATGGTCCAACTATGTCTTCAGGCCTGATAACGCAAATCCTCCAGCGATGAACTGTGAGAAAGTGAATGAATAAAACTATTCTATTCATAATTGACCAGAAATATACATTTGCATCATTAAACACTAATCAAAAAGTGGGTTTGCCCATGCAAATGAACAAACTAAGCTTTCTTAATAATCCACCATGAGAACCAATAGGATGCTTTACAGCTCAAATGCATAAAGCACATGATCTACACAAGCACGGCTAAATCATCATGTACTGACTGTTTAACTCAAATGTTCTCCAAAAAAGAGAACATAAAAGAACTTACCAAGATTCCTGAGACTCCACTTTCCAGCACGCCTGGACTTTTTTAAGGGCTGAGGATATGCGTCGAGTTGGCACTCTGCCCCTTTAAATTGCACGCAGCCGGGAAGGCGGTTCAAACCCCTTACGTCACGCCCAGAGTCGTGGATTGGCACAACAACTGACCAAGCAGAGCGATGCTGTGGGTGGAGCGCGCTGAAAGCTTTAATGCGATTGGCTGCGAAACGCCACGTTGACACGGGAACGCGCGTTGCCGCGACCCAGCGGGCGCGTCCACGCGGCGTGCAAGTGGGTGTTGTTCTTCGCAGCGGTTCCCATGTTTTTGATAGTTTTTAAGTACAATTTTCTTTAAAAAAGACAAGTTTAAGGGTTAATTGTTAGAAAAATGTCACATTTATGTGGAAAAGTGATGATTTTTGTTGAGAAACCTGTAAAAAGCGTTATAAAAAGCATAAACAAAACGGATTTCAGAGTTTAATTCTGATATTTTGGTTTCCGGACAATTTCTGTGGTTTTAATTTCTTGTTTAAGAAGATAAACTCATTTTTAGAGAACCTGGAACGGCACGCATCACATATATTAATTTTAGTTACTTTTGATGCCATAATTAGGCTTAAGATGGTAAACAATAGTAAAATCTGCTGCCAGCTTGATGCATTTACAGAATCACAGCTCCAGCTTGGTTCTGCAGTCCCTTTCTTGCAAAGTCGTTTGTGGGAAAAGTTTGTGACACGAATCCCTTTATAAAGCTTAAAACGTTATTGATGGGCTCCACCACTTGGGGGCAAAGTGGGCTACTTCATCACAGAGACTTCTAGAAACTATCTCCTCACTTCCCTCCAGTTCTGCTCAGATCTTTCCTGTTTTCCTGTAGCCCTGTTCCTCAGTCTTTTTAGCCCTGACTAATGTGAAGCTTGGGCCTGTTTTATATTCCACAGAGCAATGCAACACTCCCTTCTGCAAGCTGGAGGAAGCCTTAGGTTTCATAAGGCACCATATTAAACTCCTTTACCAAACTAGTGTTACTTGGAGTAATAAACTTTACCAGCTGCTTGGTTACCTGCATCGCCTTCAGGGATCCTCATCCAAAGACACGATGTGTTTGGGTTTAGCAGGGACTCCATTTGTGGCCTTCAAAACAGCATCACTGAAACCTTTCTGTCAAAATCGTATTTAGACAGATCCACCTCCTGACCAGGAAAGATATTGTGCCACAAAGAAGTGTAACAAGATATCTGTCTGTCTTTCTGACTGCCCCGTCCAGCCGTCCATCCATTCATTCATCCATTCATCCATCTATCTATCTCTCTCTCTCTCTCTCTCTCTCTCTCTCTCTCTCTGTCTGTCTGTTTGTATGTCCGACCGACCATCTGTATGTCTGTCAGTCCGTTCATCTATCTATCTATCTATCTGTTTGTCTGTCTGTTTATCTATCTGTCTGTCTATCTATCTATCTATCTATCTATTTCTATCTGTCTGTCTGTCTATTTATCTATCTGTCTGTCTGTATATCTGTCTGTCTATCTGTCTGTCCCACCAACCATCTGTATGTCTGTCAGTCCGTTCATCTATCTATCTATCTATCTGTTTGTCTGTCTGTTTATCTATCTGTCTGTCTGTCTATCTATCTATCTATCTATCTATTTCTATCTGTCTGTCTGTCTATTTATCTATCTGTCTGTCTGTCTATCTGTCTGTCTGTCTATCTATCTATCTATCTATCTATCTATCTATCTATCTATTTTTTCCACTTGGCCCTAATAAACACTTCAGGCCAGAACTGGACCTCAGATTTTTTTTTAAACAACACAAATGTAAATAAGCTATTTTAAATTCTGTTGTATCATTATTTAGCCACACAGACTCAGACTTTAAGTTTAGATGAGGGTGTTTTGGGGAGAAAGATGTGAAGTGCAAATTGTTGAAGTACAAAAGTGATCATGAGAAAAAAAATGTATCATTAATTTCTTCAACATCACACAAGTACTTCTGGTTTAAGCATCACTGAACAAGGATTAATATTACAACAGGATAATGATCCTATTGATTCTTTAAATTATGTCTTGCTCTCTGGGGTCTCCAGATCTTTGTTTCACTGAGCTGCATGCAATAAGCTGGACCAGCTTAGCAAAAGATGGAGGGCTTTAGAAACAAGTTATTTTTATATATTGCTGGATGCGGCAAATCTAGGCTGTTGTAACAAGCGCTGGTTATTTTGGTGAAACTTGTGCTTATATACACTTATATTCTTTTAACATTTTTACATGTATATTCAATAAATTAAATAGCATATAATTAATTATGAAATTGCATATTAATTTATTTAATCTGGAGCAAATCCAGAGCTGTTATTCATTCCAAAATGCTAAAAACCTGGAAACCTGAATGTTGTACAAAGGAAATGTGAGTGTAAACATCCTCAGGAAAACACATGCATGTGCACAATTGTTAGGCAGCTATTAGCACAGAATTATAACACAACTAAATTAAAAGCAAAAATGTTCCCATCTCACTTGTTTATTTTCACGTGTTTATTTTTCATCTGATATATAAAATCAGTGACCAATTAAGCCACCCAGCTTTTCAATAACAGCCATAATCCTTCTGTTCATGGAGTCTGTCAATTTCTTGATCTCTTGATGATCAACGTTTTGTGCAGGAGCAACCAAAGCCTCTCAGACTCTGTTCAGAGAGGTGGACTGTTTTCCTTCCCCGGAAATCTCCCATTTATGAGGGTCCACAAGTTCTCTATAGGGTTTTAGGTTCAGGTGAGGAAAGGAGCCATGTCATTTTCCTTTCATCTTTAAGGCCATTACTGGAGAGCAACGCAGTGAAGAACTTCCATGTGAGCATTGTCCTGCAGAAAAATCATGGTCTTCTTGAAAGATCGGACTTTTTCCTGAACCTCTGCTTGAAGAAAGTGTCTTCTAAAAACTGGGAGTTGATTTTGAGTCCATCTTCAACCCAAAAAGGTCCAACCAGCTCATCTTTAATAATACCAGTCTATGCCAGTACCCCACCTCCACCTTGTTGGTGTCTGTGAGGAGGTGAAAGTGGCATCTGAGTGGAAGCTCTGTTCCTGTTACTGATCCAGCCACGGGTCCATCCATCTGGTCCAACAAGGGTCCCTCTCACTTCATTTCCATCACACCTTTGAAAAATTGGTCTTGAGATAATTTTTCCCCAGTCTTGATGCTTCAGCTGATGTGTCTTGTTCAGTGGTGGTGGGGTTTCAGTCTACCTAACCTTCTCCATGTCTCTGACACTGAACATCTTGTACTTCAGGACACTCCAGGTAGGTTGCAGTTCTGGAATATGACAGCACTGGAGGATCATGTGGTAGCTTCACGTTTGATTCTTCGAAAATCTTTGGTAGTTCACTTGTGTCTTTTTTCTCAATATGTTTCTTTCAACCCTGTTGACTGTTTGCAACATCAACAAGACATGTTGATGATTCAGATTTTACTTAAGTGTATAAGTAGGGCTAAAAAGCACTAGAAAACATTTTACTTCTTCTCCTTCTTATTTCAGATGCCTCCATTACATTTACATTTACAGCATTTAGCAGACGCTCTTACCCAGAGTGTCTTCCATGTCCAAATTACAGGGACAGTCCCCCCTGGAGCAATTCAGGGTTAAGGGTCTTGCTCAGGGACCCAGTGGTGGTAGTGCCACTGGGACCTCTTGAGTCATAGGTCCATAGGCAAATATCCTACCACTAGACCACCACCACCCATTAGGGCATTAGGGGATCAACAGTCATGATTTGTTCCTGTTCTCTGCATCTTCCTCTTTCACAACGTCCCCCTGCATTTCCTCACTCACAACATCCATAAACCTCCTCTTTGTCCTTCCTCTTCTCCTCTTTCCTGGCAGCTCCATCCACAGCATCCCTCTCCTGATATACTCCTCAACTCTCCTCAACTGTCCAAACCAATGCAATCTCACTTCTTTGACTTTAGCCATACACCCTTTTCGAAGTAAGTTTGGTGTTAAAAACAGTAGCTGCCATGAAATCTGACTGTCCTTGTAACTTCACTGCAATACTCAACAAGCAAGCTTCAGCCACCAATCATGTCTTAGCTGATGGATTAGAGGCAACAATTTGGCCAAACATCTGATTAACTGGATCTCCAACACTCCTTGCATTGCATCCCTGTGTGACTTTATGCTTTGTCCTTTTGCCTGCTTACATCTTTCTAAACCTTTCTGTGTGTCTCTTTGTCATCCTCTCTGCAGAAACTTTTACTCTCACACCTGCTCTTCCTCTTTTTTGCCTCCGTCATCTCTCTCTCTCTATCTTTTCCCTTCTCTCTCTCCCTCCCTTTCTCTCTCTCTCTCTTTCTCTCTCCCAGTCTCTTCTCTCTCTTTCTCTTTCTCTCTCTCCCCCTCTCCTCTCTTTCTTTGCCTGAGGCTGTGTGTCTAGTTGCATGGAGCAATTGAAGGTGACAGGGCCAGAGAGAGAGGAGAGAGAGAGCGAGAGAGGGATGGAGCGAGGGAGGATGTGCCACTCCGTAGCCCGGGGGCACACAACAGCAAAGAGAGAGGGAGGGAGACGCAGGAAAGACAAAATAAATGAGAGAAAGAGTACACAGAACCATAAAAAACGGATGACAGAATGACGGAAACATTGTTTGTGGCCTAACGAATAATTTATCATTAGTGCTTTAAATGTAAGACAACACACTGCAGTGCATTCTGCTCTGAACGGGACCTTTATGGCGGCTGGTTTGTGTGTGTGAGTGTGTGTAAATTTTAGTTTTATGGCGTATTAATGAACAGCACATAGGCTCCCTTATACACGCATATGCATGTTTGTTTTGGTTTTTCTCTTTTTTGCTTTCTTTTTTTTAAGTACTTGATGTTAAGTTGTCCCGGCATTGTTGCTATGGTGACCTCTCTTCCCCCTCCCCTCCAGCAAAGAGAGAGAGAGAGAAAGAGAGAGAGGGTGACAGGGATGAACTAACAAGACACTGAAAAACTGTGGCCTAAAGCAGTGCAAATTTAAAGCAGCATACACACACACACACACATGCAAGCGGCGGCCAGTACATTCGTAACCTTTCGTATATGCCTGCTGCAACACTCACTCACATTAACATATTATTAACATATTAACTGCCAATTTAGTGGCACACACTCACACATTCGGGATTTTTTCAAAGCATTATGCCTCACTCTTTTCTAAAAAAAGCAAAAATATGTCCTGCAATCTAACCCTGAATGATGAAGTTTGTTGTTTATGTGGAACAATGCTGTCATTTTTTCACGTCATTGTTTTGCTCTGAAGCAAACAGCAGGCCGAGAAAGACGTAGGCCAAGAGAAAGGGAGGAAGAAACGAGGGATGAGGAGGAGGGGGGGATGAGGCAGCGAAGGGTTTCTTCAACCGGAAATAAATAAAGTTGGCACCCTCCTTCTCCTCCGCCCCCTTCATCCCTCTTTCTCGTGCCCTCCCTGTCCCCCCCTTTTCTCCCTTTGCTCATCTTCTTGCAAATACGCAGCCATGCCCTCGTTATGTCTCCCCTCTCTCTTTATCTCTCTCTCCTTTCTTCACTTCCCTCTCCATCTCTGCTGGGGAACAGCGACAGATTCCCTTCATCTGTAGTAAGACATCCTTTAGCCACAGCATAAAGCCATGCTGATGCTGTACACATGTCATGTGTTAGTCCTGCCAGTCATCGCTGTTTTCTCTTAGCTGGCATTGATACACACTGGCCTTTATTTACAGACTGTGCACGACTGTGCAGCGTTTTTGTAGAAATTAGCTTGACAACTGACATCTTAAAAAAGACCAATAATTTCCAACCTTAAAAAATAATATATATATGCAAAAATAACCTCCACTGATCTGAAACACTTTGTTCCAAATGAACTACAGTCATATACAGTCATTAACTTATTTTCTTTTGATATACCATCATCAGCCCCATCATATCATCACATAAACATTTTAAATTATGCAGAAAAATTTCAAAATCATTCCCACATATTAATAATTCTCAATTTGTTTACATAAGGTAAGGTTTATTTTTTTGGCACCTCATGCACTGCAATCTTTAGTGCTTTACAAATAAGCAAATACAGAACCCAAGGCTTTTAAAATGTAAAAGAAAACTGAAAAAATATAATTAAAACAAGGGATTTTAAAAAGAAAAAGAAATCTAATAAATAGAATTAGAATAGAATAGAAAATTGAAACAAAGAGATTTAAAATTGAAATGTGATATATGAATAAAAGCAATTAAATTGGTCAAGTTAGACCGAAAGCCTGGCCGAACAAGAGTGTTTTAAGCCTGGATTTAAATGTGTCGGGTGTTGGAGCTCTTCTAATACTCAACTGGTTCAATTCAAGAGCAGCATAATAGCTAAATGCTGCCTTTCCATGTTTAGTCTTAACTTTAGGCAGGACTAAATCACCTGTTCCTAATGATCTTAGAGTTCTCTTGGGCTAATATTGCTGCAACATAGCAGAAAGATATACAGATATACAGATTTGCATACTTTATCCAGGTCTGAATTAGTTAGATCTCTAATCCTGCTCTTAAGCTGATGAAATGATTTAGTGACTGCTTTTACAGGACTATTATTAAAGCTGAGATCAGACTCCACTAGTACACCAAGGTTACTCAATAGATCTTTAGATTTTAGGGCTCTCGAATCCAGAAAAGCAGCAAATCTGTGTCGCTTATATATAAACACTCCATTTTAAATTTATTTAACTGCAGAAAGTATGAACTACTTTAACTCTGTAATGTGTATAGATTTGTGAGAATGTAGGATTGATGTTCGAGCTCAAATGTACCCTAAGAATAATAAGAAACACCTCTAATGTTTTCATCCTATAGCTGCATTTTTTAGGAATTCAAGGTTTATGCAGGTTTTATCTTGGGTGTTTTTGTTGACATGGACTCGAATACCCCAGATCTCAGTCTGCTCGAGTATCTGAGGCATCTGCTGGACAAACTAATCTGATCCATTTACACGACTTTAAGGATCTACTGCTGATGTCCTGATTCAGAGCGTTTTTTTTTTTTTTTTAAGTGACTATTCTTTTCATTATGAGAACACACAGCACAGCACACAGTGAACCACGAAACGAAAATGGACTTCTTCATTTAACCCATGCACACAAACCATGCAATAGGGGCAGCTATGAAAGAGCCCGGGGAGCAGTGACAGGGACGGTACCTTGCTCAAGGGCACCTCAGCGCAACCTACTGGTAAGGGGATTGAACCCGCAATCTTCCGATCCTGTGGCAAAATCCCTAACCACTAGGCAACCGCTGCCCCATACAGGGCATATGAGGACCCTTATAGTCTTATGCAGTTCGCTTTAATGTCATGCCCAATTGGTGTGTGGTTGTATTCAATTTTAACAGAATATGACTTAAACCAAATCTAAAATGGTTCCTTGTGCAGTGCACAAAGTAAAACAAGACATAAAAGACTAGCTCTATACACTTTGTGATAGATCTTCCAAAAAGCCATTTTGGATTCAGCTCCATATGTACATTTCACATCTTGCTTTAAAGTGCCATTTCGAGATCAGCACTGAGATCATCTCATATGAGATCTTCCCGTTAGCCAGCCTGGCCTGCTTGAGAGATGTATGTGTGTGCAGTTAAATGTAAGGGGCAGTGATATTCCAGTACAAGAACCGAGGCTACTGGTCCCTCTACCACCTGATAATAACTGTTCCACCAAAGAAGAAAATATCTTTAGGCAGATTTATGATGCAAAAAATCTGATATTGCACTACAACCCCACTGGATCACTGGATCAGCTAAGGAGCAAAACCCTTCTAAAGTTGGGTTACTCAACTGAGCCTTTTAGGGCACGATACCACATGATTTTAGTCCCCAAATGAACGGATTTGGCCCATCAAAAACCCACTGTGGTTTCAGTGCTCTACTCTACTAGTCTCTTTCTCTCTCCTTCCCTCTCTCCCTTGCTTTTACTCCTGTATTTTGGCGTGTGACAGGCTCTTTGGTTTTTTGAGCTAATCCAATAAAATATGCAAATGGAGCATCAGGATTGTGACAAAGTGCAGCAGAGGGAAAACATGGTGTATATGGTGTGACATCCGTGTGTGTGTGTGTGTGTGTGTGTGTGTGCGTACGTATGCGCGTCATGCCCTCATACACGGCTCTATGAGCGTCCAGACTCAGTGAGAGCGTGACCCATGTTTGCACATGACTGACGTGTAATCTGTGTTAGCATGTCACTCTGTTGTGTGTGAAGGGAGTATTTAAGCGAGAAGGCAAAACGCAGTATTTCTTTGTGATATTCTTTAGGGAAAAAAGCAGTTTACTGCAGAGATTAAAAAAGATTTAAATGACGCGTAAAGTTTTGGTTTAATTAAGCCTAAGTCAACTTTTAGTTTGAGAGCAGAAGGTCTTTCATGGCTCATGGATCGTCATGGATAAAATAGAAAGACAATGCTTTTAAGTGATCTGCCAACTCTAGTCTCAGTATGCAAATCTTGCAACAACATGTTACAAAGACTTGTATATTACTGTTTAGTGTTTTTATTTTGCGAGGGACATTTCCTTCAGGATCAATAAAGTTTTTCGATTCTGATCCTGATCAGCACCTTAAACTAGTAGGGATGACACAGTGGCACAGTGTCGCCTCACAGTGAAGTCCTGGGATTGATTGACAGGCAAAGGCATGCACGTCAGGTGGATTGGAGAGGCTAATTGCCTCCCTAGGAGTGAGTGTGTTTGTCTGCGTGTTTTCCCGGTGACTGGCTGATGACCTGTCCAGGGGGTCCACTGGGATAGGCTCCAACACCCCCTATGACCCTAGTCAGTATATGTAGTTGAGATAATTTATGAATAAATCTTAACAGGAAGTAGTGGTTTAGTTACTGACCCCATGATCGAAGGGCCATGGGTTTCAGTCCCAGACCAACAGGCTACCCTGAGGTACACTTGTGTAACGTACAGTCCCCAACACTGCTCCCTGGGTGCCGGATGTATGACAGCCCACTGCTACACTGTGTTTATGGGTTAAATGATGAAGAAACATATCATTGTGTTGCACAATTGTGTTATGTGCTGTTTTGTATTTCAATTAACATGGCACTTACACAGGCTTATCAAGGATTAGAAAAGCACTACTTTAGGGTTGTTGATTCAGTATTTAAAGCATTTTAACTTTTGAAACAAAATATAACAGGACTTTCATCCAGAAGTGGAAAGGAACTTTTTCTATGGGCAAAATGTTAAAAATAATTTATTGTGCTTTCATTTACACTGCTTTCTTTAGCATACTATTCAAACTTTGTTTCCTAGTGGCATCATAATAACAGAAAAGAAGACAAATATGAATGATGCATTTTTAATGGACATTTTTAAGCACATTTTGACTCCAGAGGGATAAACAGTTGTTTTTTTTTTTTGCTGGGTATTTGGTGCCTGGCATGAGCCTTTAACTGATGCTCTCATGCTAATACAAGAAATCCTGTCTAAGGATTTCGCACTGAAAAACCCTGAAAGGATCACTCCAAACTGAGCAACCCTGATATTGTTAGCTCTTAGTTGTAATTAGTTTTTACCACTCTGTACAGAAGGAAACATTAAAACTGTTCATAAAAAGAATGTTCCACAGCACTTCCAACAATTAAAAGTCTCTTATATCAGTAAGTGAGCCGATGAACAACCTGTCTTTTAATTAAAGCTAAAGCTGAAAGGCAAGTGAAGAAAAACGTATATGTTTGAGTTGTAAAAATCACTTTCGCTTTTTTTTTTACCACCCTAAGAATCTGTCTAGGTAATGTAATCATAAGTTGTGTTTTTCTGTGTTATTGGTGTGTTTTTCTTTTTTCCCCACTTAGGATCCCCACCATGCTGCCATCCATGGCTTGTTTGGACCACTGACCACCCAGTGTCCAGTTCTTCTCTTCCCTGCTGCGTTCTGCTGCAAAGGTCATGAGGAACGGAGGCAGTGTGATGACCAGCTGTGTAATTTGTGGCCAGCGCAACATCCAACCGCAAAAAGTGCACACATCTCTTCGGGAGGCTTTCTGAAATTGCTATAGGTGATCTCCTGCAACCCCCACCCCCACCCTTTTTTTTTTTTTTTTTAGCCATTTTTGTGTCTCCACCCCTCTCTCATTCATCAGTCCTTTTTTCTGGCATTAAGTCTAGGCCTGACACTGACACTGACTTTGTGTGTCATCCTCTCTCTCTCTCTCTCTCTCTCTCTCTCTCTCTCTCTCTCTCTCTCTCTCTTTCTCTCTTTCTTTCTCTCTCTCCCTCCATCGCTCTGAGGACCAAAGTGCCTGCAGATGCATTTCTCTCCCCACCCCACTCCCTCCTCCCTCTCCTCCTCTCTTTCGCCCTGTCTAACTCTCTCCATCTCTCTCTCTCTCTCCATTCCTCTCTTACACTCTCCTTCCCTCGCTCTCTCAAACACAGTCTAACATCAACAAAGGCGGTGAGCAGTGAGGAGCAGAGAGAGAGAGGGAGAGAGACAGAGAGAGTGAGAGAGAGAGAGAGAGAGAGAGATGGGTCCCCTTTGATAGTGTGAGAGAGAACGAGTGTGGCTTCTTTCATCCAGCATTCATTCACCAGGTGAGTCTATCAGCATCATTTGCTCTGAGCTAGAAAAGAACAGTTCTGAATTGGAAAAAGTGATGCAGTAAATTAACTTTATAATAGTGTATGTTATTTTCACAAAAATAAAATGCAGTGTAGCATGATACTGACTAATACTAATGACTAAAAAGTGAGGAAAATGCATTAAAAAGCTGCACTAATTTTGCACAAATTGTGTAAAAATGTAAATTATGAGCGTATTTTATTTTTAATAAACTGGAATTGATTTCGGCCAAAACAGTAGAACGGTTTCATATTCGCTACACAGGTCTGGTTTAGCATAAGAACCGAACATCGCAGTCTTATTGAAATGGTCTCGGATAAATGAGTTTATATACAATAGAGAAAACCTCCTCAACTTTCCTTTAATATTGGTTAATTCACCATGAAATATATATGGTGTACAAAACCAAAAAGAAACAAAAAAAAAAACAAAAACAAAAATGAACTAAAAGAAAGATAAATAAGAAAACTTCTAAAATTCAAAACAAACACCAAATTTGGAATATACGGTTTATAGAAATAGATTTTTTGGAAGCAGATGTTTAATGGTTGTTCTTTCCCGAAAATGGGAAATATACTGTCTTTATATGAAAAATGCATATGTACGTGTCTGTCTATCCATCTATCTATCTATCTATCTATCTATCTATCTATCTATCTATCTATCCCTCAAGTCTCTGCATAGCTTTTTCACCCAACTTTACTGCCAAGCATCTGTTTAGGCTTTACTTTGTTAAATTCATTAATTGATTTGGGCAAATGAAACTCTATTCTTTTCTGTTCTATTCAGTTCTATTTTAAATACTTTCTATCTATTCTGTTATATATTTCTATTCTATTCTATTCATTTTTATACTTTTTATTGCTTTACTGTATTTTCTATTCTTTCTTGTGCAGATACATAAACACGCCCCAGGCCCCCTATTGCTTCTACCAGTGAACAGTGAGACTCAGTCTCTTATATTTTATTCAGTAACCTAAACTATCATGTTCTTCAGTAAAGTAACTTGTAAACCCCACGACTGACACAGGGTTTGGGAAAATGTAGAAATTCAGTATGTGGATGAGTGTTCATGTCTGGGATATAGTTTTGCATCATGTAGATCCTGCTTGCTGCGGGAAATACTGAATGTGTTTATCAGTCTCATTGTGTGCTTTGTGTGATGTTGGATGTATTAGTGTGTATCTATTTGTGTCTCGGCTGGAGCTTGTGTGTGCGTCTCTGCGGGCGCAGTGGATATTGTCGTTAACGTTAACCGACAGTGTTACTCTGTCCATTCATGCGTGTGTACAGCGATGTCAGGCTGGATGTTCTGTATTTCTTAATTTCTCTGTGTGTATGTAATGAGCTGTGTGGCAGGGGGCTGGGTGGGGGGATGCGTGTTCGTGTGTGTAAGTGTGTGTGTGTTTATGCATATGTGAGAAGACCTCATCCTGAAGATAAACACTAAGTTTGGTAATATGGTAATAATGTATCCCCTCAAGGTCCTTTGTGTGTTCACATCCTATGGATCGTTGTAATAAGGGATGACTGAGTTATTAATGAATGATTTTCCTTGAAGATGTAAGTTCTGCTGAGGTTAGGAACGTGTGTATGCCTCTGTGCATCTTTGGTGTGTGAGTACAGTCCCATTTAAGTATGTTATTTGAAACCGATGAACTTTTAAAACAAGTGGAACTTTCCCAAATCCGATGGGACTTGGGAAGAAGTTGATAAATTTATCATTTCTTTTAAGCGCTTTAACCAGCTTTAAGGCACACTTGGAACACTGGGAACACTGGGACAATGGGAACATGCTATTCTACCAGTTACTGGATATTTATAAACCATGGCAAAATTCAGTTTGAGACAGTCACTGTGTTGTATTAATGCACTTTTATTCCAGGCTTTTCAGCAATGATCAAATGAAATGGGGGCTGAATGTTAAGATATTAATGATGTGTGCCCTTCTCTTCTTCTCCATCTTTCCTTCTACTTAACTTAGGTTGGTGCTGATGTAAAAGCAGGAAAAAAAAAAAGCCTGCCAAGAGGTCCACAGCCTGCTGAACTAAGTGTGATTGTGTGTGTGTATGTGTGTGTGTGTGTCTGTGAAGTGTTATGTATGAAAAGCCAATCATGCTGAACCTCCAAAACGGCTCCAACTGGACCAGCCCGGACAATTGGTACCATCAGACCAACACAATAACCCCGCCACACGCAGCAGGTAACAAAGAAGAGAAAGAAAGATAGACAAAGTATGAAAACATAGTATATACACAGTATATATTGCTTACTTTGCTCTCTCTCAGAGCTATGTCCAAGTTATAAGGAGCCAAGAGAAAAAGGCATACAGGACAACTAAGCATATACAGGGAAACATTGTTTATATATGTGTGTGTGTGTGTGTGTGTGTGTGTGTGTGTGTGGAACCAGTTTGGGGTGAGCTAGACAATCACACACTTGAATAAGTCTAAAAAGACAGTGCCAATAGCTACACTATCAGGCTGCACATATAAAGAACATGGACACACACACACACAGCTGGAACACACACAGAACCTAAGCATGTTATTTGGACTCAGTCAAAGGCGGAGCGAAATGCCTAAAACATGGTGTGTGCTCTCTCATACAGAACAAACAGGGTCAGACAGCCAATTGCAGTAACACTGGTAGATGCAGCAGGAGTCGTTGTCTAGTGCAGGCTTAATACCGAGCTCTGTGTCCTCACAAGTGGCCATAACGGCATAATATCATTCTGCATGCATGAACTGAAGGATAATTCCACCATTAAAAAAATGGTTTCAATATTGACTTTATTTGTACCTACTGGACCAAACTTTTTCACAATGGTGGTCAAGAATCAGACATCTGAAGTTTTTCATGCATTTAAAAGTGTCCTCCCAGAAAGTTCACATGAAATTGTTATGAAAAAAAAAGTGAAAAAGTGAAAGTGACAACCCTTGTCATTGCGAGGTCACAGCACAGCACACATGAACCACAACGAAATTGGACCTCTGCATTTAACCCATGCACACTCAAACCCGTGCAGCAGTGGGCAGCTATTGAAAGCGCCCGGGGAGCAGTGATGGGGACAGTACCTTGCTCAAGGGTACCTCAGGGCAACCTATTGGGAAGGGGTTTGAACCCCTGATCCTCCGATGAGGCGGCTAACGCCCTAACCGCTAGGCCACCACTGCCCAAATACACTGCCTGATGCCTGAAATATCTTTAACAATAAGATGATTTTGGTCTTAAACACCTTTTTTTAATACATTTGTGGTGGAGGGGTACATTCAGGGCATTGTGAGCCAAAGCAACCCATAAGGGGAATTTATTTTTTCCAGATTTACTAATTTACTATCATTGGTTATAAAACACCATCAAGACTTGTTTAGGATAGAAAATAAAATGACTATGTTTGTGCTGTGATGCCTGGTTCCATCACCACTATTGAAAACCAAATCAAAGTCTGTTTGTCTCAAATTACTCACTCCCAATCAGAGTATTGTAAATGACTTTGTTTACAATTTACGACTAAATTTTGCAGAAATCTGGAGCTGCTGGAACTTCCCTTAATGATCTACATTTGTCTTTGTTTTTTGGTCATGAAAGCTTGCACGTGCTTTGCATTGCTTTAGCTTTCTCTGTGCATTTCTACCACTGCTCTACGAACGTAAACATAAAAATATACATCAAAATATTCTAAGGATGAGTGAGTAAGACACCAGCTGATCTAATCAACAGATCAGTCAAAGTCATCAAAAAGCAAAAACGAAATAGAAATGTGATTCAGCAAAATGTGACATTCACATGCAAACATATCTGCATCAAGAATCTATTTCCCCTTTCGCCTCCCTCACTTAGATGGCTGTGTGGAGGACATGAACATGCGGATGGTGGGAGGCGCAGAGAGAATGGTGCAGGGAGAGAGAGACGAGGCGGAGGAGTCTCAGCTCCACCTGCAGCTGAAGAGGAAGCTCCAGAGAAACCGCACCAGTTTCAGCCAGGAGCAGATCGATGCTCTGGAAAAAGGTCAGCAAGGCCAGCACATGTCCACTCCAATATTGGTCCACTCCAAAACAGGGACACTCACACACAGGGACACTCACACACAGGGACACTCACACACAGGGACACTCCAGCACAGGTCCACTCCAGTGAAGGTGCAATCTAGTGCACTACCACCCCAGTGCAGGGACGGACTTGTACAGGTCCACTCCAGAGCTGGGATTCTTTAGGACTCGTCCTCTCCAGGGCAGGTTCACCCTAGTACAGGTCCACTCCAGTGCAGGGACAGTCTAGTACAGGTCCACTCCAGAGCTGGGATTCTTTAGTGCTCGTCTTTTCCAGGGCAGGTTCACTCTAGTACAGGTCCACTCCAGTGCAGGGACAGTCTAGTACAGGTCCACTACAACACAGGGTAACTCTAGCCCATAGACGCAGTAGCATAGAGACACCAGCACCACTACAGTGAAGGGACACTGGCACAGGTACACTTCAGAGCAGGTCCACTCTAAGGCTAGTCCAGTCCAGTGCAGTGACATTAAATACCTTCAGTGTTTACTAGAACCAGAGATTTATATGACCACTCCCACCATTTAGATTTCATACTTTAATAGCAAAAAAATTAAATACTACAGATAAACTCCTTTCTTTTCTTTGTAAAATCCTCACTCTTCAGTTCTCTTCGTTCCTGCTATTTTGCTTTTCTCCTCTTCCTTTCTTCTTGCCCTTTCTCCTCCTTTTTCTCCTCAATTTGTTTTCCTCTTCTTCGTTTCTTTTTTCTTCCTTCTTCATTTCTCCTCCTCTTTTCTTACCTTTCTCTTCTTCTTTTTTACTCTTCTTTCTTTTCTTTTACATTCTCTCTTCAGTTATCCTCTTCCCCTTTCTTTTTGTCTACACTCTTTCTTGTGCTTTATTCTCCACCTCTTTCTTCCTCCTTCTCTTCTTTTGTCTCCTCTTTGTTCCTCTCCTCTTAGTGAATATATGCTTTTAATGTGTGTCTCCACTTTTTCTCTTAGAGTTTGAAAGAACACATTACCCAGATGTCTTTGCCAGAGAGAGACTGGCTGCCAAAATTGATCTCCCTGAAGCTCGTATTCAGGTAAAAACAAAACTGCCAAATTTTCATGAACTAATAAAATAGAAGAGCTAAAAGAGCTTTTTAAATCGTTCCTTTAGAAAAACAGTTTTGGTGATGCAAGGGAGCTTCCGGTGAATATGTTTCATAGACGGGTTTGTTCAAACCCAGAACAATGAAAATCTCAAAAAGAACCTCTCCTGTCCTTCTTCTCATCTCATCCACCTTCTCAGCTCAGCTCTTGTCCATGTGATTTTAGGGGCCTCTTTAAGTCTATGCCTGATTAAATAATGCATCACTTGAATAAACCCGGCTGTCATGCAGTGACCCATATTGAAACTGATGATTGACAGGTGTGGTTCTCCAACCGGAGAGCCAAGTGGAGGAGAGAAGAGAAGCTGAGGAACCAAAAGAGGTTAGGGGGTGGGACATCCTGTTCCCAAACACACACGCCACTGAGCACATCCTTCAACTCACCTGTCTATCACACTCACCATGGCAACAGCTCTGGTAAGCATCCACACACAGCATTGGTTTATTTGATCTTACAGCTGATGTGTCTGCAGTGTTGTTTGTGGAAATGTAGTAATTTAGTAAAAAAAAAAAAAAAAAAACAAACAAAAAAAAAAACTTATTTTAAACTGTAATTACGTATAAAAGGGTTAAGGGTCTTGCTCAGGGACCCAGTGGTGGTAGTGATAAAGGTGGGATTTGAACCGGGGACCTCTTGATCCAGAGGTCCGTAGGCAAGCACCCTACCACTAGACCACCACACAACAATTTTATTTTCAAGAAGCAAAATCCTAGGGACAGAGGTGGTCTAGTGTTTAGGGACTAGGCCCCAGAATCAGATGGTCATGGGTTTGAAACCCTGATAAGTGAGTTGCACTGAGATACCCTAGAGCAAGGTAGTTTCCCCATCACTGCTCCCTGGGTGTAGGATATACCTGTACCCTGCTGCATGGTGTGTCCGGGTTAAAATCAGGGATTGCATTTGGCTGTGATTCACCTCACAGTGACAAATATTCACTTTAATTGTGTGTTTATGTAAATGAAGGAAATCTGATTGGGCTTTTATATTAGCTTCTATTGTGAAGCAGGTTGAGGTTATAGTTGGAGTGACTATTAAGGGGAGTGACCTTAATAACCCGTTTCAAACAACTCTTTAATGATAATAATGATGAGTGATGGGCAGCGGTGGCCTAGTTGTTAGGGAGTTGGCCCTAGATCTGAAGATTGTGGTTCGACTCCCTTACCAGTAGGTTGCCCCGAGGTACCCTTGAGCAAGGTACCGTCCCGGTCACTGCTCCCCGGGCACTTTCAATAGCTGCCCCCTGCTGCACGTGTGTGTGTGGGTGAAACGCAGAGATTGAATTTCGTTGTGTTGTGCTGTGTTGCGTTTCACAATCACTAGGGTAGTCACTTTCACTTTTTCACTTTAATCCTAATTAAACATTAAATGTGTTTTTTGTGACATACAAAAAAGAAAAAAGCTTTTATTTTTTCTAAAAACTGGAACTGGGGAGAGTATTGGGATATGCACCCTGTAGTACATATTGATTTGAATAAAAGTAAAAGGGACAAATTAAAACAGAAAGTTTTGCTGATGTTTGTACAAGAATGATGTATTTATTAAACTGGCGATGTCCATGTGTCCATATATGATGGTTTCCTGTGTGTAAAACCCAGGTTAGCTTTCCAACACATTCATACAATTCCAACTTCTCTCTCTCTCTCTCTCAGCCTCAATACACACTCGGAGCGACTCTTCTCTCTCTGCTTATGGCTCTCTCTCTGTGTTCTCCAGCGTGCAGGTATTTTCCACTTAAACTGCCAAATAAACACCACTGAAGCCCAGAGCTGCTCTAAAATCATGCACCAACATGCAACACACAGTGTATTTCAGGTCACATTCATACCCATTAAGTTGCATTTTTTAAAATTCATCTATAAAATAATTTTTTTTTTTTTTGGGTCCCTCAGAATGCACACCCATAGTTTTCATACTATTGTTTATTTAAAAAGGAGCAAACAAACTACTTCCATAGAAAATACTGAATAATTCAGTCTGAAATGTTTGTACAGACATCTATTATGTAAGTAAGGAGAACTTTGACGTTACATGGGCCTGTGCAGCACGAACTATGGAGCCTAGGCGCCCTCTTGTGGCCGATGGTGGAACTGCTTCAATGTAGCACACAGGAACATGATTATTTGAAGTTTTCCTTAAAATTGCAAAGCCATACTCAGCTCAATGAATATCATTGCCCAGATTAAACTCCCAAATCTCTTTCATTCTTTTTAATGCATGCTTGCTTATGACTGATTTGTGAAGATAGAGACACATTTCATATGGCATTTCATTAATATGGTTCCATTATACTGGCTTATTATAGCATATATAATATAGAGTATTTCTGCAACATGCAACTGTCTAGTATTTTTTCCCCAAAAGTCCACATTAGAGTGATTTTATGTTCCAAAAATCACATAGACACTAAGGAATTTTTTTTAATTGTGATATTTTAATCCCATCTGTAAATCAGACTCTTATATTTTTAAAGATTGTGGCAGAAAATGTAGTTTTCCATGACGTGGATCCTTTAAGTTCTGTGAGATTGTAAAGCAGCTGGTCGAGTGGCTGTGATTCGAGAGTCTGTGTGGTGTGGGACTGATAAATATATGATTAAGAGTTTTAAAATTAGTGGATTTAACGTCAGATTGTGAAAGCGGCACTTTCTATGGTTTGACACACATGGCAGATATGACGTTGCAGGTTTTGATTTCAGTTGAAAGCTTCCGCATTCAATCAGATGAGCGGCATTTCTCACTGTGGCCGACATTCCCTCTTCGGGGGGGTTTATCAGTCTTGTTTACAAGCCAGAGCTCAGATGTGATTCCCTCCTGGCCTAGTTTCACAGACGGCTCAGGAACACACCCTAGAAACTGGATACGTGATCTTGAGACAGCTTAGTGACTCACAGGGATTTTAGAGCTGAAAGAGCACCTAAAAGGTGTGCACAAAGGGGGTGGTTTGTTTCTGACACTCAGGAAACATTAACAGCTCAGTTTCTTTCCAAAGAAGCCTTTTGGGAAGTCTCAGGGAGAAATAAAATCAAAATAAAAGCCAGGAACTACTGGAGGAACTGGACATTTTAATAGAAACCCCTCCCTTTCTGGTGTACAGAGCAAAGCTCATACTGAGTAGAGGTTCAGGGCAGGGTTTTCCAATATAGTGGCTGATGAGTGGAAAAACTGGGTAGGTATTTCTAGTGGCCAGTGATCGGAAGAACAAGGAATAGGTTTCCAATAAAGTGGCGAGAAAGTGGAAGCACAAGAAGGTATGGGTTTCCAGTAAAGTAACACAGTTCACAGGCTTTTCAATAAAATGGCCAGTGAGTTAACATATACAGCAGGGGTTTCAATGAAGTATTCAGAGTTGAGCAACAAGGCAGGGGTTTCCATTAAAGTGGCCACCAAGTCGAACTTCAAGACTGGGGTTTCCATTAAATTGGCCAGTGTGTGTAAGTACAAGCAATGTGCTTTTAATATAGTGGCCACCAAGTAAAAGCACAAGATAAGGGGGTCCAGTAAAGTGACCCCTGAATAGAAGTACGAGGTAAAACTTTCCGTTCCACTTTACATATTTTAATCATGTGTTTTCTCTTTTTTTTCTGTTTTTCCTCCTCTTTCTTCCAGTCTTTGCCCCATCAGTCTACACCCACTTACTCCAGCATGCTGCCCCCCTCCCCTTCTGCTCCTCCTCCTCTTCCTCGGAAGTTTGACTCCACTTCTTATTCCTCACCCCACCTCCCTCCACCTCCCACGGCAAGCGCAAACACAGGTGAGTGAATGCGAAGGCTTTTACAGCACATATTCAGTTAAGAGTTCACTAAGTTTAAAAATGAAATCAATAATGTACAGAAAGAATATGCAAAGTGGGACTTTCACTTTAGCATGAGAAAGCATTCTAGATATAGATCTTTATGTAATATTTCTCATTATAAGCATGTGTAAGAAGATTCTTTACATTAAAACACTTATTTCTTAACATGTCAGCCGCTCATTCTCACCAGCCAACAGATATAAGACACTAGAGGAAACTGAAACACTGACTGAAACTTCCATTAGATTCTCTATTTCCCTATTCTCATTAGAGGAAGAGTCCTACGGCTCATTTTTTCCTCTAAAGGTTCCGTTGATACTCATCCATATTGGTCTAGTGTTTAACGTAAAACATCAGCCCAACAAAATGGAGCGTTATGGCTTATTTTGGCAGGACTGGTACTTTTAGAGTGAGCTTTGGTTGATAAGACATGGTCAGATTTTCAGGAGATATAGTTGCTTGCATAATATCTCGCAGCCAATCACATTGTGAGTTTGGAACTATTATAGTGCAGCTTCATAAAAAGAGAGAAAAGAATCTTCCAGTGCAGGATGAAAACTTCTTAAAACCTAGAAATAAGACAATTAGTGAAGAAACAAATAATTCTATAAATTCGTAGGAAAAACTCATGAGAAAAAAAAAACTGCACATAAAAATACTTAAAAATATTCTTTTTAGATTCTGGAAAATGTGCACAGCGTATTGCATTTTTGTGTTTTTTGTCTTTAATTTTTCATCAAAAAAGGGTCCAAAGTGAGCACGTAACCTCTGTTCCTGCAGGTTTTCTCCCTGGCGTGTCAGTTGCAGGGCCAGTAGCTGTGCAGGCCAGTGATCAAGACATGGGTCAGGGTTTGGGTCAATACTGGACCAGGCTGCAGTGAGAGAGAGCAACTCATGGCCACGCAGACGAGAAAAACCAGCACAAATGAACACCACGCAATCCAGTCTGAAATGCCTCAGAACCGCTACAGCAGAGACCTCAACCCCCCGATGACCAAAATCACTGCCACTGCACTGCTCCTTCAACTGCCCAACATGACCTGACCTACTACCATCGACTTCCTCAACAGCAGGGGATTCAGGGAAGCAGTTACTAGCCACAGTTCACCACACGTTTACCAGTGAAAAACTTCAGAGAACACAAGGCCGAAAAAGCTCTCAGTATCAACTACACCAGCATAGAGAAACAAAGGTCATTTAGCTCTGCAAATGTGACATATTGTCAAAGATTTTATGCCAACAAAACCCCCAGCTGAGCTCTAATTATGCCCACATGCAGAATAGAATAATTCAGGGAAAGTGAAGCAAAGAACTTTAACCAGGCCAGTGTGTCTCTATGGACAAACCTCTGTTATTTTGCATGTGCAACAGACAATCAACTCATGCCAGATCTATTATTAGCTGAAGCCAATGCCCTCAAAGATACACAGACGTACAGCATCAGCTCATCCAATGACAATCAAGAATGGAGCATCAAGCAACCAACGGGCCAGAACAGACAGACCAGTGAGAGTGAAGCATGGAGATGGTTCAGCTCATGGCAACCAAGCGGTCATTAAGCAACAGGTTATACTCTAGCATGGACATGAAACAACCAATGACAATCAGCCAAGAACAATCAATGGACCTTTTACAATCCAACATGGACATTAAGGAACCCATGTCAAATGCTGACTGAGCTTTAAACCAGTGGTGTCCAACCAAACCAGAGCATTTTGCAGCGCAAGAACCAAAAAGCAGAACCAAAATCCAGGCGTACCAGCTCACTGTTAAAGACTGAAGACCAGCCTGAGGAGTTTTTTACATCACATACAGCCCTGAGCAAAAGTTTGTTTGGGCCCCGATCAAATTGCATGTTGATTTTCTAGGTGAGCCAACACATTTAAACACAATACTACTGTTTTCTTGCTGAATTTTAAATCATTTGAAAATGATTATAAACAGGCCTGTGTATAAGTTATGGCACAGGGTGAAACAAGTGAACACATCACATTCCACTTAAAGATGGCATTTCTTGACCAGTTCTAGTGCACAATTTCTGTTTATTTACTTACTACCGTTTATCCGTCTACTTTTGATTAGTTTTAACATAAGTTAACATATTAAAAAAGCTGGAACTTAAAGTGAAGTTTAAGAATCCTTCGTGCAGCGGTTATTTCTAAATTCTTCCCACTCACATCTCATTTTCAAAAATGGTGCTTTAAAGTAAAAGTGACAAGCTGTCATTGTGAGTACACAGCACAACACTCCAGTGAGTGAAACCCAACGAAATGCAGCCTCTGCATTTAACCTATACACACCGTGCAGCAGGGGGCAACAATTTAAAGCACCCAAGAAGCAGTGATCGGAACAGTACCTTGCTCAAGGGTACCTCAGGGCCACCTACTGGTCTGGGACTGAACCCACAACTTTCCGATCCTGGGGCCAACTCCCTAACAACTAGGCAACCGCAAGAAGAAGAAGCATCCACCGAAAAAGATTGTCATTGGCATTGATGGCAACATTACATGCAATCTGACTTTTGCATTGGGCTGTATGTGTTAATATATAAAATGCTTTCTTAATACTTATATATAACCGACGGTCAGTTAGAGGTAGAATTATAAAAATACGCACCTTCCTGCAAGGGCCTACACATATAATATGCTGAAAAATACATTGCAATATAATGTTCAAAGCTAAAAGCTGCAAGATTAACAGAAAATGAGGACTTGTGTGAGCAGCACAGAAATATAGACAGCAATGTCAATATTTAGAGTAGGAAAATACATGCATAAAGCATATGGATCTGTAAATTGAACAAGTGGATGCGAGCAAATCGACCCGTTCTGTAAGTTTTCAAAAACAAACAGTTCCGGGCAACTGTGCTCCACCCAGACTGCGTGTTTAAACAGTCTGCTAATGAAAATCATTAAGGAGGTGATGGTAGATGAGATGTGCAGGGTGGGGTACTTGCTGATGGGACGTTTTCCTGCCCTCAGCAACAAGATAGCCAGTTGCTTAGGACTGATTTCAGCAAACAGATTCTAAAAATATCTCACTGCCCTCCCATGTGTGCATCATTTCTACACAAATCCTATGACATCCATGCCTTTATTGCTAAAAGTCAAAAAGTCCAAATAATTTGATGTGAATTGTAATCAGTACTGAATTAAAATGGACTTTTTTTCTTTGAAAGAACTTTTCTTATGAGTGAAACAAACCAGGATGTCGTTCAAAGTAAAATTGTGAAATCTACAGTTAAACCTCAATCATGCGTGGTTCTATTTTAAAGTTTGCAGTTTGACCATGAAAAAAAAAAAAGCTATGAACTCTTGATTAACTGTGAAGTTCATGGTGTTAAGTAATAGTAATATTCCAAAGGCCATATATTACATACATAAAGTGCCAATTCGCTGGGAAAAAAATCAGAGCCGAACTGTGAGATTTCAGATTTTGGGTAAATGTGCTTTTTGAGATGACGGGGGATATTTTACTTGTGTGGAAATGATGTACACATTTGAATCAAGCTCAATGCCTCACTTTTTTCATCTTTTGCTAAAGTAGAGCTGCTCAAAAGCTGGGTTAAAGGTTGGGAGACAGTGGCTTGGTCGACCTGTGGTTGCTGAAAGTGCTGAGTATTAGAATGCATCAGGGTAGACCCCAGGTTAGAAAAGCAAAAAAACAAAGGGCAGAAACAGAACAATCAGACAAGCAGTGTAGTGTGGACAGGGTTATGTTATTGATCAATTAATGTGAACTGAAAATGGTTTATTCATTGTGGTTTTAGTTGTTCCTCTATTTCACCAATCATGAACATTTCAGAGATTTTCTTTCTGTAAAAATCCATGGCTCTCACTTTAACTGTGTGTGTATGTATATGTGTGTGTGTGTGTGTGTGTGTGTGTGTGTGTGTGTGTGTGTGTGTGTGTGTGTGTGTGTGTGTGTGTGTGTGTGTGTGTGGACTGCAACAATGAATGCACTACATTTACCGGATTCAGCGAATAAAATAAAATATCACCTCATCAAAATAACTGCCAGAAGCAGGTCAACTTAAACACAAAACAGGTTGATGCGATATTTCTCCCACTTGGATTTCTTCCCAGTGGTGGCGTAATAAAAAGTATTGCCGTTTTATTACTTTCCCAAACCCACCGCAGAAACGTCAGATGTCTTTGATATGAAACTGATATGAGCTAACCATTTGAAAAACATGTCATATTATGTTCAAAAACTGTCCTGACAGAAGCTGTCCGTTAAAATAGCGTTAATACAGTGTCATGTTATCATCTTGTCTAGAGGATAAAATGTTTTAAGTAATGAGAATTTGTCACCTTCAGATTTAATGTCATAATCAACTATATTGAGTCTGTTGACATGATGACAACATGACGCTGTTGTATGAATGAACATCATCTGTCATGACAGCTCAGGGACTGCTATGACATGTCATATGTTTTTTGTTACATCGCACTGGATGTATTTCTTCATTAAGAATGGATTTAAAAATACACTTAAGGATGAAAGCTCGTCTATACTTTGCCTCAGAACCCCCTGCATCTCTCTGTGAATGCATTTTATGCTGCAATGTTCTCAAAACTGAGAAGATGCATATTCATAACCACTCTTTATTTGGGGGAGCTTTTAGAGGCAGACTGTCAGTCTGGATCCATTCACCACCACTTAAAGAAATCAGACTCTGAAAAACTTCTCTAGAGCAAAGTATTTCACACCACGCGCACTCTGAATGACTGGATTTACATTTTTATATTTAATTCTGCAGATGTTTAGAGAAATTGGTGGATTTTACCGTCAATGCATTAATGCTGTGCACATATGAATCAAGTACTTTGAGTGCATGATTTGTTTCAGTGTGTGTGTGTGTGTGTGTGTGTGTGTGTGAGGCATGTATGGATGCTTGCAGCAAGAGAGCAACAGTGTTACTGTGTTTGTCGTTAGAATAGTGAATATTTTTAGTGTAAACCCTTTTGTGAAACTATTAAAGACTGAAACGTGACGAACTGATGTGAAGTGATCCTCCCTGACTTCAGACCGCCATGCATGGCGTGCTTTCCTCTAATCGCACCACCCACAGTCTTCCTCTCCTTCTTCTTACTATCTTCTTCAACCACTCCCTCACTCCAAAGGCCTCCTTCTATCTCCATCTCTCTCTCTTGAGAAATTTAGAGGTGCTCTATTGGCTGCTGCTTGCTGGATGTTTACTTCTTACTGTCAGTGAACAGTAGCATTTCCTGCCTATGTGCCTGTGGATTTCCTGTTTTTGTTGCTTGCGTTACCACAACCCCCCCCCCCCAAAATAATGCAAAATTGTTTCTCAAAGGGACCAGAACATGAGAAAGAGAAAGAGAGGCAGATGATGCAACTCAGAATATACATTTTATTATACAACAGTTATATGCCATCAGAATAAACATATTATATATTATACATATTACATATTATATACCGTTATTAAGCCTTTATCTCTTTAAAGGGCCAATATCAGTGAAAAAAAACATGAAGCTGTTTATTAAAGTGTCATAGCAAACTGTTCACTCACTCGTCCTTACAGTTCAAATACAACACCAAGCTTCAAACACAGCCTGGTTTAAATTCACTGTTTTTGTGATCTCACACTTAATATATATATAATTTATATATATAATTTATATATATATATATATATATATATATACCCACCCATTCAGAACAGTAGATTGGCTCCACCCACTTACACAGAAGCAGGCATGCAATCAGCACACACACTTTTCAGTCTTAAGGCAATAAAAAGTAGACTGTTCAAATCTAATAGATTAAAATCAATCATGTTAACGTAAATTCTCTTTATACTGCTTCTGTACACACTTCCTCAATGGACCTGGAGGTAAACAAGTGTAATGTTAGATATGGGCCCTTTAATCTCTCGCTTCCTTTCCTCACTTTCAGAACTACAGAAATGACATTTTAGTTTCGCCGTAGTTACTGAATAAGTGGAGATAGTTACTTTCTGAATGATAAATCAAGACTTTAATGCTTTTTTAAAGGACATTGTTCAGGAGGTTCCTTAACCCAACTATAAATGTTTAGATTTTTCATTACTTTTAAAAAACTGTTTTAATTTCAGTTGAAATACAATATTTGAGGCACTTGTATAAATAAATGGAAATATAAAGATCAGAGGAGTAAATGTGGAAGGGCCTCCAGGAGCTCAACAGAGAGGGTTGAGGGGGTGTAAACATTGCCATAAAATATACAATTTTGCAGATTTACAAAGTATCAAGCCATTTGCGTCTGAAGTCTGCATCACAAAAGCTTCAGGGCGGCTGCGGTTGGGTGGGGTTAACAAGTACATGAAAGTCACTGTTTTGTCATTGTGAGCACCACGCCACAACGAAATATTTCCTCTACATTTAAGCCACACTCACGGTGTAGCAGCAGGAAGCCATACATCTCAGGGAGCAGTGCTGGGGGACAGTACCTTGCTCAAAAATACCTCAAGTTTCAAGGACACAAAACAACAACCTGCAGATTATGGGCCCTAACCACTAGTCCACTGCTTCTGACGCATTTTACAGCAAAAAATACATTCTACGGGCTAAATTCTTGCACACTCACCTCAAAGCATCGTGAGGTGTTCAGCAGTCTGTAGTAGACTCATGTGGTTTCTGTTATACCCTAGTGTCAGGAACTGCATCAGTGAATCTTTATAAGAAATAAACTTTCATTGGAAAACTGAAAAATACCAGACGAGAATGTTTTGTGCTATTTGGGGCAAACTGAATCAATCTGATCTTGCTGTAAAGTACACAACAGCTTTTATCTACACCCAGATCTTGCCCAATTGACTGAATGGGCGATGTTGGCCCCTATCTGAGGTTTACTCAGGGCTTCCAGTGCACTGCACCTAATCAGTCTGAGATATTAACAATCTTTGCGACACGCAAAGGGCTGCTCCGTTTCTGTGCTCTCCACTCACCACTGCAGCAGTCACGTCTCCTCAATCCCCAAAAGACCCCCAGCCTGCCAGCAGGTCACTCTTATCTTGTCTGTTTGAACAAGGACCGCTCCCTCTGCCCTCTCTCCATCTCTCCATCTCAGCCCCTCCCTCTATCTGTTCATCTCTGACCCTGTTTTTCCTAAGTTTGCTTTTCCTGAATTCATACACATAGCCGTGCCTTCCCATGATTTCTCACAGTGAGTGGGGCAGAGCTGGTTCTGATCAATGGTGCAGACAAAAGCTACAGGACTGTGATCAGGACAGGGTGGACCATAAAGCCAGGTGGAGCTCATAAACTCATAAAGCCAGGTGGAGCTCATAAACTCATAAAGCCAGGTTGAGCTCATAAAGCTGTTTCTAATAAAGTGGCCACTGAGTTAACGAACAAGGCAGCTGTTTCTAATAAAGTGGCCACTGAGTTAAAGAACAAGGCAGCTGTTTCTAATAAAGTGGCCACTGAGTTAAAGAACAAGGCAGCTGTTTCTAATAAAATGACCATTGAGTTAAAGAAAAAGCCAGCTGTTTCTAATAAAGTGGCCACTGAGGTAACGAACAAGTTTTGTGATGTCACAAAAAATGAAAATATTTTATCATCTGTCATGCTGCATCTCCTAAAGTCATAGTGAGATTTTTAATACAGAACAACCTTATTGAGATAACTACTCACCCAATCTTTAAGGCCCAGCAACTGAAGAAAAAGGCTGTTTTCTGAAGCAAGGGAAAGAATGGCATGTAAAATGAATTACACTCAAAATGGACAGAGAAAAGGCCCTTTTAATGTAAAATATGTTCTGTAATTTTGAACGGTTTCTATTGGTCCATTCATCTGGAAATGTTCACACAGTACAATGTTCACACAGAAACATGGCTCTGAACATTTTAATGCAAAGATACTGTTTATTTGCTGAATTTAAGTGAATAGAACATACTAATGTGGCCTTTTACTTAGCATATACTAAGTTATTTTTTTCCAAACTTTTAAAATAAATTAATATTATGCATTAAAATATGCAGAAATTGCATTTTGGAATATGCATATGATGTGCGACTTATTATGTGGAACTAGACTGGAGGTGCTTTTGCATATGACTGTATCTGTCAGTCTGTTGGACTGTCTGTTTATCTTCCTGCCTATCTATAAACAAATCAACTTTTTTTCATCTCTTTTCTCTGTCTTACTATATCTCATATATGTTTCTTGACATATCCCTCTCTCTGATGCTATATCATTTGCCTCTCTCTCTCTCTCTCTCTCTCTCTCTCTCTCTCTCTCTCTCTGTGTGTGTTCATGTGTGTGTGTGTGTGTGTGTGTGTGTGTGTGTTTCCTGTCACAGGGGAAGTGCCTCACCCTGCCTGTTGATGGCTGATCTCCATTGGCTGTTCGCTCGGGGGGACAGTGATTTGGGGGGTGATAGGGAGACCGGCTGGGGGATAGATAGAGGGAGCCCGGGACAGAGAGGAGGAGAAGTGGAGAAGAGGACCGGACACAGCAGTCTGTGCACATGTGTGTGCGTCTGTGTGTATGTGTGTGTGTGTGTGTGTGTGTCTGTGGTTAAATAAAGCAGGCGGTGATGCAGAAGGTGCAGAGCAGAGTGTAGATCAAACTCTGCAGAAGAGGAAATAACTTTGACAGAATGGAGGTGAACGAGGGAGGACAGAAAAGCTCGAATGGAAAGGCCGACGGGGGAAAAGAGGCTGGACAGAGCTTAAAGACAGCACACTGTCCACCGCACAGGCTTGTGTTGGTAACTATAACTTCCAAATTCACCACATAACAGAAGGGTCACTCTGGGAGTGACCAACACTCACAATGTCTTCATTACAGACTTTTAAAGGATTTAGACTTTTGTTTTGTTTTTTGAATATTTTTTTAGGTGAAAAATGTTGGTTCCAGATTACTTTTGTGCAAGTGTGTGTGAGAGAGAGAGTATGCATCTCACTTCTCTCTTCTCTATCTCAGCATTTTCTCACAATCAGGGTAATGTTTTCTGTCTTCCTCCCTCTATCGGAGCAACAGTGGTACCACAGCAGTCATTTGAATGTCATGATCAGCAGACAAAGTTGGTTGTTAGACCTTAAACTTACGCTTCAGTTATTCGTTTAATAATTAAAATCAAATAATCGACTATGAAATATTCAGCAAGTACTGCTAATGCTAAATTATTCAGTAACTATTGTGAATTATTCAGAATCTAGTATGCATTATTCCATATCTACTGTAAATGATCGTGCATCTGCTATAAATTATTCAGTGTCTACCAATGATGATGCAGTTATGACTATAAATTATTCCCTAATATACTAATAATATACTAATGTGTTAATTCTAGACAGGAAACTGCATTAACAGAATTTTATGGATGTATTTTTTTGTTTTATATTTTCATTGCACAAAAAGGAGTGCCTTTCATTTATTGTTTTTAATAGTTCCATTTCCACCTGAATAAACTTTATTATGTCGACAGAACTTTAGCTTTCACTACTTTTACTTTTACTTTCTTGGACAGTAATTGTGTGTGAGTGGAAATAATGCACACATTTGAATGAATAAACTTAATGTTATGTTGGTGTTCAGACAACAAACTAAATAATACTAAATAATAAAAAAATTAATAAAAATGTTTGAAGTTTTATATCATTTTGGCAAACTGAGGGGGAGGGTTAACAGGTGGATTGAAGAACCGTTACTTACTTTTCCCTATTTTTCTGCAGGAAGAGGAAATAGACATCACATGACAAATATAAGGTTGATGGAAAGATCTATGTACCTTTTATAGCAAAAGTATGGCGTTCCCACACAAACGCAAACCTGTTCAAGATATATACGTTAATGGGTCTACACACTTTGGTTACTGTGTATTATGGGCATCATCTCCCTCGCTTCTTCATCCAAGTCGCCAGGCCATCACTCTATCCACAGCTCTCCTCTCCCCACCTCTCCCAATCCTTGTACCAGTGTCTAGTTTTAAAGTGACGCTGGACGGGGTTTGGGGGGGGCCGAGCGAGGACCATCACCAAGATGTATGGAGAGGTCTTCATCAGGAGTATTATATATTTAATAAACCATTTAAACCTCATTGTTTAAAACAATCAGCCTGTCTGCATCTGCTGCATCATCGTGTGTCTGGCACAACCTGCAAATCTGAGTAAAATAAAGTGTTTGTCTGTTCTATTCTGTATCTGCAATTTGTTCATTCGTAGGATTAGAACTTCATCAGTGTTCGCTTTGGTTATTCATGTTGACAGTCTGTGGGACTGGTTGAACCCCTGTCCTTCTTAAATGTTACTCACACTTCTCACTCCAGAGATTCAGCATTTTAGGATCTAAAAAGAGACCAGAACACGGTCAAAAACAGCAAAAAAAATAAGAAGTGATTAGAATTTTAGGGTAGTGGTGATCTACTGGCAGGATGCTTGCCTATGGACCAAGATGTCGCAGGTTCGAATCCCACCTCTACTACTACCACCATTGGGTTCCTGAGCAAAACCCTTAACCCAGAGTTACTCCAGGAGGACTGTTCCTGTAATTGGGACTTGGAAGTCGCTCTGGATAAGAGCGTCTGTTAAATGCCGCAAATGTAAATATGTAAAAACACTCCAGTTCCTAAGCCAGTTCCTCTGCAGCTCTGTACAGATTCCAGATTTTTCTCCACTGATGTATTTCAGTGTTGTTAAAGACTCCTCTGGTCAACTTTATGCCATTTTTACTTAATCTACATCTGAACAGTGGAATAAAACTTATTTCCACGTCCTCATCTTACTGATCCCATGCTGGTTGGCTGTAAAACCAGTGAGGACTTGAGCTGCAGATCAGAGCTAGCAGACAGGAAAGGAAGCTTCATTCAGCTTCTCTCAGACTCAACCCTAGTTTCCATCAGAAGCTGATTGTTCTGTGATAAACACTATTGTTTCCTTTCCTGCCCTGATTCCACGCCCCGCCCCTTGCGTCTTACTGGCCAGAAGTGTATCGCGTCCAGTGATTGGCTGAGTTTGCCCCCTTTTTCTATGGATTGATTCAGGAAGTGGCCCGAATCCACAAAAGTGGAATGTTCTTCATTTCGCAATCCAGCTTTAGAGAAACTCAAATCGAGATTAATGAGAAAAATAAAAACAGCAGTAACACAGCAACCACATCAACAAAACTACTACTACTACTGATGTGTTATCATAGTGATAAGTAACATATAACAGTGTGATTATTATTGTAAAATATATTTTAGCATTAATACTGCTGCCATTAAAAATCAAAATAACAATAAGCTAGATAAACAAATTAAATAGTCTTTGTGACATTGTATTACTATTACTACTGACAATACTGATATTAAAATGATGATGATTAATAATAATAACAACAACAACAATAACTATTATTATTATTATTATTATTATTATTATTATTATTATTATTACATTCATAATAATTCAAGTTTTTCTTACAAAAGTTTTGTCGTTCAACGTGGAACAAAAAAAAACCTACTTGAACCGTTTGCTTATTGGCTGGCTGCTTTTGAGTTTGACTCCGCAGCCAATCGCATTGCGGAGTGGGTGTGTCTAATGGAAAAGTGGGCGTGAGTGAGAAGAAAAGCTCGTCTTGTAGGGAAACCGGGAGATGAACATGAGGGAGAACCACAGCTGAAGTGGCAACACAGCCGGACGAGATCAGAAAAGTGACAAAGTGGGCACAGGACAGTTTTAAGCGTTTATTTAAGCGTGTCTTTGGGTTTAGGGTTTAGTTCCGCCGGGCCGGGCGCCTCTCCGGCTCGCTCGGACACCAGCTGTAGTCTCCCTCTGTGCCGCATGGACATCCGAAGCCGATCTGTGCAGGTAAGAAGTCGGATATACCTTGTTTCATAGCTTCCCAAAGAGCTGGATCAGATTCCGCGATCCTGAAAACACGCCCAGGCCAGGCGGTGGGTGGTAACCTGCAGAGGACTGTCCTGAACCCGTCCCGAGAAACATCTCAAAGTGTCAAACAAAAACCTGCTTGCAAACGTGATTTGCAGTGGCTGATCGGACTAGACTCTCTACTAGTAGAGAAGACAATCATCTCAGATTAAGAAGTGAGGATACTGTTTAAATGGAAATGAGTTGAAGCCTGTTCATGTGGAAGTGGTCAGAAAAGAGCAGAATTGGTCCTCAGCTACATGCATGTTCATGTTAGACTGAGTAAATGTAGGTCAGAAATGGTCCTTGTGTCCCAGCACACACATAAACCCAGATAAAGCTGCATGAGTTTTTTTGGTTTTGATATATTAAACTAAATGCAGCAGATCAGGGTGATAAAGATAGAAGCGGAAACATACTTGCAAGTGAGAAGAGCATGTTGAGCAGATGGAAAGAATACTTTGGGGGTCTGATAAATGAAAAGAACAAGAAAGAGAGCAGATTGGATGATGTGAGGATAAAGAAACAGGAAGTGCAGCGAATAAGCAAGATGGAAGTCAGGGCAGCGATGAAGAGGATGAAGAATGGGAAGGCTGTTGGTCCAGATGATATACCTGTTGGAGCATGGAGGTGTTTAGGAGAGATTGCAGTGGAGTTTCTGACCAGAGGATGCCTGAGGAGTGGAGAAGTGTGCTGATTTTGATGCACAGAGTTGTAGTAATTATAGAGGGTAAAAGTTGATCAGCCACATCATAAAGTTATGGGAAAGAGTAGTGGAAGCAGGTTAAGAAAGTTGCAGAGAAGTATGTGAAAGTAGTAAAGGATATGTATTAAGGCAGTGTGAAAGTGGTGAGGTCTGCAGTAGGAGGGACAGATGCATTAAATTAGAGGTGGGACTACATCAGGGTCCAGTGCTGAGTCCATTCTTGTTTGCAATGGTAATGGACAGGTGGACAGGAGTCTCCATGGACGATGACGTTTGCTGATGATTTTGTGATCTGTAGCGAGAGTAGAGAGCAGCTTGAAAAGAACCTGGAGAGATGGAGATATGCTCTAGAGAGGAGAGGAGTGAAAGTGAAAAGTGAAAGTGACAACCCTTGTCATTGTGAAACGCAGCAAAGCACAACACAACAAAATTTTAACTTCTACATTTCACCCATTCACACATGTCTAGCAGGGGGCAGCTATTGAGAGTGACCGAGGAGCAGTGAAGGGGACAGTACCTTGCTCAAGGGTACCTCAGGGCAACCTTCTGGTGAGGGAATCGAACCCACAATCTTCCGATCCAGAGCAACTCCCTAACCACTAGGCCACCGCTGCCCCCATGAATGAAAGCTATTAGGACACAGACAAAATACATGAGTGTGGATGAAAGGGAGGAAAGTGGAGTAGTTAAAGTGCAGGGAGCCGAGGAGACAAAGGTAAAATCATTTAAATTTTTGGGATCAACAGTTCAGAGTAACAGGGAGTGTGGCAGAGAGGTGAAGAAGAGTTCAGACAGGTTGGAATGGGTGGAGAAGAGTAGCAGGAATGACTGGTCCCTTGCTCAAGGGCACTTCAGGGCAACCTAGTCGTTTGGGATTCAAACCCACCACCTTCAGATCCTGAGACCTCATCCCTAAAGAGCAGGCCACTGCTATTTAAAATAAATGTTTTTTTAAATAAATCTTTTTGATTTTTAGTAGTAGTAGCATAAGTAATTCCATTATTATGACACATTTTTTGTTACACATTAAGCGTAAGCCAAGACTAAAAAATAGTTCCCCATTTTTGGCACTATACCCCAAGACTAGGTTAATCTAGTCTGTGAAACAAGGCTGTAATGTTCTGGTGTAACCTCCTAAAATTCCTGACACATCATCACTGCTGCTTAAACCATGTGGGGCTTTTTCTCCGTTCCATCAACAAGACATCAGTTCTTCAGAGCTTTAGAGACGTATAGTAAGAGTGGACTTTTTGGAGTACATTCACATCATTTTTTTGATTGCCTGTACTATTCCCGTGCATATTTTGTAATAACCGGAAGGATAAAAACAGGTCCGGAATGATGCAGAATAGATCTTGATGCAATAATATACATAAAAACCTAAGAAAGTTGTTTCACCTTTTTGTAAAGTTACCTTTTTGGAGGATTTCCTATGACCGTGATGATAAATACTGTAGCTGTCATCGTTCATAGAGTGTCGTGTTTATAAATGTTTGAACTATTTTCTAAACCTCCCAGTGTTGTATGAGGGCTCCAGTGACTGAAGACATCAACAGGCTTTAGAAAGAAGTCTTGCTGTCTTTAAAACCTCTTGCATTTTGGCAGCAAACACTCGAAAGCATCACAGAAAGTGAGCAGTTTGTGAGGAAAACTATGAACATAAAGTGTCACCGTAAATAAGAAAGCATGTTTTCAACAGCTCAGCCTTAGCTGTTTGTCCTGATGACGTTCAGGTCGATGAGATTTGCGTCAAGCGCCGCAAATGTGAACAGGCTGGAACTTCCAGGTTTGACTGTCATTATGTGAATTTGCACGGCAGCACTTTTACTTTCACTTCCCTTAACGTTGAGACCTATCTGACTGATAATCCTGGACAATATTTAGTTGCCTCATATGTCATCAGATTAATGTTAGTTGACCCGTAAAAACAGAGTTACTTCACTTTCAAAATGGATTTGGTGTTTTAATCTTATTTTCATTAACCTGGCTGAGGTTAGGTTCTGAATCAATAGGTCTGAAGCAAACCTCCAGGTAGATAGATAGATCGATAAATAGATAGATAGATAGATAGATAAGATGGGAGATTGTGCAAATAATTTTTTTTTATTATTAATGACGTGACACGGTTTTACATATGACATAATATTATTATTTAATATTTCTTAGATAGCAGAGAAAGCGCATCAGAAACAGAACTGGATGCTCCGTCACTGCTGGGGAGAGATGAAGAGCCTGGTAGCTCTGGGGAAAAAAGGTCTTTTATATCTGTCCATATGGCTTTCGACCACTGAACGCACACCTCTTCTTAGTTCTAGTGCTGTAGCGGATGTTCATTGTCCATAATTGAAAGCAGCTTGGGACAGTGCCCGTCCATTCTCACCAGAGGGTCCAGCTTTGTGCTGATCACAGATCCTGCCCGTCTGATCAGCTGTGGCCTTCCCATTCATGAAAAAGCAAATTGGTTCATTACATCACGAATAAAGTATGTTGCATTAATCCTGCTACTGATGAAAGTAAATAAACTGGGAGATAAAAGTGTGATAATGTGATATATTTAAATGTAGAAATAGTGTTCACATTTGTAAACTTATAGCTTCAGACATGATTGCATAGTGTAACCAGAGGCTGTAGTTGGTGGGCGACTCCGATTAGTAAGCATGGCCCAGTGTGGGACGGATCCAGGAACATGTCAGTACATCCGTCCAGGGGAATGTTGTGTCATGGCCAGGCTCTGTTTGTGTTTACATGTCCAAACAGTAGTGTGACAGAGATCACATTGGAGTGCGTTCGCACGAGGCAGGGACAACCTTACAGGGTACAAAATTCATGAGATGATGTTTAGGGCTGTATGATGAAAGCAAAAATAAGTATATTGTACTTATATTTCAGTACAATTTGTAAAAATGCACTGTCAAATCAGTGTCAGATGGTTAAATGGGAGCAATTCTTAATTTCTCCATATTTAAATGGCTAAAATTTAAACAATGTCATTTACAGTGAGTCTGATATGAAATGCTCTGTTCTAGACAAACTTTTAGAGTCAGAATTGTCCACAGAGCTCCACTTCCACTCAGACTCCAGCAAGGTAGAGGTGGGGTACTGGTTTGGGCTGGTATCATCAAAGATGAGCTAGTTGGACCTTTTTTCAGGTTGAAGATGGACTCAAGATCAACTCCCAAACCTTCTGCCAGTTTTTAGGAGGCACTTTCTTCTAGCAGTGGTTCAGGAAAAAGTCTGATCTTTCAAGAAGACCATGATTTTTCTGCAGGACAATGCTCCATCACATGCATGGAAGTTCTCCACTGTGTGTCTCACCAGTAAAGGCCTTAAAGATGAAAGAATAGTGATCACAATGGTGCAAGTACTGTTTGTACATTGGCCTATTGCTATGATAAGGTGGAACGGTGGTGTAATGGCCCCTCACAGCAAGAAGGTCCTGGGTTCAATTCCCAGATGGGACGGTCTGGGTCCTTTGTGTATGAAGTGGACATGTTCTCCCCATGTCTGTTTGTGTTTCCTCGGGAGCTCCTGTTACCTCCCACTATCCAAAGACCTGCAGGTCAAGTAGTTTGGAGAGGCTGAATTGCCCCTTACATGTGTGTTTTTGTTCTGTGTGTCTACCCTGTTGACCCATCCAGGGTGTTTCATTTTGCCCTGTGAGAGCTGCGATAGGCTCCCTCACCCCCGCAACCCTAATTAGGACAAGCAGCTCAGAAAATGAGTGAGTGTGTAATGCTATGATGTAATGCAGAACTGTGGTTTGTGAGTGACTGTGAAAATTCAGTTAAGCATATTTTTGCAGGAAATTGCGTGAGAGTGATTCACAGTGACGCTGAATTAGAAGAGAACTTAAATGTGAAGTTCTCTATTGAAGCAGCATCTCTCTCTCTCTCTCTCTCTCTCTCAGGGATGTCTGTAAAGGTAGCTGTCCCTCCCTCCCCCACTCCCTCTCTCATTGAGGTGAAAGCGGAGACTCTCTTGGTGCTGAAGAGCTTTCTTGGGAAAACACTCTCCATCCCAAACGCGGATCGTCCTGGGAGGATCGGCGGTGAATATCATGACCCTAACAAATACAGGTAACACACAAACCCATACATCTCAGCCTTAAGTAAGAATTAGAAGAATACTCTGGTGGTGGTGGTCTAGTGGTAGGGTACTTGCCAACGGACCTCTGGATCAAGAGGTCCCCGGTTCGAATCCCACCTCTGGCACTACCACCACTGGGTCCCTGAGCAAGACCCTTAACCCTGAGTTGCTCCAGGGGCACTGTCCCTGTAATTAGGACAGTCCTCTTCCTTTGGTGTCCATATAATTGGTTTAACCATTTCTTAATTTTTACACCATTTTGCATTTGGCTTAATCCTTACGAATTAAGCCGGCTGTTTACTACTATGCATTTAACAGTAGTAAATAGTGTTAACATGCCATTTTTATTAACACTATTTTATATACAGTACTGTGCAAAAGCTTTAGACAGGTGTGGAAAAAATGCTGTAAACAAAGAATGCTTTTACAATAATTGTGATAGTTATCACAATAACGGCTCTTTAAAAGTCTTTCACTAAAATAACGGTGCTGCAGGATGGCTGCAAGAACACCCCACTTTAGAATAAATTAGTTAAACTGCTGCACCAGTGAGCAGGTTTTACTATTAATATTTTATTGAGGTGCATTTTTTCCAAATAGTCAATTCTCAAGCCAGAGGGTAATAACACACACTAATGCACCTGATGAACTCTTTGCAGCAAACCCAGAAACACACACACATACACACTCACACATACATACCTGGTGGTCTTTTGGGGGTCAAATGATGCAAAGATGGACAGATAACCTGTAACCCTGAACCCCAAAGTGCATCTCTATGATCAGTGGAGCTGAAGTGAATACTGGGTGTAGATTTAGGCTGGGAATCTACTGAAGTGGCAGAAAAGCAGATAAGAAGACAATAGCTGACCTAGACTTAGTCTAGGTCTTGTTGTTGGTTTTGACTGCATCTTCTGGACGTTGTTCTTTATCGGTCTCTTATTCTATGTCCTACAGTGCATCACTTAAGGAGAAGCAAAGGAAAGAAGAGAGCGGGTGGGACTCTCTGGATGAACAAATAAGTGCGGCGGAAGAGAAAAAACACGGCATTAAAAACCTGATAAAGAGGCGACTGAAGCCACGTCCATTCTCAACACGAAGCTCGAAGAAAGACGGCAGTACTGAGCCACTACAGACCGGCCATTCGAAAAATGACACTTTGGAGAAGCAGTCAGGACTGGATAAGAGACAAAGGAATGGAAGTGCTGCTAACAGATCAGAGGTCTGAAAAATACAAGAAAACATTTTATCCTGTTTTTCTCACTTTCATTCGTTAGTGTTTCACGGTGCCGGTGAGCCTGCCACTCTTGTATTTTATGTATAAAGCACATTAGACAATCAAGCTAATTTTGCATTTATGCATCTTTTATGCATTTAATATGTTTTTTTATTATTATTCATATGGTTACTTTTATTATCTATTGATCTATATATATATAATGAAAATATAGACTTCTGTTATTTCTGTCTGTTCTCCAGCAGGAAGACGGCTCCTCTGCGTCTGAGGCAGAGGGAGAAAGGAAATTGACTGAAAAAAAGAAAAAGAAGAACAAGCTGAAAGATTTATTTAGAATCAGGGGGCCAAAGGATACAAGAGTTAAGGAGTCCAAGGAAGGGACTCATCCTCCCCGTCCGTCTTCACTTTTCATCGAGAAGAACTCAGATCCTGCTCAGCCTATGCTGTCACCATGTAGGTTATATTTCCTAAAACTCAAACTGAAACATGAACAGATCTGCACTAATGAGCTTATTCCAGTGTAATATATTAATGTTGTCATTTTTCTTGTTTTAACTATACATCACATCTGAAAATATACCGTCTGTTAATGTTTTTGAATTTTACTAGTGACGTTTTTCCTCCTCCATGTTAAGTAACCGAAAGGCACATATTGCCACCTAGTGCACAGACAGAGGAATAGTGAAGTAAAGTGAAAGTGACAGTGTTATAGTGAAACACAGCACACAGTGAAACACAACCAAATACAACCTCTGTATTTAACCCACACACGCAGTGGGCAGCCATATCCAGCACCCGGGGAGCAGTGATGGGGACGGTACCGTGCTCAAGGGTATCTAAGGGCAACCTACTGGTCTGGGATTCAAACCCACAAGCTTCTGATCCTGGGGCCTAGTCCCTAAACACTAGGCCATCGCTGAATAGTTTGAAATACGCTCCTACAGGAATATGGTTTGATTTGAAACATGTTGTAGTTAAACTTGCCGGGTCAGAGTTGCTAAAGTGGTGGTGACTGGAATCATTCTAATTGCGATCCAGACCCACATGTCTTCTGAGCATTTCCTTGTAATGATGGTGGTGAAATAGTGGCTCTGAACTTAAAGAACTTTCCTCTGGAGACTATTATACTCTGTCCACCAATGTTTTCAAAAAGATGTTTTAGACTAAACATTTTGTCCGGTTACTTTTTCATAACCATTTAAGGCAATAACTTTCTCGGAGAGAGGCATTGAACATCTAATTCAATTCTCTATCACTGTGAACAATGCCCACTCTGTAATTCACTCTATATGGTTTTGTACATCCAAATTATCCAAATGTGCTAAAAAGTTTAACAAACTTTATGGAAAATATTTTAAAAACATGTAAGCACTGACCGTGCTGTCTTTGTGTGTGTGTGTGCCTCCAGCCCATCCACCTGAGTTCTATGAAGATGTGGCGCACAGACTGGACCGAATAGCCCAGAGCAGTGTTAAGGCGAAGTCCCCTGTTAGACCTGAACCCATCAAGCCTGCAGGTAAATCAGAAGGTGTTTCTCTAAAACAGGGATCTGCAACCTTTACAAACAGAAGAGACCATTTATGTCCCCTTTACACCAAATATCAATCGTCTGGAGCTCCAAAGCATTTAAATATTCAGCTTATAAAACTCAGCAACAGAGCTTGTAGGCTTGTTTGTAGATCACTTCTTTAAAAAAAAGTTTTGAAATGTTCAGCTTTCTGCAGCAAAATCACTCTTTTGCACTCATCTTTTGCGTTGTACTTTTCAGCAAATGCTGTATGCTTGTTCTGAAAGTCTCTCAGCATTCCATTTTTGTTGTTTGCCAATTTAAGTGAAAGTGAAGTGAAAGTGACTATTCTTGTCATTATGAAACGCAGCACAACACAACAAAATTCAACCTCTTGATTTCACCCATACACACACGTGCAGCAGGGGGCAGCTGTTGAAAGCTCCTGGGGAGCAGTGATGGGGACAATACCTTGCTCAAGGGTACCTCAGGTCAACCTACTAGTCTGGAATTTGTAGCTGCATATCAAGAGTACAGGCATGCCAGCATCATGAGAAAGAAATGAAAGAAATCTGTCCACGGTGTTAAACTCTTTTTTTTTTTTTTTTTTGTTTATTATTTATCCATGGTTATCTTACAGGTGGGACTCACATTTGATCAGGTACCTGCTGGTAAAGGTGCTGAGCCACAGACATAGTTTGTGGCGCATGTATACGGGCATTGGTGGCCTAGTGGTTAGGGAGTTGGCTACAGGATTGGAAGGTTATTGGGTTGAATCCCAGACAAATAGATTGCCCAGAGATACCCTTGAGGGTGGGACTGTCCCCATAACTGCTCCCTGGGTGCTGGATGTATGGCTGTCCCCTGCTGCACATGGCGTATGGGTGAAATGTAGTGGTGGTCTAGTGTTTAGGGACGAGGCCTTAGGATCAAAAAGTCATGGGTTCGAATCCCAGACCAGTAGGTACCCTTGAGCAAGGTACCGTCCCTTTTACTGCTCCCCGTGCACTTTAAATAGCTGCCCCTGCTGCACGGTGCGCATGGGTGAAAAGACGTTACATTTCATTGCTTCACTGTGTTCAAGGGCAGACGAGCCTCATGCAGCTCCAGATCCACAGGTTGCCGATCTTTGTCCTAAAACAAAATACCTGTCTGTCACCACTTTGTTCCTGATCATCAAACAAGTGATGTTACATTTCTCTCATACCAGTTTTTTCCACCTTGTTGTATTTATTCTGCAGAACATGATAAAGGGGCGGTTGTTCAAGCTCTTGTTCAGGTGCTGACGACAGAGGCGGACGTGATCAATGAGAAGGTGCCCTCTCAACATGCACTCCACTCGAACACTCACAGATTATCCAAAACATAATAGGTGTTGACATATCCCATAATACTTTATTTGAATTTATTTTGTAGGGATCCTTTGTTATCCTTTGCAATCAAATGGGTTTTTTTGTTTATTAACACTATTTTATATGTGGGAAGTCATACAGAGCTTCTCTAAGTTGAGAATTATTCCTAAAATTACTCTGCATACAGAAGTGTAGCTGGAGGAACCATTTAGTAGAAAAAAAGTAGATAATACATATAATTAACCAGCATTTTTTTGGTGCACATTTTTGCTTTTCAAAAGCCTGAGAGTTTTATTTTTGAACATTTGCTCTTTTTTAATACTATAACCAATTGAATAGCATCATTCCTCATCTTCGGCTTCATTCTCGTCTTAATTACATCATTAGTCCTGTCAAGTAAACATCTCCCTCTTTAGCTGACTCTTGACCATTTTAGTTTTACCTGCAGCTGAATGCTGATAACGCATTCACTGAGAACTGATAACGAGCTCTGTTGATTTTGCTGGTCAGAGTTTTCCTTTTCCTCTCAGATCCACTCGTGACATTTATGTGCTTTTGTTCACCAGAAACGGACCTGATGTTTTAAAATGAACATGAACTTCACTTCATGGCTTAAAACTAGTTTTGTTGCTGGGTCTGTAAGACTGATGTGTAAATGGTCTCTGTTCTGAAAGTGAAGTGAAAGTGACTATTCTTGTCATTGTAAAACGCAGCACAACACAACGAATTAAACCTCTGCATTTCACCTGTACACAGACACATGCAGCGGAGGGCAGTTATTGAAACCACCCTGGAAGCAGTGATGGGGACGGTACCTTGCTCAAGGGTAACTCAGGGGAGCTTACTGGGCTGGGATTCAAACCTATGACCTTCTGATGCTGGGGCCAACTCCCTAAACTGTTCTGATAAACTTATAATTTATGACTTTCTAAAGTCCAGACTGACACGGTCCTTATTGATTGGTGGTAGGCAGGATGTAGGCATGGGTATACAGAAAAAAATACACATAGGGCAGCCATGGCCTAGGGGTTAGGGAGTTGGGGCCCAGTATCAGAAGACTGTGGGTTTGAATCACTTACCAGTAGGTTGCCTTGAGTACCCTTGAGCAAGGTACCGTCCCAGTCACTGCCCCCCGGGTGCTTTCAATAGCGTATGGGTTAAATGCAGAGGTGTAATTTCGTTGTGGTTCACTGTGTGCAGCGCTGTGTACTGACAATGACAAGAATGGTCACTTTCACATAGGACTTGACTCTAGACTAATAAAACTGAGAACCAAACACAAACAAGTGTTAGGGTGTGACCAACTCCAAACACAGAGACACTCGGTCAGGACCCAGAACGAGTCCCGAAGGATGCAGTAAAACCCCGGTGGGAATTAAAGGGTTGAAACGGGTAGTAAACGGAAATGAACCAAACACCAACAAAGGAAACAAAGGACGGTCTCTAACTTGGCCGGGCGGTACGGGTTCTTACAACAAGACTATAAAACTTCACTCTACTCAGAAACACTGAGAACTAAACACAAACAAGACTGTAGAGCTTGACTTTAAACCTTACAACTGAGAATACAAACAAGATAAAACTGAGGTCTAATTGGGATGTTTTGAAAATGTTGATATTTATCCCGAAACCCTATAAAAGTAACACATTTGCAGCATTTAGCAGACGCTCTTATCCAGAGCGACTTCCATGTCCTAATTACAGGGACAGTCCCCCCTGGAGACACTCAGGGTTAAGGGTCTTGTTGAGGGACCCAGTGGTGGTAGTGCTGGAGGTGGGATTCAAACCTGGGACCTCTTGAGCCATAGGCCCATAGGCAAGCACCCTACCACTAGACCACCTCCAAGAAGAAAAGAGAAGAGAAACCTGTAAAGAGCACATGAAAACAAATATTAGAAAAGAAATGATCCCAGTGAATTTTCTAATACTAATAATATGACTAATAATATACTGTGTCCTATTCCCACAGATTAACGCTAACCCGCTGCTGCTTTCCTCACTCAACCGACTGTCCTACCCATCCTTTGCTAATCTGCTGGACAAGTGTACCAGTTTTGCTTTGGACCCACCCGTTCCAGCTCCAGGAAGTCCTACCCTCCGGCGCCTGGCCATCACCATGGAGATGACCCGGCGAGTAGTCACGGCTAGCGGAGTCCCACAGCGCATGGAGGGATTCGCTGAACGCTACATGGAGAACTTCACCCCATGGGTGAAGAGCCATGGCGGATGGGTGAGCAGGACACACTCGTTTATCTCTTTCTTCATATAACTGGGGTTTTACTTTTTCTGTCTCTCTGTCCCTCACTTCTTTCCCATCCCTCTGTCTCTCTCTCTGCACAAAGTTCTTTCCGTGTTTGGTTAAAAATACTGAGCAGGGAAGTTCTCGGTTCTCACTTTTCCTTGGCCAGACCAGTAGGCTGCCCTGAGGTAACCTTGAGCAAGGTACCGTCCCATCACTGTTCCACGGGTGTTTTAAGTGGCTGCCCCCTTCTGCACATGGTGTGTACGGGTGAAAATTACAGGATAAATATCGTTGTGGTTCACTATGTTTCTGTGCCGTGTTTCACAAAAAGTCACTTTCGCTTCACTTGCTCAAGTGTATCTCAGGACAACCTACTGGACTGGAATTAGAACCCATGACCCTCCGATCTTGGGGACTGATCCCTAAACACCAGGCCACCTCTGGCCATAGCATCAATCATTCTTTTTTTCATATTTTGTCTCCTTTTCTTGTATGTGTCTGTGCTTTCTATGCCACATAAAAGATGTATAGCTTCACATATGACCAGAAGGTGGCATCTGATTGGTTGCTGGTAGAGCATATACCTGTATGAACTGTATTTTCCTCTGTTGCAGGAGAGTATTGTCCAGATGGAGGCTCAAGAGTACGACTGACCACTATGTCATGCAGCAACATCAAGACTGAAGTGCTCTACCTCATTTTACTATGAAACTCACACTGTCCTCGGAGGCAGATTGCACAAAAACCAGGACCTTGAACACTAATATTAATGAATGCTCTGTACATTGTATTTTATATAAAAAATGTTTTTATAATGGATTTATGTTTTTTAAAGTGTTTTTTAAATGTACTTTTTAAAAAAAAATATATATAAGTTATATAAAAACAGCTTTATGGATTATTTTGATGTTGTTTGTAATCAAGACACACAAATGACCAATAGTTTAATAGTTTTATAGTCTGAAAGAGCAAATTAACAAAACAGATCTGTCATATCAATCAAGTGTCTTTTTGCAGTGGTTTTCTAATCTGTATTCCAGCAACACATTTGATTTGACTCAAGAAAAGCAAACAGAAGATACAGAGTGTGACGGCACATCTTGCAAACTTCTTTCCACCTGAAAGTGTTAAAACCTTTAAGAAACATTTCTGAAAACTATAAGAACAGATGCTTTTTAGTGTACAAAAACATGTATTTCTATAATAAAGACTGACAGCCCCATTAAAGCAATTTAGCATATTTTACAAACGGCAGTACAATAATCTGCTGCGCTCTTTACAGCCGCTGGCAAAGGTTTGGGCATCCGTGTTCAAAAGGCACATTTGGCCATGCATAATAACTGTGTTTTCCAGCCAATTTCAGCTCCAGTTTTCTGAGAATATTAATTTGACAATCTCTCACCATGTTGCTTTTCTGAAGTCTAGTGGAGTCTTAAAAGAGCAAAATTCACTCCTCATTTCAAAAAACACTTATACACCAGGTCCAAGGCTGGGGCTGGGTCATCGCCAGATCAGTCCATGTATTTTTCCGCACGCAGGATTTGGCAGTACATCAACATGGAGAAAGCCAGGGCTAGGATCTGCAGAAAGAAAGAGTGAAAAATGCAGCGTGTGCAAATTTTGTGTGTGTGTGTGTGTATCTGTCTTTAAAAATTGCATGAGTGCATGTCTTGTAGCAACAGTGCAAAACCAAAGAAGCAAACTTCAGACTCCAAACAAGCCCGGGCAGAAATGATTTAGCGAAAATTGGAAAGTGATTTGTTTTTTCTGAACTCTTACCTGGACAATGCCAAGGCAGACTCCAAACACCAGCACTGATGTGATGTTGCTGAGGAGAAAGTTCTTGGCCTTTTCATAGCATGGCTGCGTCAGAGAGACAGAAAAAAGTGATGATACTTGTGATGAAAAGATGAAGGTGTGCCATTGCGGTGCTCTATGAAAGAAATGTTTCCAACACACACAATCTCAGCCATTCTATTGCTTGTGCAAGGGCTGTACAATGGTCCAACTCTTGTAGAGAAAATCTTAAAGCTATTTAAGTGAAAGCGAAAGGGAATAGTCATTGTGAACAGCACAGCACACATTTAAAAACAACCTCTGCTTTTCACCCACACACACCGTGCAGCAGCAAGCAGCCTTATCCAACACCCAGGGAGCAGTGATGGGGACGGTACCTTGTTCAAAGGTAGCTTAGCCCAACCTACTGGTATGTGATTCGAACCCATGATCTTCCGTGTACCGATTTGCCAAACACAATTTCCTTTCAAACAAACAAAAAAGCAGCGGTCTAGTGTTTAGGGACTAAAATTGAAAGGTCATTGGTTTGAATCCCAGGCCTATAGGTTCCCCTGAGGTAGCCTTGAGCAAGGTACCTTTCCCATCAGTGCTCCCCGGGCACTTTAAATAGTCTACTGACCTCTTCCCATCTGTGGCAGGGGTCAGTGCCGGGCCTGCAGCACGAAGCAGGGAGCTGAGCTGATGTTCCAGTGCCGTTATGCCAGTCAGTGTAATTACTGACTCCACAGCACTTAAACTGCAGGAGACAAACATTATTATACATATTTAAGAGGCACATTTTAACATTAGGTCAGCCTCTAATCTACTTTTGCTATACGTTCAACTCACATCATATAATTACTTATAAACTTGGGTTCCCTAAAAGATCAAGGAGGCTTTTCTTTTAATAAAACCACTTACAATTCTCTGCATGTTGTCCCAGGAGTTCCTCAGGTCACTATTTTTGTTTCTGTGGTAGTCTTTCATTCCCTTTATCAAATCATCCTTGGCCTTCTCATCCAGCTAGGTAAGAGAGGAAAAGAACGTGAGTGTTTCTTTCAATGAATTGATGTTGGCGTCAAAAATCTAGAAAATAATTTGCACTTGGAGTTATGAGGTTGGAGCAAGAAAAGGTCATCGCCACCGCTTTGCAAAGCAATAACTGCCAACCTTTGTCAAATAATTAAGTGAAATCTAATTCAGTTCATTATACTGTTCCAAGCACTTCTTGAAGCTGAATTTTATCAAATGTTATTGATAATTGTTTGCTTACTGGCTAATTTTGGCTAAAAGGGGGAAGATTTTGTCCTCCATGTAAGGATGAGTATTTTTATATTACTTTAAATGTATCAAATTGGACTGAAAATACACGTTATGTAGAGTGTACTGCAGGATCCTACCTCTTTGTGGTAGATGCTCAGGATCAGGATTAGAGTCACTTCAGTTAGAAACAGGAGCAGGAGGATCACGAAAAACTAGAAAAGGAAAAAACAGTGTTGAAGCCTGTAGTTTGTTGTGATTTGTTATTTAAAAGCTGTTTTCCTGTTGAAATTGTCATCATTTATTGTCATTTATTTGTTAAAAATGTCTCAAGTCTTCTGAGCTGTAGACTAATATTTGAACTGATTTCAAAATCATGAAAACCTTCATGATGTGTGGCACCTCACCGTCATTAACAGACAACGCTGCTCCTTCAGGGCCCCTAGACACCCTAGGAATCCTGTCACCATGGTAACACCTCCAGCCACAAGCAGCAGGTTGGCGGCAGAAAGTGAGGGGAAGGACAGCGGGAGGGAGGAGAATTGTGACTGCGTGAAGGACAGCCATACTCCCACGCCGAACAATCCACACCCACCTAGCTGTTGAAGTGAAAGTGCAAGTGACTTTTTTGTCATCATGAAACACAGCACACAGTGGTCCACAACAAAATACAACCTCTGCTTTTCACCCACACACACTGCGCAGCAGTGGGCAGCCATATCCCATGCCCAGCGAGCAGTGATGGGGACAGTACCTTACTCAAGGGTACCTCAGGGCAACCTACTGGTCTGGCCAAGGAAAAGTGAGAACCGAGAACTTCCCTGCTCAGTATTTTTAACCAAACACGGAAAGAACTTTGTGCAGAGAGAGAGACAGAGGGATGGGATTTGAACCCACAACCTTCAGATCCTGGGGCCTATTCCCTAAACACTAGCAAACCACTGCCACACTGTTGATGAGACAGCACAGATTCCTTTTGGGATTGTGATTAAATCTCAGAAATCTCAGAATTCACCAACAATTCCAAGTGTAGCTTTTCTGCTTTTACGACAGCATGACTCAACAACTTTGTGCAGAAGCCTCTGATGAGCAGATTGAATCCACCTGAGAGTCCTTTGAATGTAAACTTCAGTGAAAGAGAGAAGACTCCCACATTGACTTTATTCTGCTTAGTGTCCCGAAGCTTTAGCTTTAGTTTAAATATTGTCCTAGAAATAGCTCGGAATCTTCAGAATTTCTTTGAATTCTTAATGATCGATACTTTTCTTTGATTTAATTTTTCATTTATTTTTTTCAGGATTTAAGGGAAAAAATCTGATTTTCAATGTGGTCTCAGTTCTATGGCTCACAGTAGAGATAATAAAATCAAAACACAAAGCTGTTTCTTTTTTCTTCTCTCATATCTAATTTCTTTTATGTCTACTAAAATGACCAACTTTCTTGAATTATATTATATATTATATATTATACATAATACTGCCTTCAGAACTGCAGATAAAACAGTCCTTATGTATGCTTACATTAAACCACTTTCTTCCCATCAGTATAGTTCATTCATCGCTGATGTCTAAATATTAGTGTTTCATGAGGTCTGGAGGAGAAAGTAATGCCATAAATGGTGGGGATGCTGGAGATATGTTCTCACCACTTCTTTGAAGTTGTCCTTGCTTTTTTAGTGCCCCATTTCGTCCACACCTTTTGTTCAAGTGGGAACAAAACAGTGCACTTCAAAAAAAATAAATAAAAGGTCCAAACCCCAGTTTGGATGGAAATCATTTAGAAATTCACATTTAAAGTCCAATGAATAGCTTGAAAAAGTAAGTGGTGAACGGCCAGAGGTTAAAAAAGGTAAGGTTACCAGTTAAAACTGGAAAATAATGTACATTCCAGAATGATACAAAAGGCCTCTTTCAGGGAACAAGAAATGTGTGAAAAACTTAAAGCTCTGCTGCTGCAATGGAGGTGGATCAAGCCTTGGAAGTTGGTGCTGCCAGTTCCTACAGGAGTTCCATCTTTTCCTGAACACTTACAGCCTCCTCTGTCTGTGTGAACGCAGTGCTGGACCACACTGAGGAACAGTATTGTACCGCAATTAACAATGGAAGAGAGACAGACCATCTTAACACTTCAAAGTGTAGGTTTGTGTAAGTCTAAGGAAATTGTGAAGAAAGTCAATGTGAGTACATACATCTTCGTTATTAAAAGGCTCTCAGAAACTGGGGGAACTCTGACAGGAAGAGGTCTGGCAGACCAAAAGCCACAGCAGCATCAGAAGACAAGTTTCTGAGAGTCAGCAGCTTGTTTGATAGGCGGCTCACAGGACCACAGCTTCAAGCACAGATTAACTGTGGTCGTACTAAACAAGTCTCATTTTCAACTGTAAAGAGAAGACTTCCAGTTGCAGATCTGACAGGTCGAGTTGCAACAAGAAAGCAATCGCTCAGACTTCAGAATAAGAAAAAGAGGTTTGTCTGGGCCATGAAGCACCACCAGAGGACCACTGAAGACTGGAAGAAGGTGTGATGCACCTTTGACATCTTTTCTACATCATGTAGGATTTTTGTACGCCGGTCAGGATAAAAACATGGAGGCTCCAGACATAAACTCCATTGAACTGGTTTGGGATGAACTGGATTGAAGAGTGAAAGCAAAGCGACCACACATTTATGCAACAGTCGGGAAGAACTTTCTTTTAACCTCAGTTGTTTAGTTGTTCAAGGCTTTCATTTCAGAGTACAACGAGACACTGAACTGCTTGAATTTGAAAAATTCACTCATTTCACATTTAAACTTATTTAACTCATTTCAAAGATATCTACACATAGTTCACTCATCTCAGTGACATCTAAACATGAGTGTTTTATGATGTCTAAGAAGAAAATTATAGGAAGGTAATATCGTTTAAGTGAAAAGTGAACATTCTTGTCATTGCGAGGTCACAGCACAGCACACAGTGAACCACAACGAAATTGGACCTCTGCATTTAACCCATGCAAACACCGTGCAGCAGTGGGCAGTTATGAAAGCGCCCGGGGAGCAGTGATGGGGACCTTACCTTGCTCAAGGGTACCTCAGGGCAACCTACCAATAAGGGGTTTGAACCCACAATCTTCTGATCCTGTAGCCGACTCCCCAAACATTAGGCCGTTGTCTTTGGTGGGGATACGGGAAACTTGTCCTTTAAAATTGTCTTCACCTTTTTAAGTGCCCCATTTATTCAATATTGCTGCATTTATTACAAAACTAATACACTGCTGTTCTTTTGCTGTACTTAATTCACCTTTCTACACCAAATGTATCATCAACACCATCACTCACGTTTCTAAATTATAATACAAAAATTCCTTCATAAAAGGGTTGCAACCCGGTACCTTACTCAAGGGTACCTCAGGGCAACCTGCTGATCTGGGCTTCAGGGGCCAACTCCCTAAACAGTTCTTTATATCTACTGTATCATTTACTCTGTAAGTTGCTGCACTTTGTCTTATCACACTGTTTTATGTTGTACTTTCTTTTTAATGTTGTATATATGCATGTTGTTATATGCTGCACCGATGTCCATGGAGAAATGTACTTTCATCTCACTTTATTCTTGCACATTGCTGATGATGACGATCAGGAAACATTGCCCTAGACTTAACAAACTGTAACGGTGGCGGGGTGCTGGAAGGACGCCAGTGCAGAGCCAGGGGTTCGGAACGTAGTTTTATTATCTAGATATACAAAAAACCAGAAGCAAGGACTGTAGTTCTAATCAAAAACCAAGAACCGAGGAACTGCAGTCAAGATACCAAGTTACTAAATGCTAAAACCACAACCAAATACCACCATTGCACGTAGGCTTAGCCTAACTAATGAGCCGTGCTCTGTTCTGACTCATCGGGGCTTAAATAGTCAGACCCAATGAGGCACACCTGTGCCTTCATGAGCTCAGGTGTGCTCAGTCAGAACAGAGCACCCTCTAGAGTGCCCAACACACCTCACACGTGCCAGAAACACCTCATACGTGACACAAATAATGCTAAATCAAGAACTCACAGTCGCAACTGGTGGAGAATTGACTCCAAGTTTGCTACAACTTGTGTCAAACACCTCTTATTTCAAGTCTTTCTATTGTGACATACATGTTGATGTTGAAAGTAAGAAGCCCTCATGCCAAAATTTCAATGCCTTGCAGAGTCACAAACTTCCTGACCGTAGCGCTCATGAGCAAATCATTTTGAATTACTGTACTGTTTTCAACTTAAATTAAACTGAAAACAGTACAGGTCTGAAAATTCTCAAAGATTAGTAAAATAAAAATAGTCATGTTATTTACAACTCTAAAAATTGAATGAAACATCCACTGCAGGAAAATAAGATTTTTAAAATGTGACAATGCCTTTAAAAGAAAAGCAGTTATTGTGGCAGTTTGTGATGAAAATCAGTATATTTCCATGTGTCAGGCAGTGAGTTCAGGACTCATTTACAATGTCCTCCATAATGTCTAGAACCAGGACACATCTTTTCTTGATTTTCTTTGGCCCTCTTGTTTAAATCAAACAATTCAGACATGATTAAAGTGCGCATTCCAGACTAAAGTTATTTGCGTCCATTTCAGTTTCACCACGTCCAAACACTTTTTATACAAAGTCCCTTCATTTCAAGGCACTGACTTCACAGGTGTTTATGATTAATCAGGTGCACTCCACTGCTTCATTAGTGCAGGGATAAGAAACCGAGACTTTCTTCTACCATTTGGAAAAAAATCCAATGAAAGTCAAGGAAGCCATCATGAAGCTGAAAAACAAGCCTAAAACATCAGTCAACCCTTAGGGTTTCCAAAATCAACTGTTTGGAATATCATCAAGAATAAAGAATGCATTGTTATGCTCTAAAAAGGACTTGCAGACCTCCACTGCTGTTGATAGAAGAATCCTCACTATGGTAAATAAAAAGCCTGAGCCCCAATAGCTTGTTCAACACATCAGAAACAGGTTTCAGGAGGCAGTGATGTCTTTGTCAGAAACTATTATCCACATGAACAGAAATACAAAGGCTACATTGCAAGGTGCAACCACTCGTGAGCCAAGAAAACAAGATAGCCAGATTAGCCAGTGTGAAAAAGTATTTGCAGAACCTGCAGAAAAAGGTGTTATGGACAGATGAATACAACCTGCATGATGAGATGAACCTGTATCAGAGTGATGGCAACTGGAGGAGATGAGGAGGACCTGCCCAAGATCCAAATACCAGCTAATGTGTTAAACATGGCGGTGGCAGCACTTCGGATTGAGCATGTATGGCTGCCACAGGTACTACCAAACATATCTTCACTGATGATGCAACTGCTGACTGCAGTTGCACAATGAATTCTGAGATGTAAGAAACAGCTTCTCAAGTTCTAATAAATGTCTCCAAACACATTGGACAGCGCTTCAACCAGGAGATTCTCAGAGCTAAAAAATGGAAAATTCTTGACTGGCCAACCCAGTCGCCTGATTTAAATCCCACTGGGCATGCCTTCCATATCCTGAAGAGGAAACAAGGTCCCAGAACAAGCAGGAGTTGAAGGTGACCAGAGAAGATCCTCAGCACCTGGTGATGTCTATGAACCACAGGCTTAAAGCAGTCTGCAAAGTATAAGCGACAAAGCACTCAACACGACTTGTTCCAAAAATGATGGCACCCTGAAATGAGGGGGACTGTGTATAAAAAGTTTTATATTATCAAAAAATGTCTTTATCCCAAACATTATGTGGGGCACTGTATATACGGTCATAAAAATGGCTTAGAAATGTAAGAACGAATGTATGAACGTTTTAATTTCTCATACCTTCTTTTGCTTTTGATACATACTTACCACAAGAGATTAAATGGACCATGAACTTAAACACAGGACAGTTGTGAGCTGTACGGCCTCAATCAGCTAAATATAAATAAAATTTAGATTTACTCACGCCTTGTATTCATTACATTTACATTTACAGCATTTAGCAGACGCTCTTATCCAGAGCGACTTACACGTCCTAATTACAGGGACACCCCCCCTGGAGCAACTCAGGGTTAAGGGTCTTGCTCAGGGCCCAGTGGTGGTAGTGCCAGAGGTGGGATTCGAACCAGGGACCTCTTGATCCAGAGGTCCATAGGCAAGCACCCTACCACTAGACCACCGCCACCCACATATTGTATTCCTAGTTTTAACCATGACCTGAAATATCAATTTGGTTATTTTGCTCAAACTTTCACAGGTTCCCAAAGAAATGTGGCCCTCTAGCTGTGAGCAGCAAAGACGGCTTTCTGGAACTCACCCAGAAGATGAGGTTGAAGACAAACATGAGGTACTTCACACAACACAGGCAACCTCGTGACACAGCCATTCTGAGAGAAACAGGAAAGAAACAGGGAAATGGTACCAATTGTTGGTGTGAGGCCACTGAAACACGTCATAGTATGTCTGCAAACCTGTGCACTGATGCAGCAAAATGTCCTTTGTTAGTATTGGGCTTTTTTAATATTGATTTGGCATTAGGCCGGAATTGGCAAATTAAGCCCCATAACATCACTAAATAATTTTTGTAACCTAGCAACCTAGCAGACTCCAGATGTTTCTGGTGATACATGGGTGCTTTAATCCATTAATGTAATCCAACGAATTATCATTTTGGATTATCTCTAGTAACTTTCCCGAATCCTGAAATATTGTGTCCTGTAGAACTTCCATGTCCTTATATTCTGGTTATAGTATATCCATGTATTTTTCCCTGTGATTGGCCAGTATGTTTTCAACATGTGTTTCAGCCTTCACACTCACTCCACTGGAATCCAGTGAGCCCCTCTTTGGAGGGAAGTGTTCTTTCCTGGCAGGAAGGAACCACCCTGGCCTGCACTGCTGATACGCTTTAAACGCTGTGCTAAATGGCCCAAGAATAAAACCTGACCCTGGTCCTGGAGCCTAAACACACACATGCACGCCTAAACCAAGCTAAACGCAGAAACACGTGTAAATATGCTTCACTTTTATTGAATTCCTTCTCATCTTGTCTTCCTAAAACATATTAAATTAAAGCGACTGCACTGGAAGATTTGAACCTTTTGAATCTATAAATGTTTGCGGAGAATTTTTTATTTAATTGACGTAGCAAAATGAAATGATCGGGGCAATGTTTTTCTTTATTGATTGTAGTTTCAGGCCAGTAGCTATTTTTATTGGTATATTTAGTAACTGTTTGAATATTTATTTATTTATTCATGAATTCATATTTTTGATTTATTTATTTATTTATTCATGAATTAATTTTTTTAACAAAAAAATTTTTATTTTTTTTTTGGTGTTTGCCTGAGATGCTGACGTGTTTGGCCTTTCGAATGTTCATCATTTAGAGGAAACAAGTTTTCCGAAATATCTGGAGCCTGCTGCTGCACAGTGTTGATCTGCGGAAATGGCAGATCAACAGTGTGGTTTTTCTGGTGATCGCGGTAAAACAGTAATGCGGTTATTGTTGCAGCCCTAGGTAGAAGACCACTGGGCTATTAAAGTTAATTTTAGTTTTTCTCTTATAAAAAAAGAAAAAAGAAAACCACTAATTTGTCCCTAGATGTTCTAAAACTGTTTCTCTTGACATTCATTAAAACCAGAAGCTAATGAGTAAAGAAGAAAAAAAAAACAAATTTTAGGGATTGGCTATAAAGCAGTGTTACATTTCTGGGGATTTAAATGAATTTCTGATGTTCATAAGGAACAAATGACGTAGATTTCATCAAGAAAGTCTTTTCAGCGAATTACAAAGTGAATTTCTTTGTTTGGAGCGCATTGGCCATATAATCAGTTACAATGCTGACAAAATGATGTGTTCTAATACATAATCTTTCATTCCACAACATTTCACATGACTATCTTAATGGGAAAACCTTTTAAATGAATGAAATTGGAATATTTGTTGTAGTGATAGCGAATCTGAACTGAACCCTCTGGAATGTCTGGCCTTAACTCAGTGGGGTATGTAATTAAAGAGGGCAAAGGACTTGCTGCATTATAATCCATCAACAGCAACAGCTGGAAGCCATTCTCTGCAGGTCTGTAATGACCAACAGCAAGCATGAAGCAAAAACGTTTCATTTACCTGCTGGTGGGCGTTTTGCCGAAGAGTGTCTGAAACTCTGAAACTTCAGAAGTGTAAAACTTTTCAGGAATTTTGTTCTCCTTTGTGTCCGAACCAAGCTTCCTCTTGGTTTTGTTTTTTGTGTTTTCTTCGTCTGATTGTCCTGACCTCTCTGGCCTGCTTCTGGTCCTGCTCCCTCTTCAGTCCCACAGCCGAGCTTCGTGCTGAGGGACACTAAACTTATTCTGGCCGTTTATTATACTAGTTTAGTTCATTCTTCCCTCTTTTTTCAAAAAGTCCTCTTCTTATGCAGCCTTTTCTGTTGAGCCTGAATCTGCAAACACTTCTTCCATGGCCTCTTTGTTATAATATCCTTCCTCTCAGCTGTTTCATTCTTCTTGTACTTGTTTTCTCTTTCTCTCTTTGCCTTGTTCCCAATAAGTTCCAGATGTAGATATAAGGCCTCCCCTCCTCTCTCTCTCTCTCTCTCTCTCTCTCTCTCTCTCTCTCTCTCTCTCGCTCTTTTTCTGTGTTTTTCTCCTCCCCCTTCTCTCCTTCTCTCTCTCTCTCTCTCTCTCGCTCCTTCTCACTCCCCTTCTCTCCTTCTCTCTCTCTCTCTCTCTCTCTCTCTCTCCTCTCTACTCTTCTCTCCTCTTGCTCTCTCTCTCTTTCACTCACTCCCCCTCTCTCCCCTTCTCTCTCCCCTTCTCTCCCTCTCTCTCTCTCTCTCTCTCTCTCTCTCTCTCTCTCTCTCTGTCATTCCTTTTTTCTTTGGTAATGTCTAAACAGTCTGGATAGATTATATTTGTCCTTGACAGGCGTTTTGGGGTTCATCTGTTTAAGTTTGTATTGTCCCTCATTCAATTAATGCCAAATAAATTGTCCAAATTTTCCAAACTCACAACCATGATCGCACGTTTTCCTGTATACACTAATGAGAGGCAGTTACTTGTGAATCTCTTTGGGACATGAATAGAGGAATGGAGATGATTATAGATTGAAATAGAAGGATATCGCTTTCCAGGATCAACAGCCAGTAACTCCATCTAGTGGTGTTTAACAGGCGTACACTCCAAATCCAGTTACTCCTTATTTATAAAATAAAACAGTTTTTACCTTTTTTCAGAGCAGATGTGTCCAGACTTTTAACTCTGAACATATGTGTATGGAGGGGTTTTGGATTAGAGAAACTTAATGCCTTTGGGTAGGTTTAAAAAAACAATTTATTAAGCATTCCTCAAGTTCATAAGGGTTAATATGTGCAATTTTGGTTAAAAATAACTCTGTTGTTCCCATTTTCACTGTCATTTCCACTATAGAGCACAGTAACATGAATGTCATTTTAATTTAGTATTGAGTAACTCAGCAGATCTTAGAGTACAATTTCTTTTGGGCACAATTACTTTGTATTTGCTGAATTTAATGCAGGACAAAGTTAAAAGCAATCATTTAATGTGCCATAACCTTTGTAAATGTCACATTTTACAATTCTCCTAAAATGTTCAATTAAACACCATTTAAAATCAAAACCCAATGTGTGTTGTTTGGAAAGGATCCGCTCTTGCTTTCAGGAAATCTACAGTGAAAATTTGTCATTCGACTACATGCAGACTGCATTGATTCATTTGGTTAAATAAATGAATTTTGTCACTGAAAAGCTTCACCACATCTTAAATTAAGTGCACATACATTTACAACCATCTGAATTAATAATAGAGTTTATAAAAAAAAAGAAGAGAAACTCATTTTTAGCAAAATATTTTCTTTTTGGTGTGTTTTTTTATCTTTTCAAATTCCATCCTGAAGCCGTTCTATGTGTCCAAGCATGGTAGATAATAATATGCTGTAAAAACACACTATAGTATCAAAAGTCAACAGTCAGAAAGAGAATCAGTTCATTTTGCCGAACGGTTGCTTTCACACTGCAGTGGTGAGACAGAACGATTCTCCTCCATTGAGTTCCGTGACTGCTGTCTTTTCATCGGTGTCTCCTTCTTTTTGCCCCTCCTCCTCATTGGCTTTCTCCACCCTTTCTTTTTGTTTTTCTTTTTCCTCTCTCTTCATGTCCTCGTCAATATACAGTAGAGGTTCCTGCTCTTCCCACTTCTGAACCTCTGTTGATCCAGGCCGTCCAACTCCACCATTAGACTCCACAGCCACAAATGTGCTTAGCACCGCATCTGTCTCCTCTGCCTGACCATCCCCTTGTCCCCCCTCTTCCGGATCCTCACATTCTGCCTTTGGCCCTCCCTCAAGGTTCACAGGGCCTGCCCATGCATCATCTTCTCCTTTTTTCTTCTTGGACCTCTGTTTCTGCCCGTTCATGTAACCATGGCCAAAATTCTGTGATTTGTTTTTCCTTCTGCGTCTCACCAAGATGATGATGCAAAATGTTGTTAACAGGCAAGCAATCACCAAAATCAGGATGATAAGGAGGAGCTGTTTAGAAGTGGAGTGCTTTTCATTGTTTTCACTACCAATTTCACTGGATTCAATGCTGACTGAAATAACTGTTTTTTCAGATGTGGTGTCTTCAATGGATGGCGTGAGCGTGGAGCTTTGGGTTTCCACTGTTGAAGAATCAGGAATGTGTGGTGGAAAGTCTTGCCCAGGACCAGGGGTGGTGAAGGTCTCGGTGGAGTTTGTGGTTGCTGTGGTGCTGGGAGAGGCTTCCATAGTTTCCTTAGTTTCAGATAGTAGCGTAGGAATGGTCTCTGTGTCTAAAGTTCTCATGCTAGCAGTGGTAGGGATGGTTGACGGCAAAGCTGGAAATGAGGTTGTTGATGTTTCTAACATAGTAGCAGTTGTATCTTGTAACTGCCTTTCAGTTGTAGCTTCAGGATCAGTAGGTGCTGTGGCCTCTGTAGTCTGTACTGCGATGAGCTCTGGACTAGTTGTTGGCATCATTGTTGGACCGAATGTATTTGATTCTATGGTGGTGGTATTTTCTTCACTTGTAATAATCGCAGGCTCACTTTCAGTTGCAGTTACATTTCTGCCTTCGGAAAAGATTGTAAGTGAGGAATATTCTTGTGATGATTCTGTTGTACTGTTAGCCACTTCCATTGCCATGCTTTCAGCAGGCTGCCTTTCTGTGCCAGTAGTGGCTTCAGCTGTTGGCTCTGTTGAAGAAAACAAAGCTGAATGCTCAGCTGAAGAGACCCAGCTGTCACTTGGAGTTTTTGGCGCCATTGTATTCAATGCAGGAGTTTGCAGGAGTGTGACATGAGGTCCATGGGCCAGTAAGAAAAGCAAGGTGCTTAAAAAAAAGCGTGGGCCGCACATCCTGTTCTAGATATTCACGGTTGCGCTGGAAACTGTCTAGATTTAATGTAGGCGAGTAGGGAGATATATGGTACTTGGGATGCTAAAAGAATTTGGCAGGAGTCTGAATGAAATTCTCCCGACGGGATGTGTTCAGTTTAGCATCCGTTACTTCTCTTTTTTCTGTCTCCGTGTTTAGTTCCTTCTTCAGGTTCCAGCCAACTGCTCTCTTGCAGGGTTAATCTTGCATTAATCTAGGCCGGAAAGACACAACCCTTCTCTTCCTCTTTCTCCCTCGCGCACTCTCTCTCGCTCTCTCTTTTTCACTCTCTTGGTCTTTATCAGTGCTGCTGTGATGGAAAATAGAAAACAAGAGGCAAACAAAAGAAAGGGGAGATGAAATCGAGAGATGAAATTCGTTGCTCACAAGCAAAAAGGTTATACTGTGCCCGGCATCATTTTACTGATCAGTCACTAAATCCCTGATCCTATTGTGTGTGAGAGCTACACAGTCCATCCAAGCATATTCATGGTAATGACTGCGATTATGATTTTCTAGGACATTTTATCATATCACCACACATGATTTTAGCTCGGATTTATTTAAGTGTAGTTCTGCTGGGTCAGTTCTGCTCATTTTGGTTTATTTCAGCTTGGATTCAACCTGATTTCATTTCTGTTTGGATCAGTATTTTCATTTTTGTGGGTTGCAGTAAGGATCATATCACTGTAATTAACAAGGAAAACTGCAGTGGTTCAATCAAAAAAATCAAACACAGATCAAATCGAACTGCAAAAAAATGTGGTAAAATCAAGTGCAGCATTATACCACCATCGGAGGCATATAAAAGAGCTGGATGGTACAAAATCTGAATTTATATGAAGTAACATGCTGTCTAAAACATATAACTTAGGGATGTTTCTGTCAGCCCATCTGTACATGATGTCTCTGCACTGACATGGCGGAAAAGCTTAGGGTGTGCTGATATGGCGGAAAAGCTTAGATTTGTCACTGAAAGTGGAGAAGAGACAGATTGGGGTCAGTATCAGTTCACATATAGACAGGGGTAACTGCTTACCCATTTTCTGCCCCAGCCTGTCCACTTACTCTTAATGGTTTCCATCATAGTACAGATCAGTTCATTTAATGTCATATATATTTTCAGTTTGGTCTAACAAGAAAAATACTGCAGGTTCGAGTTTTCACCTGGTTTAAAAGTTTACTACAGTTCCATGCTCCAGCCGGTCAGCATATACTCAACACTGGCACTTACCTTCATGTGTATGCGTGGTGGCTCTCCGTCACCATCCGCCAGCAAATCCAATCTGCACGTGTCATGATACGCGTCTCGAGCAAGCACTTCTATCCTCTTACCTCCTTCTTCCTCCCTTTCTCACCCCTAGCTTCACCCTCTCTCTCTTTCTCTCTCTTTCTCTCTCTCCATGCCCATTGTGATTCAGTTTAAATGTGTATCACTCTCCGCACTACTTTGTTTTTTCTCTGCAGGAGTTTATCGCTGAGCACAGGTCAAGCTGTTGTGAACACACTCTGGTGCAGGTTCGAAGCTGAAGTCAGTAAAAAAGAGAACCTCAAGAGGAAGCTGCGTGTTGGGTGTGTTGACACAGGCCGTTATTTGTGCCTGTGGTTTTTAAAATAAAAAAACACTTAATGGGTTTTGTGTATGTGTGTGTGAGTGAGAGTCAACAAGCGTATGTGGGGAAGGTACAGGGTGGAGCAGGTGTATGCAGAAATGTGTTGAGAAAAGAAGGAACTTGAACAAAACACATCATAATGCAGTGAAACAACCTTGTAGTCCTTCTCCTTTTGGGCACATTTTCAGCTTTGTCAGCTTTCGATATTTTTGCAGACATTTTGAATGCATCACATTGAACCTGAGGATTGATCTACATACATCTGACCTGCTACCTGATCTATTGCAACCATATGGAGTTTAAATGCATATTTGCAATATAAGCCTTAACCAATGGAGCACTGGTTCATTCTTTTCGTGTTTTAGAGAGTATTCAGTATTTTTTCAGGATTTTTAATTATTTATTAATGTCAGTTATATATTTCTTCATACGGTAATATATTACAAAATTAGATACAAAATGCAGAAGTAAGCCTTTTGTAAGTAAGTAGGGATTCATGCATGTTAATTTGTTTCTTTTATTTCCAAGCCTCTTTATTTTGAACCATTGCTTCTTGTGTTAGCCAGATAAATAAATATACAGTACTGTGCAGTAGGCAGGTGTGAAAAAATTTATTTTCATCAATCAGCAAATCAATCATTTATTTTCATCAATCAGCAAAATGCAGTGAATGAACAAAAGAGAATCTAAATCAAATCAATATTTGGTGTGACCACCCTTTGCCTTCAAAACAGCATCAGGTCTTCTAGGTACACTTACACACAGTTTTTGAAGTAACTCGGCTGGTCGGTCGTTCCAAACATGACTGTGTTTCTTCCCCGTGTGACATTGATGATCATCAGCACCTGTTTGGTAAAACTGGTTGATCAGACACCGACTATAATCCTACAGAATCCCTGACTGTGTGCAAGTGTACCTAGAAGAACTGATGCTGCTTTGAAGGCAAAAGGTGGTAACACCAAATATTGATCTGATTTACATTTTTATTTTGTTCGCTCACTTTTCATTTTGTAAACTGATAAAAATAAACAATCATTATTTATATTTCTGAAAGCATTCTTTGTTTACAGCATTTTTTCACACCTGCCTAAAACTTTTGCCCTGTGAAGGTTTGCTGCGGTATCTGCACCAAGCTGCAGGTCCTGCACGTCCTGTAAGTTGTGAAATTTGGTCTAAATTTGGTCAGACTTGATTGTCCAGTGAATATACAAGTGGAATAAATATATATTAATAATTTTTCTTCTTCCTCCAGCTGCTCCATTTAGGGGTCGCCACAGAAGATCATTTTCACTTCTTCCTGTCCTCTGCATCTTCCTCATACACACCAGCTTCACACCTCATTCCCACCACCTGCATGTCCTCTCTCACCACATCTGTAAAGCTCCTCTTTGGCCTTCCTCTTTTCCTCTTTCCAGGCAGCTCCATCCTTAACACTTTTCTCCCAATATAATGAACGCAGCCAACGCAGTCAACACATCCAAGACCTAAGGTTGGTCGGGGCAGAGGTTGTCTAGTGTTTAGGGACTAGGCCCCAGGATCGGAAGGTCGTGGGTTTGAATCCCAGACCAGCAGGCTGTAGATTTGAGCAAGGTACCATACCCATCACTGCTCCCCAGATGCTGGATATGGCTGCCCCTGCTCCACAGTGTGTATGGCTGAAAAGCAGAAGTTGCTTCTGCTGTGTTACACAAAGAAGCATTATTCCTTCACTTTCACTTCATCAATAAATATTCTTGAAAATATTATTTCGTTTCATACTTTCAGTACTCTATTTTTTGTATGTATGTTTTGAAACAGGGCAGCGGTGGCCTGGTGTATTTGTTCTGTGTCAGAGAGGAGGACCATCTTCCCGTGTATTCATCAGAAACAATTCCTTTTGTAGCACAGTATGCTCTTTTCCACAAGCACACTCCTTTTAATCTACTTTATCCATCCTATTAGTGCTAGTGCAACAAATAGTTAAGGATCAATAATTTGGGTTTATAAACATAAAGAATGAATGTAGACGTCACATCATACACACTGGACACATTGAAATTTAACAGAAGAATTAAATTTATTAAACCAAATAAAATACTCGTAGAAGACAAACTTGACACTTGAAATGACACATTTGAACACTTTTTTGTAAGAACACAAGAAAATATATCAATGTTAACAAGCATATATAATTTAATATAGTTTAATACCTGTGTTAAACAAAATAACACAATAACATTAATGAAAGGGTGTCCTGAAACATACCTGGCTTTGGGTGTTGACATTCTCGTTATAATAATACAAATGTTTTGTCATCAACTGGATATGTTTCCTCCCTTTCTGCAGGCATCCTAGAGACCATTCCACCAGTGAAATGGAAATGGAGTCTTCATGTATTTCAATTAAAGCAAATCAAATATTTATTCATATTATTATTAAATGATAGTTAACATCTTCAACTTTTTCCCCAACCATGTAAAAAGAGGTTTAGTTAGTGATAAATATTATCCTAGCTGGAATGAAACCACTTATCTCCAAAATGGTATTTGAGACAAAGGAAAAAGATCTTTTTAACTAGCAGTGGAAGTTCTTTTTTATGATTTGATTTCCAGTTTATCCTTTGATTTTGAACTTAAAACCTCACTGTGCAAAAAAAATAAACCCTTGAATAAATAATCTGTGGAAGCAGCATCAACCGTTCTGGACTCAGAAGCATCTGAGATGTGCCGTTGCACAGTGGAAACATTAAAGTGAAGTAAAAGTGACTGTCACTGTGAAACACTGCACAGCATACAGTGCAACACAACCTCACACACACCGTGTAACAGTGTGCAGCTATTTTAAAGTGATGGGGACGGTACCTTGCTCAAGAGTACCACAGGCCAGTATACTGGTCTGATTCAAAACCATGACCTTCTGATCCTGGGGCCCACTCCGCAATTGCTAGACCACCACTGCCCACATTATTATGGTGAGAAGAATCTGTTTTCCATATGTTTTTAGAAGCAATGGACACAACATGCTCTGGACAAAAAGTGAAAATGACTGTCCATGCTGTTATCAGCAACAAGTCCTACAACCAGGATCTGTCATGGTAAGGCGTTGTGTCTGCACCCTTAGCAAGGGTCGTCTACTCTTCTGTGAGGTTGAACCAATGCAGAAGAATGCACTGAGATTAAAAACCACATTCTGCACACATTATAAAGTGAAAGAGACTATTTGTCATTGTGAATCACAGCACAGAACACAATGAACTTACACCTCTGCTTTTCACCCACACCATGCAGCAGGGGGCAGCTATTTAAAGTGCCCAGGGAGCAGTGATGGGGATGGTACCTTGCTAAAAGATGCCTCAGGGCAACCTATTGGCCTAGGATTTGAACCCATGACCTTCCGATCCTGGGGCCTGTTCCTTAACTACTAGGCCACCGCTGCCCCTAAAAGGCATGCTTGTGGAAGATGAGGGTGGGGGTACTGGCCAAGCCTGCCCGCAGTCCTGTCCTGTCCCCAGTAGAGAGTGTGTGGACAATTTTAAAACAAAAAATACAATGATAACCCCAACTGCTGCACACTTAAGATGTGTTTGCAGGAAGAATTATAATAACAACCTGTAAGGCTTCATCATTCGTGATTTACTGCTTCAGTGCAAGAATGGAGCTCACCTGGCAAAACATGAAAGATCTTGAGTTCTTGCTGTTTGCAAGTCAAAATAAATATTCTTTTTTCTTCTTACCATCTCAACTATTTCTCTTTTGGGGTTGTAATATACTCTGATATACTTGTGATATAAAAAAAAAAAAGAATTCCACTAATCTCTGTCTGCCTGTTCCTTGAATTTAAGTGAAGCATGAGTTCTTATTTTCTGTTCCGTTCTTTTCTGAGAACAGGGACTGTAAATGAACATAGGCTCAGAATCCTGTATTTATTAAGTACATTGAATAACCATTTGTGAGTCTGTTTCTTTGGATCCTCCTTCATAAACTTTTCCTCTAGTAATTTTCTCCACTCTTCTCTTCCTCTCCAGCAGTTGCACACTGCCCCTCCGTTCTCTCCTCATTTCTCCCTCGTCCGTACCAGAACTCAGCAATGTCCTGCTGCGTCACCTTGGGTTGTATCCACACGTCTTTCCCTTCTTTCTGTTTCTTGCCCTTTCTCGTTGCCCTCTCCTGTCTCTCTTGCTGCTTCACTTTCTTGTCCGCCTCCAGCGTGGATCCATTTGCGTACCAAAATTCAACCCTTTCCTCAGCAGACGCTCCATTCGTTGCCCACAGACTCTCTCTCTCCTTTACAGATCCCTGCCCACCTTTGGCCCTCCGTCCCCTTCGTTTTGCCCCCTTCTTTATAACAGAAAGACGTACCCATAGGAATATGGTGAGACCCAGAAAGACAGAAGCAGTCATCCCCAGGCTCCACAATATGATGAAACAGAGTCGCTTAGATGACCCCGGAGATGGTGAGGCTGTATCAAAACATTCCAGCCACACTTCTTTATCTACGGACATATTCCTTGAGGATGCTGCTTCGGTGCTATCAAGCGTTGATGTATTCACTGAAAAAGTGCTCCAGACAGAATCATTTTGTTTGTGTGTAACCTCTGTTGCGATACTCTTGTATCTGCTCATGGTGTGACTATCATTTTGTTGAGGTGTGGTGACACTGTCTGTCCATTCATGGATAATTTCATCATGGCCAGATATTGGGGAAACTGCTGACACTGTGTTTGTCCTTGTGTTGAACTTGGCAGATGTTCCTGTGTCCTCCATGGCTATATATTTGCTAGCAGAAGATGGAACTTGTGTTGTGGTATAATGTCCAGTTGTAGCTTGGCTGTCTGTGCCATTCTCTGAGGATAGAGCAACGTTTAAATTCCCAACTGTACTGCTGCCAGGACTGGTTTGAGTTCCAGCCTGTGTTTCCATCTGAGTTCCTGATGTGTTATGATTTGCTGTGGTGTAATCTTGCTGTCCTGTTGTGAGATGATGGCTTCCTTCGGCAGTCTGTGGACTCCCTGAGTTCTGTGTGGGCACAGTGTCGTTCCAAGTGGTGTCTGAAACCATATTTTCACTTGTGTTGGAAACTGCTGGTTCCTCCATTTTCTGCGTAGATATGCTTTGGCCGTTGTAAGACGTGACTTGAGTCACACTGACTGTTTTCAGTGTGGTAATGTCATATGTGGTAACTTCACTGTGCAGCTCATGCTCTGTAAAATGTTCAGCATTTACGAGATTGACTGTGCTGTTACTAAAGCTGGTTTGGTTTCCTGCTTGTGTATCGAGCACATCTTGCTGGGTGCCATAAGCCGTAATGTCAGTCATGGTGGAATCGTAGCGTTTTTTGACATTCTGTGTTACCTCAGACTGGTTCTTTAAGGCAAAAATTGACACTGTGGAGCCATGTGATTCAATTTGTCCTCCATTTCCCTCATTTCCTTGCTTTGTGAGTCCTTCAGTTTTGAACCCCATGGTGAAAGCACCAGATGCTGTTCCTGTTTCAAGATTTTCACTGTTTTCGTCTGTTGTAGGGTTAGACACGACATATCCAGAACTCATGACTTTGTGGTTAGGGGTGCTGATTGTGTTATTTGCATGCTCTGCTCTCACACCATTCTGGGAAGTTCTCAGAGGTACTGTCTTATCGATGTGAAATCTTGTCGCTGATGGTTGCCCAGTGGAGAATAAAGGTTGGGTCCACTTTGTTAGGAACTCTTCTGCAGATGGAGGTACTGTTGCAGCTGTAATTGCTTGTGGGGTCATGGCATGTGCTACAATTGTAATCCTGAGTTTCTGGTTCGTTGCGGCTGTTTCGGTGGTGAGTTGTGGGTCACTTGGGACCTCGCCCAGGCCATGTGCAGTCTGTAGATTGTGATGAAAGGCGCAGGCTGTTAGAAGCTGAGCAAGCCAAACCACTAAATCCCCCGTTCTCATCGTCATTATCTGTGCTGGAGTTTTGTCAGAGAGAGACACACATCGAAAGATAAGACTTTGGAGACCATCACTGGTAAACCATCCTTCACTTTCTCACATCTCTAAACATCCTATGCTTATTGCCCCACCTAAGATCGCTTACATCAACCGTGACATCACACACCACGCAGTATCTCATACAGCAACCAACAAAAACCTCCACATTTTTGACTTCTGAGAGAATAAATATCTTTTATAAGAGCTTTTGTATGAACTTTTCCGATAACACAAAACACACAGTACCTTTTATGCACTTCTCATCTTGTCGTCTCTTCCTCTTTCTCCATGATTTCCTCTTTTCGCAGGCGATCTCTGCCACACTGATGGTTTCTGGGATGTCTCACACCACCAGCTCAAAGACGGAAATGACAGCATGGCTGCCATGGAGACAGCGAGATGAGGTGAGAATATTAAAAAAATACAGCAAGGATGTGGTGAGACAGCTCCGCCCCTTCTTTCCATCAACCATCAAGGTGGAGAGCAAGAAGATGTGTTCATATCCTGTTGACTCAATAGTAACATTCAACAGCACTCAACAGGTCACTGACACCTCATAGAGGTGTTCTTTCTTGGTATTAGCACACCAAAATAGATAAACCAAATATGCAGTTTGGTGTGGAGCTGAAGCCTTGATAAAACTGACATCTATGGTGGGTTGGTGACCACTGATTTACTGCTAATTGCACCATATCACTTATTGCGCCACTTCCCATGCACAGCTACAGCAGTTATAGCTCAGATCAGTTTCATTTGCATCAGGTTTTTTTAGATTCATTTCTATGTTGGCGAAGTCTTTCTAAAAATTCTGCTTCTCCATTTGGGTGTTTTCTGTTTTTGGGAGGACTCTTGACTGTCACATTTGCACATCACAAATGTCCCACTATGCAGCGGAACGCCACTCTTCCAAAGATTAAGGCCATTTCCTTTGATATACATTATTGTCATCATCAGACCATTCAGTGACGTGCTCTATGGATGGAAGAGACCGCTTTAAGGTGACCCAAACCACAAAAGTAAAATGTCCCCATAAACAAACAATATATTATATTTCATGTTTAGTGAAATGTGCTTTAGGTTGCTTATAATAATGTAAATAAAAATACAAAAGCGTGGTTATTTGGGTATCGAGTTTCAAGTGAGACAGGAGACTTTGGATCAAAAATCTTTTTGCCATTTAAGAATCTCCCTAAATGATTTCTTTTTTACTGGTGAGTTAAAGTTGTCCATGATTTCTGCCATTTCACCATCATTGGTAATATTAGGAATCTCTCTCGTTGTCTTATAAATCCCTTTGAGCTGAACTTCTTCCTTTTTTATTATCATAAAACAGTGACAAATGGACAGTGGGGTGATTCTGATTGTAATCTTATTTAAGATCTCTGACCAAACACCTTTTGTGCCTATTTTTTCCCTCCATTCCATTATCCTTCATACTCTGAATCATCCCCTTTGTCCCCTGTGTGCTGCCATAGCTGCCTTGTCCGTGTTTAATTGAGGATTGGCTTGGATTAGTGGTGTGAGATAGCCTTAATCTATTTGAGTCACAGGGTCACTGTGTGTGTGTGTGTGTGTGTGTGTGTGTGTGTGTGTGTGTGTGTGTGTGTGTGTGTGAGGAGATGAAGATAATCAGAGAGAAAAGCAGGCTGGACATGGACCCATAGAGTACACTGACAAAAGAACAAAAACAGGTTGAGCAAAGGGATCAGGAACCCTCTGAAGCAAAAGGCATGAGAGATGGACAGAGGGGGGGAAAGAGAACAGGAGAGTGAAGAAGAAAAGGAATGTCAGATGTCTTTGGAGAGGGCGGAGGAGAGTGAGGCAGAGAGAGGAGAGGAAGAGGAGGAAGAACATGATGAAGAAATAGGAGAGCTGAGGGGCATGGAGGAGTGGAATGGGTTTCTTTCGGAGGGAAAGACAGACACGGCTCAGGAAGTGGAAGCCTTGTGGAAACCCGGTGACCCCGTGACCCCTCAATATGTCCTCAGACTGGCGGGATACACCGAGGGTAAGTAGGCCGTTACCACTGTGATGCCAGATGATTGAGTCTCTGTGTTTAGTTTGTCTGTCTGTGATAAATGAAAAATTTCATCAGTACTTCTACCTTCACTGAATGATTTCCCCTGCAGTTTTGCATTTTACGCTTAACTGAGCGCAAGAATGGGTCATTAATTGGCTGATAATATGAAAGGATGCAGAGTCAGTTTACGAGCCAAGACGACAATTTATGAGCCAAGAAGCTTTTTCAGAATAGCCATACTTGAAACAATCTGCATCAAATAAAAAAAAAAATTCAATGTGTGTGTACTTTGTTGGCCTCCCTGCATGAGTGGAGTGTATTAAACTCAGCAGGGGGCGCTGAGAGCTGAGGATTAAAGCCGACACCCAACCTGCTATTACGCCTGCAAAACTCCAATCTCATTTAAAGTGGATCATTTTTGCAGATTATCTCTGCTCTCCTGAAGACAACATCTACAACATCAGCTTTTCTCGCTTCAAAATCAGAGACCTAGAGGGAGGATCTGTCATTTTAGATTTGAAGAGACACTGTCCAACTGGTATGTGTGTTTTCCTCTCTACTTGCCTTAGCTGATGAATTGACCCCTAACCTTCATACACATTTGTGCTCAAACGTTAAGGCTTTGAGGGTGTAGGCATGTCATGAATGAGGCATTCTCATGAAAAGGGCTTTATTTCACATATATTGTGTGGGATTATATAGTGAGAACGTTTTCTTGATCACATATATTATGTTAACGTCTGCTTTGTCACTATAGGCCACAATATGTAAATGATCTGAAACAGCAAGACTTTTCATTGTTCTCTTAGATCTTCCATTCAAACAACTGAAAAATTCTATGCAAAAAGTTTTCCATCACATCAGTGAGAATGGAGGGATTACGTCCTGTATGCACAGTGTTGATATGTCGATGTGTTCATGGTTTGGGGAATGGATAGTAGGCTGATAAATGTAAAAACTTTTGGATTCCATATTACTAGGCTTATTTTTGGGCCCTTTAAGCAGAAAATCTAAATTGCAGGTCCTCTACTATTAATGTAAAAGTGAATTCAGCATTTAACCCGTGCACAAACACACACCGTGCAGCAGAGGGCAGCTATGAAAGCACCCAGGGAGCAGTGGATGGTACCTTGCTCAAGGGTACCTCAGGACAACCTACTGATTAGGGGTTAGAACCCACAATCTTCCAGTTCTGCGGTCAACACCCTAACCACTAGGCCACTGCTGCCCCTGTTGAATGTAACACCCACTATTTAGGTGTTTCAAAATAAACGGTTCGGGAGAAGAAGAGCTCCGGAAAGAGCAACTTATGTTTATAATTTTAACTTAACAAATTTTGCCTGTTAACACAAAACACACAATTTTTAACTTAGCTCTTTCCTATTGTTTCACACCTCACACACACACACACATACACACACATGCACACACTCCTATATATATAAAGGAGTGTGTGCATTTGTGTGTGTGTGTGTGTGTGTGTGTGTGAAGGAAATGACTTCCTTCATTTGAAATGAAAGTGACTATTCTTGTCATTGTGAGAACACACAGCACAGCTTTGTGTGTATATATATATATATATATATATATATATATATATATATATATATATATATATATATATATATATATATATATATATATATATATATATATATATGAGAGCAAACAAGGTTTAAAAGATGAGAACCTGATTAACATTTTCTACACCCAGTTATTTTTGTATGAAAATGCCTGGCTTAAAAAAAAAAATGGGATAAAAAGCTCTTTCTCTTAATCACCTCCTTAATCACCTCATAATGCAACGACTATATTTTCTTTCATTCTTTCGTTCTCTTTTTCTCTTTTCTTTTACAGAAATTAAAGATGTGAAGGAACAGGAGGCTGCTCGCTTTATCCAGTATCACTTCACTCCGGCATTTCTGAATTTGAGGGAAATCGGAGCCACGTATGACATCATTATTACTATTAATAATAATAGGACACATAATAATATATTATAGTTGTTATTTTTCTTCTTCTTGTTATTATTATCTACACATATTGTTATTATTATTATTGCTATTATTATTGTTATTAATAGTAATAATAATAGTAATAATATCGTCATCATCGTTTTATTATTGTTATTGTTGTTGTTACTATTATTATTATTTTTAGCATTGTTGTTCTTCTTCTTCTTCTTGTTATGTTTTTGTTTTACTCACAGGGCAATAGAACATATTGTCAATGGTAGTATGTCGCAGGATGCTCATGTACAAATCATTCTAATATTGTTCTTGATGTTCTTGTTCTCTTCGCTCTCCACTCTCTATCTCTCTCCATCTCCTTCACTCTATCTTTTTCTATCTGTTTCTTTCTCTCTCTCTCTGCCCTCTCTCTCTCTGTCTCTCTCTCTCTCTCTTCTGCCTCTCTCTCTCTCTCTCTCTCTCTCTCTCTCTGTGTCTCCCTCTCTCATTCTTTCTATCTGTTTCTCTCTCTCTCTCTCTGTCTTCTCTCTCTCTGGTCTCTCTCTCTCTCTCTCTCTCTGTCTCTCTCTCTCTCTCTCTCTCTCTCTCTCTCTCTCTCTCTCTCTCTGTCTCTCTGTCTCTCTCTCTCTCTCTCTCTCTCTCTCTCTCTCTCTCTCTCTCTCTCTCTCTCTCCCTCTCAGGCTGGAGTTCACTGTAGGCAGTAAAGCTGTGAACAGGTTCAGGCTGATAGAGAGGCATTATTTCAGAGACATGCTGCTGAAGACATTTGACTTTGAAATCGGCTTCTGCATCCCACACAGCCGAAACACCTGTGAGCACATCTACAGCCTACCAGACCTGGACCCTGGCACCAGTGAGTTAAACACAGGCGCTCTCAGAAGAGGGTAATCATACACACATACACACGTTAATGGTAAGAGCCTGACAGCAATTTTCATATCCTCACTATTCCTCACTCCACACACACACTTCATTGTGTTCACTGTTTTCCACAAGAAATGAGCTAATAATAAGCCTTACTGTTTTATTGTCAGACATTTTCTAGGGGGTGGGTGACCACATAAAATGTGACCGTATAAAATGATCAGCATTTCCAAACTTAACATCAGAAACCAAAACTTTTTTTTTTAATGAACCATGAACTCTAGTAATCAAGAACAGAACAAGTTGGAAAACAAGCTCACAACGTATTGAGAAGACCCATACAAAACTGAAACACAAACAAAGCCTCTATTGCCTGAAAAATGACGGCTTCACAATCATGAAAGTTTCCAAAAGCTGCTTTTAGAAGAATCACCAGTTGTCTACTTTCCTTTTTTCCAGTTGAGGAGATGATCGCCCATCCTTTTCAGACACGGTCAGACAGTTTCTACTTTGCAAACAACAAGCTAATCATGCACCACAAAGCTGAATACTCCTTCCGCAAGGGTGTTGAAATGCACAAGGTCTCGGGGTAGGAGTCACAGCCGGATGCTCTGGTGATCGAAGGTGTGTGAGGTAGAGCATATGACTGCTCTTGGATAGAGAAAGGAGTGTTCTGTCTTTTACTTACAGCCAAAATACAAAATCTACAGAATTTACACAAAGCAGCCAATCTGCCAAGACATGTTCAGTGTCTGAATTCTGTTTCTTTAGTTTTGGGCTAGAATGTAGGTTTGGCTGCTGCTAGTGTTTAGATATGCAGCATATACTTTTGTCCATGTCTAAACCACACACAAGTCTGTCTGAAAACACTTTATAACTTGCACTGAGGGAAAGTGTATAACGAAAAAAATAAACACTGTCAAGTCGACATTGGGACATTGTTATTTTTTCTTAATTTTCTCAACATTATTTGAAATCTATGTCTTGTACATAAACTCTGCGGCCACTTTATGAGGCCCGCCTCTCTTATAGAAGCACTTTAAGAAGTGCCTTGATTATCTGTCATTGTGAAACACAGCACACACTGAAGCACAAGGAAATGCATTCTCTGCAATGGCTATATATTCGGGGAGCAGTGATGGGGACAGTACTGTGCTCAAGGGGACCTCAGGGCGCCTTACTGGTCTGGAACCCACAACCTTCTTATCCTGGGGCCTAGTCCATAAAAATCAGTCTACCACTGTCCCGATAGAGGAACGTTTACCAACTATCTGTGGCACAATAGGAATGACTCTGATCTTGCAGTGTGTGGGGCTGAAACATCAGTTTCATTGCTAAGTTGAGAGTGATTTTCCTCTCCAAAAATATACAGCCGAGCACCTCTGTGGTCAACAAGTGAGTACTGATGACGCATTAACAGATCTGTACTAACTGTTCTGAACACCAGCGAGGTGGAGCTACAAGGAATGGGTTTGTAATAAAGTGGCCACTAAAATCAAGTTTAAAACAGGCTTTTTGAGCTGAACATTTCCATCTTCTTCAGACTTTTTTCTAGGACTGGTACTTTTCAGTTTGCTTATATTTGCAAGGAAATTAGATTTTCATTCACGTCCATGTATTACTTATATTAATACAATAATAATAATAATAATAATAATAATAATAATAATAATAATAATAATAATAATAATGACTGTTGATCTGAGACTACTTTGAAGGTTTATCCTTTTATTTTATATGAAAAGGATCCAAAAAGGGTCTAACAAACCTCCACACACATACTGGAAGAGATTTTGGGCCAGATCAGTTCTTCTTTAGTATTTCTAAGTAATTCCTCTTTAACTCATTAATGGTAAGATCCTGCTGGCAATTTCCTTACAAATGCTCGTTCCACACACACTTTGTTGTGTTCCCCGTTTTCCATACGAAAAAGTAAATAACAAGCCTTGGAAACCATGAGTTTAGGGTAATTGGTGTGATTTATTTTTGGTGTATTGTCAAAGACTTAAATGCTTGGTCATCCAGCGGGATGCCTTTTTACTGATCACTCCCTCTTTTTATAGGCCTATCCAACTGTGAATGGTAAACATCCTCTATCCATTCTTGTTCTTCCTCTCATCAGGGGATCTTTAACACCCCCTCGCTGCTGACATCCCACAAACAAGCACCAATTCTCTTTTTCATATTTCTATTTTCTGTGTATCCCCCTGCACTCCACAAAAGCTCTCTGTTCTGTTCTGTTCATCTTTGACACGCCATCTCTCTCCCCCCGTTATTATATCTCACATAGATCTCTCTCTCTCTTGCGAATGAAACAAATGCTTTTAAGTTATGTGAACTGTGGCTTTGGAATGGTGTGTGTGTGTGTGTGTGTGTGTGTGTGTGTGTGTGTGTGTGTGTGTGTGTGTGTGTGTGTGGAGAAGGATGTTGAGGATGGAGCTATCAGGAAAGAGAAGAGGAAGGACAAATAGGAGGTTTATGGATGTGGTGATAGAGGACATGCAGGTGAAAGGAGAAGAAGTGCCTGGGGGTGTGAGAAAGAGAAATAGAGAGAAATAATGGACCCTGGTCATCACGTCCAGCTCCAGAGGAAAGAGTGGAAGACACACTGGTCCTAATTTACTTACATTGAACTGATTTACACATTTACTGAAGCTGAAACATGAAGCAGTGGCACAGATCAGATCTATCTATCGCCTATAGAGTTACCTGAGAGAAGTAAATGTTGGGTGGGGCATCTCGACCCAACTTTTGCTTTAATCCTCCTCATCTGCCTGTGATTGTGGGCGGCAGGGGCTTTGGGCTAATTTGCCTGGATGATGGAAGTTATGAGTAATTACTGGGTGCCCTGTGCCTCCTCTCCACAATGAAGATGGTTATTGGAGAAGCAGCAGGCAGCTGAGGTTTTCATCTCAGACCCACTTCCCCAGCTGGGCACTGCCACCCTGCCAGCACTAATCAGACCTCTCTCCTCTGCCAGAGGCCATGCATTTCCCACTGTCAGCACACTGGCCGTATTATCAGAAACACCTGCCTTATGCACTAACAGGGTGATTAGTTTATCAGTCCTCCATCTACCAGTAATTCTTCGTGGTTTTCAGACCATCACAGAACCCTGCAGTGCAGAAACCAGAGACCTAGAACTTCCCAACAGATGAGTGAAGTCCCTGCCAGAGCTCCACTCCTTTTTTCTACTCTCAGTACATTCCTGTACTTTTTACTTTACACTCTCTGTACATTCCTGTACTTTTTACTTTACACTCTCTGTACATTCCTGTACTTTTTAAGATCTCTGGGTTTGAATCTTCTAACTGAGAACCTTTTGCACCTGTTTTACCTTCTGCACTTCTTCTTATACCTTTACTCTTTTGAAGGTTTTCTCCCCAACTTAGTCGGTTCCAGTTCCACCTCCCAGAATTGAGAGAGTGAAGGAGAGCATGTGGTACCTCCAAGTTCCTCAGAAGAGCTTCATCACATCCTGTCCTGTTTAATATTCTTTCTTTCTGAGCTCGTTCTCTTTTCCACCTGTTTTTTGAACAGTGTGTGATTATCAAGCAGCTTCTACGAGTGCCAGGACTTCTGTTAGCCTTCTGATATGCATGTGTGTCTGATATGTGTGTGTGAGAGAGAGAGAGAGAGAGAGAGAGAGAGAGAGAGAGAGAGAGAGAGAGAGCATGAAAGAGATGGAAAGAGTATGAAAAAAAGAGGAGAGCTCAAAAGTGTGTGTGCAAATGTTTTTGTCTCCTGATCTGCTTAGTTAGTTCTTGTTTATATTCCATATCCTCTGAACATCACACACACACACACACACACACTCTCTCTCTCTCTCTCTCTCTCTCTCTCTCTCTCTCTCTCTCCTCACTTTACATACTTTAACACTCCCTCAAGTGGAGAAGAGAAGAGGACGGGACAGCAGAGACAGAGAAAGAAAGTGAGTGAGTGAGAGAGTGAGAGACAGAAAGAGGGATAATTACACTGATAAAGGGGTTTTCCAGCCCTGAGAGGCAGTTTAAAGTCAAGAGAAGAGAAGAACATGGAGAGGAAATGTGAGTGAGGATTTGAGATTTGCCAGGCATGGTTTGTCTGTGTCATGATTACTTTGCTTATAAACACTTTGATCTGGGGCTACTTTGAGATACCGTGGGATTATTTATCTTCATCCTCCATCATCTGGCTTGTCTCCTTAACATGATGCTTCGAATGCTGTGATTTCAAAGCTGAGCTTCAAAGGCCTTTTTTAACAATGGCTGCTGTTGCCCTCTGCATGGTTCTGCTCACTGGAGCTTCCTGCACTCCGGTACCAAATCAGCACATGCAAGGAGTGGTGAGTAAATAAAATCAGCGCCAAATTCTCTTGTTTCAAACCAAACACTTACTTTTTTCTGAAAACTGTTATTATTTTCAGCATTCTTTGTTGTTTTCATATCTATATAATTAAAAATTTCTGTGATTATTGTTGTTTTTGTTTTATTTATTGATTGAACGTTTTCTGGCTGGCAAAATGGGGCATTGGGTAGCACCTCACAGCGAGAAGGTCCTGGGTTTGATTCCCATACGGGACAGTTCGGGTCCTTTCTGTGTGGAATTTGCATGTTTTCCCCATGTCTGTGTGGATTTCTGCTGGGAACTCCGGTTTCCTCCCACCATCCAAAAACATGCATGTCAGGTGGATTGGAGATGCTAAATTGCTCAAAGGTGTGTGTGTGTGCTTGTGTCTGTCTGCCCTGCGATGGACTGGTAACCTGTCCATGTTGGAGCCCTGCTTTTTCCCTGTGAGAGCTGGGATAGACTCCAGCACCCCCGCATGCCCCTAAATAGGATAAGTGGCTCTGAAAATGAGAAAGAGATTAGGGTATTCTAGTGGATCAAGAGGTCCCAGGTTCAAATCCCACCTCCAGCACCACCACCGTTGGTTTCTGAACAAGATCCTTAACCCTGAGTTACTCCTGGGGGACTGTCCCTGTAATAAGGACATAGAAGCTGCTCTGGATAAGAGAAGCTGCTCTGGATAAGAGCATCTCCTAAATGTGGTAAATGTAAATGTGAGATTGAACACTTTCTCAAAAATGAATAGTTTATTAAAAAAAGAAATATGTCCAATGACAGTAATAAACCACCAGTAAATTTAAAAATGGTTTAATTTAGAGCTTGGCAAGATGACCATATTTATTGCAACTGAGATAAATTACTTAACATTATCCTTTTCTGGAACAATATTATCTGTACTGTACTGTGTGTGTGTGTGTGTGTGTGTGTGTGTGTGTGTGTGTGTGTGTGTAATCTATTTCTTCCTTCACCCTACAGGAATGGTTGATTCGCTTTGGTTACTTACCACCTTCAGTTTCTCCAGTTGGCCGACTGCAGACGAAAGAGGGGATTGAAAGAGCCATCCGTGAGATGCAGCGCTTTGCTGGGCTCAAAGAGACGGGATGGCTGGGTACCTCATAATATTCACGCTGCTGTCCACTCCAAAAACATTCTCTCCTCCTTTCTTTTTGTCGTTATTCAAGCATCTTGGGCAGCGGTGGCCTAGTGGTTAGGGAGTTGGCTACAGGATCGGAAGATTGTGGGTTCAAACCCCTTACCAGTAGGTTGTCCTGCCCTGTTACCCATCACTGCTCCCCGGGGGCTTTCATAGCTGCCACCTGCTGCATGGTGTTTGTGTGCATGGGTTAAATGTAGAGGTCCAATTTCGTTGTGGTTCACTGTGTGCTGTGCTGAGCTGTGACCTCGCAAAGACGAGAATCGTCACTTTCGACTTAATGAACTAATTACACACACAGCACAACTAGAAACCCGCCGTGCCAGCAAACTAAAGTCTGTTTGAGATTCATGAAGTAGTTTGGCTGAAATGTGTGATGATTTAGCCATGCAGTTTGCACAAAGCCAGATGAGGGATTTAAGCTTTTGTGACTTTTTTTTTTGCTTGGTTAGACAGTGCCACTCTGACCCTCATGGAGACCCCTCGCTGCTCCCTGCCTGACATCCTCAGTCCTGAGGACCTTCTAAAGAAGAGAAGAAAGAGGAGGAACGTGAGGAAGAAGAGATACAATCTGTCAGGCCTGAGGTGGGACAAGACAGACATCACCTGGAGGTACAGTTTCTCTCAAACTGAAGCCTTACACTACCTTAAAACACTGCCTGTCCAAAAAAGAAAAAGTCAAAAGATGATCATGTTTCAGCTGGAAACAAGTTATTTAACCCGAACTGATGCAGTGAGTAGCTTCTCATTAAACAACCATGTCAGAAGACGCATCCTGTGGTCATGGCAAAGCTGTTCACCTAATTAAGAAGGGTCAAATTATTGGCAAACAAAGAACTGAAACTACTAAAATTGGGTTAAGAACTCTCCAACACATAAAAAAAAAAAAAAAACTGAAGCGATGGTGAGGATACCATCAACTTGCGGAAGAAATGTAATCAGAAAAAAATCTTGAATGACTGTGATTGATGATCACTTAAAAGTTTGGTGAAATCAAATCGTAAAAAAATAACAGCAGAACTCACAGCCCGGTTCAATAGTGAAAGTAAGAACATTTCCACATGCACAATGCAAAGGGAACTCAGAGACCGGGATTAAACAGCTGTGTAGCATTAAGAAAACCACAGATCAGTGAGGCTAATCGCAAAAAAGGGCTTTAATTTTCTTGGCACAGGCATATTCCAAGATGACAATGCCAGAATTCATCGCCTCAAATTGTGAAAGAGTGGTTCAGGGAGCAGAGACATTTTCACACATGGAGTGGCCACCACAGAGTCCAGACCTTAACCCCACTGAGAATCTTTGGGATGTGCTGGAGAAGGATTTGCGCAGCGGTCTGTCTCTCCCGTCATCTCTTGGCGAAAAATGAATGCAACTCTGGATGGAAATAAATGTTGTGACACTGCAGAAGCTTATCGAAACAATGCCACAGCTAAAGCATGCTGTAATCAAAGCTAAAGGCGGTCCATCGAAATTTTAGAGTGTGTGACATTTTTTTTGGACAGGCAGTGCATTACACAACTGGCCAGTTTACAAAAACTCTGCAGCTCAACCTTGCTGATGTAGGGTGAACTAGGAGTACAAGGATGGCCTTGTCCTGACGGTTATAATTTAAATATAAAGGAAAAAAAACTAAAATTAAAAATGTTCTATTTACCGATATGTTCATTTTACAGCTGTTCAGCTGTGTCCTTCATCACTAAAACAAGTCTAAATGAAGGTCTGGAAGCGATATTTTATAATCTCTCCTGACAGAAATGATTTAGATGTGTGTGTGTTAGCTCCATTAAAGCTTCAGTTCTAATCTAAAGGAGCAAAATTTGGACCCTAAACATATCTTGGCTGATCTATTACATCTAAGGGCAACAATGGGGCAGCGGTGGTCTAGAGTTTAGGGACTAGGCCCCAGGATCTGAAGGTTGTGGGTTTGAATCCCAGATCAGTAGGTTGCCCTGAGGTTGCCTTGAGGTTCGTTTGAGCAAAGTACCATAGCCATCACTGCTCCCTGGGTGCCCCCTGCTGCACAGTGTGCAGGTTAAAAGCAGAGGTTGTATTTCCTTGTGGTTTGCTGTGTTTCACAATGTCAAATAGTCACTTTTGCTTCAAATTCAGTGTATGTGAACTTTTAAGTAAGGAGATGATCCAGATGGCTTACATTAAAAATGTATTTAATTGAAGAATTCAGCACTGTGTTTAATGGAAGGACATGTTGCACTTTACATTTCCAGTGTTATTAGATAAATTATTCAGTAAATTGTCTAATGAAAGGGAGAGTGTCCCTAGAGTTAATTGGTTTTAAAGGCATTGGTCAGATTCTCAAATACTGCTGGAAACAGGAAAACCTCTTGGTCCATAGTTACGCATCTTATTCATTGGCAGCTGCCACCACATCTTCTGTGTTTTTAGCTTTCAAAGGCATTTTTAGAATAACCACCACACTTCTCTCCTGTGCAGTGTGAAGAGCTTCCCTTCTTTCTCCCATTCTCCCTCTCTGTCGCCCACCCTGGTGGAGCTCATCCTGTCCTATGCTCTGAAAGTGTGGAGTGACACAGCCCCCCTCAGCTTCACCTTGCTTCGTGCATCTCCTCACGCCCCACCCCACAGTGCAGACATTAAAGTCAGCTTCACCCGTGGCTACCATGACGATGGGTATCCCTTTGACGGCAAGGGGGGCACACTGGCTCACGCTTTCTTTCCAGGAGTAGGTGATACACACTTCGATGATGAGGAGAACTGGGGCTACCAAGGTGCAGAAAAGCATTTCTTCAGTGTAAAGAATAACAAACTTACCTACTCACTTTTATGTTTCCCTCGCATGTGCATGTCTGAATTTAACTTAGAATTAAAGGTTTCTCCTATTTCTCCTTACAGCTGATGTTGAACATCCAAGCCATGTGCAGTGCCTGAAGTTTGTTTCTATGTACTGGAGGTCCATAAGGCTCATTACTCACCAGTCAGCTTTGTGCAAACTGCATACTTATCACTTAATTCCTACCATGTTAACTTGTTATGTAACCTTCATTCTGACAGAGACTGAAATGAAAACCAGTAGCATCTTTAGCCTTTGCCACTAAATATGAAAAAATATGCATAAAGATGCATTACTGAGAATTACTGAGAACCTTTCAAATGGTTGTATTACCTTTAGATTTTGACCTGAGGAGTCCTAAAATTCTCAAACTTATATAGTCATCCAGAATTAGAGTTAAGAAGCATTGCTTTGTGGGATAATTTTTCAATATTCACTTTTAATTTTTTAGCAACGTCTCCTCACAGCGAGAAGGTCCTGGGTTTGATTCCCAGGCGATCCGGACCGGGTCCTTGCTGTAGGGAGTTTGCATGCTCTCCTCGTGTCTGTGTGTGTTTCCTACGGGTGAAGAAATGAAGATGAGTAAGTGAATGAGTTTTTTTTTTTTTTTTGTGTTTTCCATAAGCTGATGACAGAAGCACAGATCTCTTCACTGTGGCTGTTCATGAATTCGGCCACGCCTTGGGCCTTGCACATTCCTCCTCCAAATACTCCATCATGAGACCATACTACAGCGGACCAGTGGGAGACATCGCAACTTACACTCTCCCTGCAGATGACAGACGTGCCATACAGGCACTTTACGGTACAGATGTATGCAAACACAGTTCCTATAGTGAGAGAAGTTCTCAGACACACCATCACCATTATTCCACTCTCTGCAGGACTGAGAGAGAATCAGACTCCTCCTCCCACTGCTGGCCCTTCTGAGTCCAGTCGTCCCGGCCCGTCAAATCCTCCACCCTCATGGTCAACTCCACAGTATGCAATGATCATGACACTAGAATGATGATTAATACTACTTCTTTTTTATAATGACTAATTTTAGTTATTTCTATTTAAGACCAGATGTGTCTTTTCTGGATCGCTGTAAAGGGGCTTATGATGCTGTCGCCAACATCAGAGGAGAAGTGTTCTTCTTCAGGCGTAAGGGGTTAAAAGATGAAATGGCCTCATAGTAACACCTTTTATTTCTCTCTGCCTATCTTTGAACTGCTTCTCTCTTTCTCTCCCTCTCTCTCTCACTCTCTCTCTCTCACTTCACCCCCTTTCTGCCATCTCACAGGGCAATACTTCTGGAGGGTGCACCACACAGGCGCTCTGATGTCTTTTATACCAGCTTTAATTCACAACTTCTGGATCGGTCTTCCAGTAGCAGACAAAATTGATGCAGTCTACGAGAGGAGTGATGGCCATATTGTTTTCTTTATTGGTGAGAGATCATGTCAAGGCCCAAATTTTGGGCAACCTCATTCAAATGACATGTTTTAATCCACTTCTTATTTAAAACTTAAATAAGAGAACACTTATTTTAATGCAAACATTTAGTCATTTTGCTGAATATATAAAATGCAGCCAAATGGTCCAAGGACATACATCAGAATTTACTACTCTCTTACTTGCATGTGTTTCTAGGTAATCATTTCTGGGTCTTCAGAGACAGGATGTCCCTCCCTGGGTATCCTAGGCCACTGATGGAATGGAGGCTGTTGAATTCAGCAGGGAAGGCTCCAGCGAGAGTCGATGCTGTGTTTGTGTGGCCCCACAATGGCAGGACCTATGTTTTTAGTGGTGGAGAATACTGGAGGTTTAATGAGGCGGAGTCAGACAGGAGACCTGAGGCAGGCTACCCCAAACCTGCCTCCATCTGGGGAGTGCCTTCTGACCCAGATGATGCGATTGCCATGCGCAATGGTAAGCGTTAGGCTACACCTCATGCACTAATTACTATATATTGCATTATTTAATACTTTTGGAAATACATGAGAGAAGTGAATAACTTGAATAACTGACTCTGTCATCTTTGATAGTTTTAAAACAGGTTCATGAATTTCCAGTTAATACAAGATCATTTTCTTGTCAAATTGTTTTAACAAACAGCCCAGAGAACTACAGCACATCCTTCTGATGCCTGTCCATTTTTCCATCTGAAAAAATATCTTCTAGGAGACACGTATTTTTTCAAGGGCACATCTTACTGGCTATTAAAGACGGGCAGATTGGACGAGGACACTGCTTCACCAAAGTCCATCGCAACTGACTGGATGAAATGTGATGATTTCCTGAATTCCACTCACAAGCCCAAGACGCCGAGGTCTAGAAAATGTGGCTGTAACTCAAGTGGAGAAGCTTCAGTTCAAGCATACCTTTGGTTAAACTTTCTCTTTGTCATTGTAGTTTTATTTCATGCTGATATTTACTCTCATCTCTGCTGTACACTTATTTACAGTACTTCATCACAACCATGAAGTGCTTTGTCATTTTTGTCATGTTGATTTTCTTTTGCCTTCTTTTCCCTTTGAATTTTAGGTATTTATACAAATATATACAATAAATTGTATTGTTTTGAAGTAGTTTTTGTAATGTATATTATATGCCTTGCTTATTTTTATGTATATATTTAAATAAAAAAGGTATGAGAAGATAGAACCACATCTCAGTTTTTGGGCATATTGCAACATGACACTAACCGTTTCAGCTTTTAGCTTTTACCGAGTGTTTGCTTTTCTTCCCCCCACCCCCCGTGTGCCTACAAACCTTGCATTTAACAGACATTTAACAACTGCTCTCATAAAATAGCAATATTAATGTTGTCAGTCACTTATATATATATTGAAACATTAATCAGTATAATACTCTTCATTTGAAGTGCGGGGTGTAAATTTTGCTGAACTGTTCTGCACTATATGACATAAATGATTGGAATTATTGGCTGGTCTCTTAATGACTGAAGCAGCAGAAATTATCATTGGTTTGAACCTCAGAGTTGATAGTGGGCTTTATTTATTAGCGTGCTGAATAGGGACTATCAGTATAGGAATAAAACTACACAAAGGCTTTATCTGTGCTTTTGCTACATAAAGCAGTAATACCACTAAGTTAACATTCAACTAAAGAGTTTCACACCGAGAAACCTGCTTTAAAGCTAATAATCTGATGTAGGGGTGGAGTTTGGGAAAGGGGGCGTGGCCACACGCTTAAACGCGGTCCGAAGTTGCTGTGCGCCATTGCGCATGCGCGCATATGACGCGCCGCTGAAAGCTTGCCGGGGGTTCTGGGCAATGTAGTTCTTTATCTCGGCGCGTCTTATCCGCGTGACGTTCTAGTGACGCTAGTTTGCTTCATCGCGGCCGAAGTGTTTCGCACCTCGCCGTCATTTTTGCGGATTGCTCCGTTAAACCGCTGTGTTTTTCCTCATCCTCCCGCTCTCGTCTGCTTTATTGGCCGCCTTCGACGAAACGGCCAGTTTTTGTTCCCTCCGTTAACGAGGAACAAAGAGGTACGTAGCTAAGCTAGCCCGCCATCACAACTACTCGGGCCAAAGGTTAGCTTCTCAAAGTGCAGGGAATCGGTTCACTTTTTTCAGTTGCTCCCGAAAATGAACGACACGTAAACATGTCAGTTCCGAAATAAATGTTTTACGACAGTTTAGTCGTTAGAAAGCGGCACAGGAGCTGTTAGCCACTGGCTAGTTAAAGCCATGGCCCACTCTAGGCCATATGTTGACTGCTTTCTCCCTCGTAGCACTTTATCTTGTTTTAAGACGACCATGCTTTCGCTGTGTTTGTTTTTATTTTTAATTTGCTAACAAATTATGGCATCAACTTAGAGTGAAGGGAAAATGTTCTGTTAATGGGTTTCTCCCATGTTCTTTTTGTTTGTTTTTTTTTTTTTTTTTTAAAGAGAAACTAGTCACCGTGATTGGCTCTGCTGATCATGAATGCATTAACGTCCGTTTACTGCTGCTGACCGAGGGCTGGCTCGGGTTCGGATCTGGGCAGTGGCACGTGTAGATGATCATATGAGAAACATGTTCCCAGTACAGGGGCTCATTACTGTGGTGGCCATATGAAGAAGATGCTTTTCTGGCATGTAGTCACACTTGTTGAAAAGTGAAGGAGAAGGATAAAGTTTGCCAGGGCTGGGAGGAGGGGTGGTGTGTAACTTTTAGGTTTGATTGAGATGAAGGAAGAGATCATTTGACTTTTGTTTCCCAAATATCACTAGACTGGTGAGAGTGACCCAGCTTCCATTAGTCTTCTGAACATGGCATCGTCTATGTCCTCTAACTTGTCTCCCTCACTTTATTCCTTGCTTTCTCCCTCCTTCCCTCCCTTCTACTCTCACCCCCTTCCTCCTCTTTCCCTTGCTTTATCTCACTTCCTCCCTTCTTCCCTCTTTCTCCTACTCTCTCCCTCTCTCTAGTGTGCCCATGTATAACGGTATTGGACTCACCACACCTCGTGGCAGCGGCACGAATGGTTATGTTCAGCGAAATCTCTCAAGCATCCGCGCTAAGCGTAGCAGGGATGACCGTGGAGCAGTGAAGGATGAGAAGGAGAAAGAACGACTTGAGAGTCTGCTCAACCGGCAGCCTAATGCCGAGATCCTTGAGCACCAGAGGAAGAGGCAGCTGGAGGTCAAATGTGCTGAACTTGAGGACATGATGGAAGAGCAAGGGTGAGTGTAAAGTAGGCTTATTTTTAACTCAAATAGGCCAAAATTTGAGAATTTCTGAAATTAATCAAAAAACTGTTCTCTTTGGCAGGTACTCTGCAGAGGAGATTGAGGAGAAGGTTAACAGTTTTCGTTTGATGCTGCAGGAACAACAGGAACCTCCTCCACCACCTCCAGAGAAGGCAGTGTGAGTTTCTACTGCTGATTTTCATGTATAGGCAAATAATGCAGTGTTTTATGACTACGTTATTATTCTTTCTGTTAATAAGTACAGAACCCATACATTTAGCAGCCCAAGGTTTTTACAGACATGTGAATTTGTAAATGTGTGATTAAATATGACAAATGTGTCCCCTATCTCATTCCATTTTCAGTCTGACTGAGACCCATTCTATCGCTGCCGCTAACCAGCAGAAGAACGATCGCTTGAGAGAGGCCTTTGGAATTGGTTCAGATTATGTGGAGGGCTCTTCTTTCCATGCCGATAGAAAGGAACGTGAGAAAGAGAAGAGGGAGCAGGAAAAGCTGGAGAGAGAGAGACTTCAGCAGCAGAAATATCAGCTGTGAGTTGTCTTTGGTGCTTAACATATGTTGCAAAAAAAAAAAAATCAAAAGTAACATACCCAAATATGATGAGTAACACACTCCTCACTCCCACCTCAATGATTTTACCAACTCTCTCCACACACAAACGGTCTCATCTGCATTTCTACATTTATCTTTAAAGGATAATCTCGGACGAGTCAGACACTTCATCTTCTCAGCAACAGAGCCGGAAAAAGAAGAAAAGGAAAAACAAAAATAGAGACGGGTAAAGGAAAATGAGCGATGGATGGAAGGAGAAACATGCTTAGTTTATAACAATGTAGTATTTGTGTTTTGGTCTGTCTGATCCTCTCCCACAATCTCTTTCCCCTCTCAGTTCTGAAAGTCCAGTGCCTTCCCCTAGAGAGAAGAAAAGGAACAAGAAGAAGAAAAAGAAAAGGTATGATAGTTCATCCTGCATGATGGTTAATGTAGTGTCGATTGTGTAGTGGCCTGTGTATCTTTTTAATTGTTTTGAAACTGCTTTGACTGTAGGGAGGAATCGGCACAGAGTGACCTTGAAAGGTGAGTCATGGCTTCTTAAAGCAAAATCACTTTGTTTCTCATGTTGTGTGTTTGTCTGCGAGAACTAATGTGGTGTTATTTTTTGTCTAATTTTAGTTTATCTGAAGACAAACAAGTATCAAAGAAAAACAGGAAAGGCAGTGAGAGAGAGATTCCTTTGCCAGCCGACAGTCGTAGGGGGCGCAGTGAATCGTCCAGCTCTACTCACAGGTTTGAGGCGCTGTTTCAAGAATAATGCCTCGTGAATTGTTTTGAAAAATTTGGGTGGAAAATGTGTGCTATTTGTTAGATGTGAAAATTCTTTTTAAAATGTTTACTCTTCTATCGACAGCAGGTCACCAGTCCCTTCCAGGGATAGGCAGAGGAATGCACCTGTGTCCAGAGCAGAGGATGTGCGTAGAGGCCGGTCTCCTGATCGGCGGGGCCATGGCCATCAGGAAAGTCCTGAAAGAATGGAGGTTAGAGAGGTATGAAACAGGGATGGCCTTGTCAAATTGAGGACACTGAAGGACATTTCTCATTTCAGAGCTGTCTGCATATGAAAAATCATCTAAATGTCTGCTACTCCTGTTTTAGCTGTACAGAATAATTGATATTTTTATTGAGAACATATGGTCATACATTGCCAGAAGTATTTAACTGGGGGAAAGGATAAGTACGAGGTCAGTGCGACAGTGGTGGGGTCTGCAGTAGGAGTGACGAATGTGTTTAAAGTAGTAGTGAGATTACATCAGCAATGAGCCCTTTGTTGTAGGCGTGATGGCAGGTTGACAGACTAGACTAGACAGGTGTCCCCATGGACTAATTTGCAGATGGCAATTAAAAATGAGTGTAAATTTGCTCCGCATATGAAATTGTGTTTCAAAGTCATTAGACCGATTATTGACTAAATTAACAAGCCTTTATTTCCTCTGTGTTTCAGAGGTCTTCAAGATATTCAAGGTCTCCTGAGTGGAACAAGAGGGACAGGGAACGAGAGCAAGAAAGGGAACGAGTTAAAGAAAAGCCCCAGAGACGGCGGCAAGATTCCTCATCCCCATCTCCACCCTCAAAACAGTGGGACAGGAGAGGGCGGAGCTTGGAGGTTGAGAGAGAAAAAGTGCCTCAAAGAAAAAGGCATGATAGCTCCTCTCCTTCTCCATCTCCCAAACCACAGAGAGACAGGAGACAGAGAAGTGTAGAGAAGGAGCGTGAGGATGAGAGAAGGCAGAGGGACAAGCCACAAAAGCGACATGACTCCTCTTCATCTCCATCACCTTTGACACAGAAAGACAGAGCACGGAGAGGGTGCAGCAGTGAAAAGGAGAAGGAGCCTTCTTTTACAGCCCCTTTGAACCGAGACAGACAGCGGGATAGAGACACAGCATTGAGTCGAAAAGACGATAGAGTGAAAGAGACCGAGAAAGGTCGAGAGGGGGGCAGAAACCGCTCCAGTGACTCTGCCTCAACTGATCGGCGCTCTCCATACTCTAACGGAAAGCAGAAGGAGGTTGAGCGTGAAAGAGAACGAGCCAAGGATAGAGAACGAGAAGAGCAGAAAGAAAAGGACCGAGAGAGGGAGCGAGAGGAGTTGAGGAGGCAGGAAGAGAGGAGAAAAGAACGAGAGAATGAACGAGAAAAAGAGAAAGAGCTGTCCAGGTCCTCCTACAGCAAACACTCTGAAGATGGGTGCTCCAGAAAAGATGTCGAAACCGATAGAGGGACTGACCGAGAAAAGGCTGTAGCCGAGCCCCAGACAAAAGTGAAGGGGACAAAAGAAGGGGAGGAAAGGCTTGGAAGAACCAGGGAAAACACTTCTGAGGAAAAGGAAAGAGAAAAACAGCAGGCAGCAGAGAAAGAGAAGGACCAGGATAAGCCAGAAAAGGCAAGCAAACTCAAAGCTGCAAGCAGCAGCAGCAGCAGTAGCAGCAGCAGCAGCAGCAGTAGCAGCGATAGTGATAGCGATAGTGATAGCGAAAGTGACAGTTCATCTTCGTCATCCTCTTCTTCTTCTTCATCATCTTCGTCATCTTCATCTTCCGATGATGAAAAGGAGCAAAATGATGCTTCAAACGGTAACAGCAGCCATAGTAAGCTGGTCCCTCAGACCCTCATAGCACAGGCTGTGGCGCCGAGAGAGAAGGAAAATAAAAATGAGGAAAAAGAAAGCAAGAAACCTGAGCGCACTTCAGCCGAGAGGGCTAGAGAAGAGGAGAGGGACAGAAGAAGTAAAGACGGGGACAGAAGGCCAGTGGCTTCAAATTCTCCCCCGAGAGTGTCTCCAAGGGACCGAGGAGACAAACGGAAGGATCGAGGGATGGAGAGAGAAAGAGACAGAGGAAAAGAGAGGTACACACCCACAGAAACCTCCAGCCCTCCTCCATCTCCTCCTGTACGTAGCAGAGAGAGAGAAAGAGGCAGGTACAGTCCTCAAGAGACCACTAGGAGCCAGAACAATGAGCCTGAAAGGTCTAGAGACAACAGAAGTAGATACACCCCTTCAGAGCTTGATCGTGAAGCAGATCGCTTCTCACAAAACAGAGACAGGACCAAAACGAGTGAAAGGAGAAAAGATTTGGCACCGCCACTTTCTCCTAAGGGCAGAGGCAGGGAGGATGAGTTTAGGAGCAAACGTATTTCACCACGCTCCCGTTCTCCTACGCGCCACGTGCCCCCCAGACAGTATCAGGAGCCTACACGCTCACCCAGCCCCAGACGCAGGGGCAGGAGACCCTCACCGGCCCGCATCTCCCCACCCTCGCGCCGGGAGAACAGTCGGGAGCGCTTCAGAGAGAGAGATAGAGACAGAGGGAGGGCAGGAGACCGAACGAGAGAGCGAGAGTGCTCCAGGGAGGAAAAAACGAGAAACAGCAGATCTCGCAGTCCACACAGACGAAGCCCCCTGTACAGGTAAGGGTTATGATGCATTTTCTACTCGTTTCTGCGTATGCAAGTCCTTTTTTTTTTTTTTTTTTTCTTTTCTTCTTCTTTCTTTAAACACTTGCTTATTCCCTTAGATCACATCGCTCACCATCTCCAGCCCACTGGCGAAGAAGTAGCCAATCGCACTCCAGAGATAGAGAGCAGGAAAGAGAGAGGAATAGAATCCGGGAGCAAGAAAAGGAGCGTGAGCAGCAGCGGGAACGGGAAAGAGAGCGAGCCAAGGAAACAAAATCCCCCCCGCGCCGCTCCCCCTCTTCTTCCTCTACGTCATCTTCCTCCTCTAGTTCATCCTCCTCCTCCTCCTCCTCGCCATCTCCTCAGAGGAAACCTATTGGAGAGAAGGGGATAAAATCTGACTCACAGAAGGTCAGGAAAGAGAACGAGAGGGAAGACAGCGAGTCAGCCAGAAGGCGCGAGTCTCCCTTTCACACTCGAGGCACTAGCCCTCTAAACCAATCAGGACACAGGTCTCACTCAAGAGACCATTCCCAGAGTGCCAGGTCACCACCTGTTAGCCAATCAGAAGCGAAAGCACCATCAAGGGGAAGGTCAAGGGGCCAATCACCAGCAGCTCAAAACCATCGACAAACCATGGGAGAGGAAAATGCTGTGAATGGCAGACAGGAGAAGGATACGGCAGCACAACGGAATAGCAGCAGGAGCAGCTCCAGCTCTTCCTCGTCCTCTTCATCCTCATCCTCTTCCTCATCTTCAGACAGCTCTGACTCTGAGACAGAGAAAAGGTAAGTTTCAGTGTGTGAATGATTGCCTCTGTGCTTCTGTTTACTCTAACATTCAATAAAATGCTCATTAACTGTTAAGATACAATAATTGGTGTCAGCTCAGTGAATTCTTTCAAATTGTCTAGACATGAGACAACTGCAGCAAAGCGCTCTTCATCCTCATCAGAGAGTGAAAGAGAAGAGAAGAAAAGGTACCATGTTGTTTTCTCTCATTTTGTATATTACCATATTGTGTGGAATTGTGTTATCTGTATAGCGAATGCAAGAGCAGCTTTTTTTAGGATTCTTTTTTCTTCTCAGTCCCCTGCGTAGGCCGAGAGTACCAGCAGATTCACTGAGAGACTCCAGATCCCTCAGCTATTCTCCTCCGGCCAAACAGCGCAGGACTGCCCGTTCACCGCCCACTAGAAGGTGAGAAACAAGCAGCACTCACTGTAGTAGCACTTTTACTGTCCTGTAAGGATCATTTTCTGGTTCATTTTATTTTTTTGTGCGCTTGTCAAAATGTAATGCAGGTCACCAGGTAAGTTAGTATTTGTTTGGAAATCAAGGTGTTAAGGTCATGTTTAAAAGCCTTGTTTTAATACAAAGACTTTCCTCTTTTCATCTGCAGGAGGTCCAGAAGCAGATCTCCAATCAACCGAAAAAGAAACTAGTTGCTTTTAACTGTACAACGTCGTCCTTTTGTAATTTTCACTTTCCCTTTCCCCCACCAATTCTCCCGTCCCCTCAAGTCTTTATAAAAAGTGAACATTGCAGGACACTTAGGAGCAACTGAACTGCTACAATACGAGAACTAAGGAGCTGGGGAATTTCTCTGAAATCTCCATTTTTTTTTTTTTTGCACTTGGAAACTGTTCATTTTTACTTTTAGGACTGAGCCAACGGCTGTTGAGCACAGTTTATCAAATAACATGCTATTAATTTGCCAGAAGAGACCTGGGTGTCTCTCTGCACTTCTGTGGTGTTATTATTGTACATTGAAGAAAAGAAAAAAAAAAGTCATCTGAATGGACTTTGCCCTGCTTACATGTCTGTGAGTAGACTTGATTTTGTTTCTCTTTGTGCATAAAATTAATAAAAAGTTGAACATTAGTTTGTAGGGAGTTTCTTTCGGGTAGGTGTGGGGGCTAATTAAACGTTTGGGGGAATTTTAATAGTGAGTGGTAAGCAGTCTAGATCTTTCTGAACAGTTTTCATAATTATCTGAGGTTCGTATTAGTACAGAAACATTGCATTTTTTTTATTGGAACATAGAGAAACATTTTCAATGAGTCGGCTTAGTACAGAAAGCTGAATTAGATGCTTATAAAAGCTTATGTTAGAGGTGGTCTAGTAATTGGGGACGAGGCCCCAGGATCAAAAGGTCATGGATTCGAATCCCAGACCAGAAGGTTACTTTAAGGTAATTTTGAGCATGGTACCATCCCTGTCACTGCTCCCTGAAGTGAAAGTGACTATTCTCGTCATTGTGAAACAGCACACAACGAGCCGCAATCAATCTTCTTTTCACCCATACACATTGTGCAGCAGGGGGCAGCTATTGAAAGTGCCCGGGGAAAAGTGATGGGAACGGTACTTTGCTTAAGAGTACCCCAGGGCAACCTACTGGTCTGGGATTTGAATCCAAAACCTGATCCTGGGGCCACTGCTGCATGGTGTGTGGGTTAAATACAGAGGTGATGGGGACGGTACCTTGCTCAATGGTCAAACTACTAGTCTGGGGTTGAAACTCATGACCTTCTGATCCTGGAACCTAGTCCTTAAAGCATATTAGTATGTTGATTATTAAATACTGATTATAGTATTTGCATATGAAAAATGTAATAAAATTTTACTAGTATCAATTCATATCTATAATTAGTCATTTGTTATAATGTTAGTTTATTAATAAAGAGGCAGTGGTGGCCTAGTGGTTAGGGAGTTGCCCCGGATGGGAAGATTGTGGGTTTGATTCCCTCGCCAGTAGGTTGCACTGAGGTAGCCTTGAGCAAGGTACCGTCCCTGTTACTGCTCCCCGGGCACTTTCAATAGCTGCCCCTTGCTGCATGTGTGTGAATATGGGTGAAAGATTAAAATACCGAGAACTGCTTTTATAATATTTGCACTAAAAGACAATTTTCTCTATATTCAATATTCTCTTTATTGGTAAGTGGTGAAGGTAGTTAGGAGAAATTACCTTATGTATAGCTTTTAAAAAGTAATCAGATTTCAGTTTTTATTCTTTAAAATGCATGTACAACTTCATATTTGATCAAATAAAATTTCACAAACATCATAAAGCTCCGCCCACTGTGCTGACGTCACTTTCAGGCGCCAAGTGTTTGGAGGGAAGCCGGCTGTTGGTGCTGACGGAGAGTTCAGTGATTTATCTTGCACACACAAAACACACCCCAATCAAGACCAAATGGGGCCAGTTGAGGTAAGAACGGTGGTTTGTTTTGTTCAGAGAAACATATAAACGAGTTTTGGGTCAAACACGCACCTCTTTTCTTAATAATTTGCGGAGAAAGCTAAGACGTGCATTAGCTTAGCAAAGCCGCAATGGCGAGTGTGGAAGAGAGGTGAAGAAGAGAGTGCAGGCAGGTTGGCATGGGTGGAGAAGAGTGGCTGGAGTGATTTGTGACAGACGTGTACCAGCTAGAGTAAAGGGGAAGGTTTACAGGACAGTAGTGAGACCAGCTATGTTGTATGGGTTGGAGACGGTGGCGCTGACGAAAAGGCAGGAGGCGGAGCTGGAGGTGTCAGAGTTAAAGATGCTGAGAATTTCATTGGGTGTGAAGAAGATGGACAGGATTAGAAATTAGTATATTAGAGGGACAGATCAGGTTAAATGCCTTGGAGACAAAGTTAGAGAAGCAAGGTTGTGTTGATTTGGACATGTACAGAGGAGAGACGAGGATTATATTGGAAGGAGGATGTTGAAGATGGAGCTGCCAGGAAAGAGGAGGTTTATGGACGTGGTGAGAGAGGACATGCAGGTGGTCGGTTTGAACCAGGAAGATGCAGAGGACACGAAGAAATGGAGACAGTTGATCCGCTGTGATGACCCCTAAACGGGAGCAGCCGAAAGAAAAAGAAAGTGATCCATAGTAACCCAGAGAGGGTGTTGTGCTGGTTTTCTTGCTACCGTGAGGATGTACTGTTTATATTTCACTGTTTTGGAAACATGAGAGAGTGGGTGATTGTAGAAATTCACCATAGTGGTGAATATCTGTCTGCTACTGCAGATCTAGGGCACTTTTTAGTTGCTGGTGCTCTTCTGTGACTTGTGTAGTATCTGTCCATTCTTCCTGTTCTCAGGCACGAGAAAGAGCAGGACAGCAAATAACTGGCAGAAACCTGAATGTGTTGCTTCTGTTGATCTAGGGAATCTTTTTGGGTGCTGGAGTCTTTCTTCTTACATTTACATTCATGGAATTTAGCAGAAGCAACTTCCGTTTCCTAGTTACAGGGGCAGTCTCCCTGGAGCAATTTAGGATTAAGGGTATTGCTCAAACCCAGTGGTGGGGATGCTGCAGGTAGGATCCAAACCTGCAACCTTTTGGTCCACAGGTGGGTGGACTCTGAAGTGCATTAAGGAGTCCCAAATGTGTAGTTACAGGACATGTAGGGAACATCTTGGATGCGGGTGCCCTTCTCCTATGACCTGTCTTGCCAATCTGTCCAATCTTTCTTCTTCTCAGACAGGAGAGTGAGCAGGCTGGCTGACTGGTCACTTTGACATTTGGGACATTGAGTCCCAAATGTGCAAATGTGTAGATACACCAGATCTAGGGCACTGTTTGTTTGGTGGTGACCTTCTTCTGTGGCTACTACATATATACTATGTACTGTACTCTCTCTCTCTCTCTCTCTCTCTCTCTCTCTCTCTCTCTCTCTCTCTCTCATATATGTATTTATATGAATATATATATATTTAGGAATGTAAATTTGTAAATATTTATAAAAATGAGGTAAGATGGTAAGATGAGGGTTTCAGGGAACCGTAACAAGCTACAGAACAACATTAAGGCACAGTGGTAAGAAAAGGTGCAATGACTTTGTCCCTAATCACAGATCCGTATGCAGTAAATCAAAGAATCCGTCCATTTAAGCCAGGGGTGTCCAAACTTTTTTCACCAAGGGCCATATGCGGTAAAATACACAAACAGCCGGGCCACTCACTCGAGGTGAAGTACGTATTGCCTCACCTGGTTTATTTAAGTAAACTAAATGAATCAAATAATTGATTTATGCAAATATGTTTGGATCGTTAGCAGATTTTCCCACCGTGTCTGAAATATTCTACACTCACTTGCTATCTTGTGTTTCTTTGGTGTTGTCATTTTCAGTGGGCTGAGGCAAAATTTTTCTTTCCTTAATTTTGTTTTGTAGAGGGACTGCCTTGATCAGCTCTCAGTAGCTCCACCTAGAGTTAAAGCCAAGAAATGCAATACTGCCAGGTTTCATGTGCAGGCCATATTCTGGTATATTTTTGGAATTTGCAGCGGGCCAATTAAAAATGGATCGCGGGCCGCAGTTTGGACACCCCTGGTTTAAGCACACTGCATTTTCTGACTGTGTTTAAAAACCAAACATTATCATAGTAGGTCATGGTAACTTGGGGCAGTGGTGGCCTTGTAATTAAGGACTAGGATCAGAAGGTCATAGGTTCGAATCACAGATCAGTAGGTTGCGCAGTGATACCCTTGAGCAAGGTACCGTCCCCATCACTGCTCCCCGCACACTGGATATGGCTTCCCCCCCTGCCGCACAGTATGTAGGTGAAAAGTAGAGTTTGTAGATGTGCAACAGATAGTGTCTCTACTTAGTTTTAATTTTGCTGGTTTATTAGATGTGTTTGGGCAATTTCTTAAATAGTGGTGCTTGTTTATAAAAAAGAGATAGTAAACATCGTTATAATTTGATATAAGCCTAACCCTAACCAATCAAAGCTGTGGCCATCCAGTGCCCACTTGACTCGTCTTTTAAAGAATTGTCCCATGTCATGTCTTTCTGAGAAGGTAAGAGAGAGCTGCCTACTAGGCTCCCAAAATGGGCAAATTTTTGGTAAGGCAGAGCTGGAGTGAGGGTGCAGTGATCCATTAAAGTAAAAAGGTAGGGCAACCTTTGGTATGAAAATACATATGAAAAAACTCTTATGTTGTATGTTTATGGCCATTTTCTCCACAGCTTCTCCACATGTCCGTGTTCTCTCAGAGTTTCTCTCCCTGTGGACGTTTTCTAGCTGCTGGAAATAGCTATGGAGAAATCGCCATATTCAGGTGAGGCTGGGGTGTTGAGGGTGTAAATACAGTCCTGATCAAAGTTTAAGACCACTTGACAAATGGCAAAAAATCATATGTTGCATGGTTGGATCTTAACAAGGTTCCAAGTAGAGCTTCAACATGCTACAAGAAGAAATTTAATGCAATTTATTGAAAACTACGCTTAAACTGAAACGGGCTGTTTTACAGCTGATCGAAATTTTAGGACCACACCTCCAAAAAAACCCGTAAACCCCCCCCAAAACAGAAATCAAAGTTCCAAACATGAACTCAGTAATGAGTAGCTCCACCGTAATTGTTAATCACTTCAAAAATTTGTTGCTGCATGCTTGCTGTAAGCATTTCAATGAGGTGAGTGGGAACATTTCTCCAAGTGGTGAAGACGGCCGCTCGAAGGGCATCTACTGTCTGGGACTGTTGTCCATTTTTGTAAACTTCCATGCCATCCATCCCCAAAGGTTCTCAATTGGATTTAGATCATGAGGAACACGCAGGTTGGTCCAAAAGAGTGATGTTATTCTCCTGCGGGCATTGTGTACTGTAGTGTTGTCCTGTTGAAAAACCCAGTCGTTAGCACACAGACGAGGGCCCTCAGTCATGAGGGATGCTCTCTGCAACATCTGGACATAGCCAGCGGCCGTTTGAAGCCCCTGCACCTCCTGAAGCTCCATTGTTCCACTGAAGGAAAAAGCACCCCAGACCATTATGGCACCCCCTCCACTGTGGCGCGTTAAAAACATCTCAGGTGGGATCTGCTTGTCATGCCAGTAATGCTGGAAACCATCAGCACCATCAAGGTTAAATTTTTTCTCATCAGAGAATAAAACTTTCTTCCACCTTTCAATGTCCCATGTTTGGTGCTCTCTTGCAAAGTCCAAATGGTCAGTTCTGTGGCGTTCGAGGAGACGAGGCCTTTGAAGATGTTTTTTGTTTTTGAAGCCCTTCAGTCTCAGATGCCTTCTGATGGTTATGGGGCTGCAGTCGGCACCAGTAACGGCCTAAATTGGGGTCGAGGATCATCCAGTGTCTTGACGGACAGCCAATTGCATCCTCCGGCTCAGTGTTGGTGAAATTTTTTGGGTCTTCCACTTGACTTTTTTGTTCCATAACCCTCAGGATCATTTAACAAATTCCAAATGACTGTCTTACTGCGTCCCACCTCAGCAGCGATGGCGCGCTGCGAGAGACCTGCTTATGTAGTTCAACAACCCGACCACATTCAAAAAGGGAAAGTTTTTTTTGCCTTTGCCATCAGAACGTCATGACAGTGTGACTACCTGACAGAAAATGGAAATGAATCCACATTTTTGCACAGATTTGGCCTTTTAAAGGCATGTGGTCCTAAGATTTTGATCAGCTGTAAAACAGCCTCTTTCAGTTTAAGCGTGGTTTTCAGTAAATTGCTGCTCAAAGAAATGTTTTGTCTCACTCCCATTTCTTCTTGTAGCATGTTGAAGCTCTACTTGGAACCTTGTTAAGATCCAACCATGCAACATGTGATTTTTTTGCCATTTGTCAACTGGTCTTAAACTTTTGATTGGGACTGTATGAAGGGATAAGAGGTTTAATTTCCTCATAGGGAGGTTTATGGAATACACCAAGGAAGTGAGACTTAAGCTACTAATTGTTAATTAGGCAATGTGTGTGAACAAGTGTCGAAAAATGACAGTATGTCTTATCAGAAAGTAAAAAAAGGGGGCTGCGTGATGGAAGGTGGTAACGTTTTGGTGTCATCTGTTTGCCAGAGATGCAGCACACAGGCAGAATGGGATAAAATGTCATTAAAACTGGTTAAATGCTACAAACCAAGCTTATTATTTGCTTATTACTGATCCACTGAAAGAGTTAAATGGACTCTTTCGGATGTGTAAAGAGAATAAATGAAATGAATTTGTCTTTATACACTCATCAGCAGATTTGAGATGCTTTTTTTAAAAATATTTTTATTATATTAAGTGGCCTTTTCATTTTCCCACACAGCCTTTCAGCTGCACTGAGTCCAGATGCAACAGAAATGAGTCAGAAACCCATCCTCACATTCACTGGTAGGTTCTTCTTTCATAATTTTCCCAGGCTTTGTTTTATTTTTCCTTTTAATAAAAAAAAAAGCTCCCTTCCCCCTCCACTTCGGACACCACCACAGATGAAAAGGTACAAAAAAGTAATTCCTAAATAAATCAGTATTAATTCAAGAAAGAAGGGAGAGGGTGATCTTCCTGAATATTCGTATTGGGTTGTGTTAAGGTCATGTGGGTAATTTAGAGTGAATTAGACCTGAAGTTAAGAAAGGAGTGAACTGGTTAGTGTCGAAAGAGGAGAAAGGCGAAGTAAACAGACCCCTGATAAAATTTCTCTGCTTCGCTAAGTTGTGTGTCCAGTCATTTCAAGATGCATCTCTAATCAAACTTCTCATCCAGTTTATCTGAGAAGGTGACCGAGAAGAATTCCAGTCCCATTTTTAATGCTGTAGAATAATCAGAATGGCCTTCCAGAAGGTCCATTATTTAGAGCACAGGCAAAACATGCACATCGAATTAGCCTGGCCATGCCTACATTTCTCACATAGAGGATCAATGTCAGGTTTAATTTCAGACAGCCTGACCTTCGTCCACTATATTTGATGATTTAGCTTAAGCTGAATAAGACTGTATCACATGCAGATGGATGGATTCATCTCTCTCGTCATTGTGAAACTGATATTATTGATCATTTGTCTATTCCTGTTTTATTTCCATCTTTTACCTTCATGTTCTCTGTTTCTGTCTCATGGTTTCCTTTTCTCATCCCTCCAGCGCATGAAGGCCCCGTTTTTGCTCTGCTGTCCACGGACACACACCTTTTGAGTGCGGGTAACGGAGAGATCAGTGCGTGGAGCTGGGTGGAGCTCACCAAAAGAGTAGGACTTCACATGCTTGGTCATGTTAGTTATGTACGGTTGGGTGGCCAGATGTCCTGCAGAAACAATCTGCTTCCACCAGCTTCTGAGGTCATGTCGAGTCAAATTTATTTCGGGCCACTTTTTACATCTGAACCTGTCCAAAACAAGTGAACAGAGTTCGAGTCTGAGCCCACAGTGAACAATAGCACCAGAAGAAAGGAGAAACTCCTTAAACAGTATTCAGTATATTTACCATATATCATTCTAAAGGGCAATAATCCACAAAATAATTTAGAAAGATGGACGGAACTCACGTTTACATTTATGCCATTTAGCAGACGCTCTTATCCAGAGAGACTTCCATGTCCTGATTACAGGGACAGTCCCCCTGGAGCAACTCAGGGTTAAGGGTCTAGCTCAGGAACCCAAAGGTGGTAGTGCTGGAGGTGGGAGTTGAACCTGGGACCTCTTGATCGACAGGTCTGTAAGCAAGTACCCCACCACTAGACCACCAACACCCTCTTGTGAGTCTCCTACAGGACCTATTGTCAACAGTGTCAAATATAAATCAGCATTTTTCCCTCCAAATAAGGTATACCCTGTCCACAACTACTGAACCTGCTCTGTTTAGCAGGCAGGTCATCAAAGTGTGCTGGACTTAAGTCCTCCAGTACAAGAGCTGTGATTGGCTGCTTCTGCAGCGTAAATACAGCAGGGGGAGCCCAGCTACCATCTTTTGTTTCAAGTAGGCCAATCACAGTTAATCTCATTTGATGATTAATTGCCATATGAATAATTCTCACAAACTTATTGTTTATTTTATGCAGCTATTACAGTACAGGCTTTCGGTGCCCAAATTGGCTGACTGGGTATAAATATCTCAATTCCGTTGGGTTAAAAATTCTTCTTGTGCATTCAATAAAGGGTAACTTTCATTTCTACAGACAATACTAGTAAACATGACAATGAAACGCATACTAAATCCATAAAGACATGTTTAACAAAAGGACAGACTCTCAGACAGCTGCTCAAAGTAAACTGTTAGAGCTAATATTTTCCCATAGGGATCAGTTCTCCAAAATCTCTCAAATCCTTCAGGCTCTTGTCCAGCAACGTTTGGTAGCTTCTCTCCTTAAATGCACTCAAAATCTGGCAACTACTTGCCTATGGACCTATAGCTCAAGAGGTCCCAGGTTCGAATCCCAATAACCCTGAGTTGCTCCAGGGGGACTGTCCCTGTAATTAGGACATGGAAGTCACTCTGGATAAGAGCGTCTGATAAATGCCATAAATGTAAACTAACGGGTGATTTGAACCAGTTGTATTTGATGCCGTATTTCACAAAACTGTGGACAGTATTCTGGGACAGGAACTCCTGCATTGAGAGATCGGTCTAGATTGAAAGTCCACATCCCCGTGTCTTACTTTGTATTCTAGAATAATGTAAGAAGCTGAAACATCATCTCTCAATGCTGTACACGGGAATATAGCCAAAAATGTGGACGATCTGTGGGTTCCCGGGTTTTACACTTTAACTTTGTTCTTGTTTAATGATGTTGCAGTGAATGTGTTTCTCTTTTTTTTTTTTTAAAGAACACAAAATATTGATTTCTGAAGTCAATAGCGACACAATATAACTTTGAAATCTTATAATCTAATGCAGGGAAATAAACAGTGATCATCTTACTCAGATTAAATGGAGTGTTTAATAGACGTTGCAGGGCTAGTTCTGTTAGGGCTTTGTGGTATTAACCAATACTAAACTAGTCAATCAGTGGTAATTAAGGTCAATCATTTTCACAACTATTTAACAGTAGATAACTCTACTAACTTGTTGTATCTATTTAACTGCTGTTGCTTGAAAAAAAGCTCACACATTTGCTACACAGATCCACATTGTCCACGTGACCGCAGCAGAGCTTCCTAACACCTTTTAAAATAGTCTAAACTAAGTCCAAGCTGCTGAATAGCAGAGTGGATAAGGCACCCTGTCCACACCCTAGAGACAAGGTTCATTTCCAGCTTAGCGAAGGTTTACTGCACTTCCTTCCTTCAGATCTAATGACATTTCTCCAGTGTTCTGCTTGCACACTGTAATTTGAGTTGTCCTGTTATTGTTGCCCTTTGTGGTGTGTTTATTGCAGGAACTTGCAAGAATTTGATTCACTGTGCAGGCGCACAGCCGTCTGTAGTGTTTCGATGCTCCTGAAGCTTTGATTACCTGGTTCAGGTGTGTTAGATTAGAGCTGGACATGAGTGTTCTGGTTTAATTCTTTGTCTTTGTCCTGCACTCCACAGAGCACCAAAGCTGTATGGACGAGGAGGCCGAATTACAAGTAAGGCACTGTGTGTTCTTTAATTTCACCCTCAAAAATGTGCTCCTGATATGTTCTGCTGCAAGTTCAGCTCGTGCAGTTTGTGACTTTTGGTTGAAATCTGTTTTATTTACATGAATTTCATTTAAATCCTTCTTTCTAGGAGTAGTCTGGAAATCCCAGAGATCAATGCCATGATTGTTAATCCAAAAGTAAGGACTTTCATTTGCATGATTCACATACATCCAGCAAATGCATTTGCATAATTAATCATAAAAATAATAAAGATTTTTTTTCATTGTCTTTTTCATTTGTTTGGGAATATCAGGCTTACAATACAAGCCTTTGTGACACTGAGGTTGGCGTTACTATTCGACATATGTGTTCTCCATCTGTCACTCTCACCTTTATTGTCTTTCAGGACAACACCTTGGTACTTGGCGGGGGAGACAATAATATTCACATCATGGACATGGAGACTGGAATTTTTAAGGTTGGTGCAGAGTCATGTTCTCCAGAGTTAACAGGAAGTCTTTCTTTAAAAATATATTTTTTAAATTCGCCCATTAAAATACAGACAGGATCCCCGCAAAGATGTGAAACGATCCATTCTAGAAAAGTCAGAATTGTTCAGATTTGCCTTTAAAAGCTCCCACAAAAGTTGAAATAGTTGAATAAACTACTAGATGCCTGAGATGCTGTTTTAAGTCAATTTTGTCTGAAAGTTCTTCCACAATAACCCATTTTGTGAGAAGTCCACTCTGAATGACTGAAAAATTGAATCATGCACAAAGTCCTCCTAAAAACGTTGGATGGATTTGGTGACTAATACATTGCTGTGCTCATCTCTTTTTCTTCTCTCTAGTCTGTGCTACAAGGCCACACAGACTACATCCACTGCCTGGCACTGAAGGAGCGAGAGGGGGAGATTCTCTCAGGTGGGGAGGATGGGGCAGTGAGGATTTGGGGTAAGTTCGATTTCGATCCTTAGACAGTTCTTTTATAGTACAAAGAAGAAAATTAGACATTTTTCTTAATTTCAGAATATTTCTCTATTTTCAGCAGCATTTCTTTACATTTTGAACCTGTGCATGAATATTTATGCATAAAATTTTTAGTTGAACAAATCCCCTGTCAAAAATGGCCTGGGACGACTCAACATGACCTTCATTCTGCCAAAATCTCCCCCCAGACTCCCGCACAAGCCAGGCTGTGCACTGCATTGAGGTGTTTAAGTATGAGGTGAGATTGATGGGATAACTGATAACAGACAGATAAATAGACACAGACACAAGGACACTGATTCATGTCTGGTCCTCTAAAGCCAACAACATGTCGCTCTTGTTGTCTTTCTTTATGGTGGTGGGTTAGGAATGTGCCCGCCCCCAATTTGGGAAGTGGATCAGCTGCCTTGCTACAGACTCTGATTGGATGGTAAGCTGTACATTTCAAGATTTCTTGATCGGGACAGACAAGTATGTATGTTTGGTTTGAAGAGGCTTTACTGTCTCAGAATTATGCTACAAATAAATGTAATAATAATCACTATTATTTATTGTTGCTTATGCCTAATAAATAATGCACGTTTAAATATAACTAATAAAATGAATCGCATAGAAAGGAATGAAACCAACAGCAATAATAGCTTTAAAATAAATACAATAAAATTTTGGTGAGGACAGAAGCACAGTCGCTCTAAAAATTCAGTTTAATTTTGGGACAAAGAGGAATTTGGTTTGCAAATGATTTAAGAGTTTATTTGGGATTTTTTGATGCTTTTTTGAACACAATGAAAGTTGGGTGGATCATTTAAATTAAAGTCTTTATAGATCTGGGTGAACTGATGTATGTGTCTTGCATTCCAGTTACTAAATTAGAATAGAATAACTGGAAATGCACGCCTAAAACTTTTTTCTTGATAAAATGAGGAAGATCAAAACAAGAAGACACGTATCTCTTCATCAAACTGTAGAGCTGAGCTTTGACAGCTGTTCGGACTTGTCTGACGTCTTTAACAAAAAGCATTACATGCTGGCTACTTCAGGACGCCTTCGTGGCTGCTGATCTTCTGGAATGTCGTCCTGTTTTGTAAAAGATGTCTGGGGTGAAATTTTGACAACAATCCTCCTTTTATTTTTTTTCTCTCTTTAGCTCTGTGGTGGAGGCCCATCCCTCTCTCTTTGGCATCTCCGCTCCATGTCCCCTACCTCTGTTTTCCCTCTGGCTGGGTGTCAGCGAGAGGCTGTCTTTTACCAGGATGTGGTAAGGCCTTTAGTGCGCGTGTGTGTTTGGTTTTTAAAATCTTAAAGTTAACAAATGACGAGGAAAGGATCGGCTCTGCAGCCAGAGAGTGCAATTCTGTAAAAAGAATACAAGATGGAGGACACTTGGCCTAAAATGCCTTTTGCACAGTTGCCAATTTTGGTAAGCGTGTTTGTTTTGTGTCCTTGGTGTTCGATCATCACAGATCTGTGATGTTTCTGAACAAAAACGGAAAGGTTTTGTCTGAGCCAACAGCTCCCCTCCTCCCTGGCAGCAAAAGGTTAAATATGCTTGAACCATAAGATCCCCATTGGACTTAAATCATCACAATAAGTATTTGTTGCCCATCTTCAAATATCTTCAGACAAGTGACATTATAAGCAAAATTGTGTCCCCATATGATTTCAGTCATGTCATGGATATTATCAGTACCTCAAGATCACTAAGCAACTTACAAAGAGAGCATTATCAGCAGTTTTTAACTGGGTGCAGTGCGTTGTAATGCTGAGTAAAAGTCGTTGAGTTTAAATAATATTTGTGAAATGTCACTGCAGGTTTTTATTCTAAATTTTCACAGCACAGCAGACCGTGAACCACAACGAAATTGGACCTCTGCATTTAACCCATGCACACTCAAACACCGTGCAGCTATTGAAAGCGCACAGGGAGCAGTGACGGGGACGGCACCTTGCTCAAGGGTACCTCTGATCCTCCGATCATGCGGCCAACGCCCTAACCACTAGGCCACCGCTGCCCCAATTGGGCATTGAACTAAAGTTTCTTGAAGGACATATGTTGACCGTATCCCATCCTTAATGTTTTTTGCAATTTTGTATTGTCATAAAACTTATGATTTGTTATGTAATATATCATAATGATATATTTATGATAGTGTTAATAAGTGAGGTTTTTAAAATGTGTGCAACTTGTCTTTTGTCTAGATCTTTGCAGTGGGTGAAGGCTCAAATGTGTCCCACTGTCTGTTGGGAGGCAGTGTGAAGGCTCAGATTCCCTGCACCTCACCGTCCCTCAACACAGTCGCCCTGAACCTCAGCAACACTGAACACAGGGTGAGGCTGAACAGCAGCTCTCTGCTAAACTCATGCACTTTGCTTCAGTGAGTGATGCTGCAGGGCCTTGGTCGAACCGGCAGTGAATTAACAACGGATGCGTTTTGAATAATACTTTTATACCCAGGAAAAATTTTAATTGAGCTAAAATCTGTATCATTATTTTAGAAACAAAGCCTCAGTTCAAGTGTTAGTAGACTTATAAATTTTGTGTGCTCTACAAAAAAAAAAAAAAAACTCCCAAAAAGCTGCAAGCGAGAGATCTGAGCTTTTTGTGCAGTGAAAAAACAAGCAAAAGTAAATAACACAAAATCCTCCCTTGGGTTTCCCCTCACACTGAATCTAGTTTGCTCATTGGCTGTCGTTAGCTCACCACAACTGGGTCTCGGCACTTTCTCTTTGGACAATCACACAGATCTGATGTAATAAATAATATTTCTTTTCTCTAACTTTGACAGGTGATGACCGTGGCAGGAAGCAGTGACCAGATTGACGTTTTCACCAACTTCTCCTACAGAGCCTTCTCTCTGTCCTTCTGATCACACACATACGTGCACACTCACATTAGTTTACTCTTAAGGAACAGACTTAAGGCAAACCTGAACTCTAACCATCCATTTAAGTCACTTTCCAGTTAATATCCTAAAGGTGGACATAAAAGGTTTAGTGTCTTAAAATAACCAAAACAGACCAATGTCTTGATGTGGTTGGGACACCAACTCCTCTGTTGTGTAGAGACTCAGATGAACACACCTTTGTTCCATCTCAGGATTTATGGGATGGATTTATCCATCTTCTGGTTTATTTGCTAAATGTGATCAAATAGTGATGCATCCGTGAATGAAAATGCAACGGAACGCTCTATTTTTATAATAAAATTTTTTGATACATATTAAAGTGTCTTTATTCGGGGACTTGAATGAGTGGGTGTCCAGAGACGGGACAGAAGTGAGGTGTGTCTGTTCAGGCAGTATCTCCGAGAGTGAGGGAGAGGACGCCTCCCAATTCAGCCACAACATGATGACCACTGAGAGGTGAACCGATTGTGATTCGAATCTCGTTATGATGGCCTGTCCTCATGGGGTGGACATGTTGGACAACAAGTGAACAGTCAGTTCTGGAAGCTGGAAAAATGACTGGCCGTATGGATCTGGGACACTGACCAGAATCAGCCTGTGATGGGGAGACAACTGGGTCAAAGCATCTCAAACACAGCAGGACGTGTGGGGTGTTGCTGGTGTGCATTGTTCTGAAAGTGCTTTCAGGGAAGGACAGTGAACACACTTTGCAGCACAGCTTGCTGTGTGTGGGGCTGCAGACCGGGCAGAGTGCTGACCCATCCACTGCCAAAAGTACCTAAAATGGGCATCAAAACTGAGCCGACTGATGGATCATGTTTAGCTTTATGTCCTTTGAAAAGCTGGATGAGTGTATGTCGTTTACCTGGCTGAGAGAGGCAGCAGGGTGCTCTATGGGAAGAAGCCAAGTTGGTGGAGGCAGTGTGACACTCTGTGCATTGATCTGCTGGGAAAGTTTGCATCCTGGCCTTCATGTAGATGTTTATTTGACACAAATCCTGGCTGCAGTGTCTTCTTTCAGCAGGATCACACTCCTTGCCACAGCAGTGAGTGGAAAATAAGTGAGTTAATAAATGAGTTTTGACTTGGGCTTCAAATATCCCACATCTGGGTCTTATCAAACATCTGTGGGATGTTCCTTTGATAGATGGGTCGACATGACTTTGAGCGTAGTCAAACTGCAGTCTAGTAAAACCACTGACCTACGCTGGGGTACAATTTAAAACAGAACTATCAAGTATTAAAATACTATCAAGAGTATTTTAAACTGTTGCCTCATGGCCAGAAGGTCCTAGGATCGATTCCCAGTTGGGACAGTCCAGTTCCATTCTGTGTGGAGTTTGCATGTTCTCCCCGTGTCTGTGTGTGTTTCCTCCAGGAGCTCCGGTTTCCTCCTACCATCCAAAGACCTGCAGGTCAGGTGGACTGGAGGTGCTAAATTGCCCCTTAGGTGTGAGTGTGTGTGTGTCTGCCCTGCGATGGACAGGTGGCCTGTCGAGAGTTTTTCCCAGAGTTTTTAGCACCTCCCACAACCTTAATCAGAGCAAGTGGCTCAGAAAATGAGTGTGAGAGGCGTTCAGTGTGGGTTTTCATTAGAGTCTAAAATTTCTTCACTGTGATGGGACCAGTCCCAAAAATAGCAGTTTCATTTTCTATTGAAACTCATCAGTAAACCTACAAATGAGATTCATTTTTTGCATGCAGTACATGTTTTAGACCAGATCATTATAAAGATCGTGTTCAGTGCAGTCTCTGTACCTGAGCACTTTCAGAAGCAGTGTGGGATCGTTTCCACAGAGAACGGAGAACAAAAGGCAGCTGACGTCCAAAGAAGATCTTTGGGACGTCCTTCAAGAAGCCTGAAGACTAATTAAAGAAAGGAGCTGGTCTAAGAGAGTAGAGGCTGTGCTGCAAAATAACGGTGGTGGTAGTGAATATTGACTTAAAGCTGGTTAGAATGAAACTCTCTTTGTGTTTAAACTGGATTTACATGTCTTTCTATCTATCATCCTGTCTGTCTGTCTATCTATCGATCTGTCTATCATCCTGTCTGTCTGTTTTTCTATCTATCTATCTATCTATCTATCTGGTCTATCTGATCCATCCATCCTGTCTGTCTATCTGTCTGAATGTCAATTTATCCAACCCACCTGTCTGTCTATTCATATGTCTATCTGTCTGTCCCTCCATCCACCCATCTATCAGTATTTATGCCTGTAATATAATATCTGTCTATCTGTCTGATCCATCCACCCATCCCTCCATCCGTCTGTGTATATATTCGGCTCGTTTTGTCGCCCTCTGGCGGACACGGAGTGAAGCGCACTGTAAGCCGGACACTGGGAACTTTCCTGAGTCGTTTATTCCTGAAGCTGGAGCCTCGAGAACCGAACGTCCGCCTCGGTCTCTCTCGTTCTCCCTCTCTTTCTCTCTCTCCGCGGAGGAAATGTTTAACCGGAGAGGGAGCTGAGCTCCGTGGCTCTTGAAACGGTGAGGAAGGTTGTTTTTGGCTGTCCGCGAGGTGAAATGTGCGGTTTCCAGGCTGAACAGGGTCTTAAAGTGATCAAGTGGGAAGCGTCAGGGTTAGCCGAGAAGCTAAGCTCCTTCCCCAAACACGGAGCGGGATGATTTACTGTGTTCGCCTGAGGTATTTGTTCAGTTTTCTTAACACTTTAAAGAGTTTGGGGTTGGTTTACACGACGGGCGAGGAGTTCGGAGTGGAAATGCAGCCTGTTTGTTGGAAAGTGTGGCGATGAAGAAGTTAGCCAAGTAGTTAGCCTTCCTGCCTGGAGGCGAGTTCAGGATGAAACGGCGTTTTAAAAAGTTCCTGAAGGGCTCTGCGGGGTTTATGAGGATTTACCACACTGTCATTCAGTGAGAGCCTCTTACTTCTTCTGGCTCCGCGTTTCGGCCTCACATGATCTTTTTGTCACATGATCTAAAGGACAGTCCGAGATTTTCTGGCTGCTTTTGGTGAACTCTGGAGAGTTTCCCTCCGATTCCTGGAATTACCCGCTTTACGACGAGCAGGTACATTTCACTTTCATTCTTCCCTCCTTTCTCAGCCTGGCCGCGAGGGTGTGACCACTTTTGGCCTGTTTGAGCTTCACAGATCTTCCTAGTTTCCTCCTGAATGTCACTCCAGCCTCCCAGTGTCCAGCTTTCTGTGGTTTTTTACAAGCGAGCCACCCTGATCCTCACTTCAGCTCTGGAAAATGGCCTCCCCTTCCTGTTTTTGTGGAAAACGCTGGAGTTTCTCCAGGATTCCTCTCTCACTCTTGCGCTTTTGGTTTTTACTTTCGCTTAGGTGGATCCGGCCGGACCCTCGCTCAGCGACTTGTGCGTCTGCTGATCCAGGAACACGTGAACTGATGGTCTGTAGAACCACACAGAGCCTGGGCTGCTCGTCCAGAGAGGAAGGAGGAATCTTTTACCATCTTGGTGTTCTTTTCTTTTTTCTTTAACATCATCCCTGATGATCTGCGGGAAGCTCCTTCATACTTCTCTTGGGGTCTTTCTCCAAACAGTAGAAGCTGAATTGTTGTTGTGTGTCAGTATCTCTCTCACTTTTACACTTCCAGGTTTTACTTTCACTCAGGTGGGGCTGTCCACACCCTTCCCGTTTGTCATTGGTTCATTTATTCCAGGACCACACGGTATGGTCGTGGGATGCTTTGTAGAATCACGCAGAGAACCTGATGATTGATCTTCTAGAGAGAAAGGAGTGTTTTACCATCTGAGTGTGTGTTTCTGTTGTTGTTTTTATAACGCCATCCCTTAAAACCTCTGGAACCTCCTTCAGCGTCACCATAATTACTACTTGTGTAAGGAAACCCTTCCAACCAGTGGAACTTTATTTTTTTAACCATAACGTCAGGTGCAATTCGCATAGGAAACTGCACGGTTTCATTTTAACTTTAGCATTACTATATGAGGGATTTTAACTTCCCTTAACATTACACTCAAGGGAACGACGCATGGTATTGGTACACATTTCCAGAAACTGAGTCTGTTTTCAAGAAATCCGAATCACTAAACAGCAAAGTAGTTCACAAGTAACTCAAAGAAATACACCAGTAACGTAAATGACGTGCAAAAAATTGCCGCAGAGAGCAGCCATTATTATTACAGTTGTTGAAAAGACGCTTTTGATTTTAAGCTACGTCCAGTTATAGAAGACTGTTTTGTTATTTTGTGCACAGATGATTTGTTTAAGTGAAACATGGTTACAAAAAAAACTGATAGAGGAAAGAAACTATTACAAAACCACTAATAAATACATCAAGAAATAATTAGCTTTTTACAGCATTGTGGTTTAGTTGTGGCCCATCTCAAGCGGCAAGCGGCCCTCACTTCCTCTAGAGTCTCACTGATGGACTCGTTATTTCAAAATGCCTCAAGACAGGACAATAGTGGCGCCCCTGGCAGGACATTAATTTAAGCACCCCTGTAGAAATCATTCTTGAGTTAATGCGGGGCAGCAGTGGTGTATTTAGAGCCTGGGCCCCGGGATCAGAAGGTCATGGGTTCGAATGCCAGACCAGTAAGTTGCCCTCAGTTACTCTTGAGCAAGGTACCATTCCCATCACTGCTCCCCGGGCTCTTTAAATAGGTGCCCAATGTGTATGGGTGAAAAGCGAAGGTTGAATTTCGTTGGGGCTCACTGTGTGCTGTTCCGTGTTTCACAATGACAAAAATAGTCACTTTCACCTTATTTTGATCCTTTACGTACATTCTCCTCTAAAAGCATTGGACCAAGAAGGCCAGTTCGTTTGTTTTTCATGCACTGAGGATATTGGAGTTTGAGATCATGAAGTGAATGAGATGAGGTCAGATCTTCAGCATTTATTTCCTGGTTTACATCTAGATACGTTCAGTTACACACACCATAACGCATTTAGTATCTGAACTCCCAGTATGTGAGCAAATGGTGCAAGTAAATTAACGTAAATGACACTTAATATTCGGTCGTGTATTCCTCACGATAACTACATCAAACCTGATGCCTAATACGTTTACTCCTGTTGATCCGTTTTATCCTTGTTTACGCTTCTGAATCCATCACTTTTGTTGTTATGCCTCACTGTGCTTCACAGCTTGTACATTTTGAATCCAGTACATTTCCTTCAATTCTCCACATTGTGGTGTATCTTTCACTTCAGTCTAACTGCTGATGAGTGTTTTGGTTCAGGTGGTATGGCCTCTATCATGGTGCCTACAACCCCTGCCATGTGGTTGTTCATGAGTCACTGATTTGGTGTTTCAGGGTTTTCCCTTTTACTGCTCTCACAGCATTGTTGTCATCAGCTGTTGTTGCTTTCCTTGACAGGCTGGTTTGGTGTCTGTTTTAGGGGTTTCATCCTCCTCCAGGCTATCCCAAATAGCTGAATAGACTATGCCATTTGTGATAGGTTTCAAATAGATTTTTTTTCTTGCTTTTCCCACCTGAGATGTCAATAGGTTTTAATCTCAGCAATCATTCTAACAGGACCTGTATAACAATAAACACCAGCCTCTCATGTTCCAGTGTTTTTGGTTGTATATAAAAATGGCCGGTCAGATACAAAAGCGGCTACGCTGTAAGTACTTTAACAAATGTAGTTGTAAAATTCCAGGAAATAAAAGCTGAAAATCTGATCTTTAATCTTTTGATCTCAAACCCATATGTGTCTAGTGCACAGCAAGAACAAAGTGGCAATATGTGTATTTCGATTCATATTTACATTTGTGGCGTTTAGCAGACTCTCTTATCCATAGCGACTTCCATTTCTTAGCAGGTACAGTCTCGCTGGAGCAAGTGTCCAAATACTACTTTTGTTGAATCTTTGATGCTCATTGCTGCATGTCCAAAGAGAACGTGTCTGTAAATCACAGTGCGTCATCGAGTCCTTAAATAAATCACACTGCTGCGCAGTTTTTCCATTTTTTTTTTTTTTTTTTTTTTTCTTCCTTCCCCCCCTTTCACGTCAGCAGGGTGTGCACGATGTATGTGTGTGTGTGTTTTGTTTTTTTGATGCTGCTGTGGGTTTGTGAAGGCCCCAAGGGTTGAGTTAAATTTAGTTCCACCATTTAAATTTAGTACCATCTGTTGGGTTGGAAGTGATTGGGTGCTTCCCCTGCAAAATTTTATACCATAAGCTGTGATTGCGCCGTGTTTAGTCAGTAGGTTGCCCTGAGTTACCCTTGAGTGAGTTACTGTCACCATCAATGCCCCCCGGTGCTGGATATGGCTGCCCCATGCTGTACTGCGTGTGTGGGTTAAATACGGAGGATGTATTTGGTTGTGTTCACTTTGTGCTTTGTTTCGCAATGATGATTAGCCGCTTTCACACCATTATATAGGACGGACCTGGATAAGAGTGCTTTTGTGAATCATTACCCCTTTATACTTTTTTTGTTTTCTTTTCCACTTTCTCTCCCTTGTCTTCTGTCACACTTATTGCTAAATATTAATGCTTTTACATAAGTATTTTACATTATTAATTTACTAATGTTTCAAGGAAACCGTATCAAATATGTGAAAAAGATATATATCAAGCAATGGCATTTTCTTAAACTTGATATCCAAAAGTTTGTGGACACCTGCTCCATCAGCCTTTTGAATTGCTTCTTCTGAATTGCTAAGACACGTTTCCCGAAATCTCTCCTTTTCCTAAACTGTGAATACAAAATTCAGAATTCAGCACTTGGCTTTTCCTCACACACACCACTTGCATTTGACCGGATCGTGTTTCCTGAATGAGCTCCACACATCACTGCTTGAACCTGTGCTCAGTCTTGAGTGATGTGATGTCAGCAGGGTGTTAGTTGTGTTCGGGGCCTGGGTTTTGCCACTCTAGGTCAGTGTGGCACACTTTCCAGAAAGCGTTTGTGAATGAAAACATGTTTAGAGTTTTGCAAAACCGGTGGTTTAGATTTACCAATCACGTTGAACCAGATGTTTAAAATTGTGCCAACTGTTTGACTGATTTTGGCATTTGACAGTTTTTTGTTAAAGCAACTGTGTTTAAGTTTTTCCCTCTTTGCAGCAGTAAAAGCCTTTGCTGGCTACACTAGATGTTGGAACAGGATTTGATTGCAGTTGGTCACGAAAGCATTAATGAAGTGGGTACGGATGAGTTCTGCTCCAGCTCATACCAAAGCTGGCATGGAGTGCCATCACTCCGGAGAACACATTTCCACTGCTCCACAGCCGAGCGGCCACCTGGGAACTTCGTCAAAACACTTGGCTTGGTGTTGTGCTGTTTTCATGCAACAGAACAACTGTGTCAGCATTGGGACCTCGTTAAAATCGCTGAATTACTTCATTAGAAGGGCTGTCTGAATACTTTTGGCCATATGCTAAACCTGCCTGCTGATTTCACACCTGTTGAAATGTATTTAGGCTGACTGTAATTGTTTTCTGCAGATATTAGCTGTGACAAAATGTTTTGCAGCAAATATCAGTTGATTTCTCATATATAATATATAGAATATGAATCATCTGTTTCTTTTGTTTGGTCGAAGCAAATATGTCTTGTTGCTGTTGCGCCTTTAGGGGTGCTGTTTGTTTATTTGAGCTGTCATCAGGCGGGAACTTGTAAATACTTACTTGTAAGATGACTAATGTTTGCCCACTTTAACATAATTCAAATCATTAAATATGATAATTATTTATGCCACAGTTCATTTGGCAGGCCTTTCCACAGCCATGGGCAACAAGGTGATGAGGCTCAAGAGTTAGTCTTTGAAAGAGTTTGTTTTAATGTTTGACTGGTTTTTACTTTTTTTTTGTGTTTATTGCAGGAATAAAGCTTAGGACAAGAACACTGGAAGATTTTTAAGGAACAAGAAGCAGAAGCCATCAGGACAGTCCAACAGAATGAGAACCTTTTTTCTCCAGTCACAAGAAGAAACTTAATCCTTGTTACTGACATGTTCATACAGAATCATCATATTATACCAGCTCTACTGCTCTCACATTTACAGCACATTTATTTCCTCCGACTCTCTTCGCTCAACATGAGAAGATAAGCAAACTAATGATTTTTCTTTCTTAATGCTTAATCCCAAAAGGGAGGAACGCCAGTTTTGGTCCAAAACAAAGACAGAAGCAACACTGAAAAGGACGACCTGCACCTTTCTTTTGGACCATCAGTTCCAAAATTGACTTTTCTTTTTACTGTACTGTCACCATAAATTAGCAATAAAGGCCTTGCACTGGATACAGACAGTGGGAGTGGAGTATAAAAGTCACTTGACCTTGATTGGGCACTAATGAATGGCGATCAGCTGGCAGTGAACTTGTGGATTTAAACTGGAACTACTCGGATTAAACTGGATATTGACCTGAAATCAACTGGAAAGACACTTAGTTTTATGATGGTGAACCCCAACCTGAAGATCCTCTGGTGTTAATGTGAAACGAGTGCTCTCACTTAAGAGGACCCGAAAGCTGTGAGGGAACGGACAGTTTGGACACGTTGGTGTGAACAGATCAGCAAAATGGCAGGAAAGGACTACAACCATCTCTTTAAACTTCTCATCATTGGAGACTCCAGTCAGTACTTTTTGATTTTCTCCTTCTTTTTGTTATTATTTTGTTATATCTTGTTGAGTGCATTTACATTCAATTAAATGTGTAATGTTTGATTAGATGTTAACTTGCTGAATAGAAAATAACATTTCTCATGAATAAAAGAGCGTCAGCAAAAAAAGAATGAGGAAAAGTGCAGAATAAAGCAGCCTGGAAAGAGGTAGTAAACACCAATATGAGAATATAAACTGGGTACCTGCCCTGTTTAAAATAAATAAATGTTTATGAAGATTTTATGAAAATAGATTGTGCTTAGTTTTGGCTAAAACTGCGATATCAGTGCTGTTCCTCCATTTTGTCTTCTGGCCACTTTTCCACTTAATCGGATTCAAAGCAACCACAAGTAAGAGTGTCTGCACACAGTGTTACTTACTAAAAAAGTTTGTAACGGAGTGCAGATTTTTTTGGAGAAATGTCACACAAATCACAAGCTGAAAAAGCAGAAGTGAAAGCAGTGTCTGACCAAACTCTGTGATCCATAAATGAGTCATAGTTACAGTTCATTTACAGCTGAAGGAGATCTTAACGCTTTGGGGAATATTACCCGGGTGGAGCAGAAAACACGTTCACTTTGTCTTATTGGAGCAGCAGTAAGCTGACGTGTGACCAAAATAATTTACTTTTGAGTGACTTTAATCTCTCACTTGATTAAAACACTCTTAAGAGTGCTCCCTGCAAAAAAGTACAATGTAGAAACATTATGTGAAGTTTGCATTTTGAAAGTATGTAAAGCCACGTTATTTTTTTATCTTCAAAAATATTGGGACAGCAAGGCTGCTTGGTTTTGCTGTCCACTGAAGACATTTGGATTTGAGATTTAAAAAAAAAATGTTGATATTTCCTGATTTCTTGGCATTTACATCCAGATCTGTTCAATTACACAAAACAACTGAACTGGAGAGGCTGGTAGTTTGATCCTCAGGCGTGTCCTGCTAGATTGATTGTTTAAACTATAAGTAGCTCTTGATATCTACTCTTGCCTGAGGTTTTGTGGCCACTTAAACTATTTTGAAATGACCTGAAAACGAAGGATGCCACTGGTGTACTCAGCAAACAGAAAACAGAAGGTGATGAGGGCGGTAGAGGAAAAAAAACAGACTGGCCAATTCAGTCTTCAGATCATGGGACCACATCACATCCAGCACAGTATAGCCATTTTATTTCAAAAATAGAAAAAAACAAAACAGAGAACCTTGACATGTCTCCTCACTGTTTAGATAATATGTGGAAATTGGGAAGTGGCAGACACCCGGCGGTGTGTTCGTAACCGCTTCATGTTCTAACTTCCTGTTCAGCTTTTGGAGACGTTTAAGTCCTCAGACGTCTGATTCCGTTCTTCACCACTGTGATCGGTTCTGACTTGATTTCTCTAGAACAGAGAATTCCACACCAAACCAACTGAGAATGTCTTTGTTTACACTTTGACCACTTAATGATGCAGAATATTAGAAAGGATAACGGTGTAATTTCTCAATAAAGGTGATCAAATCATGTTGCATTTTGTTTCAGTAATAAGACACTTTTTTTTAAAAGAGCTTTTTGGATTGGATTGAATTGGATTTTGAATTGGCCATGATGACTGCTAGATTCAGCAGATACACCATTTCTATGATTCTAGATCGGTGGTGTCAAACTCCAGTCCTGGAGGGCCGGCATTCAACACAGTTTGGTAGTTTCCCTCCTCACGCTTACTACACCTGCCACTAAGTATGAACCACATTTAAGGAGGGAACTCGCCAAACTGTGCTGGTCTCCGGCCCTCCTGTACTGGAGTTTGACCCCCCTGTTCTAGAGTGTGTTGTCCAAGCATGTGGGTGTGCAGGGTGTTTGCTTTGTCAATGTTTAGAGAACGTAATTGATTAAAAGACTGGAATCCTTTTCTGAAGGCACTGCCAAGATCCCCACCCTAATGTGCAGCACTGCAGGGAAAGATTTTCAGCTCAATTCGACTGTTCTGAGTGAGTGAAGGGGTTGTTTGTGCAGCAGTGTCGAGGGGAAAGAGAGTGCATTTGGATTATTATCATTTATAATGTTAAGCATTTATTGTGTTAAAATGCATTTGAAACAATATAGTGAACTTGTCCTTGGTACACATCTGTGTAATTTCATTTCAGTAAGCATGGAGTTAAATTACAGGCTGTTACATAGTTCACAATGAGCTTGACATGCTTTTTGTAACTGGGCAGCTTTTTCCACCAAGGGGAATAGGTGGAGTACCCTGTAATCTGAAACAATATTCTCTGACCCTGAACCTCCTTGTTTGCAGATGTAGGGAAGAGCAGCCTACTTCTTCGATTTGCAGACAACTCCTTTTCTGGTGAGTACAGAGTGATTTCATCAGTGTAATAGAGGGTGTACAGAAGTGTGACTGGATAAAATGTGGGTCAAATTGCATATTGTGGACAAAGAAACTAAGAGTGTTCCACTGCCCATAAAACCTCTGGCGAATGGCTAGGCGATTAGTAAAGCCTGCAGTGGTCCACCAGGTCAGACCATGTCTTCAAGGACCTCGGTTTGTGAACAGAGGCACAGTCATGATGCAGCAGGAAAGGCACCCCCCTCCCCTAAACTGTTGCCAAACAATTAAAGCTATTAATTGTAAAATGTCTTTGCAATAATTCCATCAGCTGGATCCAAGGGAACTAGGCCAAAACCTGGAAAAGAGCCCCAGGAGGCCCCATAATTAGAAGGTTGTGGGTTTGAGTTCTGGACCATTACTGTGAGGTATTCTTGTGCAAAGTACAGTCCCCAACAATGCTCCCCAGGCATTGGACACAGAGAAGCGTTTCATTGCAGTTCACTGTGCTGCGTGTTTACAATGACAGATTTTCACTGTCACCAACAGAAGTGATTCCTACGAGCTACACACTGCAGCACAATTGAATGAAATTTCAGAAATGACAAGATATTGAGAATTGGCCTCCAGTGACAGGCCAGTTATGTCATGTTTAAGGTTATCGAGCTCATCAGTTCAGCCCGTTCTACCAGAGTTTGTGCTTGAAGTGGGTGTTGCTGTAACACCTGAATTCGGTGATCTGGCCAAACAGTGTACAGTGGTGTCTGAAATTTCACATTTTCTCTCTCATTTTTACCCAAAACATTCACAAATCCTGTGTAATGTCTTTACCTTGTATTTTCTGCGTAGCTTGTCTGCATCTGTTACACTCCCCATGTGCTCATGTCCAATCTTTACTTGCCTTTACCACCTTTACCTTTCTCTTAGCCTTGGCTTATATGTGGCTCATCCTGCTGCTGGTCTTCCTAGTCTTGACACTTGTTAAGTACCCCTGTGTTTAACTTTGTCTTGTCTATCTGATCCTTGATCCTTAATCAGAGTCCATAATCTAGATTTTGCTTTACCTACTTTTTAAAAATATTTTTACATTTTTAATTTTTTTTTGCTGCTCCACTACTTCCTCCTTAGAATCAGACAAGGACATTTAAAACCTCTTTGTGAATTACCTGGATTCAGGTTCTTCCGTATCATTTTTCACCCCAGAGTAAAAAAATCATTACAGCTCCGCATAAATGGGCTTGAAGGCTGAAAGGCAGATACGAGTCAATTTCAGTGTTTTAGTTTTAGTGACATCACAGTAATGAACTGTGTGCTTTGGGGATTAAACAGCATGCTTTCAAATCTTAATGTTTGCCTAATAAGCTGTTATATTTCATAAAGGTGAAGGAAGATGCAGATTTTATGTGTCCCTTAACCAAAAATTGTTTTTGTTTTCTCTAGGTAGCTATATAACCACTATTGGGGTGGACTTTAAAATTCGGACAGTGGAGATTGATGGAGAGAAAGTCAAACTCCAAATCTGGGACACAGCTGGACAGGAAAGATTCAGAACCATCACTTCCACGTACGAAATGATCAAAATATTCACAACCCAAAACGATAGTGTACAATTAAAATGTATTTATTATTTTTTTTTTTTCTTTGCTTTGGCCAAGAATAAACCATGCACAATAACCCAAACACTGGAGTTTAGCGAGTCAAGCATGGCAGGTCTTGGCTTTCTTGGAGTTAGAAACATCATGGTGACAAAAAAGGCCGAAAGTAGTATTATACAGCTGAAAACAGTAGCATTGGGTATCATGCAATATCAGAAACCATATCAGCAGATCTCATGATCGTTTCATGGCAGCGTGCTTTAAGCTGCATAGCCTTGTAGCCTCGGATGGGAAATTGTATGGATTTGATTCTTGGTTGAAAAATCATCTTCATCCTAAAGCTCTTTTTGTTTGTCCTTCCACACAGGTACTACAGAAACACCCACGGGGTCATTATTGTTTACGACGTCACAAATCCAGAATCATTTGTCAATGTTAAACGATGGTTGAACGAGATCTCCCAGAACTGCGACAACGTCTGTAAAATTTTAGGTGAGTTCCCACAACGTCATAACTTATGTCTGACTGACGCCAAAATAAACTTGGACAGATCTTTCAGACAGACGGATTCGCATCAATCCAGCTCCTTGTTTTTTTTTTTCCAGTTGGGAACAAGAACGATGATCCTTCAAAGAAGCAAGTGGACACCCAGGATGCTTTGCGCTTTGGAGAGTCCGTAGGCGTTAAAGTGTTTGAGACCAGTGCGAAAGAGAATATCAACGTGGAAGAGGTAATGTTTCATTTGTTGATCTGTTGTAGCATTAGTTGTATTACACATAGTGTTGCGAGTTAAATCCCTGGTGATGCCACTGTCCAAGGAGTCCAAAACAGCATAATTGTCCCCCCACCATTTATGGGATCGTCCTCACTCCTCTCCCCATTGCTCAGCATGATGTGAACCAGCACTGCTGTCTGAAAGCTGACGTAAGAGGACAGTGTTTGTTCTAATCAGGCCCAGTTGTTATGATACAATAGAGCGTAACGCGATTGAGATTAAACACACACCAGCCTTCACCAGCCCAGTGCTGATGTTACTGGGAGAGTTTGGCTGCCCCTGAAATCACTATTTCCAACTCTCTCCACAAGACTGCCCAGTGTTTAGCAATCATCTGTACAGCTGAGGTGTACAGTAGGTGGGCTAGTGGTTAGGGAGTTGGCTCCAAGATCAGAAGGTCTTGGCCTCAAATCCCAGACCAGTAGGTTGCCCTGAGGTTCCCTTGAGCAAGGTACGATCCCCATCACTGTTCTCCGGGCACTTTCAATAGCTGCCCCCCCAGCTGCAGGTGAAATTTGGTTGAAATTTGTTGTGCTGTGCTGCATTTCACAATGACAGGGATAGTCACTTTCACGTTTTTTTTTTGAGTTTCTCAAAATGTAGCTTGTTCACAAATTAATGTATTTATCAGATATTTAAAAAATTATTTACTTTTTAATGCACTTGTGTTCGTCATATAAGTGTCTTCGAGTGAAGTGAAGACATGTTTACTGCTGAATGAAAGTGAAAGTGACCATTCTCGTCATTGTGAGTACACGGCGCATACAGGTCTACAAGGGAAGTAGTACAGTTAGATTTTTCGCTGAGCTGGTCTTCTGTGTGATCTGTTGTCCACCCAGATGTTCATGGCCTTTACCCACATGGTCCTGCGAGCGAAGAAACACAGCCAGAGTCGAGCGGAGAGAGAGCGGGAGAGAGAGAAGGACACGGTTCACATCAACTCTCACAGGGATCGTGACAGGAGGAAGAGAGGAAAGAAATGCTGCTGAGAACGAGAAGAGGGAAGAGTACAGCGCCTCCAGTCAGCTGGCACATTCTGCAGAAAAGAAATTGCTTAACTTTGCACTGAAACCAAGAAAAGGGGGTTCAAACAAAAAGCCACTATTAAGTGCCGAAATGTTGTTGTTTTTGTTTTGTTTTCTTTTTTTATTTTATGTGTCTGTAATTTTATTACTAAAAGGGAATTGACAGCCCAGGGTGGTACAGTCGTTAGACATCTGCTTAAGGAAAGACACTAACAGACCTGAAGTGTTCTGCTTTGATTAGGCGATGAAAACATATCTCATGTAAAAGTGTTTGTGAGCCAAGTCATCTGTCCAAATTAATAATTAGCAATAAAATACAAGTTTTAAATGGCAATTATTTGTGGCTTTCTCTTTGTCCTTTTGTGACGAAGGCTGAGATTTTGTAATCTCTGTTTATTGAAAGTAATTTTGGGAATTATTTTTCTGATAATTAAATCTTCATTCTTAACCACAGGCCAAAACCCACTTGATTGTTAAAGCTGTGAGATTGAGCTCTGAGGTGTGATTAAATGGGGTGTGTGTGTGTTCTGAATGTAACTTCTGAAAGTGGGTCATTCTTAGTGACTATATAAAGTGAAACTGACTTTGTATGCACGGTACACAGTGACTCAAAACAAACTCCACCCTCTGCTTTACACCCATGCACACCATGCAGCAGGGGGCAACCATATCCAACACGCAGGTGGGTGAGGATGGTATCTTGCTCAAGGGTACCTCTGAGCACCCTCCTGGTCTGGGATTCGAACCCATGACCTTCTTATCCTGGCACGTTAGTGGGTGGAGATGTTAGACAGCAAGTGCAGAGTCAGTTCTTGAAATTCTGGAAGGATGATTCCAAGGAAGAACCAGACCGGGACGAATGGACAACTGTCTCTTGACGGGTGTTCCTGGTATGCGCAAGTGCGTTATGGAAGAAGAACTGACGACAGGGTCATGGGTGCACAAGGGACACTGATATGTGTGTGGACCAAAGGCTAGTCCCTCTGGTTCAGTTCCACAGAGGAGCTTCCATGGGACAAACTGCTGAAGAGGTTCTTGCTGGTTCTGATAGAAAGGAGTCAGAACAATCACAAGCCTTTATCCTTCCTCTTCTCCTCTTGCCAGGCAACTCCATCCTTAACATTCTTCTCCTGATATACTCCTCATCTCCTCTGGACATGTCCAAACCAATGCAGTCTCACTTCTCCTACTTTGATTCCAAATCATCCAACCTGAGCTGCCACACTAATAAACACTTATTACACTCTAATCCTGTCCATCCTTGTCACTCCCAGCACAAATCTCAGCATATTTAACCCTGACACCTTGTCTTTTTGTCAGTGTCACTGTCTTCAACCCATACACTCTAGCTGATCACACTACCATCATGTAAACCTTCCTGTGCACTCTTGCTGGTACTTGTCACTCACAGATTACTCCAGCAACTCTTCTTCAACCTGCCTTCACTCTCTTCACTCCACACTCCCTGTCGACCCTAGTTTAACGCATCTACCGTCACCTCCTCTACCCCAGGCATCCTATCCACTCCTCTGTCTTCTCCATAAATCTCTCTCATGTTTCTGCATTAAGTGCTGCGGATGCCTGTGAACGCGGAACTGTCGCGGCGGAACACTTGTTTCTGGGCTGCGGTTTCCTGGTTCCTATTAGACGGACGGACAGCGGGCCATGGCGACGGAGAACGAGTGAGTAAAGGAGCTTAAATGTCGGGCCGTGGGGGTGATTTTCACACCTTTAAATGAAGTGATATGGGTTTAAACCTGTTCCTCAGACCCTTCACACACCTCCCAGCTGGGTGTGAGCCGCCGGAGCGGTCTGTGAAGCGCCGCTAGCCGAGCTGCTGCGGTTGTGGTGCACTTCACGGAGAAAATAACCTCTTTATTCTTATTATTAACGAGCAGAATCCAACCTTAACAAGGTTTGGCGATACACTGGATCGTTCAGGGTCAGACGAGCTGATCCTGGGTCAGTGTAAACAGTAAACAGAATCAGAAAAACTGGATTGACGCCCAGGGAAAAGTGCTGATGCACACACAGGCAGGCAGGCAGGCAGACAGACAGACAGGCAGACAGACAGGCAGCCACGAAGATCGAAATAAAACCAAGTATAAATAACATACATAGAATGAAAATGAACAGACATGTCAAAGTACTGCATTGACTCTTTGGGAAAACACTGAATTATAAAACTCTTATAGACACTGTACTGCCACTAGATGTTGTTCATCCTGCATTACTGGTAGTAAACACTGTTCTTCATAAAATAAAGTGAAAGTGACTATTCTTGTCATTGGGAAACGCAGCACAGAACACAGTGAGACGCAACAAAATTCAACCTCTGCATTTAACCCATACACACGTGCAGCAGGGGGCAGCTATTGAAGGCGCCCAGGGAGCAGTGATGGGGACGGTAGCTTGCCGGAGGGTACCTCAGGGTAACCTATTGGTCTGGGATTCAAAACCTATGACTTCCCGGTCCTGGGGCCGACTCCCTATCCATTAGGCCACCGCTGCGCCATGTGGGACCGATGAACTGTACAGCTGAATGTAAATGAATTACAAACAAGAACAGCTTACTGAGCCTGAAGCATTGCCCATGATAATATCGCTATTGCACATTCTGGGAAATGTTATTATCTGAGTAATGCATATAAATGCAGCAAGAGATGAAGTAGGGAAAAGTTATGGCCCGTCTGAGTAGATAAAGCAGCAGACGATGTGGGTGAGAGGCGGGTGAGGGTGTTAGAGTCTGATGGCTGTGGGGAGGATTTTGTGATGTTGTTCAGGTGAGCAGACAAGGATGGTGTTTTCTTTTCCTTCCTTTCCACTCTTTTCCACTTTTCCACTTTTTTTTTTTTTGCACACATTAAAAGATGATTTCATTTGCTGTAATTGTCTCGTAATTGCTGTAATAAAGGCTTCAATTTAACTAAAGATCTCATCCAGAACAAAAACACACCTAAAAAGAGGATACTTCTATTACTCTCTTACTGTAAAAGTCTATTGTAAAAGTGTTAAAAGGCACTATTGCATATTAGACATCAGTGAATAAAGTCTCAGAGGATGGACAGTTAAAAAAATTCTAAAACATTTGTTGAATAATGACATTTTTTATGAGTGAAATTTGATGAAAAGAACAACGAGCATTTTGTTATTTTATCATTGGGCAGAAATTCAAGTTTTCTGTGAAAATACACCCAACTAGATGGTTTTGAAGGCGAAGCAATTTATAGATATGCAGTTAAAAATAAATGTTCTTTTTCCACCTTAAGTAGTGCATATGTTATTGTTTATACATCTCAGTGTGTGTATGTGTCTGTGCGTGTGTGTTTCAGCACCCTGAGCGAAATAGAGGTGCTGCAGTCCATTTACCTGGATGAACTTAACATCACACAGAAAGATGATGGGTAAACCTGCTGTGGTCCTCTGATTACAACTCTGCTGTGTTCACGTCCTGCATGAAGAGCACAGCTCTAAATGTGAACATTGATTGTTGTTTATCATGGGCTGATGCGAGTTTCTCTCTTTAGAGGATGGCAAGTCAGTGTGGTCCTTCACCCGTCCACTGGAGAGGACTGTATGTCCCAGTTTGTTCGTCTCACTCTGACACTGGACCTGGACTCTGAGGCAAGTGCCATACGTCTAATAATGTGATCTCTAGATAGATGTTGTCAGATCCGTTTTTTTAAAGCTAGAAGTTAAAATGCTGGTTGCTCTTTCCATTGTTATAAAATTCATGAATGAACAGCCAGCAGAAGGAATGCAGAATGACTTAAATAACTTAAAAATTAGATTTGACTTTGCTGGGAGGTGGAAGTAGGTGCTGGGAGACACTGATTTATTTACTAATTATATAAAAATATACCAAAGACAACCTTCACTACATATTAATAAACTTGTGTAAGTGAAAAAGACTTGTTTCCACTGTGGTCAGGACATGATGGCTGGAAAATGAGGAATGCATTTCAAGTGGGCCTGTTGAAGTGATGCCTGCATGTCTTAATTCTCCTTGTCTCATAATATGATTCTCTTTTGGCTCCAGTATCCTTCTTCTCCTCCCTGCATATCTATCCACAACCCACGAGGTCTCTCGGATGACAAGTTGCTCAGGTGCCAGTCCAGTTTAAATGGTATGACGTTTTTATTTGAAGTGCTTGTGTCTGTGGTTTAACACCCACTTTCTACTTATTTTGCTGCACCAAAGTTTACAGCAGAGTTTGCAGAAGGAGGCAGAGTCATGCTTGGGGATGCCAGTGCTGTATCAGCTCATTGAGGTTTGTGCCGTCTCACAATCTGTCTAAGCCAATTTTGCTCTTCACTGCCTTGTTATTAACCCCCGTCTTTGCAACAGAAAGCTAAAGAGATCCTGACTGAGAGCAATATTCCACATGGGAACTGTGTCATCTGTCTGTATGGATTTAAGGTAATGCTCTGTCACCTTATTGCATGTTATTGCTCAGATTTCTGCTAATAAATGCCTATGAAAGGACCGTGAGAACCATGAGCCTCCATACTGTCACTGTCATATTAAAGTCTTTTTTTTTTTTTTTTAAATCATGTCATCATTGGATGAACATTTCATGATAAAGAATTGCTCTGACGTTACATTTTACGTTTGTTTCTCTGTCTTTACCTTTTACTTTAACAAGTTTTGTTAGGAGAGATGATATGTAGTTAAATCATCTATGATAGATATCATAGATCTCATCTCGTGTGTTGTTTCATTTTGCCGTCGCTTGCTGGAGCAGGAGGGAGAGGTGTTCACAAAAACAAGCTGCTATCACTACTTCCACTCTCACTGCCTGGGCCGCTACATCACCCACTCTGAGGTGGAGCTGAAGGAGCGGGAGAGAGAGCTGGAGGAAGACAAGAGCAGAGACAGAGGAGAGGACGAGGTGGGACCTTTGCCCATATCAGCAGATAATGCAGGAATGCTGAAGGAAAAATCGTTGTTGACCCGTATTCAAGTCTTCGGTCTCAGAAAAGAAAAAGGCATCAGGCTGTGTCCCGACAGTCTTGCCCTGCCTAACAAAATCAGATAGACCTAAAAGATTCATGAAATATTTAGGTATTGTTTTAATGATCTGCGTTCTTAACAAGTGTTAAGTGTTGACACCCCTATTTTGCGTAAATAAGTTCTTGTACAGAGAATCAGTTCTTTATGTTTTAATTCACAGTGAATTTAACATACTAGAACAATGTGGTACGTTCAAAATTTGGGGTTGAAATGAGGTTAAACTCTCTCTTTAGAGAGCTTAGCACACTTTAGATAGTTCCCTAAGACCTGGTTTCAGGAGGCATCCAGGAGCAGAACTAACTTGGCAAAGTCATTTAAAGCCTGTTCAGTGTGAAGTGCTCAACTCAAGAAAAAGTCAATTTCAGATGGTAAAGGTGGAGGAGTTTAAATACTTGGGATCAACAGCGAGTGTGGAAGAGAGTGCAGGCAGGTTGGAATGGGGGGAGAAGAGTGACTAGAGTGACCTGTGACAGATGGACGCCAGCGAGAGTAAAAGGGAACGTTTACAGGATGCTAGTGAGACCAGCTATGATAAGGCTCTGACAGAAAGACAGGCAGCAGAGCTGGAGGAGTTAAACTCCTTAAAGAAGTTAGAAATTAGTATATTAGAGGGACAGCTCAGGGTGGACAACTTGGAGACAAAGTACGAGAAGCAAGTTTGCGTTGGTTTGGACATGTCCAGAGGAGAGATGAGGAGTGTATCAGGAGGATGTTGAGGCTGAAGCTGCCAGGAAAGAGGAAAAGAGGAAGGACAAAGAGGGGGTTTATGGATGTGGTGAGAGAGGACATGTAGGTGGTCGCGAGAGGCGGAAGACCGGAAGAAATGGAGACGGTTGTTCAGAGTAGTGGTGAATGGAACCAGATGTCTGAAGCTCCCTCGGAGAAAGTTTCTCCATTAAATGAACAAACTGCCTGATGCCCACGACCTTGTTTTACTAAAGGCTGAAGAAGCTTTTGATCTAAAATGTAATTTTAGGGCAACTATGTGCAAAATTGTTATGAAACGGCCCTTAATCAGTCTTTTTCTGCCACTTCTATAGGAGCTGTCTGTGGTCTGCCCCGTATGCCGAGAGCCACTGTCGTACGATGTGAGCTCCCTGCTTTCATCGCCTGCTCCACACTTCCCTCAGGTAAAGACATGGCATGCTTAGCAGACGGTTTACACCTACAGGGAATGATTTGGCCTGTGTGTGTGTGTTTGGGGGGGTGTCACAGTTGGAAATGTCAAGCAGACAAAGTCACTGTTGTGTCCGGTGCCAAGCGTTGGACTGCAACAGTGTGGCATTGTCCCGTGTGCAGCCTGTGTAAGTGCAAGCGTTTAATTGCTGAGGTGCCAAAGGGTCTGGATTGCTGAGGGCCAGCATGTGTCCCGTTTGGTCATACATTCACGTTTACTTGTGCTCGTTTGAAACCCGGACTTTCTTTCTCCCGCAGCAAGAGGATGATGCCGCAGCCGTTGAGTTTCAAAGAAAGTGGGAAAGCCTTCAGAAGATTCTGGAGCGTCAGAAAGAGAAAGGCGGAGTCATTGACCCTGAGGCGGAGTCTAATCGCTTCTTAATTCACATCAACGATGTAAGTTTTGAAAACACTACGTTTTCTTAAAGTGATAGTTGAGCAAAATATAAAAAAAACCTTGTCTTATATATGACTGCTTTTTGTATCTTAAGTTTGTTTCCTTAGTTTTACAACTAGAGGGTTAATTCTTCTGTTAATGTCAGTAAAGTATTTAAAAGATCATCTTTTTGGGACCTAAAAAATGAATTTGGGTGTTTTCTGTGGGCCATGTTTTAATGTTAACATTTGCTTTTTACTGTCTGCCAATGCAAATCTCCTGCGTCTTTGTTTTTTTTAAACAAATTATTTAAAAATATTCTATTCTGTTTCAACAGTGGTTGATAGTATTTCATTAGGAAATACTAGGCTACATTGAATTTTTTAAGGGACAACTAGAGTTTACAGTGCTTTTTTTCCATAATGCTGATTAAGAACATATCGACAAAATAATCAAATAGCATGTACATTTCATAGGAAGTGATAACAGAAAGCAAATATAGAAATCTCAGATTGATCCACAGTACATCGTTGCTTCCTTTTGTGTTCAGAAGTGCCAGTAAAGTAAGCTTAAGGTGATGGATTCCTGCCGGCTAATTAACAACCAAAACCCTTTCACATCAGTTTTAACCTCCCACATCACCCACACAAGTGCACATCTGTTGAATGAGTTCCTCTTAGAGAGTGAGAGAGAGAGAGTGAGTGAGTGCACCCTTAAAGGTAGCTTTAAACCCCATCAGTTAACATAATAAAAAATATTATGCGTTAGCCCCGGCCCTCCAGTGGGCCCTGGGGTCACTGCTAGAGTGGAGGCGACGGTGTGTTTTATTTATTAATTTCATCTTTATCATCTCAAAATTTTGTTTCAGTATGAAGATGTTATGCTATTTCAACTTTAAACTAAAATTCTGTCCTTGTTGTGGTTACTGCAAAACACAAATTGGAGCTTGTTGATTGATCGGACAATGAAAGTCGAACACGGTTGACATAGATGTCAAGCTACGTAAATATAAAGCATTTCTTTTTTGGATCATGTAGAATTCAACCATTCTTAAAACATGGTTAAATCCTGAATTTTGTTTTTCGGGAGGAGCGAGACAGGAGAAAGGCTACATTGTCTTTAAATGGGCTGAATAGTGGGTCTTCTTAGGCATGCAGTTTGAACAGATTACCTGATGAGACATAAGCTTCCATCGCTGTTTAGCTGAAGAAGTAAGCTGCAGGCATCCGATTTCTCACACTCCCAAATGAAACTTTTGTTTTTCTTTTGGTCTCCAAGGCTCCTGACGACTCGAACACAGCAGGCCCTGATGCTCCAAACCCTGAATCCAGCCAACTTTTACCTTCTCTTCCCTCATACTGCCCCAAGCAGGCCGCTTGCCCTCAAGCCCAGCATGTCTCGGCCCAATCGCAGCGCCGGGCTCCTCGTGGTAGGAGGCAGCAGGGGGAGATTAGAGAAGGTAGGAGAGGGAAAGGAAAAGGAGGTGGTAGGAGTGGACATTTGTCTCATGGTATTCCTCCACCTGTAGTAGGCAGCCTTGCCAAACTGAGCTTATCCTCAGCAGAAATTAACCACAGTTTACACCCTCAGAACAGTGATGTGCTTTCTGAAGCCACAGAGCATGGCAGCTCTCTCGAGCCCAGCGCTAACAAAGAACAAATGGGCCCCCCTGGAAAGCAGCCAGTAGGGGAGGAATGTATTGTCACGAGTCAGCAAGACACTTCAGGAGATAAACATGAAGAACTCACAAGTCAGTCCAAACTGAGCAACGCAGAAGATGCTGCTCAGACGATCGTCATAGATGGACAACAAGAAAGAGGGCATCGAGACCGGGGGCGAAGGCAGAGAGCGTCACAGTTTGGCCAGTGGCACGAAAGAACCCCCAGAGTCTGGAACCAGTGGGATAGTGCTGGGAGTGCGCATCACCACCGAGGTGGGAGAGGGCACAGAGCCAGAGGTGGAGGGTTTAGTCATCATCATCAAGGGGGTGGACCGCACAGAGGAACTGGAAAGGGGTGGCATCAGAAAACTGAAAGTGAGTTTAGAACGGAAGGGGTTCTATGACAGTGGGAGCAGGGAGGAGCGCAATTAGAGAAGAAGCTTCCCTCCCTCATTTATCAGATGTACCTTCGTTATAATGGTGTCTATAATAAAATATTACTCGAACACTGTCGTGCGCTGTGTCGTTACTGATTGATTAACTTGCAAAAACGAAGGAAAGATTGAATTTCGGGAAGATTGAATGATGACACGTCACAGCTCACACTTAATGGGCTGATGGTGGTCTAGTGGTTGGATACTTGTCTGCAGACCAAGAGGCCACAGGTTCAAATCCCACCTCCAGAACTACCATCATTGGGTTCCTGAGCAAAACCCTGAACCCCAAGTTGCTCCAGGGGGACTGTCCCTGTAGTTATGAAATGTAAGTCACGCTAGCTAAATGCCGCAAATTTAAGCTTCCCAGCCAATCATGGTCTTGAAAGGTTAAAGAGAGAAAATGCCAATGAGAGGAAATGTTCTAAATCACTAAAGAATTCTCCAAATCGGCCTCAGCTGCACTGCATGAAGAAATGTTTAAGGTTTAAAACTGCAGAATATGAGAAAAGGTTGAGCTAAGCAGGAAAATCTCTTCTAATGAATAACAGCTTGAAGGGTTGTTGGTTCAAGTCCCGAACCTTTAGGTTAGACTGAGACACTCTCGAGCAAGAAACCATCCCTCAGATCTGCTACCTAGGTGCTGGATATTTTGATGCCCCGTTACATGTATGTATATATGTAGTTTTATTTATTTTTTCTGAGCATGTTTAACCTGTAAATAAGGCTGTGCCTAATTTGCCTGAATGTAACAGATAAACTTTATTTTTATACTTTCCATATTCAAACACATTCTTGCATTTGTCTGCAGGGGTTTGTGCTTATTTTCTTACTTGAAGATCTTAAAAGAGGGATCACTTGCCTTGTCTGCTTGCACAGTGGGTGTGGAGCTGCGCGCAGTGCGCATGCGCACATGTTGGTTCTCGCTGGCGCGCGCTTGTGTTTGGTTCGTGTGCGTTCGCAGTGCTGTTCGTCAGTCCGTTGGTGTGTGTGAGAGAAAGTGGAAACACCATCACTTCCGTCTCAAACAGCTTCATCCGGCATCATTAATCCACGGTGTGATGGAGGATCGAGACTCAGCGCGTGTCCGCGACCCGGAGGCGGGAGCGCGCGCCTCTTTCTGCTCTAACGGCAGCGGCGGCGAGGAGGAGGAGGCCGAGGCCGCAGGGGAGACCGCGGGCTCGAGTGCGCCGCGATGCTGCGACGGAGGCGCTCTCAGCGGGGGCAGAGAGCAGGAGGTGTCGGTGGAGATCGGCGAGACGTATCTGTGTCAGCGGGCGGATAAAACTTGGCGTGAGTTAAAAAACAAATAAATTAAACGGCGGACTGAATCGCTTCGCTTCAAATGACTGATTTTTAAAGGGTGTTTTAATCTAATAATGTGTGAAATCGCTGCTTTTGTTTGTAAACAAACCACCGGCCGTCTGCTAATCAATAAAGCACTACAACCTTCAAAAGCTCTTTAATGCCTAAAATAACGCACTATAAAGGTTAATAAAGGACTGTAATGAGTGAAAAGCACTATAAAATAAGTGACTATAACGAATGGTAGAGGAATATAACGTATTAATGAAGGACTACAAAGCTTTAAGGGATAAAACTTTATTAATGACAATAAAGCACTATAATGAGTATTAAATGACTATAGCAATTCATAAAGCTTTATAACAGTTCATAAATGACTTTTCCTATTAATAAAACAATAGAGCTCAGATTTATACACAAACATTGGACAGACAAGAGTTTACATCCCTTTATTGACGCACTACTTCAAGACTTTTTATGAAGTACTTTTTTTTATTTTATTTTTTTATTACAGTTTTGTGTCTGGACAGCTCAAAGCGAGAAGGTCCTGGGTTTGATTCCCAGGTTGGACTGCCTTGGTCTGTTCTGTGTGGAGCTTGCATGTTCCCCCGTGTCCGGGAGTTTAGGATTATTTAAAAATGCCCCGTGTGTGTGTGTGTGTGTGTGTGTGTGTGTGTGTGTGTGTGTGTGTGTGTGTGTCCTGCAATGGACTGGCACCTGTCCAGGGAGTTTCCCCAACTTTTGCCTTGTGGGAGCTGGGATTGGCTCTATCATCCCACGACCCTAATTAGGACAAGTGGCTATGAAAATGAGTGAGAGAGTGAGTGACAGTTTAGTATCTATTAGGGCATTTTAGTCAATGTTGAACACAATTATTTAACAAGATTTTCAAACTTTTTAGAAAAAGTGTCTAACAGCAATGGTTTCATTTTATTTAAACTCTATTTTCCATTTTTAAACTGCAGTCAAAAATCCAAAGTAAATAACGTAAACATTTTTCACAGTGAAATAAGATGAATTTCGTGCACTGTATCAGGTTATGGAAGAAATGTCGTCGGTTAATCTCGTTTTAGGCAGAAATCCCAGCCTTTTAATACAGTGTGATTTTGAGCTTTTCATCAAAGGATTGAAGAGATTCGGTGGTTCTTCAGCTTCTGCTATTGTCTCCAACCATCTAGTGGATCCTTCTCAGTGTCAGCTTTTTGTCCCCCTGCTAATCGATTTATGTCGAACATATCAAGTTTAAATGTGATGAACTGAGCATGAGAAAAGTTTTTTATAAGATATTTTGATCTCAAACCGTGAGCCCAAACTTTAGCCCATCCCCTTATGTGGAGTCCTATCAGGAGTACATAAATATGTGGCTCTGCTAAATATGCAGTAAAATATTATCATTTTGACAGTATTTTAAAGCGCTCTTTAAACCAGGTTTTATGCCAGGCATTTAGTCAACAAATCTCTTAGGATCTTTGGTTGTCTGCTGAGTTAATTACATTTTAAAGTTATACTCGCTGAATTTTTTCTCCCTCCCCTGTAGACTCTGCTGAGGTCATCCAGTCCAGACTAAATGAGCAGGAAGGCAGAGAGGAGTTCTATGTCCACTATGTCGGATGTAAGTGGTTTTATATTGAATCGTCTGCTACTGTCAGTGACTCCGCTGCTGAACCTGCATATTACAGATTAGTATGACATTTTACACACATTATGTGAACTCTCTTTTGGCTTTCAGCTGTTTTGTTTAATCTGTCTCCTCGTCTACCCCTGAACAGTTAACAGACGCCTGGATGAGTGGGTTGGAAAGGGACGTTTGGCGCTGACAAAAACGGTGAAGGATGCAGTGAGGAAGAGTGTGGAGGAAGGTGGGGGAGGAGAGCTGGGTGATCAGCCAGAGAGAAAGATCACTCGGAACCAGAAACGAAAACATGATGAGATCAACCACGTTCAGAAGGTAGGTTCATTTTTACAGTTCATTTGCAAGATTTGTTTTTTTTTTTACATACACTCTTAAAATTAATAATTGTTCTGCATTATGTAATATATAATGCAGTAAGCCAGTGGTTGAGTTGAATCTGAAGCAGTCATATTATGCCTTATTTATGCACTAATGCAGTGCACTGTATACTAATAATATTTAATTTAAAACATTTAATGTCTCACTGTATTTAATTGGTGTAAAAAAAAAAAAAAAAAAAAAAAAGTAATATAAAGTGTAACTGGGCTCAGATGCCTTGGGGATATAACCGACCGCTTGCAGTAGATATCAGGTAGTCCCTTCTATTGAGGACAAAGTGCTGAGACATATTATTCTTAGTTTTCTTTATATATATAGTTTGTGTAAATGTTTTCCTTTCAGACCTATGCAGAGATGGACCCCACTACAGCTGCCCTTGAGAAGGAGCATGAAGCGGTAAGAGATAAGCAGTGCTAACTTTATAAATAAAGACAACGCCTCCTAACTACGGGTTCACACCTGGTATAAATGTGAGCTTTGGCTAATCTGATCATAAATGTCCTGCGTTAAATACTATGCTGAGTTCAGCTGAGTTGTAGATGGCTACAGCTGGATCTTCTCTGCTGTTTATTAACTTGTGTTAGCAGTGTGACCTTCAGTGTGGACAGAGCCTTAGTCTCTTACTTAATTTCTTTCTCTCCAGATCACCAAAGTGAAATATGTGGACAAGATCCAGATTGGAAATTTTGAAATCGATGCCTGGTACTTCTCTCCCTTTCCTGATGATTATGGAAAACAGCCCAAGCTTTGGATTTGTGAATACTGCCTAAAGTACATGAAATACGAGAAGACTTTCAGATACCACCTGGTCAGTGCAGAGTATTGTTGTTGCATTACAGTTAGTGAACTACAGGGGGTGCTGTGCATCATTTACAGATCCCTTAAAGCCAAACAGCAGCGGCTGTCTCCTCTGACAACACATGACCTGTTTTGTCCTCTTGCTTGTCTTGCAGACCCAGTGTCAATGGCGGCAACCCCCTGGAAAGGAGATTTATCGCAGAGGCAACATCTCCGTGTACGAGGTGGATGGACGTGATCATAAAGTGAGCTTCAACTCAAAAAGAAGTCTTGTTAGGTGTCTGCAGCAGCTAAGAGCTAATTAACAGAAACTAATAGGCAGTGAGAAGGGAAGGAGCATCTTCCTCAGCAGGTCATAAAACAGGTCAAGGTGTTCGATTCAAATTCAAACTAATACTCATTGCGTCCCTACACTCTGCCTGCAGATCTACTGTCAGAACTTATGTTTGCTGGCCAAGCTGTTCCTGGATCACAAAACACTTTACTTTGACGTGGAACCATTTATCTTTTACATCCTCACTGAGGTCAACAGACAAGGGGCACACATTGTGGGCTACTTCTCAAAGGTGAGTCCCCCCTTCTTTTTTCCTAGTCTGCGGTAATGTGTGTGTAGTAAATCTTTTGCCTTGAACTCTATCAAGGCTTTGTCTCATTTCATTTGTCTTATTTCATCAGAAATCGAGGGCATTTTACTGTTCCGGACAATAAGAAAAATTATTGGAGCTGGTTCACCAGGGAAACAAATTTAATGGATGATTTAAATAATGTGCATTAGTACTTACAGGTCTCTGATGATTGCACCACTAAAACCGCCACGCTCTGACGGTACTAAAGGTGGAGAAAAACCAGCACTGCCACCATTGCGTTTGCTGTGAGGCAGAAGTGTATGATGCAGACACTCTTAAGACCACGTAGTGGGAGAAAAACGACAGATTTTGAGTTAAAATCTTTTTGACGATCTGACCCGTTTCTCTCATCCAACAAATTGGGTGTTTAATGAAAGCTGAACTACAGATAGATAACTAGTAGCCAAGGCTTGTAAAATGCTCATTGGACCAGCTATAGAACTCCTTTTGTTTTCTGCGACTTTTTTGAACAGGAGAAGGAATCCCCTGATGGGAACAATGTTGCATGCATCCTCACACTTCCTCCATACCAGCGCAGAGGATACGGAAAATTTCTTATCGCGTTTAGTAAGACAAAGCTTGTGTTTTTCTTATCTGAACTGTAGCATAAATGCTGTGTGGACCACAGGATTGAATTAGTTGTATTCGCTCCACAGAGATTGGATTTGAATTCATTTATTTATTTTCTCTTGTAGGTTATGAGCTGTCGAAATTGGAACGTACAGTTGGCTCTCCAGAGAAGCCTCTATCAGACTTGGGGAAGCTTAGCTATAGGAGCTATTGGTCCTGGGTACTGCTTGAGATTCTGCGCGATTTTAGAGGAACGCTGTCCATCAAAGACCTCAGGTAGACTGTTACATTCAAAATACTGCCCTCGATATTAAAAACAGTCCAAAAGAATTCATCTGTTTCTCCTACATTTCAGTAGGAATCAAAAGTGCGGTTACAGGGAGTCTGTCTCTATTTTGCTGTGTTTACAGCATGTGGTCTTCTGCTTAGGCTTGCTGCTAGATTTTGCTAATGTTACTCAATTTAGAAAAACACATCAAGCTCAGCCCTACTTGATACCATGTTTTACTGAAAAATGTTTCACAATTCAGAAGAAAAAGCAGTATGTAATTCCTGATTCTTAAATAACACCGTTTAAATAAGTGTCCCCATACTCTTGGGCATAAAATCTGGGAACATCACTGAAAACATCTTGGTCCCGCTCACCTATAAGAACAAAAGAAATGTCTTACATCCACAGTCAAATGACGAGCATCACACAGAGCGACATAATCAGCACGCTGCAGTCTCTGAACATGGTGAAGTATTGGAAGGGTCAGCATGTGATCTGCGTCACCCCCAAACTCGTGGAGGAGCACCTAAAGAGTGCACAGTATAAAAAGCCACCCATCACAGGTATGTCCAAGATTAACTGACCTCCCCTTTCTATCCCTTCATACTTTGATGGAGAACACCTTGTTGGTGGAAAAGTAAAATTCGATCTTGAGGTCAAATTTAGGCCTGTCGAACTATCTTCAGCATTTTGAGTAGATTAAATAAAAGAAATTAAAACAAATCTTGTACTGCGACTTGTACCCGCTTTTATGTGGTTGTCAAAGTGGGATTCAACCCACTGCACCGCTTGCACTTTTTCATTTAAATGACTTGGAAAACTTCAAGCGTACCTTGTTTTTCTCCACACTGTGAAAGAGCTGTGTCCTTCAGTAATCTCTTCTCTTTGTCTCTTTTACAGTGGACACTTTGTGTCTTAAATGGGCTCCGCCCAAACACAAACAAGCCAAGTTCTCCAAGAAATGAGGGCCCTCGGCACAGAGAAACTCCATCAAGGCAAAAATAATCTGACTCTGAACAGTAAAAACCTCACGTTCTGTTAAAATGCTAAAAGGGGAAAGTGTAAAACTGTACATTTCGTTTTTTGGGTTCTTTTTTAATAAATGAGAATAGTGATATTTACTTTGAGTACTTCTCTGGACAGTGTGTTACTTGGTGTTAGGCCTCATGCCTGTCTTACCTTTTCGTTTATTGTGTGGTCACAGACATGGAAAAGCACTCACAAAACACCATAAAGCCTCCAACGCTGTGCTGAATTATTCATTCAACAAAATGGAATTACCTATTGCTCAGGTAGCGGATGGTAAGTGAGCTGAAAGGTGATACTGCAGTTGTGACTAAGTGGAAGAAAGTGTTTTGCTATCATATAAGAAAAAGTGAGCCGTAGAGCCCCATTAATAATTCGGTTGCAGAAGTGTCTTGTATCAGAACGAGGTTACCGTCATAAAGTAGTGCTGCATGTGATCCGCTTGGCCTGATCGACATAGAATAGAACATAGTAATCTTTTATTATCCCACAAAAGGGAAATTTGGGTGTTACAGGGCTCTTTATCAAGGAGACAGAAAGAATACAGAAAGATATATGATACGAAAAATATAAAGAATGAGGAACATCCATATAAAAGCCATACATGAGCTATATATATACATATTTACATGACAAGAGAAACATGTAGAAATAAAGAATATAAAGACAGGAAAGATGACCATATACAAAGTAAATAGTAAATTATAAACAAACAAATTATACATAAACAAGTAGACAAATGTAAATGTAATTATATAATATATTTAAACTGAACAAACGGACAAAGGCTGAGGCTGATTGACTCGTCATTTAGTAACCCACAAAGAAACACATCCTCTATTTAACCCACGCACACCGTGCAGCGGCGGGCAGCCGGGGAGCAGTGATGGGGACGGTACCTTGCTCAAGGGTATCAGCGCAACCTATGGGTCCAGGATTCAACCCCACGACCTTGCAATGCTGGGACATAGTCCTATTCTCTAGGCCACTGCTGCCCAAAATAATACAAAGTATACATTAATTGATCATTTAAGTTACAAACGAATGACAAGGCGGCCTCCTCACGAATAAAGTGCGGTTGTGGTGTAGACTACTGATGATCCACTCTTTGTTGGGGTGTTTTCAAGTGGGCCGGGTCCCTGCTAGACCTGCAGAACACTGGGGCTATTGGGAGCTCAGGTGTGTGTGACATGGCGCCTTTTCATTGGCTATTGTGCCCAAGTAGGACAAACCCCTCCCACCTGTTTCTGGGCCTCCACACCTGCTGCATCTCCGAGCAGCACAACGGCTCAAACTATGCAGGACCTTTCTGACCTAAATATACCTGAAATAAAGCATTAGCACCAAGTTCGAGACTGTTTTCCAGCTTTTCTGGGTAAGAAACAATTCATTCCCACTCAATGAGTTAGAAAATGATAGAAAAGGAATAATTTTCTTGATTTTTATACCCAAAATCTGACAATACAGATTTTTAAAAAGTACTATACGGTTATATTGAAGTATATAGTGCCTCTGGCCGATGACAAGAGCTTGGAAACTACATTTAGATCGACAAACAGCTGTTTTTAACCCGTCTTTGTCCACAGAGATGTGGTCTTCTGGCTCTTCTGGGATGCAGGTGTTGTTTACATTGGTTTTCTCAGGTGAGTCTGCTTCAACAGCGTTTTACTGCGGGATTTTACATCTAACACATCCGTGTGGCTGTTGTTTATGCAAGACTTTCGTTGTGTTCGTTTTAAACAGCAGTTCTGTAAAATAAAAAAAAGGACAAAGCGAAAAAGTTCGGATTTTCAGTCAATCGTTTTTCCCTCCGCCTAAAAAAGTAGAGCACTATGTCACGCTTAGACGCACACCCAGCCTTTTCCCTTTTTTAAATAAACTTACCTCGGTTTGGTTTTGCTCTGACATTATATAGAACATTTTCACTTTTTAGTTCTGTTCTGTTTAGCTCCTTCATCGCAAACTTCAGTATGGGCTTAAATTATAGAAAAGTCACAGAAAGGTTCATCGAGGCGCAGGGTTTTGAAGATATTTTGAGTCACACTCGTCTTCAGGTCCTGACCAGTCGGGCAGAAGTGTGAAAAAACTATTTTGATTAGGTTTTTTGATGAATTTGTTATCTGTTCTGGACGATTAAGTGAATAAAAAAAATTAACAACCATTAGATGCCGAATGTCGTTGCTTAGCAACCGCCGCTGAGCGGAGTGATACCATTAGTGTGAAAAATCCGTGCTGCGGTCACACGCGCGCGCACACAAAGAAAAAAGCTTAGAAAACTTCTCAGCCAATCAGAAGGCGGCATCGGAACTAACTGCCTCACAGAATGTAACAATGGATTTAAATGAAATGAAGCTTTATCATAATATAGACATTTATACATGACTTTTTTATGTTATTGAGACATTATTATAATTATGTTAAAAATAAACAAGCAATGTCTTATTAAAGTGTCTTATTGAAGTTAATAAAGCTGTCGTCCATTATAAACGAGTCTCCCAGTTCTTCTTCTTTTTGTCTTTCGGCCTCTCCCGTTTAGGATTCACCACAATAGATCATCTGTTCCCATTTCTTCCTGTCCTCTGCATCTTACTCTTTCACACCGACCGGCTGCACGTCTTCTCTCACCACATCCATAAACCTCCTCTTTGGCCTTCCTCTGTTTTTGCCCGTCAGCTCCATCCTTAACATCCTTCTGCCGATACACTCTTCGTCTCTCCTCTGGACATGTCCGAACCAACACAGTCTCCCTTTTCTGACTCTAATATACATGTTCCTAATCCTGTCCATTCTCATCACTCTTATAATTCCACAGGCCTGTGTCCAATTTCTATAATCAATAATCCCAGTCCTAATATAAAGCGGTGATAATGTTGCAGCCTCTCTGCTAGAAGCCTTTTTATCCACATAAATATCATCAGCTTTTTAACCCTTTAATGAGGTTTTCACTGTCATGTTGCTTAATCTTGACTTACCCAGACTGATTTATTACTAATACATAAGTTTTAGTTTGTGAAAGTGACTATTTAGAAAGTGAAAAATGGTCATTGTGAAACACAGCACAGCACACAGTGAACCACACCGTGCAGCAGGGGGCAGCTATTTAAAGTGCCCAGGGAGCAGTGGTGCGGACGGTAAACTACTGGTCTGGGATTTTAACCCACAACCTTACAATCCTGGGGCCTATTCCCTAAGCGCTAAGCCACTTCTGCCCCAAGGGTATTTTTGGGCTGGTATTCTACATTATATAAGCAGCAGTGGCCCATACGGGGATCAAACCCACACCCGTGGCTAACTGGCCGACAATGATGCCTTCTCACAGTTAATCATTCAAGTCTTTCATTTCTATGAAAATGATTCCTTTTTTAAGTTCATTTTTAATGTTTTCAGAATGTAACATGCACCCCACTATCCAGTGGTCTAAATAAGCAGCAAAGTTATCCCAATCTCACTCTGTTTTTATGACATCCCAAAATCAGTTTTACTGATATTAACCCTTTCAGTGTAGCCCTCTTCTTCTTTTTCTTTCGGCTGCTCCCGTTCAGGGGTCGCCGGAGCGGATCAACCGTCTCCATTTCTTCTGGTCTTCTGCATCTTCCTGCTTCAAACCAATTCGGTGTAGCCCACTGAGGAATTATTTGATTGTTTTTTTTTTATCAAAGTTATATCATATATCATTTTGTCTTAAAGGCACAGTAAGCCATTTAAATTTGAAGGGGATCAGAGATGCTGGAAAACATTTAAAATGAGTTTTAAATGCTTTTTGGAACGTAAGCCTCTGGGAATTACAATGAAATTCAAAACCTGGATTGCAGTCTGGTGATCATGATGGTTTTAAAGACATGTGATCTTGGAATATATTACCTGCCTTTAGAGCTCATCTCTGATGGTAACTTGAAAGTGAATGTGACAAGCCTTGTCATTGTGAAACGCAGCACAGCACAACACAAAGAAACTCAACCTCTGCGTTTCACCCACACACACGTGCAGCAGGGGGCAGCTACTGAAAGTGCCCGGGGAGCAGTGATGGGGACGGTACCTTGCTCAAGGGTTCCTCAGGGCAACCTACTGGTGAGGGAATCAAGCCCACAATCTTTTGATCCGGGGCCAACTCCCAACTGCCCCGCTTCACTACGGAATATCTGTTCCTGTATTGAAACACCCATTTTTACGGCTGTAATATGATTTATCTTACACGTTTACTCATTCTCAGGTTAATTCTCTTAAACACACAGGTATGTGGCTCCTACGGGCGTCTGAGGCGCAAGGTAATTATATAATTACGCTACTGTTTTTTTCTTTTTCCCCTTGGTGTCTTCCTTTCCTCTTTGATGGCTGTAATAGTCTCTGTTGATCTCCTTACTGTAGTATGTGGCAGACCTCCTCTGGTGAACCGGATAGTCGGAGGCACAGAGGCTCGAGATGGAGCATGGCCTTGGCAGGTGGACATCCAAATGGGAGTGAACAAACATGTGTGTGGAGGATCTCTCATCTCCAGAGACTGGGTTCTATCTGCTGCTCACTGTTTTCCTAAGTAAGTTGTGAAGGCGCTAAATTGAAGCAAAAAGTCTGCTTCAGTTGCTTTTTGCTTTTATTAAATTAATGATATATCAGTGTTGAATACTTTGTTTGGTTTAACACTTTATGGCCTGAATATTTCCAGCAGAATGTATTTTAGTATTAGTTGTTTCCTTTTTTGAGCATTTTACGTCCATACAGCACCACAAATATAAACCCTGTATCAAATGCTGAAAAGTGCAATGAACCAAATACAAAAATCTTATTTAATCTTTAGTCGCCACAAGCAATAGCTCATGTGGTAATCGGTGAACATGACGAGGTAAGGAAATATCTCGCAGGCTTGCAGCTGCATCGTAGCATTTTTGTTGGAAACTTCACGAAATCGGTGAAGATTTATTAAAAGGGAGGAGAAAGCATCACTGGAGTGAGTCTAAGGCTCGATGTAAACATGTCTCTAATTTTGCAAACAGTCAGAATTATGGTGGCCCTTTAATCGTGATTTTTATTGGCACTGAATTAGAAATGTCATCTTTAATTTTTTTGTGTTCTGTTTAGTCTACATGTAAAGGACTTGGAACTGCATGTATGATAGGTACTATGTAAATACATTTATGACTTGATTTTCCTCATCCAGTCTCTTTACCGTAATGACGATCTGAGACTGCAGTTATACATTAAGATCTTCGACTTTCTAACAGTTGTGAAAGAGCCAGCTAGCAAAAAAAATTTATTAAAGCCTGCGAAAGAAAGTACTTAATTTAAAGTTCCTCCCAACTTTAAGATGCATCATCAGAAGGTCACATAAAGTCACATAAATACCACTTTAGAGGCTACAGAAGGTCATTATAGGGGGTGAGCGGACATGTTTAAAACAGCAGTTAAAAACTGTAGTTACATTTTTTATTAATGTGCTTTTAACAGCAGGCCAAACAACATAAAAGTGATTAGATTCAGAAAAGTGATTATTCCATGAGCAGCACAATGCTTGCTAGTAAAGTCCCACATTAACACAGAACACAGTGTGTGATCAGGTGTGTGTATTATGCAGTATACCTAGGTGTTGCTCAGCCAATTAGATTTCAGATCTGGGCCTATCTGTTTTATGATTGCAATTTTGATACAGTGAAATGATCTGCTGTCGGAATTCAACAAGGAATAAAGTGTTACAGAGTAAACTACCACTTTATCAGAAACCCCTGCTGCACTTACTGAGCACCACCTTCATGACCTACAGTCTGTATGCCAGTGAGACAAAGATACAAGGTTTCTGATGTGTGGAGTTTCATAATACTGCTCTTGTAAATATTCTCCATCTTCCCTCAGCCCATCAGATGTGTCCTTGTATCGTCTCTACATGGGCCGCTATCAGCTGAATGGCTATAACCAGTTTGAGACGTTCAGCACCGTAAGAAGAGTTGTGATACCGCACGGTTACATTGTACCTCAAGGTGGCAGAGACATAGCGCTGGTCCAGCTGAGCAGGCCCGTCAACTGGACAGACAGAATCCAGCCGGTGTGTCTGCCGGACTCTGAGATCACGTTTTACAGTGGAACTCTGTGCTTCGTCACAGGCTGGGGGGACGTACGGGAGGGAGGTAAGGAGAGGATGGACGACATCACTCATCGGGCTTCCTATCTGACCCAGAGGAATGCCAGCATTCATAAAAGTCTCCTTGTTCATGTGAGAGTGGAAATTCTACCCTGGGAATTGGCAGTGCAGATCTGTACTCTGCTTTTTGAAAGAAATCGTTAGTTAAAAAGTTTTAGATTTTTAAAAAAGCTGTCCAGGTCAAAATCAAGACAGATACATTGAAAAAGTGAATGCTGATAGATAATTACAGTTTATAATATTATTATAATATTATACAAGAATACTGACTCTGCAGTCTGAGTGGCTGAGTTTACCTGTGCCGGTATTCGTTTATCTGTCCTACATTAACAGTTTCACCAATGGCTGGAAAATACCACATTCAGGCAAATGTGGCATATTGAACTTTGCATGGACATTAAATGCCACTTAAAGCGAAATAGCATAAAATAAAATGGAAAACATTTACAATTATGGCATGTAGCAGACGCTCTTATCCAGAGCAACTTCCATGTCCTGATTACAGGTACAGTCCCCCCTGGAGCAACTCAGGGTTAAGGGTTTTTGCTCAGGAACCCAATGGTGGTAGTGCGGGAGGTGGGATTCGAACCTGCGACCTCTTGATCCATAGGTCTGTAGACAAGTACCCTACCACTAGACCACCACCCCCACAAAACAAAAAATTAAGATGAATTAAAAATTATTAAAAGCATTACAATCTATTTTAAAAGTGCAGTATATAAGCTGAGCGGGGCAGGTGGTGATGAAGTGAATAGTGCAGGTTAGGTGTGTTAGATTGTGAGAGGTGTTAGGAAAGGAGATGTTCTCAGAAGAGATAGGTCTTCAGAAACTTCTTGAAGGTTGTGTAGCTGCAGATAATAAGGAGCGGTGACTCAGAACGGAACCTCAGGAGGAAACATCATTGAGCCTTGTAGCCATCAGGGTTGACTGAACAAGAGTTTTTTAGTTAAAGTGCTTGAGGCCTGTGATTGGGCGTGTGTGGGAACCCAGCTGGTGGAGCTCACTGAACCGCAGTGAAACAATAGAGTCATTTAGAGGGACCTAATGACTCAGGTTAGTTCAGACAAAGAGGTTAGCTAGCTGGGGGGCACGAATGTGTGTGGACAGTGGCTGAAAAGTTGAGGTAATGAATAGTGGAAGAAAAGGCCTGGGCGGCCACAAGGCTCTCCAGGTGTTCGCAAACTGAACCTGCTGTGAGTTTTTATTGCTTTTTCTTGTCTAGAAAACATTTTGAGACACTTGTTTTCAGGTAACCATTCAAATGATATTGTTTTAAGTGGGCTGATGGTCTGAAGGAATTTAGAGAGTATGTGAGATCACAGTGCTAAATTTGGGATGAAACTTGGTTCCAACATTAGCTTAAAGTCATGGTCAAAATGTTCAAATTGCTCAAATTTGTGTAATTCAATAGTTCAGGTTAGGAATGCCTGCACAGCTGATGAACATATTTTATTTCCTCTCCAAAACCATTAGTGTTCATATGGAAAGCTGATGATGGAAAAATATGAGGTTTCTTTTAGGCAAAACCATTTTCAAAATGATCCTAAAACAGGCAGTGTATTTTTAATAATGTGAATAATTTCTCTAGAATTAAGCAATTCTCACCAAATCAGTCTGGATAACTTTAATAACCATTTAATCATTCTTGAATTTTGAAAAAGTGGTGGAATTTCCTTTTATTGGTTAATTTGAAACAAATTCAATTATCACTCAGTTTATCATCCCAGTTTGTTGAGTAATCTTTTGCTTATATGGTTTCTGACACTCTTCCACTTCGTTGTCTCCTTTAAAACAATACCATCCTGTCCCAAAATACAACCTTAACCTGCCAAGTCATGGGGTCCTCCCTTCTGCTCTTCTTTCTTCCTCAGTCTCCCTCTCTGGCATTGGGACGCTGCGAGAAGTCGGCGTGCCCATTATTGACCAAGTGTCCTGCAATAACATGTACAGTATCAGATCGACTGACACACAGAGAGTGAATATCCTCTCAGATATGATTTGCGCCGGATACGAAGAGGGAGGGAAAGACTCCTGCCAGGTGGGTGCTCAAACACCTCAAAGACCGTTCCAAAACGTCCTCCTATTTCCAGGGTTTAGGAGCAGATATTAACATTTAAAAAATATAACCAAAATGTATATGTGAATTAACAAAAAGCCTTTCAAAAATAAGCCTTTCAAAAATAAGCCTTTCAACAAAGGAACAAACGCTTTCACTGTGGTGAGACTCTTTTTGGGGTGCGTCCTCAGTATCTACAACAAAACTATCCAATATATTATATGCTGATCCTGAATAGGGTTGCAGGGGGATGCAGGAGGCAATCCCAGCACTCATAGAGCAAAAGGCAAGGAAACAGCCTGGACAGGTTGCCAGTCCATCACAGGGCAGCTACACATACATACACACACACTCACACACTCAAAATCTCCATTTCACCTGACCGGGATGCTTTTGGACTGTGAGAAGAAACCAGAGCTCCTGGAGGAAACACACACAGACATGGGGAGAACAATACAAAAAGAAAAGCCCTGGCCGGGAATTTAACCCCGATATCAATACATACTGACTCCATAGTCCAGCCATCCATCCATTTTCTTCCGCTTATCCGAGGTCGGGTCGCGGGGGCAGCAGCTCCAGCAGGGATGCCCAGATTTCCCTCTCTCCGGCCACTTCTTCCAGCTCCTCCGGGCGGATCCCAAGGCGTTCCCAGGCCAGCCGAGAGACACAGTCTCTCCAGCGTGTCCTGGGTCTTCCCCGGGGTCTCTTTCCGGTGGGACGTGCCCGGAACACCTCACCAGGGAGGTGTCCAGGGGGCATCCTAATCAGATGCCCGAGCCACCTCATCTGACTCCTCTTGATGCGGAGGAGCAGCGGCTCTACTTTGAGCCCCTCCCGGATGACTGAGCTTCTCACCCTATCTCTAAGTGAGAGTCCAGACACCCTGCGGAGGAAACTCTTTTCGGCCGCTTGTATTCGAGATCTCATTCTTTTACATCTACCCACAGCTCGTGACCATAGGTGAGGGTGGGAACGTAGATCGACCGGTAAATTGAGAGCTTTGCCTTCTGGCTCAGCTCCTTCTTCACCATGACGGACCGATGCAGAGCCAGCATCACTGCAGAAGCTGCCCCGATCTGCCTGTCGATCTCCCGCTCCATTTTACCCTCACTCGTGAACAAGATTCCGAGATACTTAAACTCCTCCACTTGGGGCAAGGTCTCACTCCCAATCCTGAGAGGGCATTCCACTCTTTTCCGACTGAGGACCATGGCCTCAGATTTGGAGGTGCTGATTCTCATCCCAGCCGCCTTGCACTCGACTGCGAACCGATCCAGAGAGAGCTGAAGGTCACGGCATGATGAGGCCAACAGGACAACGTCATCTGCAAAAAGCAGTGACCCAATCCTGAGCCCACCAAACCGGACTCCCTCAACGCCCTGGCTGCGCCTAGAAATCATGTCCATAAAAATTATGAACAGGATCGGTGACAAAGGGCAGCCCTGGCGGAGTCCAACCCTCACCGGAAACAGGTCCGACTTACTGCCGGCAATGCGGACCAAGCTCTGACACCGGTTGTACAGGGACCGGACAGCCCTTAACAGGGAATCCGATACCCCATACTCCCGGAGTACCCCCCACAGGAGCCCCCGAGAGACACGGTCGAATGCCTTCTCCAAGTCCACAAAGCACATGTAAACTGGTTGGGCAAACTCCCATGCACCCTCAAGGACCCTGCTAAGGGTGTAGAGCTGGTCCACTGTTCCGCGACCTGGACGAAAACCACACTGCTCCTCCTGAATCCGAGGTTCGACTATCCAACGGACCCTCCTTTCCAGGACCCCTGAATAGACTTTCCCCGGGAGGCTGAGAAGTGTGATCCCTCGATAGTTGGAACACACCCTCCGGTCCCCTTTCTTAAAGAGGGGGACCACCACCCCGGTTTGCCAATCCAGAGGCACCGTCCCCGATGTCCATGCGATGTTGCAGAGGCGTGTCAGCCATGACAGTCCTACAACATCCAGAGCCTTGAGGAACTCTGGGCGGATCTCATCCACTCCCGGAGCCCTGCCACCAAGGAGCTTTTTGACCACCTTGGCAACCTCGACCCCAGAGATGGAAGAGTCCACCTCTATGTCCCCAGGCTCTGCTTCCTCCTCTGAAGGCATGTTGGTGGAATTAAGGAGGTCTTCAAAGTACTCCCCCCACCGACCCACAACGTCCCGAGTCGAGGTCAGCAGCGCACCATCCCCACTATACACTGTGTTGACTGTGTCCTGCTTTCCCCTCCTGAGACGCGGGATGGTGGACCAGAATTTCCTCGAAGCCGTCTGGAAGCCGCTTGGCCTGTCGGTACCTATCAGCTGCCTCCGGAGCCCCACTGGCCAAAAAGGCCCGGTAGGACTCCTTCTTCAGCTTGATGGCATCCCTCACTGCTGGTGTCCACCAACGGGCTCTAGGGTTGCCACCGCGACAGGCACCGACCACCTCCCGGCCACAGCTCCGGTCAGCCGCCTTGACAATGGAGGCGCGGAACATAGTCCATTCAGACTCAATGTCCCCCACCTCCCCCGGGACGTGGTTAAAGCTTTGACAGAGGTGGGAGTTGAAGCTTGTCCTGACAGGGGACTCTGCCAGACGTTCCCAGCAGACCCTCACGATGCGTTTGGGCCTACCAGGCCTGACCGGCATCCTCCCCCACCAACGAAGCCAACTCACCACCAGGTGATGGTCGGTTGACAGCTCCACCCCTCTCTTCACCCGAGTGTCCAAGACATGGGGCCGCAAGTCCGACGACACAACCACAAAGTTGATCATCGAACTGCGGCCTAGGGTGTCCTGGTGCCAGGTGCACATGTGGACATCCTTATGCCTGAACATGGTGTTCGTTATGGACAATCCGTGATGAGCACAAAAGTCCAATAACAAAACACCGCTTTGGTTCAGATCGGGGGGGGGCATTCCTCCCAATTACGCCCTTCCAGGTGTCACTGTCATTACCCACGTGAGCGTTGAAGTCCCCCAGCAGAACAATGGAGTCACCAGGAGGGACGCTCTCTAGCGCCCCCTCCAGAGACCCCAGAAAGGGTGGGTAGTCCAGAATGCTGTTTGGCGCATAAGCACAGCCACCCTCTCATCTACCGGGGTAAACCCCAATGTACTGGCCCCAAGCCGTGGGGCAATAAGTATGCCCACACCTGCTCGGTGCCTCTCACCGGTGGCAACTCCAGAGTGGAAAAGAGTCCAGCCCCTCTCAAGGAGACTGGTTCCAGAGTCCAAGCTGTGCGTCGAGGTGAGTCCAACTATATCTAGCCGGAACTCCTCAACCTCACGCACTAGCTCAGGCTCCTTCCCCACCAGAGAGGTGACATTCCACGTCCCTAGAGCCAGCTTCTGCAGCCAAGGGTCAGACCACCAAGGCCCCCGTTTTCGGCCACCGCCCAGCTCACAATGCACCCGACCTCTTTGGCCCCTCCCACAGGTGGTGAGCCCATGGGAAGGGGGACCCACGTTGCCTCTTCGGGCTAAGCCCGGCCGGGCCCCATTGGTAAAGGCCCGACCACCAGGCGCTCGCCATCGGGCCCCACCTCCAGGCCTGGCTCCAGAGGGAGGCCCCAGTGACCCACGTCCGGGCGTGGGAAAACGTATTCCATAATTGTTGTTCATCAAAAGAGGTTCTGAACCGCTCTTTGTCTATTCCCTCACCTAGGACCTGTTTGCCTTGGGTGCTCCTACCAGGGGCATAAAGCCCTGACAACATAGCTCCCAGGATCATTGGGACACGCAAACCCCTCCCCCACGATAAGGTGGCGGTTCAAGGAGGAGTGACTCCATAGTAAACGAATTAAATGAGATTTAATTTATATATAGCTTTTCTAAATCAATCTGGTATATTCTCGTAAAATTGACTTTCGTATTTCTTTGCCAAATTTAACACACTGGAAAACAAATCTTTTAAAAAAAAGTGTTAAGTGATGATAACTCTTTTTTTCAGGGTGACTCTGGAGGACCTCTTGTCTGTCCTGTAGGAAATGGGACCTGGATTCAGGCAGGCATTGTGAGTTTTGGATTGGGATGCGCCCAGAAGAATAGGCCTGGTGTCTACGCCAAAGTGTCAAGTTTCGCTGGATTGATCCGCTCCACTGTGCCAGATGCCCAACTCTTGGGTCAGGCCTGCGCCAATGAGGCTAAAGGCCTTCTGCTGATTAGTCTCAGTCTAACAATGCTCCTGTGGACAAAGTGGACCTAAGCCACCAATCCCATCATACAAAAAAGTTGTTGTTTTTTTGTTAGCACTGTTACAATTTAAACATTATGCACAAAAATAATACACTGCTCAAAAAATGAAAGGAACACTTTCTAATCAGAGTTTAGTATCAAGTCAGTTAAACATTTTTTCCCTCCTCATCTTTTTCGACTGCTTTCAGTAGTTTTGCGTTTGACTCGGGTCAGTGTCCCTGCTGGTAGCATGAGGCGATACCTGGACCTTACAGAAGTTGCACAGGCAGTCCAACTCCACCAGGATAGAACATCAATACATGCCATTACCAGAAGGTTTGCTGTGTCTCCCAGCACAGTCTCAAGAGCATGGAGGAGATTCCAGGAGACAGGCAGTTACTCTGGGAGAGATGGACAGGGCCATTGGAGGTCCTTAACCCATCAGCAGGACCGGTATCTGCTCCTTTATGCAAGGAGGAACAGGATGAGGACTGCCAGAGCTCTACAAAGTGATCTCCAGTGAGCCACGGACATGAATGTCTCTGACCAAACCATCAGAAAAAGACTTCATGAGGGTGGCCTGAGGGCCCAGCGTCCTCTAGTGGGCCCTGTGCACCATGGAGCTGGACTGGCATTTGCAAGAGAACACCAGAATTGGCAGGTACGGTACTGGCGCCCTGTGCTTTTCACTCTGAGCTCATGTGACCGACGTGAAGGGGTCTGTAGAAGCCACAGTGACGGTTATGCTGCCTGCAACAGTGTTCTGCATAATCGTTTTGGTGGGTCAGTGTTGGTCTGAGGAGGCATATCCATGGAGGGATGCACAGACCTGTACGGGACAAACGATGGCACCCTGACTGCCATCAGGAATCGGGATGAAATCCTTAAACCCATTGTTAGACCCTTTGCTGGTGCAGGGGTCCTGAGTTCCTCCTGGTGCAGGATAATGCCGGGTCTCATGGCAAGAGTCTGTAGGCAGTTCCTGGAGGATGAAGGAATTGTTACCATTGACTGGCCTCCATGCTCACCTGACCTAAATCCAATAGAACATCTCTGGGACATCATGTTTAGGTCCCTCCGATTTCGCCTGGTTGCACCTCAGATTGTCCTGGAGCTCAGTGATGCCCTTGTCAGGATCTGGGAGAAGATACCCCAGGACACCATCTGTCATCTCATAAGGAGCATACAAGCATGTGGGGGCCATACAAACTACACAAATTTCAGCCACAACAGTTGTTCAGTTTAAATTTCTTGGTGACTTTGAATTAAGCCCTCTGTAGGTTGATAATTTTCATTTTCATCAAATGATGTGGCCTCCTTTTTTTCCTAACACATCAGCCATTCCATATCAGTATGGATATCCCGCAGGATTTTTTTCCAATTGAGATCTGATGTGTTTTCAGAGTGTTCCTTTCATTTTTTTGAGCACTGTAGTTTCTGTGTGGTTAGCCATAGGAGTTCGCTTACAACAAATTTTTATAGCTAGGCATCTGATGCAACTTTGTTAAATGTAGTGCTGACAAACACTAGTCCTCAGATCTCTTTTGACCTTTTTCTGCTTGGTAAGTGTTTTCGTCAGTTACTTCATAGGTGGAGGAACACAGTCCATTACAGAAAATCATTGTCCTCAATATTTATTTGAAAACATTTATTTGAAAAGTGACAGTTAAACCAACAAAAAAAAACCACCCCAGGTCACCATACCTTAGGGGTTTTCAGGGTTATACAGTCCTAGGTATTAGACAGCTTTGGGCAAGAAGTAGCTTTTAGGCCACAGTGACAGGACTGTGCTAATACAGTACAAAGTATCCTAAAAAAGTGATGATGAGATGATTTGTGCTCAAATGCAAGTAAATGACAATGAGTTTTAAAAGTGTTTGCTGCTAGATATTGATTTACAGTATGTAAAGTGATCAGTGGTTCATTCATTGCCAGACACACTTTTTTAATGAGTGTTTTTTAAAAGAGAGTTTTTAAAAACATTATGCATAGTTTCATTTGTCGTAGCCAGTGATAACCAAAATGCCTTGAATTGAATTTTCCATTATTTTTTTCTTTTAAATGGACATTTCAACCTAAAACTAGCATTTTACTTTGTAAAAGTATTGTTTTAGTGCCCGGCGTCTGTTTTTTGAGCCAGCTCATCACAGGTCAGACACTCACGGTCACAACTAGAGGACAATTTCTCATCCCCACTTTGCCTGACCTGCAAGTCTTTGAACTAATGCAGGCCATAAAAGAACATACACTCTCCTGACAGAAAGGAACCAAGCAGCCCTCGAACCCAGAAGCTTCTTGCTGTGAGGCGGCGTTGCTGCGCCATCAGTGCCATCAGTATATAAACTGGTCGTACCAGCACTGGGATTCCAGAGAAATGTGATCCTCAGCTTCCCAGCTCCCTGTGCACTGGCCTGCTATGAGAAAAACAAAAAAGCAAGAGTTCATCAGAAAAGGCTTCTGGGGGGAAATCTTAGGACTATTGAGGAGATCAGGCATGTTTACGGTCTTGGTTTGGGCCGGAGGCTCCCTTTAAGTCAATGAAACTGTGATGTGACCGTGGACATTTCTATTTGTATTTTAAAAATAAACAAGGAGCATGAACAAGATCGTACGTTCTGAACGTGGCTCAGGGTCCTATATTCTTAATCCTTGCTGTCATACTTTCAACAGTTTCACAGCAGTCAGATAATGACTATAATGGAAACGTTCAGCAGGGCTTTGATCTGTTTTTTAATTTTCGCCTTAAATTGTTAGTATGTGTAACATCAGGTCATGGATTTCATCCTTAAGTCAAATTCTATAGAAATGTGTCTGATTGATCACTACTCCTTTTTTTCAACCCTTTCTCTGTGATTTTCTCAGTGTGCCAATTACCATTGGTGCAAACCTGCAGAAATATTCAGAAACAGATCTCCAGTTGAGTTGAGACTCCATGGTATTGCAGGTGGTTGCTAGGGTTCATGTGATACTTTCTCTCTCGCTCTCTCATTTTTCATTTTTATGTACATATCTATCGACATTGCGTTAAAAAAAAATAATAACAGAGTGGAAAGTCTACTTAGGAAAGTCCAAATAATAGTGGAAAGTCTACTTAGATTTGAAAAAGCAGCTTGCATATAATAAAGTAATTACTTATTTTATTCCTTTTTAATGTGATTAATTGGAGAAAAAGTGTGAGAACTTATATTTAAGTTTGAAATATTGGTTGCACCTAAAGAGCTGGCAGACGCCGAAGTAAATATCTGCCTGTATGCCTTTATGGATCCTGGGTGGAATTTAAATGATTAAATAATTTATATTATTGCTCCCCTTTCAAATAATACACATTTTGCAAGTACTTGACAAAGAAATAATGATATATATAAATAATTTGCATAAAAAATCTAACATGCATATAACATTATATTGTAATAGGGCCCCATAAATGAGTTTCATTAAAGAAGGATTAGTGTCACATTTTCAGAACTGAAAGGATGAAACAGCGCCCCCACAGGCCGGCAGCGCGCGGTGCAGGCCGGGTAATATTTCTGCCGGACTCACTGAGAGGAGGAGGTGTATTTAATTGGGCTTTTTAGCAAAAATACAGACAGTTCAATTCACGTATCGGCCTAATTGAATCCATTGGAGGTTTATACACTTCGTTGAAGTGTAAGCTCCACCATGGCATCAAGCGGTAAGAGTTTTTTTCCTGTTTTTTTCTGCATGTTCTTCACCGGCTCTGTCAGAAGCCGCCGCCTGCCGCCCCGTAAAGGAGAAGACGGGTTTTGTTCTGGTTTTTCAGTCAGTGGAATCACAAAACCTGTGAGAAATAAACATGCCGAAAAGGGTGTCTTTTAAAGGCTCGAATGGTGTTTATTTTGATACCAATGTGAGAAAGGACGCAGGAGAAGATGTCTGCTTCCGCCATTTTGTTTTGCGGGATGTAACACTGACCTACTTTCTGATGCGGTGTTTTTATCTCCTAAAACCACACTTAATCCGCGATTAAAGTGCTCAGATTGCTGGACATCGGTTGATAAAACATGTTCTCCTTCCCTCCAGATTATTCCCAAACTTCTGGCCACGGGAGGTGAGTGAAGCCCAGTGTTTTTGGTGATGGATGCAGGGATGGGTGGGTGCAGGATGGTGACACTGTGTTCTCCCTGCAGTTATGGTGGGTACGGAAGTCTGTCTGGACAGAGCTACAGCCAACAGGGTTATGGGAGTTATAACCAGGGTTCAGAGGGCAGCCCCGCCCCCTACAGTCAGGGTGGCTACAGCTCCAATTATAGCCAGTCCCAAACAGGTAGGTCTCACCTGAGCAGGGCGGAGCCAAGGCGCCAGCGCTTTATTCATTCCAAACGCTTCCGCTGTCTGTTTTCTGTTTAGGTTTTCTGCACAAGTGCAACTTTCAGTTATATATATATATAATATCAGTTTTTCGTACTGCACTGGGGGCATCGTTGCTCAAGGGGTATCTCAGGGTACAGGTCCGGGAATCGAACCCACCACCTTCTGATCGTGGGGTCAAGTGCCTAAACTCTGGGCCATTTCTTGATACATAAGACGCAGTGCGATATTTTAAAGTGATTCATATCGGAACTATATCTTTATTGGGTGATGACAGCTCCCCAATGTCGGACACTCTCTCTAAATCAGTTTCTCAGCCGCTTGGATGCTGGAGCCTATCCCAACTCTCACAAGGCGAAAGGCACACTGGACAGGTCGCCAGTCCATCACAGGGTAGACACACATGCAAACACACTCACACCTACTAGTCTTGAGGCACTGGACCCCATGACTGGAAAGTTGTGGGTTTGAGTCCCAGGCCGGTAGATTACCCCGAGTAACTCTGCTTTCTGTCTGTATTGCTGCCCCCTTTCACTGTGTGTGGGGGTTAAAAGCAGAGAAGTGTATTTTTTGGTGCACCGTGTGCTGTGTTTTGACGCAAGGACACATAGTTGCTTTTATTTCTAATGACTGTTTTGTTTCTGAAGGTTTAGGTGATGCACTGTTTATAACTGCATATTCAATAATAGAATATTTGTATTGTTAATTCAGGAGGTCTCACTCTCTACTTTCCACATTTGATTTATTGATTTAGATTTAGAAAAAAGGGTTTTTGCATTGTAGCAAGAGTAGGGAGCAGCTTGAGGAGAACCTGGAGAGATGGATGTATGCTCTTGAGGAGAGGAATGCTTGTGAGTTGGACAAAGACAGAATACATGAGTGTGAATGAAAGGGAGGAAAGTGGCATGGTTAGGATGGAGGGAGCAGAGGTGACAAAAGTGGAGGAGTTTAAATACTTGGGATCAACAGTTCAGAGTAACGGCGAGTGTGGAAGAGAGGTGAAGAAGAGAGTGCAGGCAGGTTGGAATGGGTGAAGAGTGGCTGGAGTGATTTGTGACAGACGGGTTCCAGTGATAGTAAAAGGGTAGGTTTACAGGACGGTAGTGAGACCAGCTGTTGTACGGGTTGGAGACGGTGGCACTGAAGGAAAGACAGGAGGTAGAGCAGGAGGTGTCAGAGTTAAAGATGCTGAGATTTCCGTTGGGTGTGACGAGGATGGACGGGATTAGAAATGAGTATTTTAGAGGGACAGATCAGGTTAGACGTTTTGGACACAAAGTTAGAGAAGTGAGGTTGCGATGGTTTGGACATGTCCAGAGGAGAAACAAGGATTATATCAGGAGGAGGATGTTGAAGATGGAGCTGCTAAGAAAGAGGAAAAGAAGAAGACCAAAGAGGAGCTTTATGGATGTGGTGAGAGTGCAGGTGGTCAGTTTGAAGGAGGAAGATGCAGAGGACCGCAAGAAATGGAAAAGGATGATTCGCTGTAGCGATTCCTAAACAGGAGCAGCCGGAAGAAGAAGAAAGAAGAACATCACTGTAGCTAAAGTTATAAAGTTATTGAGGTCATAACTTCTCACACATAGAGGCTTGAAAGGTTGTGTGGCTTTTTTTTTTCTTGCTCTCAAATCGATGCCGAGGTATATTCAGAGATATGTCTTGTTCTCGAAAACTGATGACAATACATGGTTAAAAATTACACGACCACAGTGAGTGTTTTCCTGTATGTATGGAGGCAGTATTGAGTGGTCTGTCAGGATTTCACATGGATTGGTGAGTCAGATTGTGTGTTCTCAGCACTAATAGACAGGAAGAACTGATCATTTTTTGAAGAAGCCCCCTGCTATTATAGCGCAAATTGTTGAGGCCTAGAATGAACTTTGTTGTTTTACTTAGTCATTTTAACTCGCTGTCCATCAAGCAGGTGGATATGGATCGCAGCCCCCGTCCCAGGGATACAACCAGTCAAGCCAGTCCTACAGCTCTGGTGCTTATAATAACAGCAGCCAGCCCCCCCAGAGTGGGGGCTACAATCAGCAGTCTTCCTATTCAAGCTACAGCCAGCAACAGTCCACTCCACCCCCTGCTTCTAGGTCAGTATGGACTTGAGTTGAGACTTGTACATCTTTTCTACTGAAGTGGTGCCATGCCTTATCTAGAAAGTATGTTCCACCCCTTTCCGCTGAAAAAAGACCCAAAAACGCAGGTCCAAAGGTTCAAACCACAAGCAGTGGAACAGAATTTGCAACAAGCAAATAGCAACTTTTTATAATTATTGTTGAAAGTCATCTGTTTGGCTTATAATCTCATAAAAGCAAGAGTCAAATGCTAAGAGACCTAAGAGAAATCACTGTTGCCTAGTTGTTAATGTCATGTTTTTTTTCCCCAACAGGCAAGGTTTCTTATAAAGTTTGTGGCCATGTATGGCTTTATTGTTCTGTAATTTTTTGTTCCCAGTTACGGCAGCAGCAGTCAGTCGTCGGGCTATGGGCAACAGCAGGGAGGAGGTGGCTATGGGGGACAGAGTGGTGGTTATGGAGGCAGTGGAAGCCAAGGTGGAGGTTACGGGGGCAGCGGAGGACAAAGTGGGGGATATGGAGGTAGTGGAGGTCAACAACACTCCTCCCAGCATGGAGGGAGTCCTTACAGTCAGCCCCCAGGTTACAGTTCACCACCTCCTCAAAGCTATGGACAGCAGAACCAGTATGGACAGGGAGGAGGTGAGAATGAATGGAAGCGGCTTGCAGTGTAGTGAGTTTTATTGGTCTGCACTGTTGCATTTATTTTCAAAGGCAAATTGATTTCCCAGTAGGCTCTCTATGAAGCCTTATTTGAAGTAAGATTGAGCAATATTGCCACAATCATGTCCCTTAAAAGGCCTTGCACTTCGAACCTTAATCAAACTGGCTAAATATGAAATGGACAGTCAGTTGTTGCAGTGCTTTTATTTGGTTGATTTATTAAATGTATTCATTTGAATTTTTATGATTGATGTGTCATGCTTACACATTTTAAAGCTCTGGCACATGACATTGAACACTTTCTCATTTATTTCAGGGTATAATCAGGACACTCCTCCCTTGAGCGGAGGTGGCGGAGGTTATGGTGGTCAGGATGGTGGGTATGGACAGGATGGACGAGGTGGACGTGGGCGTGGAGGAGGTGGTGGTGGTTTCGGGGCTCGTGGATCAGGCGGATTTGACAGAGGGGGCCGTGGCGGTCCCCGGGGCAGAGGTGGAATGGGGTAAGCATTTAATTTGCTTTTTGCTCCCCAAAGACCCATAAATCGCACCTGTCAGTTTTTCACAATAGAAAAGAAGAGAAACAGTTCGTTCTGGGTTAAAATAGTACATGAAACGGTGTGATGTTATTAATGCATAATGTTCCAGTGATTGGTTACTCATTTGACTATTTGTAACATGGAACGAGCCGGAAAAACGGGGTAAATGTGATTGGTCTGAACTATAGTGTATAAGTTAAGAGGTAACTCTTTGGGGCCACTAGCCTTTGATGTATAGCAATGTGGCCATCCAAAAAAAGTCCAAGCTGAAGTGAAGCAACCGTTTAACTTTGGGGGTGGAGAACTTTGCCTTCATAATTCAAGAAGCGAACAAAGAAACATCAAGTAGATGGTTTAGGAGCTGCTCTAAGTAACAGATCTATGTTGGTTACATTTGATTTCAAGTACAAGTTCACACGATGGTGTACGAGGTGCACAGGTACTTCCTGAACCATACTTTTATTTGTAGCATTCCTGATGAATAGGTTTCCCAATTCACAGCTGAAGCGTAAAAGTTTAAAGAATTAGGCGTTGCTCGGTGGTCCACAGTGATGTATTCAGGACCACATCACGGTTAAAATCATGCAGCTGAAACCAGCACTGGTAAAATGACTGTTCAAACTGGTATATGTCATATTCCACAAGCAGAAGAAAATGTTTGGTCCAGAAAAACCCTGTTGTGTGATCCCAGAAAAAAAAAAAAAAAAACATGCCGGCCAACGACTTTTCGTAGTGTTCCTTTGTAAACTCTCCACATCACTCCTGTGCTCCATGACCCTTTACTCTCTGACCTCCATCCTCTCCGTCAGGATCATTGTGTGATTTTAATGTTTTAATGAAATCTCTAAATCTCCTTCTAGGCTCTTGGTTCTTCGAGGTTCTCCTATTTTTTTTTTTCTTTTTTGAAGAATGGGAGAGCAACAGGATTGTCCGTTTTTAGCATATATGAGGGGAAAGTAAGGGCTGATTAGCAGAAGGAAAGTATTAAATTCAAAGAAAACACCTCAGAAGTGGTAGTAATGTCCTCTTTGAATGGTAACACTAAAACATGAATGGTATCTGGAAAAAAGGGGGACAGATGTCTGAATGAAGTTAACGGTTGTCACCCACGTTAATCCGAAATTTACCCTTGAATGCGATAAGCCTAAACTTCTAATGTGAAAAAAGCAGTTTTGTCTGTTAAGGAAAACGACTGTAGACCTTTTCCACTGATAAACCGTGAGGTCAGAGGCTGTCCATGAGAACAGTGAGCCTTGGTGGTCACGACGGACCTTTTTACAGCTTGCTATCCAGTGAGGGTCCAACATTGCATCACGGATCAACCTGTGGGCAGCGAAATGAGAAGCTTGAGCTAATTGGAAAAAGGCAGTGAATAAAAAGGGGGGGGGGGGTGGAGGCATAATGGACAGTTTTCTTTTGAAGAATAAGAGGGGAGCCCTTACCAACATCAAGAGTGAAATGGGGCACCAGCCTCATCAACCTTCAATTCGTCTCGCTTCTGTTTCCCTCTTCATCAGAATGGGCGATCGTGGAGGATTCAATAAGTTTGGTGGTAAGTGACAAACTCTTAGGAACTTCAGGGGGTTTCGAGCGTGCTTGATTTTAAGAGGGAGTGGGATCTGGTAACCTGGCAGAAGAATGGTAATGGTAAAGTCATTTGTGCTGGACTTTTGCAATGGTAACCTGTGATGATGGTGATGTGGAGATCAGACGTGTTTCGGGTCGATATCTGTAACGGTATTCGTTGTTTTAGGCAGTGTTTTAATAACCAGTCATCATGGTTCTTTGAAAAATGACCACAATAAGCAGATTTCTATCATTAACACGTCAACATAACAATGATCCACTGACACTTATCTCAAATTGCACTAAATTCTGAGGGGGACAGGAAAGGAAGTGGACCCTGATATATGGTTTTGGTGTTCGTTTTTCTGTGGCCTGGTGTACAAACACAGGTAAATAGTTAAATTACATTCCGCTTGTATACAATGTTCACTCATTTCAGCTGAACTGTGGGAGTATGGTAATTCTAGAGGACACGGTACCACTTTTTCCCAGCATTGACACTTTGAGCCTGGAATCACAATTCAGCTAACTTAATTCGGGCAATTCTCGAAGCCAGTCGTGTTCATCCAAAAACACTCACCGAAAGAAATAAACAGGGAAGATTTGTTCCAGGACTGGTTTGGATTCAATCCTCCAGTTTCTCCTTCAACAGTTGCTCCAAACATGCCACCTAAAGTGACCATAAAACTGTAAAAAATGACCTCAACTCCGTTTCTGCCGAGCTATTTTTCCTTGATGAGATTGTGCTATACTTCATCTTTGGATGAATGTTTTTGTCTGTATGTGGAATATTACTTTCACTTTACAACAAGATGGAATTATGGTAAGAAATAAACATGGAAGGAGGAAAATAAAGTCCACGCTGGACTGAGTATTTCAAAGACTGAAACCCCCTTTACTTGGTGACGCTGTCTTAAATATCAAAATTGTGGTACAAGAGAAATGGTTTTGCTGGTCAAAAGTGTTTAAAACATCGGTCGGTGGCGCCTCTTAAGCCAAGTGTCTGCAGAATAATTCATTGCTTAAAGAAACCTCATATTCGGTTGGGTCATCTAAGCAACGGATCCACTCTGATGGGTTGTTTAAAAAAAACTGAAGCAAAATAAAAGGGTGCATGCCAGAACTTGGTACGGACGGTAAAATTAATGGGTTCATTATGTGTATTGAGATGGTGGCAATGGGAAAGTTCTGAACTCTGTAGGTAATCGTGGACGGTTTCTTGTCAACACTTTCTGGTGTGAAACAATACTTTTTATAGTGGAGACGAAATGGCTCTTCAAACATGAAGGGACTCAAATGGGATGGTGTTTTCAATGTCCTTCAACTGGAAGAGCCTGGTAGCAAGAATGGCTAATGGTTCTTGACTTTGAGCTGGATATGGGGAAAGGTTTTATGCTCGGTTGGTTGTTTAGGGTTCACTACAACTCCAACACTGAGTTTTGCGCATCGGATTGAAAGATCTTTCCACGGTTTTTAATGAATAGTCGCTGCAAATAATGTGGCTTCATTGTCGAGTGATGAAATTTGTTCAAATGTTTGCATGTGCTTTCATTAAACATCGGTACTTAAAAGACTTATACATTTCAAACAGGGATGTTAGACTCTGCATTAAGTGTATTTTCTAGAAGATTAGATCAGATTGAGTGTAATATTGAGGTAGAAAGTCTTTGGCGTTATTGCGAGCATCAGTAGTAATGGTTTGTGCTTCACTCCAAAGGACCTCGGGACCATGGACCCGGTGGACCCAACAGTAAGTGAAGCATTCAGTCTTACTAACACCTCAGTGTTCAGCTTCTCACTTTTTTGCGCTCAGCTTAATGACCGAGTCCTGCCATTTCTGTTTGCAGTGCAGGAGCAGGATAACTCTGATAACAACACCATCTTCGTGCAAGGCCTGGGAGACAACTATACCGTCGACTCCGTTGCAGATTTCTTCAAACAGATCGGCATCATCAAGGTACGAAGCGAGACACGGAAAATACAGGTTAATTATTTTCTTCTCCGTCGCCCTTGTTCACTCTCTGAATGTTCCTTTCTCATACAGGTCAATAAGAAGACCGGCTTGCCCATGATAAACCTGTACACAGACAGAGAGACGGGGAAGCTGAAAGGCGAGGCCACGGTTTCCTTTGACGATCCTCCTTCTGCTAAAGCTGCAATTGACTGGTTTGATGGTGAGTCCATCAAATTTGTCCTTTACTCCCAGCTTGTTTCTTTATTCTCAGGGTTTATTTGTCTCCTTTTCATACTTGAGTACAGTTACTGTTCTGTTATTAAAAGCAGTACTGAGTATCCTGTGTCTGATTTGCATGTTTACAGGTAAAGATTTCAATGGAAACCCTATTAAAGTGTCCTTCGCCACTCGTCGGGCTGACTTTGGGCGTGGAGGTGGAGGTATGAGGGGCGGCCGTGGACGAGGAGGTGGGCTGTGTCTGCTGCCCCATCGTATTTGTGCGTTTTAACTAAAAAGAAACTAAAACAGATTTCAAGCGTTGCTCTCTTTCTTGTTTCTAGGACCAATGGGACGAGGTGGATTTGGCGGTAGCAGGGGTGGGGGTTTCCCTGGTAACAATGGCGGCGGCGGTGGTGGCGGTGGTGGCGGTGGTGGCGGTGGTGGTGGGGGCCAGCAAAGAGCAGGAGACTGGAAATGTTCAAATCCGTGAGTGTGTGGGAGAGTGTATATGTTTGTTCTGGTCTTTTAAAGCCAACAATTTCATTGTGTGCTGATGAAAAATCTTCATTTGATCTGTTTTCTTTGTGAAGGTCATGTGGAAATCTGAACTTTTCATGGCGCAATGAGTGTAACCAGTGTAAAGCCCCTAAACCAGAGGGTGCGAGTGGCAGAATGCCACCTATGGGAGGTGGTAAGTGTCTCTTTTTAATGGTGGCATTTTTAAAATACCCATTAGTGAAAATAAAAAAAAACTGAGGTGCTCCACTGACTGTTTCCCAGGAGACACAATAACTTCTTGTTATACGTCTGTTGGACTGTATGGACAGTTTTAAGAAAAGAACATCCGTAAATCTTTCTTTCACAGGAGGTTATGGTGGAGATCGTGAGAGAGGCAGGGGCGGTTTTGATCGCGGTGGGTTTCGTGGCCGAGGTGGTGACCGAGGGGGCTTCAGGGGAGGCAGGGGTGGAGACAGGGGAGGGTACGGCCCTGGCAAGATGGACTCACGGTACGCATCACATAATGCCTAATGATTCCCAGTTATAGATCTTGTCCACATCCTTGACATGTAACTTTTCTCGTTCCTTTCTAAGGGGTGAACAGCGGCAGGATCGCAGAGAGAGGCCATATTAATTTCCTGGCCTTTTCACACTCTACTCAACCCGGGACCAGCATAGCCTCCATGTTACACCTTTTATATCCTCTTATACGGTTACATTATGAGCATGGCTCCCAGGCGTAGAGCCCTGGGTTTTAAAGAATGAACGAAAATAGGAATAGGCTTCATTTTTCCCAAGGTGTTTGTGGAAGATTTCATTGTTGCACTTTGATTTTCTTCACCTTATGCTGCTCCTTGATATGGTTTCTCCATTATTTGCATCAGTTTTTTGTGAATTGTATTGAGTTTGCAGTTTTTCTTTGTGATATTTGAATTTTGTATGGAATTGTGCTGTAGAAATAAAAGTAAAAAAAAAAAAAACAGGTTCTAAATTTGTGATGCTGCATTATGGGAGCTTATTCTTATGGGATTGCATGTCTGAAGGTTGCTACCCAACCAGACCTTCATCAGTCAGCAGATAAGAGGGGACTGTAATTCAGGTAAGTGACAAAAAGCTACAAAAATGTTTAGAAAGTTAATGAAGAATGCTGGAAAGATGCTGAAATTGGATCGTCTAGTACAGACCAAGCCTTGCAGGAAGTTGCAGAGGGAGAAAGAGGACAAATATGAACCCAGACCAATTGAGGACAGGATTTAGGACAGATAAAGACTTGAAAAGTATAAAAATTGTGCAAAAAAAAAAATGTATAAAAGTAAAAATTTGTCATTGTGAACACAAAGCACAGTGGACTGCACCGAAATGCATCCTCTGTATTTAATCTAAAAAGTGGGCAGCCATATCCAGCACCCAGGGAGCAGTGATGGGGATGGTACCTTGCTCAAGGGTACCTCAGGGCAACCTTCTATTCTGGGATTCGAACCCACATTCTGATCATGTGATCTAGTCACGAAACAGTAGACCACTGCTGCCCTAGAGTTGAAATAGTGGATTTTTACAGCACAACTATTTACTAAACCCTGTCCACAACTGTCCTCCACCTTAAAGAGCTGGAAGTGGTTGGAGACAGATTTTGGGGCTGGATTTTCCCAAATATGTTGATTAATATTCATCAGCCTGTAGCTCCAGTTCTGAACTAAAGCGGCAGAACTGGGAAGGCAGGCCTGTACAGTTTAGGAACAAGATCCGATCAGTTTTACAAATTAAATTCTGTATTTTAAAAAAAAGAAAACGAGCTGTCTGTGCCTTTAAGCACGTGTGCGGCTGGACGGAGAGAGGGCGCCCTCTAGCGCCACGCGCGCTTCACTGCAACAATAGATTCAAGATTTAAGAACTTTATTTGTCACATACACAGTTACACAAGCACAACCTGCAGTGAAATAGACCCTGGATCTTCCTGAAGATTACGCAGGGTAATAAGCTAGAAATAAAAGTAAAAGAATAGAAAAATAAAATAAAGATAAAGTAAAAATAAGGATATAAAATTGAGAAAAACAGATCAATAAAATAGAATATGTCTATATAGAAACTACTGGATGATAAAGTGCTTATTTAAGTGAACGTCACAGGATACAACAGACCAAAGAAATCAAAAAATTAAAATCAAAGATCTAATGTCCATCATTTTATCCCAGTACTTTAATATTTGCTTCATAAATGATACCTAACTATGAGCAAACACTCATCTTGTAATTTTTCATTTTACAGTGAAAAATAAAAAAAACGACTTATTATTTGTGCTGCTACATCAGCAACACTATTTAAATCTGCCCTGATCCCATCAGTATAATCATATCTGTTCCTAAATTAAAGAAAAAATGTTTGGGTGCAACTAGTTGTAAAAAAAATACAATGCCCATGATGCATTGTGGTCAAAAATTGACCCACTAGAAAATGATTCTAAACATTTAATGAATAAAATACTGTGGAAAAATAATAACAAGAAGAAGAAAAACAGGAAGATGTTAAAAACACAATAATAATAATAATAATAATAATAGTGTGTGTGTGTGTGTGTGTTTGGGGGACATAAAGATCAGTTAGGCTCATTTTCACACATGACCTTCAAATGGAGAATCGTGTGCTTTGAAATGGTCCAGAGTTAGCCTTTTACACATACTGTATATCAGAAGATTTTCTGTGTGGGACCCATTCTAACCTGCTCAAAATAGTCTGTGTGGTTTAGGTGAGGGGTGGCACATGCAAGAGTAACTGTAACTGGATCCTGGACTTCCTGACTGGGAGACCCCAGTCAGTCAGGATCAGTAGCAGCACCTCCAACACCATCACACTGAGCACAGGAGCCCCCCAGGGCTGTGTGCTCAGTCCACTGCTGTTCACACTGATGACCCACGACTGTGCAGCCAAGCACAGCTCGAACCACATCATCAAATTCGCTGATGATACAACCGTGGTGGGTCTGATCAGTGGTGGAGACGAGACGGCTTACAGAGAGGAGATACAAGAGCTGACGGACTGGTGCAGAACCAACAACCTGTCTCTGAACGTCGACAAGACTAAAGAGATGGTTGTTGACTTCAGGAGATCACGTCGGGACCACACTCCACTTAGTATCAACACCTCATCTGTGGAGATGGTCCAGAGCACCAAGTTTCTTGGTGTTCACATCACTGACAACCTCACGTGGTCCCTCAACACCAACTCCATCACAAAGAAAGCCCAGCAGCGCCTCTACTTCCTGCGCAGACTGAGGAAAGCCCATCTCCCACCTTCCATTCTCACCATCTTCTACAGAGGAACCATTGAGAGCATCCTGAGCAGCTGCATTACTGCCTGGTACGGGAACTGCAACGTCTTAGACCGCAAGTCCCTACAACCGGTAGTGAGAACAGCTGAGAAGATCATCAGGATCACTCTGCCCTCTGTACAGGACATTTTCACCACTCGCTGCATCCGCAAAGCAACCAGCATTGTGGATGATCCCTCTCACCCATCCCACACTCTCTTCTCCCTCCTGCCATCCGGGAAAAGGTTCCGCAGCATACGGGCCTCCACTTCCAGGATGGGAAATAGTTTCTTCCCCCTGTCCATCAGACTCCTGAACTCTTAAACCGCCAATATCTACACAGTCCTCCTTTTCCATCTTGTATTTATTTATTTATCTCATGTTGCACTCTGCACTTTACCAATAACACTGCTCCACCACACTGCTACACTGAGATCTACCTGGGCTGCTTTGTTCCGAACACCACGGATGAATGTACTGTCTGTCGTGCTGTCTGTTGTTGTCTGTCCTGTCTGCACTTGTTGCCCCATGTTGTGTCTTATGTTGTCTTGTGTCTTGTCTTGTGTGTAGCACCAGGGTCCTGGAGGAACGTTATTTCGTTTCACTGTGTACTGTGTATATGGCTGAAATGACAATAAAATCCTACTTGACTTGACTTGAAGAGGCAGGACATGGTAGGACATGAGTCTCATTTATCGGACAGTTTCTGCCCTCAATTACCGAAACTTCTGAATCTCCTTGTTTCTCCAGCTTGTTTCTTTGTGCAAATGACCTCCATCTTCACTTTCAGATTTATCTTTTCTTCCGGTTTCTCACCAGTTGCAACATCAACACTCCCACCTGATTGTTGTGAACTTTTAGAAAAATTATTGTCTCTATTGTCATTGACTCAATTGGACATTATATGGACTTTGAACTGGAGAGCTGGAAGGACAAAGTCTGATTATTATCGTGTCCGACTGACATGGTGAGCTGTGTTCACACATACTGCTCCTCACGGGAGAACATCTGGAAAAGTACAGCATTGCAGTGTGTGTGTGAGATGGGTTTAGGAGTGTTTGCATGTGGGAAGGCAGTGAATCCTGGAGGATCTTTTTCTAGACAGGAGGAGGGAGAAGAGATTGAGGCAGAGGCGAATTGGGTCATCAACGATGTTGGTCAAACCCACAAGGGCTGTGTCATCAGTGAACTTGATTGAACTTGATCGAACTTGATCACAGTCCTGAGTCAGCATAATGAACAGCAAACAACAGCGACAGCCCTGAAAAACCCCCAGTGCTCAGTGTGGTGGTCCTGAAGACAATGCTTCCAATCAGAGGATTCCCAGTCAGGAAGTTCAGGATCACGTTCAGAGAGAGATGTTCAAGCCAGCTGACTCATCATTCCTATCAGATGATGAATGGTTGTGGTTGTGGATGAATGGTTGTGCTGAATGAACTTAAGTCCTCTCTCATAGAACTTGGACGTTGAGCAAATAGGTGGTCTTCTTTGCTGCCCTGACGTTCTGTGATTAAACCCATGCATGAGAATTATTAAGCACATCTAGAAGACCTGTGGTCTGGATGACCTGCCACCTGCACCATGTGTCCTCAGTGTCCTGGAAGTGGCTGTGGATTTTCTAGAAGCACGCTCTGGTGGCCTGGGACAGGTTATGTCTCTTATCTTAGATTTGAAGGCAACGTCTCAGGTTCTCAGCAGCATGTGCAGTAATTAATGGCTTCTGGTTGCAGTCTTTGGTTGTGGTCCATGCTGAAGGTTGGTGGAGCGTCAGTAAACATGTGATAGTCAATGTCCTGAATGAATGGCTTTTCTTTTGTCCAGGTTTTGACACCTTGAGAGCAGGAAGAGCAGGTCTGACTAGTGGTCTGTTGGGATTAGTATAACAGATTTGGTCTAAAGCCCTAAAGGGGTTAAGCTCAATACACACCAGTGATGTTTGGGTAAACCAGATCCAGTGCACTTGACTCTCTTCTTACAAAGGCAACTGTTTACTGGACTTCAGGGAGTACTGACATGAAATTTCCATCAATTAAATCTCCCACAATTGTAAACACCAGAACATTCATTGTGTTAGCATGGTGGTGAATTACTGTATTAAATAAAAGGGTCTGCATGTGATGTTGCGATTTCTGGACCCTCCAGTCTGGGAATCGAACCCAGGAGCTCCTCACTGTAAAGCAACAACGCTAACCAATATGCCAACCATATTGGAAAAACTGATGCATTTAAAAAAAACTGCCCTCTGAGGCCAATGTGTGTTTTGTGGGTTCTTTGGTGATTTGATGAGATTGTATAGCACTGATTCACAGACACGCCATTACACAATAAGCCTCAAGGTTAGCTACCATGAATAAGCATGTTAAATTTCATCAGCAAGTGAGAGCATGCCTTCAGACCAGTGCTTTGTCCTGTATCCAAAAAGGCTTCTGAAAAAGCAATTGAGCTATTATTGCAGAGCTTTAATAAGCTTCATGTGGTAAGAATAGAGGAAAGTTAGGGCTGCTCTATTATTTCAATTTTAATTTTGATTCCAAATTTGGCATCCAGCAATTTGTAAAGACAAAATAATCAGGGTTAAAGGATTAATGGAAACTGGGAAAGGTCCACTAGAGTGTAAAACTTTTGCCGAATCAATATGCAGACCAAATTAATCAGGATTATAATGTTGGCTAAAATCGAATATCCCTAGCTGAAGTAATAGAATTTGTGTTGCAAATGACTTATGTTCAACTATCTTTGATTTAAAGGGCAAAAAGAGAAACTAGGGAGGTAATGCATGCAATGAAAATGAGCACAGCTGGTGCACAAACCTCAGAAAGACATTTTCAGAACTGCAAAACATTTTACATGTCAGAAATATTAAAGCATGCAGTGCTGATATACCCAGTGACTCATACCTCAACCATTTTGTCCTAGACCCAGAATAAAGACCACTGGCATGATTCACATTGCAGCTGTGCTTCTGAGACCTTCCTTCTGAAGCTCTTTTCTTTTCTCTATTAACTCTCCTGAACCTCCAAACCTTTACTGTGTGATTCTGACTGCTGATGGGCAGCTTTACACCGTCCAGCAATTCCAAGGACAACTGAGTACTTTCTGCCTAGAGATTTTTCCTAACAGATGTATCAAACAGAGCTGGATTATTAACAGATGTGTTTACACTTTGTCTGATTAGGACATGCCTGGAGTCCAGATTTTGTTTTGTTAATGTAAATTTTTGTTAATAATATGATATGATGCAAAACATTAGAAATCAATAGTCAACCAAGCTGTTGTTCTGTTCAATTAGTTGTTCTGAAGTCATTAATGTGGTGGTGGTAGGGTTCTTGCCTATGGATCAAGAGGTTGCAGGTTCAAATCCCACCTAGTGGGATCTAGTGCTACCAGCATAGATAAAACTGTAATAAGGACAATTTTCTATGTAAGCCAGCACTGAGGTCAGGTGAGGCATAATATGTACTATATGAGTCAGTCAGTCATTTTCTGGGCCACTTCTATTTTGCAAAGGAGACACACCCTGGAGAGGTCGCCAGCCCACAGGGGCAACACACCAGTAAGGGGTTCGAACCCACAATCTTCCAATCCGGGGCCAACTCCCGAACCACTAGGCCACCACTGCCCCTGTACTGAGAGTGTAAAGTAAAAGGTACAGGAATGTACTGAGAGTGTAAAGTAAAAGTACAGGAAAGTACTGACAGTGTAAAGTAAAAGTACAGGAATGTACTGAGAGTGTAAAGTAAAAGTACAGGAGTGTACTGAGAGTGTAAAGTAAAAGTACAGGAGTGTACTGAGAGTGTAGAGTGAGACGTGTCTCCTCTGAAGGACGTCTGGAGCGTCTGTCTGTGCTGAAAGTGAACTGAATCTCACTCCATATTAATAGAATTAAAGACGATTAAAGCCTCGAACTTCAACTCCAATAAAAACAATCTACTGAAAATAATCCACATGAACTTCACCGCTTCACTTTCATCACCGTCTCTACTAGTTCTCCATCACGGACACACACTCAACACACCCTGAACTCCACCGTCCACTCTCCCTGTCCTCTCTCTCACTCTCCTTCACCCTGTCCTGCACCGATGGACACTCAGAGGGACGTCTCTTCTGTGTTTGTGTCCATTTAGTCTGAGACGGTCTCAGTGATGGAGGATAAAAATACTGCAGAATCTCATTTCAAATGCATTCAAAGTAAGTTAGAAGGAATAGAAAGTACATTATTTGGGTTCAAATCCAGGGAATAAAAAAGTAAAAAAAAAAAGTAATCAGAATAAATATTCAGGTAAAATTCAGATAACTGAATATTCTATTCATATAAGTTTTTTTTCATCATTATTTCTCACCAAATCTAAAATAAATAAAGTTAATCTTCATGACTCATCTTTGTGAGCTAAATATGTAGATTTTAGTATATTTCTATGTTTATTTTTGATATACTCAAAAATAGAACTTCTCTACTAGTATTTTTATTTGGCCCAGGCTTCACCTACAACCGTCCCGCTTGACACTAGCGGCTTTTTCAGCGTCGGCACTTTCGCCATTTCATTCCCCAGGCGAGCGGTTGACAGGGGAAAAACCGCCATCTAAGGTGTCGCTTGCACTAATCTCTGGGTGACGCACGAATTAACATTATGAGGCAATGGATATATGCATGTCTCACCGCAGAAGCCTAGCTAATCGAATCTGTGTTTATTCCGCTACCGCGACCGGTGCGGAAAGTGCGGCAGCGGAACAGGAGGAATGTTGTTCTGGTGACTGATGGCGGACAGGCGAGGCTCACAGGTTGGTTTCGCGATGGCCGCTGCCTCTTTTCACACGGTTTATTCCATAAAACGTCACTTTTGGGAGGAACTGTGCGCCTTTTGATGTTTCGGGGACGCACCGGAACGCAGGCAGCTCCGTTTGGGACCGGACAGCGGTGTCCCGGGCCCCAAGCGGAGTCGTTTTTCTCAGTCGAGCGCAGTCGGTTTTTTTTCGGCCTGCTGAGCGGCTAGTTAGCCTGTTAGCATGCTAGCTTAGCATGTTATCGTGCACGGCTGCTGCTCTGCGGACGTTTTTAGCACATTAGCTCTTTAGCCTTTGATCGTAGCGGGCAAAAGGGGTTTCGGAAAGAGGGGCTGTTGTTTTTTTGTTCTCGGGGAGAGTCTGAGAAGCGAGCGCAGGAGGATATTTTATCTTCCTCTCCAGGTTGCTAACAGTGTCACTGTTTGTTGCGTTAGCCAGGCTAGGAGCACTTCCAGCTAGCCGTGAGAACAGTCTGAGCCCTTTGTACAACGAGTTAAAGTGGAGGGTGAAGATCTGTTTATTCAGAGGTGGGATATTAGGAGAAAATGACATTTTCATCTGACCAAAGGAAACCATAAGTAAACATTTTTGGCTAAAATTACAGGTTGTTATTGTGTTGGAGCATCACAACAACAAACCATGGTCAAGCTGGGTCCATGCCTTGGCCAGTTCATTCTTCACTGTTCTGTTTTCCTTGTTGCTTTTTAGATGTTGTCAGACACTGCTTAGCGTTTGCTGAAAAGCAGCAGATTTATTCCATCTCTAGCAATCTAGTCTAGTCCAAATGTACCTCCAACTTGTGTGGGACACAAAGTTTAAGAGGAATAGTGAGAGTAACATGGGGTAAACAGTTCCAAAGAGATCATTTTAGCTGCTATATCTTCCTCACGCCTGTGTAAAAACGAATTAAGGAAGCGTTACCAGTAAACAGGTAATAGAAGATCCAGAAATATAATTTTTGCTGCTTCATCCTCGTCACTCCTCGTCCTTTTCTCTGCCACAAACTTTTGTCTGTAGAGATTTTCCTCTCCCTTTTTTTGCAGTGATAGCATGGATCCAGACAGCGGGGCGGAAAACCAGCGAGCTATCAGTCTGCAATGGAAGAGCTACAAGCTTGTACAGGATCCTGCCATCCGCAGGGTCGCTCAAAAAATCTACAGATACGATGGGATTCACTTCAGTGTTCCGGTATTCACCCTTGTTTGTTTTGATAGACTTTTTCAGCGGTTAATTTAACTCACAGATGGGCAGGAAATGTCTATAAAGGCTCAATTTGGTTGTATTATTTGCTTAATTTTGGTTGTGTAATGTAGAATTGTGAATGTCTGTGGCTTCTCCAAATGCAGAGTGTTGAAAACGAAAGTCTGAAACTGGATTCCTAGATACACAACTCTGTATTGAAGGCACACTCATTTCATGAGATGACTTATTATTGTGCGTTTTAAAATTTCAGCAGTATTATTATTATGCACGTTTTCGCCCCTAATATATGTTAGGTAGTTTGTGTATGAATAGATAAATAACGTTCAGTTTGATTAGTTCGTAAGATTCTGATGACTGCGTTAAGCTTTACTGACTGAGCAATCTGGACATGGACGTTCGTTCATTCTTAAATATCGTGTGGTTTGGATGCAGTTGATTGCACGTGCCTGAATAGTGCTCATGGCTCCCAAAGATGTGACCTCATTTTGGACACAGTGCATATGTTTTGTATTAGTTCACAATTTAATAAATTACAGTGATACATTCTCACTGTAAACATCTATCTTCTACTCACTCACAGGACTCAGGCTTTCCACCTGTGGGAGAATTACGTGATCCTCGACCCCGAAGGATCTGGTCCAGACATACAGAGCTTTCACTTCCGTTGCCCAAATTTAAGGTATGGGCTTTGTGTAGACTTTTTAAATGGTTTTAAATGTACATTTCTGTGTTTCTAGCAGGTTACTATGCCCCCAGTGTGGACGTGGAGTATAGGAGCCAGAACATGCCTTCATGGTTGCAGCTTGTACATTTTTCTGTTTTGTTCTGGTCAGTTTGTTTTCCCAATGTGCTCTGAAGATTTTCATAAGCGAAGTAGTCTCTGTTAGCACTGGATATTAAAAGTCAGTGCTTTGATGGTAGTAAGCAAATTATTTCAGCTTTGGAAAGTTCCATTTCAGTCAGTGCTGACTTTCAGTTTCTGAGCATGTTCTTATGCTGTGAGCATAAGTGCTGTGAGATGAATATATTAGGAATGCTGGTCAGTGTGTAAAATAAATGCGACCGTTTAAAATTATGGTTAGTTGATTGATTAATATTTGTGACACTCGACCTGCATTTAGTGGCCATAGCTTTTCCTTGCCTTTGCTTGCTTTAAATATATATAAAAATAGATTTCATAATGATTGAATTCTTATTAATATCTTCGTTAGACGGAATGCTGCATTCATCTGCTTAGGTATGTAGGTGCACTTTTTTGTTCCTGCTTTGTATTCTTTTTGATTTGCTAGGAAAATAAAAAGTCAGGCATCCTTCAAGAAGGTCCCATGGTTTTCAGGCTTGAATTTACAGCCACATGAGAAGTGACCTTCTCTCCCATGGAGAGAATGATGGGCAGCATTTGAACCTGACTCTCACTTTAAGATTTCCGAAGCATTAACTCCTTCACATACTCTTAACATTTCCTCCTTTATTTTACCTCCTCCTCAAAATGTTCTTCTGAATAGTTGGATGAGTACTACGTGGGTCCTATTCCATTGAAGGAGGTCACGTTTGCCCGCCTGAATGATAACATAAAAGAACCTTTCTTGTTGGAGATGTGTGCCAAGTTTGGCGAGGTGGAAGAAATGGAGATCTTGTTTCACCCGAAGACCCGAAAGCACTTGGGCTTGGCCCGCGTTCTGTTCACCAGCACCAGGGGAGCCAAAGACACAGTTAAACACCTGCACAACACCTCCGTCATGGGCAACATTGTCCATGCCCAGCTAGACATCAAAGGTAGGCACCCTTGATTTATTACCTTTCTTCTGGTTTGCAGCAAAGGTGTGTCTGGAACGGAAACTGAAAAAGTGCTTCCTTGAGGTTTGGATTTTTTCATGAGATTTCAGTTAGTTTTCAGTGAAACTAAGCTTCTTTATGCACACTGAATGTCATGGTGGCTAGGGGTGGGAGCTGACACATAGCGGTGTAACCTCTTCACACCTCACATCTTTAAAATTTGCTAAATTTAACTGCAGAATACATCAGTTGCTTTATCACTGCAGTACCAGCTATTGCAATATGAAACGGAACCTTCTCACAATCAGCGATAGCTGTAAACATCCTGACGAGCCTTAAGTGTGAGGTGCAGAGGTACTAGTGTGATACAGCCAACATTAATGCTATATAATCTTGCTGTGCAGCTGTACTACTGGTAGATTCACAGGTATAGTATAGTATTTGCAACCTTCACAACTTGCACAGCAATACATAACGTATTTTGTGGGTGTTTGCAGGCCAGCAGAGGATGAAATATTACGATCTGATTGTTAGTGGCTCATACACCCCTCAGACTGTGCCAACTGGGGGCAAGGCCCTCACTGAGAAGTTTCAGCCCCCTGCACCAGCCCAGCCTGACACAGTAAGTGCATACGGTAATTTGTAGAATTGTCTACTACTGTGCTTGTTCTTAAACATTGTCATCCTTTGCTCCTTCTCCACCAGTCGTCGGATGTCAGAAGGAAACTGTCTGTAGACCAGGTGCCTGTTCCACCTCTTGGCAGTACCACCCCGTGCTCGGTGGATACTGGATTTGGGGAACAGCGCCTGGATACTCCCCAGTCCTCGCACGGGGGCCCATATACTCCAGGGTCTTCTTGCTCCTCACAGGGTGGAAGCACTCCATACACATCACGCTCTGGGACTCCCTTTTCCCAGGATTCAGGTTACTCTGGTGGCAGGTTGGTACCTGGTAACTGAAGCTGTTATTAAAGCACTTTCACTTTGGTCATTTTCATGGACTCTGTCGATTTTCCTGGCAGTACAAGCATTTTCAGATTAAGGAACTGATACTCCATCTCTCTGGATTAGCGAAATATATTAGCTGAAAACGTATTTGTGTACAAAAACCTGCTTTTATATCTGCTCTTTTGGAGTACATAAAATGTGCAAAGTGTCTGTTTGAACATCAGTCAAATTGAAACCATTTAAGACTACATTTAGAACAACCAGCCATAGATACTGGTATGATTTCAATATGAGGATTCTCTACTTTACACGACTGCTGCTTCTCACCACATTTAGTCTACTTTCCAAAGCACCAGGCACTGGATTTACATGGCTGGGGTGAAATAATCTAATATCCTTTCTTTTAACAATGGCATTAGCAAGAGAAGAGCCCAAGATCTTTCAGAATGACAAAATTTGTGATAATTATAGCATTTAAGCATATAAAGCGTTTCTATTTATCAGTGGTGTCAGTTATTTTTAGTGATTCTGTGCTAAAAAACATCAGAATTGATGGCAAATAAAGGTGGCTGGAAATTCACTCACCAAGTGATAATTTAATTTACATCGTAAGAGTTTATTAATAAAGAAAAGTTTTACTTGTTTATTACATATGTTCCCTTGACGGACTAATCCAGCTTGAATGGAGCTTATGAGTAACTTGGATTTATTTATTAGAAATGCTTCAGTTTGCAATTTTGAATCGTTATTGCATTGGCATAATAAGTCAATGTCTAAATGTTGCTTGTAAGACAAAATAATTACTGTGCTTGATCACTTTCAGTAATAATTGTTTGCTCCTGTGCCTGCAGGCATCCAGGTTTCGGTGGGACAGGTTACGCTACGCAGGACATGCTACCCTCTTCCTCTTGCTCTTCCTCTGCTGTGTCATCCTCATCAGGGTTCAAGCCCCCACGCTACTATGAGGACGCTCATGCTCCTCCCCCACAAGATCCTGCTATGTTCCACAGAGGTCGGGCTGGATTTCCCACTCCTTCTGCACCTTTTCGACCCAACGAGCCTCCGTGCTACCCTCCGTTTCCCAACGCGGGTGGGGCAGGAATTCAGATGCCCCCCAACCCATACGTGCCACCCTCAGGCTCCTTATTCGAGTCTCCACCAGTAGTAGACAGGGAAAGAGACAGAGAAAGGGGTCCTCGAGACAGGGAGCGAGACAAAGACTCTGGGGGACGCTATGGAGCTTCTCGACGTTCCTCTTTGCACCATCAACCGGAGGTGAACTCTTCGCCTGCGTCCTCCTCCAAATCTGCCTACCATTCCCATCACTCCCACCACTCCCACCACCCTGACCGGCGTGAGGAGCGTGCGGATGGCAGGCCGTATCGGCGGGACAGCTCGGGATCGCGCTCTGGTGACCATGGACGGCACCGGAACCACCACCACTCGCACAACCACCACAGCAGGCGGAGGAGCAGCAGAGACAGAGAGTGGGAACGTGACAGAGAAAGAGAAGGGGAGTACACCAACAACTCAGACCCTCGGTACGGAGGCCATCTCAACTCCAGTCACCGCTCATCCAACAGCCTCTCTCCTCCTCCTACCTCTGCTTCCTACGGAGGGTACCCTCAGCCTAAAGACTTGCCCACTCATGATACCCCTTCTTCATCCAGGCTGGAACCCTCACCACCTTTCCGCCTGCAGGCTGCCGGTGAACGAAGTTCTATGGATAACGACTATCGTTCACGTTCCCAACATGCCCCTCTGCCCCCTCCGCCTCCCCCTCCGCCCCCTCCTGCCCTCAGCCGCCAGCTGCAGTGGCCTAAAACACTTGGTTCACTCCGGACGCCAGCCGAGCTCCACCCAGAAGAGCAGTGGACATTACCGAAACGCCGTCCCAGTACCCCGCCGCAGCCCCCACGCACTCCTCCGCCCTCTTCTCCTCCCCATGCCTCCGTCCCTTCATCATCCACTTCACCTTCTTCTACCTCCCTCCCTCACCACCTCCCCACCTCTACAGCGTCCCTTTCTCCGCCCCAGCGAGACTCCTCTTCTCCAGAACCAGACTCTACCAATGAGAGTCTGCCGTTCATTCACCACAGCAGCAGTCTGGACTCACGTATTGAGATGCTCTTAAAGGAGCAAAAATCCAAGTTCTCGTTCCTTGCATCAGATGACGAAGAGGAGGACAGGAAGGAGGAGGAGAGGAGAGAACCAGAGAACATTGAAGGACAGTCTGGTAAGCAGAGGGAGGAGGCAGGTGATAGATCCAGCCTCAGAAGGCAAGGGGAGGTGGATGGGAGCCAGAGGAGAAGAGCAGACCGGGATGGTCGTAGGAGCAGAGCAAAGAAACCAGTTGGAGGAGAAGGCAGAAAAAGTCCTGCAGTGGTGGAGGCCTCAAGTGCTTCTGTCTCCGGTTCAGGCTCAGACTCTGTACAGGACCAGTCGGCTCTCTCCCTGGAGGAACGCTCTCGACTGACCTCTGACCCACACAACGCTGTAGGTGCTCACACTCCACCTACCTACAATGGAGAAGGACAGGTAAGTAATCTCTGCAGACGTGACATGACATAAATGCCTACATCAATCATGTATACCCAGTGTGCTTGATGATTAGTATGTGCCTAAAGAATTAAGTGACCCTTACAGGGCTCATTTGCAGATACAGTGATAATTTACAGGTTATAATGTCGACTTGATAGGTGTTTATAAAAAGATGAAGTATGGTTTGGTCGATGGACATTGTGATTGCCTCATAATTTGTTGATGTAGTTGTAAGATCGCTACGTTTAATATTTCAGACTTTTTAATCATCAGTAGATGAATGAAGTAGACTGTGTTAAAATATAGGGAGGAGAAGTAAGGAAAGACCAGCTGAGTTGGAGGGGATTGGCTGTGAATGAGCTGTGCTGACCCCTAAACGGGAGCAGCCAATAGAAAAAGATCCGTTGGTTAGTTGCCCAACTAGATACTGATAAATCATTTGCTCATTTTCAATCTCAAGTCAGTTTAATACTTAAAATGATTGACTTTTATTTTGACTGGCTTTGACTCCTCTTTGCCTGTTTTGAGCTCAATGATGGCGCTCAATGATGGCGCTAAAATCAGATCATTTCATCAAAATCATTTGGAATGATGAATACGCTTTTGGAGGGGATATCAGAGATTAGATTGTTTTACTAAGTTAGAGAAGCATGAAAGTGAGCGTAATGGTGAAAATAGACACTGTATGACCAATGTCTTTTAGAATTGTATCTCTAATTCCCTGTACAGTTTTTAAGTTCCTATCGACCTTATGCTCTGCACAATTGTTAAATAGTTAATGAGCTCAATCCGGTGTACTAAATGATCGCCAGGATTTCCAATTAGGTGACCTGAGCATGGAGCTGCTTCAGAAATGGTCAGTTTCCAGTAGACTAATGGTAGTAAAATGGCAAAACCTTGCCATGGCCGTGCTGCTTGTAATTGCTTGTGTGTCCCTTCCAATCTCTACCATTATGCATCAACCTTTCCGTCATAAAACCACATTCTACCTCCAACTCAGCAGTCCCCTTGGTCTCTTTATCTTTTAATGTAGAAATGCAGTGCCAGAATGGAGTTACGTCTTTATTTTCACTCACAAGAATCTGTTGTTGTTGTTCTTTTGTCCTCCATGTCTAAAATGTTCTCAGCCATCTCCACATTCCTCTGGAGAAGACATGGATATATCTGAAGAAGATGATGATGCTGCAATTTCTACTGTGATGCAGCATCACGCTGCTGCCTCTTCCTCCTCTTCCCCTACAACCTCATCACAGACAGTTCTTCCCTCACAAACTTTAGAGCCCTCATCCAGCCCACCTCCTGACAGCACACAGCACTTCGGCTCCGGCGTGCAACCCCCCCTGCCCTCGTACCCTCCCCACCTGCCTCCTCCACCGCCGCCTGGCTTCTCCCTTCAACCTCCCCCACCCCCTGGCATTCCACCTCCACTCCAACACATGGAGCTACATCCAGAGTACCCGCCACCATTGCCGCACCACATGTACGACTACGCCAACTCGGTGGAGCTGATGAGCCAGTACAGTGGCATGTCTTTCCAGATGCAGACGCAGATGCTCAGCCGTCTGCACCAGATGCGAATCACTTCAGGCAACGGCTCCACAGTGCAACCAGGAGAACAAGCCTCTGAATATCCACCTTCTTACCACCTACATTCAATGGCCCATCCCCATGCACCTCCACCTCATCCACACCATCCCTATATGGACCAAGACGGTACTGCAGGGAACCACTACGATCAGGACCACCGCTATATGCCCCCTCACATGTCGTATCAATACCCAGACCCACACGCTGCACAGTTGCCCCACCATGCTATCCCTCCTCAGCACTCTCCCTGGCCTTCACACGTCGTTCCTCAGCACTACTCTTCCCACTACTCGTTACCTGCCTACGGTGCAGCGCCGGGTGTGGAGGGAGAGCACTACGAGGAAACGGGTAACCCCTTGGCCTTATTGGGCCAAAACCCTCACGAGGCCACAGTCCAGCAGGTCCTGGCCGTTCTGATTGAAGAAATGAAGACCATCATGCAGAGAGACTTGAACCGCAAAATGGTGGAGAATGTGGCTTTTGGCACCTTCGATGAATGGTGGGAGAGAAAAGAGAGGAAAGCTAAGGTAAGTGCAGACAGAGCCAGAGGGATCGGTTCTTCTGAAATCGCGTTACGCTCTCTTAATTTATGAAATGAATCTGTCCATGGTGCTAAAATTCAGAGGGTGGGGATTCAGATCATCTTAGAACCTGTAGAAATCTATTAAATTAATTAGTAAATGATGTGCTTGCGCATTATTTATTGAAGTCATACATTTCTGCTGCCGTTTTACTGCCCAAGTTTAGGACGCACAGCAGTACATTAGGTAGGCCAAGAAAAGCTTGGTGATTTTGTTTTTGCTACCATCCATGTTTCTCCAGTTCAAAACAATCTCGTCAAAGAGACCTGTGGGAAATTTTTTTTTTTTTTTAATTTTGTTTATTTATTTATTTATTTATTTATTTTTAAAAGTATTGAACAAGTCAAAGAATCAAGTCGTAGTTTCAGAAATGCGCACTTTTATGTAATACTAATTGGTTTCAGGAAACATAATGGGGGTAACTAGTTGATGCCACTGGCTGAGAGGCTTCTTAAGACATTGTGAATTTTAAATATGAGCATCCAGTTCATATAAACAAATGATTATTTCCAATTCAAATGAGGACCAGAATAAGTCTCATTGTTAGATAAGGTTTGATAGGAGTGACTGAACTGAAACTGGATAGGAATTTGCTGTGATTAACACTGGAACTATAGTCAAAAAAGCTTTGGACCCATTTTGCTTACTTGATTCTTTATTCTTTCTTTCTCTCAGCCTTTCCAGACAGCTATGAGAGGTGTTTCAGTGGTGCGAGAGGAAGAGAAGAAGGAAGAGAAGACCAGCAGTCGGCCACGCGAGCCCCTCACGTCTCTGGTGGACTGGGCTAAGAGCGGCGGCCTGGAGGGTTTCTCCCTGCGGGGAGCACTGCGATTGCCATCGTTTAAGGTTCCTGGCTTTGCTCAGCTGAAAGCCACAATCCTCACATCACCATACAAAGCAGCCTAATTACAATTCTCCTTAAGTAACTAAAAAAAACATCAAAAATATTTATTCAAACGGTTGGAGATTTAAATTTTTGTTTGTTTGATAATCTTAACTTCGTACCAGACTTGTGAAAACTGCTTCCAGTTGTTTGAGATCGTTTAAGTGAAGCTTGAGTCAGTGACTAATGTGTTTGTGTTGTGTTTTCCCAGGTGAAAAGGAAAGAGCCTCAGGAGCTTGCAGAGGATGTGTCACTGAAAAGAGCCAGGCCTTCCACACCACAAGATGAAGACGAAGGTAAACATCTCTCTGTTAAAGACCTTAAATGAATAACTTCAAATCTGAAACACTATACCTGTACTTTACACCTTGTATATGTGCTGTGTGGCTTTAAAATGAGTAAAAAACCTACTTTGGCAAATTCGGAGATAACATTTTTATCAGGCGACTGGGATGGTGCTGAGAAAAGTTGGGTTGTTCCTCACACTCTAAACCTCCTGGATAAGATTTGGGCCTGTATTGTAATTCTGATGTTGTGTAAATGTAAATTTAAGCCTTGTCTTTTGATCGTCCATAACCTGTTCCTAATTGAACTTTTTGAGCTGTTTTCTCTCAGACTCCTACCAGGGTAAGGGTCCAGACGTTCCTGGCCGGCCCGAGGAGAGTCGGGCACCCGACAGAGAGGCAGTTCGCCGAAGGAAGAGAACCAAGGCCCGCAAACCGTACGACCTAGACAGCGAAGGCGAGGAGACGTCAGATGAATCTTCATCTGAAAAGGTGTGTGTAATTCTGTAACAGTTTCTCTAAGAACATTTTATGGAGTGTTGTTTTTTTTGCTTTTGTAGAAATGCTCCAAATGAAACAACCATGCCCTCGTCTGTGGTCCATGTTTTTTCAGCATTTTTGTCATTATCTTAAAAGTAGATTTTACTGTCCTCTTAAAAATCTCCCTTTCCTCACTCAGACATGCATTTCAGTAAGACAGTGTTTGTTGTTGGACGCTAGATGGCAGCATTGCCGTGTGCCTGGATCCTAGACATTTATTTTCATCAGGCTGATTAGAAGCCAGTAATACTCTTTAGATCTTTGCTTTTTTATTGGAGAAGTTATGCTTGTGTGTGAAGAACTGTTAGTGATGTATACTTTTTGTTTCTCAGGAGGATGAAGATGACAGTGAAAAAGAGTCTGAGGGTAAGCAGTACAATTGATTTGCTTTGCTTTTGTCATTTTAGCTTTTTAAAGTGAGCATAACACTGCCATTCCTTTTACCATGTATAAGATTATTGTTTAAATTAATGTCCAACCAGTCGAAGCCATTAGCGCAGACAGCGACGACGAGAGCATCTCCTCTTCATCGGAGAGCTCCTCATCCTCTTCCTCCTCTTCGTCGTCATCGTCCTCTGACGAAGATGAAGTGGAGCGAGCAGAGGAGAGCGAAGGGTTGGACACAATGGACGAGTCAACAATGGACAGCTTAGCTATGGACACAGAGAAAGAGGAAGAAAAGTATGTAGCTTTTAATGTGACTCATAAGTAAAACAGATTAAAGAATGTGAAGAGGATGGTTGTGATTGACCACTTTTCTTTCTTTCAGGGAGAAAGCAAGTGTCAACAGACTGTCTGCTGCAGAGGTTAAATTGGGTAAGCCAGTGAGCCCAACTGAGTGAACTTGTTGGAAAATCCTGTTTCTCCTTCTCACTTTCATCTAATTACTTTTTTTTTTTTTTCCTGAATGCAGAAGAGAAGACTGCCACAGCTGTGTCCATGGACCAGAGGCCGTCATCTCCACTATGTCCTCGCCCTTCCTCTCCCATCTTGCCCCCTCTCAAGAAGCGGCGCAAAACGGTGTCTTTCTCCACAGAGGAGAACGAGGTCAAACCCACCCTCGAGTTATCTGCTGGTTTGGCGTCTCCACCTGCAACTCCCACTCCTTCCCAATCTCTCCTCCTGTCTCCTGTAAAATCTCAGCCTCCAGAATTGCTTACTTCCACGTCTCCTGGTGCAACACCCACATCTTCCAAACATCTCCCTATGCTTCGTCCCTTCGCCTCTCACACAGGAGAAGCCAGTGCACTTCCTCAATCCCCCACTTCCGTTCTCACCGTCCCCCCACCAGTGCGCTCTCTTCGGCCAGAGGAGCCCCGAAAAAGTCCAGGCCCTCCACAGACATCTCATGCGAAGTCCCCCTCCAGACGAGCCGCAGGCAAAGACTCCCCCAAAACACCTGTCGCTCCTGTGTGTCTTACAGTCCAAAACTTACCACTGGACCACGCTTCTCTGGTCCGAGTCGCTTACGAGGAGCCGGTCCCTGTAACCACGCCCACCCAGAAAGGTCGCAATCGTGGTCGCTCCAGAACCATCAGCCAGTCAGCTTCCACGCCACACCCTGTGTTGCAGGAGGAGGATGAGGAGGATGAAGAAGAGCAGCTGGAACAGAGGTTGAAGCTCAGGGAGCAGGTTGGTGCATCCAGCCTGTTGCAGCTGGCCACAGCACCCACGCCTGACTTGTCTGTGCTGGCAGACGTAGCTTTGAAAATGGACCCCGAAGCAGAGAGAGATTCCGAAGAGACAGAAACCTCAGATGAGGCTGAGGAGCACAAGCTGGAGGAAGAAGAGGGGGATTTGTTTGCACCCCACCCGCGGCTCCCCCTGCTGGACCCCGAAGGCATGTTCATCTTGCACGAGCACAATTACTCCAAAAATCCAGCTCTTCTCACTCCTTCTCCTTCTCTCTCATCTGTCCAAAAGAGGACAAAGCAAGATGCTACTGTTTTGCTCCCTGCAGACCTCAACCAGCACGGTGTGCAGGAGGCCCCAGAGGAGGTTATAGGAGACACAATGGCAGGCAGGGGGGATGCAGCCGAACTTTATGGAGGCCTTTCCAGTTTGGGCCTTGTTTCCGAGCCAGGGGATTTGGCCGATACCCGTACCCTCAGTCCCTTTTCCAAAAAGAAAGGGTCATTACAGCGACAGGAGGAGCAGAAGAAAGGAAAGAATAAAAAGAGGACTAGCAGTGATAAGGAGAATGTGGATGTGCAGCTCACCAAAAGACAGAAGGAGGAACAGGGCAAGAAACAGAAGAAAGGGAAGTTAGAGGTGTGTGTATATTTGTGCTCTATGGGCACGTGCCATTTTCCAAGTGGTGTCTATGTGTGTGTCAGAGTTAACATCGCATTTTTCCATTTCTATTTCTGGCCAGCTGACATCAGGCTAGAGACGCAGTGTTATTATTGTTTCTTAGTGAGGCTTTCCTTACCCTGCAACAGCTTGTGGGCCAAGGTCACTCTCTGCCTACACTGTATACGCCGCTGTTATAAATTCACACTTTTTTAGAATTATTTGTGCGCACTAGGGCTTGAACAGTGATCATTTTTATATCAAAATATATTTTTTAAGGGCTGCAATGCTCAAAATGCCTGGACTGCAATTTTAATTATTTTCATTATCATTCAGAATTGATGCGTCCAAACAGGGGAGTTATTAATAATAGGAGTAACAGCTAATAATAAAGAGCAAAACTTGCAAAACTGAGCTGAAGTGCAAACATTTGAGTGGAACAAATGGTAAGTTTACAGAAAGTAAACTTTCTGTAGGGAGTAAAAAGAAAAAACTAATTTTCTCCACATTAAGCCCTAGTGTGCACTGATTCCTAAACCAAGTAAAAACAACTGACTTCTACATGTTTTATTGGGAAACAGTTGGTCTAATGGTGTTTAATCTCAGCTTTATACACCCATGTTCATTTGACCAGACAGACACACTTGAGCTAACGTTTTAAAGTTAAAGCATAGAACACTAAAATGTGCAGGGGTTACTCTTAGGCCAGGTTTGGGAAGCGTTGTTTTAATGTAAGAATACCTGGTAACCTCTCATTCTTAAAATGCGTCAGGACCTGGAAGAGGATGTGGACGTGGAAGAGTTGGAGTCAGGTGAGCTGTCCAGCTCCACCTCCGATACGGCAGACTCCGACTTTGGCCTGTACGAGTCTGTTGAGTTTGAACGTGAGGAGGTGAGAAAGAGTGAGCGGCTCTTCCTCCAGGAAGCTGGTGTAACCCCATCCACCCAGCGGTGGCCCAAACATGCCTCGGCGGCACAATCGTTGGCAGAGTTGCGGGCAAAGTTTGAGCAGCGCAGCGAGTTTGAGCAGATGACCATTCTCTACGACATCTGGAACGCTGGCTTGGACACTGAGGATATGCGGCTCCTAAAGAACACATACGAGAAGCTGCTGCAGAACGACCACAATACAGATTGGCTTAATGACACTCACTGGGTTCCTCACACAAATATCCTTTCTGTGAATGGCTGGCCGATTGGGGGTGTCAGTGAGAGGAGTATTCTCAGGTCACTAAGAATACGAAAGGTTTTTCAAGCGGTTTTTGACCCCAGTTCTAAAAAGGGTGTTTAGGTTTCCTTTTCATTGTATTTTTATTTTTATTAATTTCTTTTTCAGTCGAAAGTGTCTGTGGCTTGACATGAACTGAAATAACCCGTGAGTGTATCATGTAGACGTTTTGCATGTTCCGTCTTTCCACAATGAGTTCTGACCCTTGACCCACCCTGCACTCACCAATATCCCCAACCCAAGGCGTAAGAAGAAGGCAGCGGTTGGGCAACTGAGAGAGCATGTAACGGGCTGTGCCCGCAGCGAGGGCTACTACGCCATCAGTCGCAAGGAGAAGGATGTTTATCTGGACCTGGATCTCCCTGAAGCTGCGCAGGAAGCTGTGGATTATGACATTTCGGTATTTTCCATTTTTCTGTTTGATTCAACCCAAACTCATTTCCATTTTCATAGTCCTAAAGGAGACATTTGTGAACGTAAAAGAAACACGTTAAAATTTCTGAATCATTATCACTGGCTTATTTTGCCCTGCTTTTATCTCCTGATATTGAAATGGTTGGTTAAATAATCAGGCTTGAAGCAGTCAGTAAAGCAGCCTGCTTGATGTCACGCTTGTGCTTTAAGCTGTTTTGTGAAATGAGGAACAATTTAAAGTTTAATCTAAAGCCTTGTTCTCAGTTAAGCCTAGAGTGCCTAGAGCTCTGACCGTCAAGTGAAGAACGTTCCTGTTACAGCAGCACAGGCAGTGCTGTACAGGAAATGAGGAAAATTGACAAACGTGTGGATTTGTGCATCTCTGACATGGAGCTTATTTTTGATGATTGGGTTGGAGCACCTTGAAGGAGAACTCTCAGTTGTCATGTCAGTGCAAGGCTTATTTATGTGCATGGGAAGTGAACGCTTGCTTGTGTGGTCCAATCCCAAAGAGGTGCTACTGTAGTGTCGTCCGTCAGGGCTGTTCACAGCTGTACGTCTTTTAATGTTTTACAAAACCAGTTTATAGTAATTCGTCAGGTGTTCCGGATCAAATTTTGCCTCAGAAACGCATTTCAAGTCAGAGAAAGTGCAGCAGAACACGTCCAGCTGGGTGCCGAGTTTCAGTCTCCGGGTTCCTCCATTTCAAGGCAGTGGAAATAAGATCATGAGGGGAATTATGAAAGGAATGGGTAGTTTCATCACAGGACCATGTAGACTTATTTCTTTTCACGTGGAACCACCTCTCTTGGTCATAAATCATGAAACCCCTCCTTTTTCTTCCAGGGTTCAAACCGTTTGCTCTCGGAGAGGCGCTCTGAGCAGAGACGTCTACTCAGTGCTATCGGCACCCCTGCAGTGATGGACTCGGACTTGCTCAAGCTCAACCAGCTCAAGGTGAAGTCGTCTGCTCTGGCCTTGACTGCTAATCTCCCTTTCTGCTGTAATAAAACAAGGCCTTGTACTGTCCGTATGATAATCTGCAATAGACAAGGCTGATGACCTCTTGTTTCACATGGTTTTAAGGAAATCCTGTACAACTAAGCTGCATTACCAGAGCATTATTATCATGGAAAAAAGAAAGTCATGGTGCACCAGATCCATTTTATTTACTGCAAATTTTAGCACACATGCTCTTGTTTGTCTTTTGTTTATCCCTTATTCTCATTGTTTTTTTTTCTTTCCTCCTCTTTGTGAGCAGTTCCGGAAAAAGAAGCTCCGCTTTGGTCGCAGTCGTATCCACGAGTGGGGCCTGTTTGCCATGGAACCCATTGCAGCAGATGAAATGGTTATTGAATATGTGGGCCAAAACATCAGACAGGTACTGATGCATCTAATGTTTATTTGTGTATCTATGGCAAGAAGGTTGGAGGAAGTTTGTGTGCATCTTAAATGTTCATTATGATGATATGCATTCAAAGTTGTTTGGTTTTGCGTTAAACAGATGCCACACCCTGACGTGTGAACTCAATAATACACCAAGTATATATACAATAATACACCAACCGGTCATGTGAGGAACGTTCCTGTTACAGCAGCACAGGCAGTGCTGTACAGGAAATGAGGAAAATTGACAAACGTGTGGATTTGTGCATCTCTGACATGGAGCTTATTTTTGATGATTGGGTTGGAGCACCTTGAAGGAGAACTCTCAATTGATGTCAATGTCAGTGCAAGGCTTATTTATGTGCATGGGAAGTGAACGCTTGCTTGTGTGGTCCAATCCCAAAGAGGTGCTACTGTAGTGTCGTCCGTCAGGGCTGTTCACAGCTGTACGTATTTTAATGTTTTACCAAACCAGTTTATACTAGTTCATCAGGTGTTCCAGTTCAGATTTTGCCCCAGAAATACATTTCAGGTCAGAGAGAAAGTGCAGCAGAACACGTCCAGCTGGGTGCCGAGTTTCAGTCTCCGGGTTCCTCCATTTCAAGGCAGTGGAAATAAGATCATGAGGGGAATTATGAAAGGAATGGGTAGTTTCATCGCAGGACCATGTAGACTTATTTCTTTTCCCTCTGGTTTCTCACTCATTTCACTAATCACTGCATTGGATCAACTGACCTTGAGGCTTCAAATAAATGAGGGACCCCAGCAGTTGCTCTGTCATTTGAGATTTCTTGAGGTCTTGAAGAAAGCAGCTACGCTTATCACAGTAACTCTCTTCTTTGTGCATCGCTTAACTCCCAACAGTAGTCACCAGCTGGCAGGGTGGTTACTTTCCCTGTCAGTTTGTAGGCCTGTGCTGGATTCAAGCAGTTTCCTATGATGCTGACTGTAGGGAACCCGAATCTGCTGACATGGGGGACTCTGCTTCCCTCCCGTTTCCTGTTAATGGCACGCCCTTTAGGTTTACTGAACCTGTGAACATTGCAAATTTTCCCCTTTCAAAGCTGTGTCCTCATTAAAGGAGATTACGTGGGATGCACCAGTATCCCTTTTCCTTTTTGATACTGATATCAAACTTTCCTACTCTATAGGTCCTTTTTTTAAATTTTTTTTTTTATTCCTTTTTAGCTTAAAAATTGGATTAACAGCTTTTACCTGTTGGGTTAAGCATGTTAGATTTATACAGTAGAATATATTAATTTATTATTAAGGCATTATTCTTCTGGTCTGTCCCTTTTACTAAGAGCTGTATTGAGGTACAATGACATTTAAAGTAAAACTTTAATCCTGTCATTACATTTAATGTACAATGAATTTAATGTACATTCTAATCTAATCTATATAATGATTAATCATTTGGTGTAAATTCTCTGGATTCTGCAAAAAGAATGCTAAATATTTTTTGATGTGTTGTCCAGTTCAACTGGGCAATGGAGGGAGCACCCCAGGAGTGTCTTTTTTTTTTTTTTTTTTTTTTTTTTTTTTTTTTTTTGTGGTGCAGAATTTCATTATGGTCCACTAAGCTTGTGTTGGCACTCTTGCACTGAGGATTTTCCTTTTATTGCTCATTCAGTTAATAGTCTCACTTTAGCAGATTATTTAGATTATTTTAACATAATTAACAGTCCATCTACCGAAACTGCATGATGGTATCTCCATATCGTTGCTAATACTTCACCATCCATCACCCACAGTCATTTGGTCTGTAGCACATTCCAACATGAAGGGCAAAGGGCTCAGAACACTGCCTGCTCGGATACACACGGCGTGGATTAGACCAACGTCCAAGGCTGCAGTGGTGCGTGCGCGTGTGTGTGTGTGTGTGTGTGTGTGTGTGTGTGTGAGATACTACATAACTGTTGTTCAGCTGTGGCAGAGAATTGTGAAATGCTTTGTAGATTTACCATGCTGTCTGTTTTGATTCCTTTGGTATGACAATAATGGTAGCGTTGAAACAACCAGTGCTTCTCTGAAATATCTGTTGCACATAAAAGCAGCCGACAAGTTGATGCAAGTTTTGGAAAAACGGTTCCATGAATTTCAGAGGGACAGCTTTGCGTTAATTACCTTAAGTGTTTAACAACCTTCTTTCATATGTGTGTAATTATTACCATCCATATCTAAAGATAATTATCATAAAATGTAATGACACTAATCCTCGTTCACCGAAGACCATCCTGCCTCTCGCTTCAGATAATCGCATGCTTTCATGGCCGTCTTCTCTCAGCAGTGCTCACAAAAGCTGAAGTGTGCTCTTTAACAGACTGTATAGCATGTGTGATGTAAAACAGGACTTGAATTCCGCTGCATCTGTACAAGATTGCAGGATGTGGGGAAACCGTGAATGTGAAGAATGTCTCGCAGACGTTTTGTCTGGGAAAACATGCCGCAGAGAAGTTGAAACACCTCCTGCAGTAGTAACCTCACAGGCATATTTATCAAGTGTTTTAACGGTAAGGGGTGTGGAACGCTGCAGGCCAATATTATGAAGTGCTGTGCACGTCTGCTGCGTGTTGGCTGTGTAGCTGCAGACCAACATGGTGCCCATGCTGACCCCTGCTGCAGAAAGCACCTGCAGTTGGCACACGAACATCAGAAATGGAACAGAAAAGGTGACCTGCTCTGATGAATAAGGTTTCATTTTAAGGAGGGGGAAGGGGTGGCACCCACAAGCTTGACCAAGGGAAAAAAAAACTGGGTTCCCTAATGGCCGTGCACCGTTTGGACATCGTAGCTGTCACCCTGCAGCAATGGTTTGAGGAACATGATTAAGCGTTTGTCTTCTAAACCTCACCAATCAGATGTACAACTAGTCCGAACCATGAAGGCCCCGTCGCAGGACTTGAAGGATCTGCTGCGAATGTCTTGGTGCCCAAACCAAAGCACACCTTCAGAGGTTTCGTGAAGTTTAACAAGTGTGAGCTCTCTTGTATGAGACGGATCTACATAGCATTGGACATATGGCTGTACTGTTAGTTACCGAGCACTTTCATGCATTTGGGTGCCGCTCAAAGTGCTTTACGTTTTGCAAGAATTCTAATGATAGTTATAAATAACTGCACTAGGGAAGCTTCTCCATGTTTAGAAAATGGTCAGAGTAAGTTATAATGTGAAGAAAAGAGAAAATCTGTGATCAGAAAGCTCTGCTAAATGTTTATCTAGTCTTTATTCATGTCTCCTTGTAGGAACCTTCACTAAAGCAGCGATCTTGCTAATTAGTGTATGTAAATGACTTTTTGACCATTCCCCCAACTGCAGAATGCCGCAGTTAACGGAGGAGTAGAATTTTCATTCTGTTCGTGGTGCCTGTTCTAGCCGAGCTGAGGACGTGGTTGCTTATAGCATCTGTGCTATATCACCGTTTATTCTTGGATGTGGATAATCAGGCAGCGGTTGCCAGCGGATATGATGCTTTGCTTTCATCGGGCATCTGCCCTCTGCCTCTGTTTCCTCGCTGGTTTTTCCTGCAAATTACAAGGTGAGCTTAGCCTGGCATGTTTCATGCAGATGGCACAGCCTCAGATGTGGCCCAACAATACGTGACCTGGAAACGGTGATGAATTTTCCTTCCACGATGTGACGCATTTCCAAGTAAAGGGCTTGAACCGCGGCAGGAAGGGCTGGATGTTACGGATGAAATGGTGTAAAGACTTAAACACACTGACAGAACATTTCAAATGAAGCTTAAAGGGTGGCATGGATTTTTCTGATTAAAGTTCTTGGTGTTGAAATTGTTGGAAATGTCTTGAATTTAACAAGACCAAAACTTACCATGGCGTTTGTTTTCCGTCAGATGGTGGCTGACAATCGGGAGAAACGTTACGCTCAGGAAGGCATCGGAAGCAGCTACTTGTTCCGTGTTGATCATGACACCATCATCGATGCCACGAAGTGTGGAAACCTGGCTCGCTTCATTAATCACTGCTGCACTGTAAGTTCACACACGTACGCACGCACATGCGAAGAGCTAGCAATGCACACCTGCAGACACAAAGGTTGAAGGATCTCCAGCACCACCACCCCGGAGTTCCTGGACAAGACCCGTAACCCTGCGGTGGTCCAGGGAGAGACTGCCCCTATATTTAGGAATTAATGAGTGTCTTCTATAAGCTCTAATTGTAAATATAGTTTAGGCCTAACACAAATTGAGATTTTTAGTAGCCAATCATTTTCCGTCATTTGGGTTATGAATAATTTTGGTTTTGAGTCGCACATAAACCTAAGGTCTCCACGTTGACTCCAACGGTCTTGCTTTGCTATACTACAGACCAACAAGCCCCATGTTTGAAGAAAACACATCTTTGTTCTTTGTGTAGTTAAAGATGTGATAAATGAATAAATAGAAACAAGAGCAGCCAATGGCTTTCAGTGAATCCCATTTCTATAAATAAATTTGTCCACGTTTATTGAGAATCGCATAAAGCTGGTCAAGCAGATCTTTTTTAAATAAGAGAAAACATGTACAAATAAGCCTGAATTTAAACTGTTCTATTGGTATTTCTGTTGTGAAAATTGTGAATAGACCAATAAAAGGCCTTTTAAGACAGTTAAACAAATGATATCCCCACCCATTATATCTAACAAATAAGCTGCGCTGCCCACTTAAAAGGCTTTCTTATCTGAAGAAGGTTTAGTCGGACCTGCTTGGAGCAGGCAGTGCACTGATCTTCAGACTGCAGGACTATTTAAGGACCGAGACCGATAAAGCCTCCTACACAGGATGGGTTTTATCTTAATTGCTGTAAATTGGGGGATTATACATAATAACACACTGAGGAATGGGCAGGGCACTCCAGGGTGTTTTCTTTTTTTCTTACTTTTTGCGGTTAATTTCCATCAGAACATACAGTTTTAAGCATTTTTAAATTCTTTACATCCGTACGGTCTTTCCAGCCTAATCTTAAAGGTTGTTTATGTAATAAACCCATGTTAACTAAACAAATTAACTAAAAAAATAAATTGGATTTTATATCCGTATTTGATCCAGAAGTGACGAGAAACAATAATGGCAAAACATTTGCATTGCAAATAATCACTCGTGCGTGACTTCCTGCAAGTAGCATGACTTGTGGAAGGTCACATGATTGCCTCGTTCGCAGCTGAGAAAAACCACAGCTTCAGACTGCAGTGCATTTTTTTTTTTTTTTTTTTTTTTTTTTTTTTTTTGTGCCAATTCGGTCCTTTCAAAGAGAAGGGCAGGGCCACAGGAGCGGCTGATTTAAATGTATGTTTTAACTTTAAATGCGGAAAGAATAATGGCAGCAGCTCATTTGGTTATGATTTTATTGCCGTTTAAAAAGAGATTCAAATGGGGTTGCAAATGCAAGTGGGGTTTAAAGAGTTCGTTTGCTAAAGCAGTACTTGTTTATAAAAGATGAATTAATCAAATGTTTCATCATCGTTGCTCATAGTACACCCCTGAAGGAATATCTTGATTGAGCCAAAATTGAGAGGAAAAACGCAATTGGTTCACTGAAAGGCGTAGCTGTTTTATGGTCCTCGGTTAATAAGTGCTTAAAAAGCATTTTTCTTTCTAACAACTTATTAAAGGAAAGGTGATTTACTGCTCCGCAACCTTCCTCTAATAATGATTGACTGTCCTGCAATAAATAAAGCTGATGTCAGGAATACGTTCAGTAGTTTATTGATTAGGTTGATAGATTTTGTAATGATCAAGAATCTTCATTTTTAAAACGGTCACTTTTAATCAAGCTGTTGGGATTGTCCTACCATCTCTAAAAATAAATATTGCATGATATTTGAAATCCAAACTAATCCTTTATTTTTAAGTCCCCCCCCCCCCCTTTGAATACTGGTTTTAATGGAGTCGTGCTAACTTTGCCACACACCAGCAAACCTTTATATTCTCCCTGTTTCGCCACACCTGGCCCAACACGCCTGAGGCTGATGTGAATATCGGGGCCAGTGCTTGCTTCACTTTCAGTGCAAAGATCAAATCTGGGTTGTTGGTTCACTTTTTAAAGTTCCTTTTTTCTCTCCACTTTCTTTATGACTGATTTTCTCTTTGATTAAAACTTACGAATGGATCGCCGGGGCGGCGGTGTTTTTGGCTACGTGAGCGAATCAGCTGTGGTGCGTCAGTTTGTCCATGTCTGTTCTGAGCGAGCACAGATCAGCTCCATTTCACCCTCCCAGAAACAGAGCGAGCGAGAAGTGTGAAAGTTCTCAAGATCAATAAAGCGATGTTTCTGTGAGGCGAAGGCCGCGTTCCTAATTCATGCCCCACTTTGATGCCACTAGAAGTCAACAGTGACCTTGAGCTGTCAATAATCGACAGCCTTCGCCACCCAAACAGCTCGTTGGAGGAGCGAAGAGCAAAGGCTGCTTCTTTAATTCTCATTTTATAAAGACTGAAACTAGGCCTTTTTTTTTTTTTTTTTTTTTTTTTTTTTTTTTTGCCCATATTCACTGGATTGAGGCCTCAGGATGAAATCCCGACTGTTTTTAGTTGGGATGTTTTAACACAGTTCAGCACAAAAAAAGAGCTGTTCAGGCAAACCTCTTCAGCAGACATGGCCTGTTCTGCCTTTTCTTGTATGTTTAGCTTTAGCAAAGTGTTGTATCTTTTTAATGTGATGGAAAACCATGCTCCATATGAACAGTCAACAGGGTAACAATTTCTTCCTTTTGTTTTTCAGCCTAACTGCTACGCGAAGGTAATCACCATTGAGTCCCAGAAGAAGATAGTCATCTATTCCAAGCAGCCGATTGCTGTCAATGAAGAAATTACATACGATTACAAGTTCCCCATAGAGGAAAACAAAATCCCCTGTTTGTGTGGGACAGAGAACTGCAGAGGAACTCTGAACTGAAGTCCTGGGACAAATCCCACCGAGCATTTCACCTCCCCGAAACCAGTCCCGTCTGCTACTGCAGGACACCGGCGAAATTGTGTATTTGGTGTTTATATTCAGTTACATTCACGTGGCAGAGTCCGTTACTCGTTCTCAGCTTACCTTTATATATTTTTAGCCAAATAAGTTACTCTATTTTGTGCTTTGCGCTCACAACGCAGCTGTCTGACCAAGACAAACCGCCCCGTCGGGACGTCCACACTGCTGATTCACAGGTCACACGTCCGCTGGCGACCACTTGACGCAGCCTTTTTCTCTTCAGACTCTTGCAGCTAAATTTGGTTCTCGTGTTATTTTTACGGGCATCTGTGTTGAGCTGTTTAGCAACAGCATGTTGGCAGGTGAGGCTGACGCCTTCGTGGGGGTCTTCGGGTGAGAGGGATCGTTTCCTCATTCTTTTGCCACCATCGATGTAAAAGTGAGCGCTTTTATTTTTATTTTTAAACGTTGAGGTATTCGCTCAGTCAATGCGTTCATTTTCAGTTGCTTGTGTTAACTGTGAAAGGGTGACGTACTCTGTGCACATCCACGTTTAAAATAGCGAGTGCCCTACTTTTTTTTTTTTTTTTTTTTTTTTTTGAGGGGCGGCGAGTTTCCCCACCCATTGGAAAGTTGTCCCCTTCGTAGGTGCAGCCAGTGTCCTTATTCCTCACCTGATTTTACAGGTTTTAGACTATGGGACGTTAGCAGTTTTGGAAAAATGAAAATGTTTTATCAGGTTTGCCAAGGTAGAATTTACCTTGGATTTATTTTTTTTGCTTGTTTTTGGTGGACCAAGGAACGCTCTGAGCCTGGACTAAGTGGGGACTTGCATTAAGGCGAATGTCCCAACCTATCGACCCTGTACTAAACGCAGTCAGCAGGATTGTGATTAAGCTACTTCGTTTGGGGGGGGGCGTGGTATTGACACACAAATGGGGCGCCTGGCAGCCTGTCTCTGCTCTGATTGGATGGCTCGCTCAGCTCGCACCGTTATTTGTGCAACTGTCTGCCGTTTTTGTTTTTTTGTTTTTTGGGGGGGGGTGGGGGGTTTAATCTTTTACTTTTAGCTACTTTTAACTCCAGAAAGCCCCGTCAGCAGTCTCTTCCTTCTTTGGAAGGAAAGCGTGTAATATATGTAGAGTTGCAGCCGTCTTTCAGTACAAACTGACCCCTTCAAGTTAAAAGGACAGAAAAAAAAAAACATGGAAAATACATGTAAATATTGTAGAGGTGTTTGTTTCTCGTAGAAACACACTGGTTCCAGTCTGTAAATATGTTCTTCCTTTTCCTACTTTCCCATTGCGAGAAAAAATTGTACATACCTATCATTCGGTTATCTTATTTTTATTTTTTTTCTTTTAATTTGTTGTATTATTTTAATATTATTTGCAATATTTCTCTTGTATTAATGCGTTGGACCCTTTATTAATGGTGCATTAAAATATTTTTTAAAAAACTGAACTCCTCTAAGCAGTGCTTTTTTGACTTTCATTTTAAGTTAACAGCTTCTGCAGGCTGTAGAAGTAAGAATTGATCTACGATATTTTATAGATTTATAGAATCATTTTATGTCCAGTGGTTTGGTAATACAGGCTTCAGTCAAGTGTATTAACAAAATGCTCAATTTCCTTCTGTCAAAAAAACCTGCCATGAATATCAAGATGTTTTACACCAAAATTTAGATCCAAACTGTAATAAAACAATGTCTTGGGTGTCAGACAGCAGCTTCATAAGTATTTCCTGTAACTGAGACATTTTATATATTTTCATCATTAATCATTATATATTTTTATTCATTTGGCAGCTGTTCTTATCCAGAGGGACGTACAAACACTAGTTTCAAAATAAAAAATTAAATAAAATAAATATATATATATTTTTTTAATGATCATTATAATCTGGCTTATTCTCCCGAATGTGAAGACAGCAAGGGTCCCGGCAGTTCTCTGCTCTGAGAACAGCCTCGATGTACATCTTCTGTCTGTCTTCAGTCTTCTGGGAGATCAAGGCGGGTTGAGCTCGATGATCTAAAAGGGTGAGTAGGGACCCTGGACCCACGGTTGGTTAAGCACTCTGGCAGATCAGAGTAACGGCGAGTATGGAAGAGGGGTGAAGAAGAGAGTGCAGGCAGGTTGAAATGGGTGGAGAAGAGTGGCTGGAGTGATTTGTGACAGACGGGTACCAGAGAGAGTGAAAGCGAAGGTTTGCAGGACCACAGTGAGACGGGTTAGAGACAGTGGCACTGACGAAAAGACAGGAGGCAGAGCTGGAGCAGTTAAAGATGCTGAGCTTGCTGTTGGGATGAGGATGGACAGGATTAGATATGAGTATTTTTGAGGGACAGCTCAGGTTGGAGACAAATAGAAGCAAGGCTGCATTTTTGGACATGTCCAGCGGAGGGAAGTATATCAGGAGGATATTGAGGAGGGAGGAGAAAGACTCACTGGAGGACAAGAAAGGACTAAAGAGTCTGGCTTAGCTCCAGCAGGGATTCTCCCTTTGAGTGTTTGTGGTCCAGAAGCTCCTCACACGGTCTGCACCTAAACAGACACTAATTACACTTCAATTAGAATTCTTCGAAAACACTACGTGACTCACACATGTCATGTTTCAGTCGCTCCAGTCCTCACACGGAGAGACTAAAGACGAGACAGGCAAGAACCTGCACGACCCTGGATACTTGTGTGAAGGTGTCTGTGAGGTTGAGTGGTGGATATTTCTTGGGTACGTCTTCCTCATTAAATCGTGAGACTGCTCCAGTGGTGATCTAAAGGGGGAGATGTGAGCTTGCTTTGAAGCTCTGCTATTGTTTTAACAGCTTTAACCCAGACAGGAGGCCACAGAGTCTCCTGCTGAGACATGCTTGAACAGCAGCCTTCACAGTTCCCACAATGAGGAATCTGATGAATTTTTTAAACGTAAAATCTGCACCTAATCAAATGTAAAGCTTTGCATCTGATCCGCAGAAGTTTGCACCGATCAAACGGAGAACAGTTGGCGGTCCCCGGAATGGACGGTTCATGGCTAAGAAATGAGAGCGTTACAGGCAAGACCTTATTTATGCTGTCTGTCCAGACAAAACCAGATTCACCCACATGTCTCTCTTCACGGGAAGTGGAGAAGGTGGAGTAACTCCTGGCAATTTTAGAAGACAAGCCTGCAATGTAGGTGTACAATTGCTGCTTGGGAGCTTAGGCAGCGCTGGTCTAGCGTTTTTGGGACGAGGCCCCAGGAGCTGAAGGTTGAGGTTCAAATCCCAGACCAGTAGGTTGCCCTGAGGTTCCCTTGATCAAGGTATCATCCCCGTCACTGCTCCCCGGGTGCTGGAGATGACTGCCCGCTGCTGGACAGTGAGTGTGTGTTAAATACAGGGGCTGCATTTCATTATTGTTCACCGTGTGCCGTTCGCAATGACGAATAGTCACTTTTCCTGTTCACTGGGACAAAATGAAAATTAGAATAAAATAAAAAGACCCTTTTTTTGCTTTATTCTATGAAAGAAGTTTTCATTTACCAGCATTAGTTGAAATGGGTTTCAGATTCACATCGATATCCTTCCACAAACAGACTCCCTAAAAGGCCAGCAACACATCCGAGTATTTTTTTTTCATGGTTACCAAATATTGTGCTGTGTTTTCCATTTTTTCTACTCTTTATTTCCTTTTACTCGTTTTATCACTCGCTAGCTGTTGTGTAATGGCAAGAAAAGCATGTAGATGGTTTGAGCTGTTACTCATACTTTAAGGAGTGTGTTGTTCTGATGCACCTTGTGAAACCCCGCGCCCAGTCCCATCTGAAGGTGTGTGCAGGAATCCTGCTTAAGCTCTGTGAGTTTAGGGCCCCTGTCTGTGAACAAGGTGCCTTTATTATACAGACAGGATCCGTCACATGGGCGCAGTCCGCGTGGCTGGTGTTTTTTGTAGACGGTAAACAGTAACCAACACTATGGTGGTACAGCATGTCAGGGTTTCCCTTTCAGGGAGTTGAGAGTTTCAGTTTTGTTGCTTGGATACTCGTGTGATGTTGCTTGAGCGGAAAAAAAAGGGGAAAAGAAAATCAAATCTTAGAGGAATCCCAGCATTAATGAGTTCAGTTCCTCTCCATTTTATTTGGGTCCAGAACCACAGTTAAAGCAGCCGCAGGAGCCAGTCCAACACAATCACATTGATCCCAAATGGTTAAAACTTCCATTCATCTGTCTTTGACCTGAGGCGCTTTTCCTGTTCAGGGTGTGGGAGCTTTTCCCAGCACGCATAAATGGTAGAAAAACACCCTGGACAGGTTGTCGGTCCGTTATGAAGTGAAGTGAAAGTGATATTGAGAGCAGAAAGACGTGCATTCTCCATGTTTAACCCACACAAACACTGTGCAGCGGGGGCAGCCATTTCCAGCCCCTCCGGTGCCTGTTGCTGCTTTTGTTGCAAGTTAGAGGAGAAATGCACTCTCTGCAAAACAAAGTGGTTAAACTGTAACCACAACAAACTGCAACGCCTGTATTTGACCCAAATATTTACATTTACAGCATTCAGCAGACGCTCTTATCCAGAGTGACTTCCATGTCCTGATTACAGGGACAGTCCCCCTGGAGACACTCAGGGTTAAGGGTCTTGCTCAGGGACCAAGTGGTGGTAGTGCCAGAGGTGGGATTCGAACCTGGGACATCTTGATCCAGAGGTCCATTGGCAAGTACCCTACCACTAGACCACCACCCCCATACACACATGTGCAGCAGTAGGCAGCTATTGAAAGCACCCGGGGAGCAGCGGCAGGGACAGTACCTTGCTCAAGGGTACCTCAGGGCAATGTTGGATTCTCCGATTGAGAACCGAGGTTCGAAGAGTCAGTGATGAGGCGAAGAGGTCTTTGAGGCTTGTACGTTTTATTAACAGAAGAGTAACGAAGTTCTTACAGGTTGTTCAAGGGCCCAGTGTTTCTCTCTGTGTCGAAATCCTTTCTCTCCCTTTTTATCTACACCCCGCGGAGCTCCAAGGACTAGAACCTAATCTAAGACTGTGACCTTGTTTGGGTGTTTTTGACTTGCTAAGAAAGCGTTACTCAGAAAAGAACAGAGAAAAATAGAGGTGCACTTGGTAATATATGGGTTTAGGGTGGCAGGGACGTGAGGGAATGGTAGCAGCGAAGGGATTTAGGGTGACGGGGTGAAAGGGCATTGGGCTGGTAGAGGACCTCAGGGATGGAAGGGCATGGGCCTCAGAAGCGGCTGCTGAAGTCACTATATTAGGGAATGGTTAACCTACAGGATTAGGACCATGGAGTCAGCTATGTGGTGCATGGGGGAGCTATGTGGCAGGGAGAGGAGACAACGACAGAGAAATAGAGGATACAGATATACGAGCAAATAATATGAATAAATGAATACAATCAAAATAAAATCCATCAGCAACCTACTGGTCTGGGATTTGAACCCATGACCTACTGGGACCCACACAGGCCAGCGCTGCCCGCATGTTGACAACGAATGTGCTGTCGATCAGTATAAATCTGATTATTTTTTGTGGTTTATTATGGCAGAGCTGCAAACCCCCCAAAGAAAACATGCTTACTTGTCCCGAAACTGCTGACAAGCTGACAAATTAAAAATTAGAAAATGAAATGTACCAAACGTAAAAGTCAAGGGAATTTGGTTGCAAGGAGCTGTGGCCTCACTCTCTGTAAGGAGAGGTCATTCGAAAAAGGGTTTTACTTCTTTATCAGAAAAGATTTTCTCCACTTTAAGTTCTTTCAACTTTAACAGGCTGTGTCCATGTGAAAGTGAAAGTGACTATTCTCGTCATTGTGAACAAGAGAATTAGACCTCTGCATTTTACCCATACACACACACACACACGTGCAGCAGGGGCCAGCTATTGAAAGCGCCCGGGGAGCAGTGACAGGGACGGTACCTAGCTCAAGGGTCCCTCAGGGCAACCTACTGGTCTGTACAGACTTGCTGGTAGAGTTTGCCAAGGACTTCACTGAGATGAGCAAAAGTGAAGTCACATTTTCTTTGAGTGACAAAACTGAGCTTTGAAGTCAGTTTTGCGTGTAACTGAACGCTGGGCCAACTTCCAAAAATAAACTGAAGAGTTAAAAATAAGAAATACATTCAAGTGACTGTGACATGGCGTGCACAAGCTGACATTGTGTAAATAATGTACATTTAAATATAACCATCGAAGTTTGAACAAAAAAGGGTAAATCCCCACCTCAAAGACTCTCAACGTGCAACGATGTGAAACCATTCACATTTTCATTCATCGGCCCATCAGATGAACTACATCCCTTCTTTCATAACAGCGTTTCCTTGTAGCAGTTCTTTCAGTTGGGGTGTGCACACGATATCCTTCTAACAGATGATATTGCAACATTTGTACATCAAGTAACTTTTTTACTGGGCTCTTATTTCATGTTTAACTGCTGTTTTTTTCTGCAGGTTCCTTGGATTTCAAGGATCAATGAATATCAGTTCACCTTTGGACTCTTCATGAACTTGCTGCAGCCAATTATTCTCATCAGATTTGCTGTAAAATTGAAGATTTAGAATACCCGAGTGGTGAAATCAGATTCTCAGTGATTCTCCGTGTGTTTGTATTTGTAAAATAACCCTTGCTGTTAAACTCAATTCAGCGTTTTAATCTGGGAAACTGTGGAGGTCCAGGCCAGGAGATTCTGCCTGAACAAACAGTGCTGCAGATGTACGAATAGCAAGCATTTTTATCTCTAATGGAAGGTCAGCTTGGTTATCAGTGTTTAAAAGTCTTCTTGGGGAGTATGGAATTCCACCCTGAAGAATTTTGCCCAGAGGATGCTTTAATTTGCAACACTCCCAATGTTAAGAAATGCCAGTGGAGCCCAGGGAGGAGAGGTCTTAAAGGTGTGCTGGAGAGCAAAACATTTTACGCATTGATCGCTGACCACTATGTCATTTTTTGCTGAGTGTTTCGACCCGATGCTGTATTGTTGTTTAATTGGACGTCCCGAGAACATCTGCAGAATCCCAGCAGAGAGACAAAGTCAAGTGGATTTACACTGCTGTCTCTGGGGAGGGAATGAAAGAATGGACACCAGTAGTTCTTTGCATTGAACATTTCAGCAAAGCAAAGTGATTGTATTTTTTTCTCCATCGTTTATTGCACGGTTTGTTTCTGTGGACTAGCCTTAACGAGACGGGCTGTGTCCCAAACCACACACTTCTGCACTTTACATGCTGCACTAATGAATGCATGGCCATGTGGTTGTTGAATTTGCAAAAATGGCAGAATAAATAATGAAATAAACTAAATGCTCCTTAGGTTTTATGGTCTATATAGGATTTTGTTGTTATTCAAATGGAGCATTCACATTCAAAAGAAGGAATCGTTATTGAAATCTATTCATTTCTTTCTCTGCACCTGTTTTACTAAATGAACCAGAGGTCAGGACGTGGTATATTCTACTCTTGACATTATCAGAACAGACTCCTTTTTTTAGTTTGAAGGCATCTGAGGGGAATTCTCCATTGACTTCGCAACTTCAAAACCAAAGAATTAAATCTAAATGGACACATACACACAGAAGAGACGTCCCTCTGTGCGTCCTTCAGTGCAGGACAGATGGAAGAACATGAGAGAGGACAGGGAGAGTGGACGGTGGAGTTCAGGGTGTGTTGAGTGTGTGTCCGTGACGGGAGAACTAGTAGAGACGTGGATGAAAGTGAAGCGGTGAAGTTCATGTTGATTATTTTAGTAGATTGTTTTTATTGGAGTTGAATGGTTTTGATGGGAAGAGACTTTTTGACTCTTTGCCTTTTGCAACAAAGTGGTGAAAAGTGAAACAAAATTACAGCACACGCTGGTCAGATGGGAGTAACAGAACTCTTTCATATCAATTCAACCTGCATCTCTCGCTGCGTCATCAGCAGTTAACCCGTCTGCACAAGACTTCCTGTAGAAATGTGTGCTTTCCTTGAAGCGATATTATGTGTTGTAAGGAAGAAGCAAAAGCTAATGAGCTGGTCTGCTGAACAAGGTAATGCCATTTAAAATCATCCAAGGTCGTGTGTGTGGTGTTGGAGGATAACCGATCTTCTAGGAACCATCTGCTCTACATGAAACAGGTTACGGAGTGAAACTGCTGATTTGCAAAGTCAGAGGTCTGCATGTAAAAACCGTGTGTGTGATAGAACCGGCCGATATGCAGCCTTTGTCCGTTGAGTGTTTTTGTGGTATTTATAGATTATATAGATAGATTATATACAAACCCGACCTTCCACAGATTATTAATATTTTTTAAATGTGCTTATTGTTTTAAATCGTATTGTCATATTACTATAGTATTTGGAAGTGCCAGGAACGACATAGTGACAGATGACCAACCTACCTGCGTGTGACCCTGGGCAATCATTATCTTAGCAACCACCTAGCAACCAAGTAAGATATTCCAGCGACCCCCAGGTAATTAGACAAACTTCAAATTCACAAGCTATGCCTATTCGCCCAGAATTGTTAATATTCCCAAGGTGAAAGTCCATTTGCAGCATTTGTGATTTGAGACTTGCGTCTGAGAACTGGAATACCATAGCAACTCCCTAGCAACCCCCTGTGTTGAGTGTCGAAGGTGATCTGTCATAATTAGCCTGCATCTGCAGGAAGCTGCTTTTTGGGCTAATTTATCCTCGTATCCTAGAGGGAGTTTGGCTGATCTGATCTGATCTTACTTGATTTGGCAGGATAAACCCTTTCATTGTGTTTACTGGAACCCCTTTAAGGGCCTCACAGATCAGAATAATATCGAAAGCAAACGGTTCACATCTTTCTGTTTACATGTAACATGAGTAGGTTGCTGAGACTCGATCAGGAAAGAATTTGCTGCCTTTAAAGTTTCTTCCTTGCAGGATCGCTCTTGCCTCACTTTTGTGGGCCCCTATCAAATGTCCTTCACCCACAGCACAGCTCGTTTATCTTTCTGACCTTCCTGATCCTGATCTCATAAAAACCTCACTGGCCTTGACATGCCAGAGGCCAAGGTCTGTCTGAGAGGCTGTCAATGTTTGCTTTGCTCAGATAAACTGGCAGGCTTTAACCAGATTTGAACTTCATTATATCTAAATCAGGAGGGGATACTGCCTGTGCTGGATAAGCACTGGACCAGAGCCTTTCTTCTGCAAAGGTCCATGAACTCAGAGTGAAGTCACACTAAAATTCACTTCATGTTTTTACAAGTTGATGGCATGAAAGTAGCTCCGAATTGTGTAGATCATGATGCGTTTTGCTGCTCATCCGTCTGCGTGAAACAGGAACGGAGCCCGGGCAACAGTGTTGGGGATGGTACTTCGCTCAAGGATGCCTCATGGCTTTCTGGTCTGTGATCTGACCTTCCGATCCTGGGGCCTAGTCCCTACACACTGCAAGTCAACATAGAAACAGGATTTGTTCATGTGTTTGAACGGTTTTGATAGTGGAGGTTGAACAACACTAAATTTGGATCATTTTATTCACTTTTAGCCTCGTTGCTCGCTAACAGCTCAACACAGCGTCACAATATTCCACACACTGAGGGTCGAGACTGTTTTAGTTCACTCTCGGGCAGTGGTGGCCTAGTGGTTAGGGAGTTACCCCTGCATTGGAAGATTGTGGGTTTGATTCCCTCACCAATAGGTTGCCCTAAGGTACCCTTGAGCAAGGTACCGTCACTGCTCCCTGGGTGCTTTCAATAGCTGCCTACTGCTGCACGGTGTTTGAGTGCATGGGTTAAATGCAGAGGTCCAATTTTGTTGTGTTTTTAAAAGAAAACAGATGCAAACTCATAACCGGGTCGGCGGTGGCTTAGTGTCTAGGGACTAGGCCCCAGAATAAAGGTGATGGGTTTCGAGTCCCAAACCAGTAGGTCGCCCTGAGGTGCCCTTGAGCAAGGTACTGTCCCCAACACCGTTCCCCGGGTGCTGGATACGTTGTGGGTTTTGATAATCAGAGGTCTAATTCCGTTGTGGTTCGCTGTGTTTCACACGCTCTGTGCCGTGTTTCACAATGACAAAAATAGTCACTTTCACTTCATAACAGCTAGCGTTAGCTCACGCCTACATGCTCATTTTTGCCAAAGAGGGTTCGCGGCAGAAATATTTGCACCATCATTTGAAGAGCTGACGTAGCCAGATAGCATCAGTAACACACTCCTATGCAATGTGTAACACCTTTATGGGTAATTTAATGGGTGACTCAAACAAGAGACTCCGATTGGATGCCGCTGAGTCTGGCGCAATGACTTAGAGAAGTGCTTTATATTTTAAAGGGCTAGTTTCCTAGTGCAGACGTAAGTGAAGCACGATTTACCTGTCCAAACTGGATCTCTCAAGCTGTTCATTGAGATGAATTTCAAAACATTCATTTGAGAAGATGAGCTGACTTCAAAAGGAAACTAAAAACATCTGAGCCATCATCCTCTTCTGAGTCAGACCTCTTCATGCAGTATTTAGATATATCAGCTGACCACGAGTGCTGGAACATGAGCCTAGTAGAACCAAGTGTAGGTGTAAATTTTGGATTACTGCCTTGTGAAATTACATCCTTTCCCTTCTCACCTCATTTCCTGCGGGACCTTGCAGCGCTGGTATTTAGAAGAATACATTCTCTCCTCTTTCTCCACATTTCCTGTGCCACCTCTCTCCCTACTTTTGCTCAATTCCCTTCCACCTCCACCGACACCTTCTCTCACTGCAGAGGATTTACAGAGGACTCATTCGCTTCAGCAAAAAGCGAACCAAACGTCCAGCGGTCCTTCAATCTAGCAGCCATAATGCAGAAAAGCAACAAACAAGGCAGGTTCTAGTGTTATTTACATTATGAAGGTTTGAAGTCCAGACCAGTAGGTTGCCCTGAGGTACCCTTGAGCGAGGTACTGTCCCTATCACTGCTCCACAAGCGCTTTAAATAGCTGCCCCTTGCTGCACAGTGTGTGGGTGAAAAGCAGAGGCTGACTTTCGATGTATCTAACTGTGTGCTGTGCTGTTTCACAATCACAAAAATAGCCAGTTGTCCCAGTTCTGTCTATCAGCCTCGTTCCTTTTCTGAATTTTCGGGGGAGAGACTTTGATAAACCCTGTCACTGTGCTATAGTTGTTCTAAATCTTTAAGAACTTCAAGGGGTGGTGGTTGAGTGGTAGGGTACTTGCCTATGGACCAATGACTCAAGTGGTCCCAGGTTCAAATCCCACCTCTGGTACTATCACCCCTGAGTTACTCCAGGGGGGACTGTCCCTGTAATTAGGACATGGAAGTTGCTCTGGATAAGAGTGTCTGCTAAATGCTGTAAATGTAACTCAAGATGGGGAACATTTGATCTGAATTCTGAAAAAGACAAGTGTTCCATGAATACAATGAGCTTCAACTCTGGAAAATTAGAGCCTTCCTGTTTATTCTGAGTTAATTTTGGAAGAGAAGTCCCCTTCATGGTAAATCTAGCAGCAGTGTTTAGGGAGTTGGCCCCAGGATTAGAAGATCGTTGGTTCATATCCCAGACCAGTAGGTTGCCCTGAGGTATCCTTAAGCAAGGTACCATCCCCATCACTGCTCCCTGGGCAATTTCAATAGCTGCTCCCTGCTGCACATGCGCGTGTGAAGGCAGAGGTTGAATTTTGTTGTGTTGTGCTGTGTTGAGTTTCATGATGACAAGGATAGTCATTATATCTGACTAGGGGAAGGAAGATAGTTAATCATCTGATCCGATCTGGTTACTACCATGAGGATGTGGAAACAAAGCAGTGCAGCGGGGCAGCAGTGGCTTAGTGGTTAGGGAGCCACAGGATCGGAAGATTGTGGGTTCAAACCCCTTACCAGTAGGTTGCCCTGAGGTACCCTCGAGCAAGGGACTGTCTCTGCAGGCTGGAGTCTGCATGTTTGTCGAAAAGTCGGATCTCCTTCTCTATTCAGATTGTGAAGTGAAAGTAAAGTGAAAATGACTGTCAACCTAAAACACCGTGCAGCAGGGGGCAGCTATTTAAAGCACCCGGGGGGAGCAGTGAAGGGGACGGTACCTTTCTCAAAGGTATCTCAGGGCAACCTACTGGCCTGGGATTCAAACCCGTGACCTTCCGATCCTGGGGCCTGGTCCTTAAATCGCTAGGACACCACTGCCCCGTTGCACATTGTGTGTGCAAGCATGGGAATTTCATTCACCCAAAAAATGAAGAAATGAATCATGGATTTATTCATGCATTCATTTTCAATCACCAATAGGGTGAAAAAGCATTTGCACGTAACTGTACACTCATCACAGCCATGTCTGGGAAAGTCATTTGCGCTGGAGCTCTGAAGGCCTGAAGAAGAGAATGAATTACTTGACACAGCGGAAACAATGAGCCGAAACAGGAACCGGGGCCTGACCGTTGGGTTGTCCAGGCCCTATTATTGAATGTTTAAAACAAAAGCTCATTTGTGTAGACTTTCTGAGTCCGCACTGTTCAAGCACAGGAGCCCGGCTATTTTTCTCAGCAGGCAAATCTGATTCAGTTGCCTTTTTTCCGGCTCGGGTAACAATTGACCACTTCGGACACTCTTTACTCTCATCCTTGATTCCACAGGGACGCTGGCTTGGGCGAAGGGAATGGAGATCTTACGGATCATTTGAAAGAAAAAAAA